>CM062806.1:478465958-479665958 GCA_031772625.1 Pinus tabuliformis | reverse complement strand
ATATTCTCATCTTCAAATGTACCAGTAAGTGTTGAGAACAGTCCTTCATCCTTTCTATATATGTCTTGGTCATATCCCTCTTGATAGAAAATAGGAGATTCCACAATTCCTTGATTCCCTTCTTGAGATGACTTGATGCCATAAAACACTTCTTCGAAAACTTTTTCAATGCAGTATTGATCCTCATTATGCCCTTAGCCAAACTTAGCTCTGATACCATGTTGAGAAATCTACAGGGAAATATTTAGAATGATTCCTCTTATACTTGATAACTATTTGTGATGTCTTTTTACATTTTCTTACTTATTAGCTTCTTCTCTTATTATTATGTTGTTCTTATCATCTAAAAATACCAAAACAAGAAGATAAAAACTACACAAGAACACAATATATAGGTTGCAAGCTAGGGAAAAAACCTCTCCACTTGAGAGGAAAACCCACAAATCTCGTCTCTTCTTATAGATCCTTCAATTGATGAATTCCAAGACCTCTAGACCAAGACCAATACCCTTCCAAGACCAAGTCCAGCCTCCTTGATGATTTTCTTCCTTTGTCCAAGACAAACCCAATCAAATCTCTTCCAGCAACATAAATTCGACCCTAGCAACAAAATTTCAACCTCTACTGCAGGTCTGAAATTTTTGGCCATCCTAGCAGCATGTGCTTCCACACTTGTGAGCTTATTTTGGGATTCCAGGACTTCCTTAGACCTTTAGTTGACATTCTCCTTCTTATAGGGCTTGAGGATGACCTAATGAGCCTTCCTTCGACCTTCTTTCTGCAATTTCTCCAAGTTCGATCCTGCAGTTGAAAAACCCTAACCCAACAATAGAAACCCTAGCTTCCTTTCTTTGCATGTGTGAAGAGAGAGAGAGAGAGAGAAAATATCCAAAACACTTGATCTTTGTCCTTCTCCTTCCTTGGCTAGCCTCTTTCGTATTTTCCTTCGCTTTCTTGATGAGAGAAAAAATTATGTCTCTAGGAGGTCGAGTTCCCTCCTACATATAGGCTTCCAAGGTGGACGAAGTTCCTCAAATTAGGATAACATTTTATTTGGTAGTCTGACTTAGCCTTGGAGGGCATTTTGACATTTTGAAATACAAAAATAATTCTTTTTACAAGTTATAATGTGCCTGATAGGGTCTTCAACATATGAAAATGACTCTTTTGACTTCTTGACTTAGGAAAAACCCTAGAAGCACTCAATGGGTGTTTGACCTCTAAACTAAAAGACCTTGAGCATGAAACCCCTACTCCAAAATAGAAATGATAATTTTTCTTTCATTTTACAATATACAAGAATCAAAATTACATTTCATATTTAAAAATTTTGAACCTAGTTACACATTTTTCAACAATCAAGGGGGGGGGGAGAAAATACAAAGAGATAGAGGTGGAGAGGGAGAGGGAGTGACAAGGGAGAGATGGAGAGAGAACAAGTGACAGAGGAGAGGAACGAAGAGAGAGAGAAGGAGAGGAGAAAGAGAGGGAGTGAAGGGGGGGGAGAGAGAGGGATACATGGAGATGGAGGGGGGAGAGAAGGGTAGAGAGAGAAGTATCTAGGCAGGGAGATAGTGATAGAGTTTGAGGGTAGAGAGATAGTGTGTGTTATGGGGGAAAGAGAGAGGGAGGAAAAGAGAGAGGGCTTGAGAGAGGGAAGAAGAGAGATGGAGAGAAGAAGAAATACACAAAGATAGAAAGGTGGAGAGAGCGAGCGGGTGATAAGGGAGAGATGGAGAGAGAGTGAGGGAGAGCGTAGAGCGTGAGTGAAGAGAAAGAGAGGAAAGGATAGAGATAGGGAGAGATGGAACTAGCCTATATATGGTATGTGTGTATATAAAAACCAACCTTGATCCATCTTAACCCTGGATCCATCAAGCGTCGAGAGGGATCAAATATTTTGAGATGCAAACCTTTCCTCAAGTTTTGCACTCAAAAAAGAGGATTGCACCTAAAATATTTGATCTGTCTCAGCACTTGATAGATCCGGGGTTAAGATGGATCTAGGCTAGTTTACATACAATACTGACTTTTTTTAATAATAATTTTCATTTCTATTCGTTTATCTATATCTTCACAATTTTGATATGTTAATTTTTTATTTATACCATACACACTTAAATTATATAAATTTATATATTTATAAACAATTATAATAGAAGTATGATATTTCATTAAAATATAAAAAATAAATTAAAATTAAAATATATATATATATATATATATATATATATATATAGATATATATTAATTTTTAAATTTTGTTGCCATCCCCCCCTACCCCACACACACACATATAAAATACACACTTAAATTATATAAATTTATATATTCATCAACAATTATTGTAGAAGTGTAACATTTCAATAAAATATAAAAGGTAAATATATAAGAGAAACATATATAGATTAAAATTAATTTTAATTTTTAAATTTTGTTGTCATTTATTATATATGCGAAATTTTTATTTATACCATACACACTTAAATCATATAATATAAATATATATTTAAAAAAAAAAAAACATTTTAATAATTATCGATTGATAATTTCTGATCAGATCTCAAGTATCAAATATGAGTGCCTTCGTAGGAGGGTTTGGGCACCCCTCCTTCAGGAATGTTGTAACCAAACAATTCAAGTGAGGAACAGTTAATAATGAGAAACTGGGGGGTAGTGAAACTTCAAAGGAGCTTCCTATTCTAGGGGCTCAATGGAAAGCAAGTTTAAGAGGTCAGTGTATACCAACAGTTGCTCAAAACAATAGTCTTTTAATTCCACCAAATAGTTTGGAAGAACATTGGAGAAGAATCAAATACCATACTTTCATTGTAAATTTGTTGGTGAGCATCAAACAAAAAGAGAGCTAAAGCAGTGGATTTAGCATAAATGGCGGTCTAAAGGGGAAGTATATTTGAAATTGGGGCCAAAGTGGTTCTTCATTATGATTTTTTCTAACCTAGAAGATAAGATAAGGTTTTTGAACGATGACCCTATTTCTTTAATAATTTCGGACTATACATGTGTCATTGAGAAGAATGTTTTAACTCAGACAAAGAAGGGTTTCTAACATCACCACTCTGGGTGTGTCTCTATTCTCTCCTAGTGGATTTATGGATTCCCAAAATTTTGGAGGAAATTGGTAATGCAATAGGAAAAATTGTGAAAGTCTTAGAGGTGACCCAGAGAGGGAATAATATGTCTTATGTGAGGCTCTATGTTTACATGAACATTTCACAACCCTTACCAACTTCAATCGATCTAGAGTATAAGGGGAGATTTGGACTCAATCCCTAGATTACGAACATGTTTTGTTTCGCTGGAGCATTTGTTATAAGCATGGTCCCCTCTGTTCAGATATTATACAATTTGAAAGAAGGAACAGTAGAATTCTTGGTTGGGCTTGAATGATGGTTTCCTTGAATCTCCTTCTAATAGAGGTAATAATCAGGGGAGAGCTTCTCAATCTCAAAGTAAACTTAAGAATGAGAATACCTTTGTAGTGTTAGATGGTATGGAGGAGGATTTCATTTTACCTAAAAACATTATAATGACAGAAATGGCAGTGGGATCATTAGAGGATAAGCATGCACAACAGAGGAAAATGCCAAATGCAGTGATAGAGGAACTGAATATGGTAAAAAAAATTGACTTGCAGGGTATTACTAAATTCATGTCATTAACTAAGGGAATTTTGGATACCTATCAAAAGAGGAACGTGTTCTTGTTACCCTTATTAACAATTTGGAAATGAAAGATTTGGGTGAACTTTCAAATGATCAGAAGGAGTTTTATGCATAGGCGTATTTGAATTAGAAGAATAAGGGTGGTACAGATAAATTGGGGGAAAATATCTCATGACTCGTGCATGATCTGAAGGGAAAAGGTAAAGAACAATTGGTTAAGGATTCTAAATGGAGTGGCAGGAAGATGATGTGAGAATTGATCCAAAATGTTGATGAGGAACTCATTAATTCGAGACAAGCAACGATAATATCAAATTTTTTTCTACCCTCTCAATAATTTTTTCAATGAAGATCATCACTTGGAATATTTGAGGTTTAAATAATGAGGGTAAACAACATTACATGTGGGAATGAATTAAATTTGAAAAGCTTGCGTTGGTGATTTTATAGGAAACCAAGGTTTCAATGACCAAATTACGTGAAATAGGTGCTCGTTGCTAGAAAGGGTGTGAAGTTATGGCTCTTGATGCTTGAGGTAATGTGAGTGGATTAGAAATATTTTGGAACCCAATGGCAGTAAGTTTCTAAGATTGGTTGGCTAGTCCTCGAATTTTGACTAGTCGATTTCGTTATCTTGGCTTAAAAGACATTATAAGCTGGATAACAATGTATGGAACTCCTGTTGTGTTGGGGGGGGGGGGGGGGGGAGTGGGGTTGGGATAGTATTTTTGGAGGATATACAAGTCCATCGGAGTATAATTGGAGACTCTTTCTGGATTCTTGGAGGGGATTTCAAACTAATTAGGAATTTGAATAAAAAAATTGTGGAATTCGCAAGTAAGATTTGGAATCAATATCTTTTTTAGGGTTTTTGGAGAAATTACTGGTAGATGTACCAACAATTAATGGTTTTTTTACTTCGAATAATCAATGTGGAGGTAAACATCATGTGGTGAGTTATTTGGATAATTTTTTGGTTTTTGATTCAGTTATGGATAAATATGTCTTCATCAAAGTGATTATTCTTCCTTGTCTAGGTTCTGATTATTGGCCTGTTGGATTAGAATTAGACCTTAAGGAATCCCCAAGGAACAAACCTTTTCGCTTTGAAGGGTTTTGGCTCCAGGCACTGGATTTTGTAGATAAATCCAAAGTATCGTGGGAGGAAATTTCGGGAAAATATAAGAATAAGATGCATACCTTTCAAGTGAAACTTAAAGAATTGAAAATTAAGATTAAATTGTGGAATAATAAAAACTTTGGTAATTTTTTTGAGGAGAAACAACTTTTGGAGTTTCATATGCATGAAATATAACAACATATGATTCTTGAATTAAACTCATGAGTTAGTGTAGGAAGAATAAGTCACGCTAACTAAGTTAGAGCAACGTATAAAAAAAGAAGAAACTCTTTGGAAACAAAAATCTCAAGTTCAATGGTTTAAACATGGGGAGAAGAACACAAAAAAATTCCACAAATCAATGTTATAATGTAGGCATAATAATATATTTTTTCACTAATTGGGAGAGATGGATTGTGGAAAATTTAGCATCAAGAAATTGAAGAGGACTTGATTACATATAATCAATAAGTACTTACAGGGCCTTTCCATAATCGACAAATAATAATCAATAAGATCACGACTTACATTCCAAAACTTCTTAGCAAGGAACAAAATTTTTCTTTGATGAGACTGATTTCATTCCAAGAAGTGTAGGATGTAATTATGGCCATAATAAGTCTCCTGGGCCAGATGCGTATACTTTAGATTTATTTAAGGCCGATTGGTCCATTTTAGTGCAAGAGATTCATGGGCTAGTAGAGGAATCTAGAAAATGTCAACCAATGTGGGGAGGTCCTAATACAATGCTCCTCCCATTAGTTCCTAAGCATGGTAAATCTAAGGATCCTAGTGGTTTTAGACCAATTTCCCTATGCAATGTTATATATAAAGTCATAGCCACCATTATAGTTAATCTTTTGAAACCACTATTTAAGGACCTTGTTTCTCCATAACAAATTGGTTTTGTGGAAGGTCAGCAAATTTCCAATGGTATTATAACAATTCATGAGATTCTCCACTCTTTGAAGACTCTGAAGAAACCAAGCATGGTGATTAAACTTGATTTTTCCAAATCCTATGACAAAATTAGTTGGGATTACTTGCTACAAGTTTTGGATGCTTTTGGATTTTCTTGGGATTGGATTTCTTGGATACAATGTCTTATCTCTACTCCTTTTTACTCAATTTTGATTAATGGCTCTCCCTCTGGTAATTTTAATATGTCTCATGGAACAAGACAAGGATATCCATTGTCTATGTTTCTATTCATATTGCTTATGGAAGGGCTTGGATTATTTTTTATAAATTCTTGTTCTAAAGGATCCCTAAAAGGTCTATGTTTCTTTGGTGAAGATATTCCAGTCACTCACCAACAATTTGTAGATGACATGTGTATATTTTTCCAACCCACCTTCAAAGGAGTTAAGAAGATCCACTCTTTTCTTTCGATATTTATCGAGGCTTTAGGTACTGTTATTAACTATGACAAGACTAGTGTTTTAGTTTTTCATTACAAGGAGTCAATACATGCTCATCTAGCTTGTTAACTTGAATTTCAAAGAGAATCACTTCCTGCTAAGTATTTGGGGGTTCCTTTAGTGCTAAATCCTAGGACAATCTCTTGGTAGCAAGACCTTCTCTTAAAACTTACAAAAAACATCAACAATTGGACATTTCAAGCCCTAAATTTCAAAGGGTGATTGATTCTTACAAAACCAATTCCTCAAGATATTCCAATTTGCCAAATGACTATTATGCTAGGGCCGAAAGTTATTTGGAATGGCTTCACTTCAAAGTGGCATGAATTTCTCCAAAAATGATCAAATAAAGAGAAACGGTGGTCCTTAGTGGCGTGGGAGACACTTGTTAGGCCAAAGCTAGCTGGGGGTCTAAATTTGTGTGACCCATAAATATTACGTGCAACGTTTGGAGCAAAAAATAGGTGGGGATCAGTGATAGGGGAAATGAATTATGGAAGAAAATTTGGCTAAGGAATTATGCACCTCTTACATTGTAAGAATAGATAATTTGATTTGATTCCACTATGGCAGGTTCTAGTTTATGGATATAGGCTTAAGAGAGTCGTGAAATTCTAAGAAAACATGGCTTTTAGGAAGTTAAGAAGGGAAACTTTGCTCTGTTCTGGGATGATGTTTGGCAACATTTACCACGACTTATTGAGTGATAGGAATTCAATACTCTGAAAGTATTTACATCTATGTGGGTGTGTTGAAGGTTAGTGACTATGGAAGTTAGATTCATATTCTTCACTGTATCGAAAGTGGAAAGGTAAGGAATGTTGGCCATGTTTGTGTTGGAAATAATACTGAGAGTGGGTGGGGGTGAATCAGTATTAGCAAGTCGATAACTTTTTCATTTCCATAATCAGATTCAAATACGCTACTTCAGTTAAGGGAACTCGCGTGTATACGCAACTGTGTTTAATGCAACTAATGTATATCCAGCAAACTTATGATTCAGTTAATTCATCATGTGTTGATCTTTAATCAGTGCATCAAAACTTCATTAACCATATAAGCAGTGACCAAGTGCAGTAAAAATAGAACATATCATCACACATAAGAAACACACATGAACACAACGATATAAGGTGGAAACCTAATGCGCGACAAAAACCACCTTTTGTTGTCTTCCTTTTAATATAAGAAAAACGTTTTTACAATCTTGTACTAGTGCAAACTCATACCAGTACATAGGCACCCACCTGTAGAAGGCTACAACCTTCTCTCGTTATCCAGCTTCTACTGGAAGGGAGCTACAACCCCCTGGGTCTTGTACTAGCCGATATATTTACTAGTACGTAGGTGCCAGCCTACAGGAGGCTACAACCCTCTCTCGATTTCCAGCTGCTACTGGAAGGGAGCTCCAACCCCCTGGCTCTTATATTGGCTGATATGTTTACAAGTACCTAGGCACTGGCCTACTGAAGGCTCCAACCTTCACTCTTCTTCCAGGGACCACGTTTCATAAATTTTCAGAGTGGATACTCTTGGATCACAACACCAATATATGAAGGCCACGTTTCATCCATTTTTCATATTGGACCCATCAACAACATTGAAGCTCAAAATTAATCACCACTGCAACACAACAATTTCACTCAATTATCAATCTTTGAATCACCCAACCACTGAATCACTAAAGCCCTATCATCAAAACATAAAGCAAAACCCAGAACTCTGCAACACCCATTAGAACCAACTGCAAATTCAGATATCACATTTCAGCATGTATACGCTACTTTGATAAGTCGAACCAGTGTGTATACGCGCTTTTACCAAAGCGAACCCACATACAGATATGCAAATATTAACTCATAACTTTGCAGCTATTCTAGACATCAGTCATACCCAAATCATAACATCTATAGAATAAACATGCGTCAATAATTTAGATCTAGCCTATCCATGATCAAACCACATAATGATAATACATTCCAAGCCTTAAGATCCCAATCCATCATCCATCATCATCCATATGGGTGAATCCTTGGTTCATATCAAGCAAAGCATCACAAACCCATAACCTGCATACTGGATCTCCCACTTCATCAGATATTGAATACTTGCACACTTTGGCCTAATGATCTTCTCCTCCTTATATAGTTTTAGGCCTTTCTCAATACCATGGACCAAAACCACTTAGGACCAATACCTTGGACCAAATACTGGGGGTCAATACCTTGGACCAATACCATGGACCAAATACCTCAGGCCAAAACTTAGTTTTCAAAGATATACGCGCCTTTCCTTCGGTGAAAGTGTGTATGTATGTTATACGCTCCTTTTGGTCTGTTAACCCGTGTGTATACTCTTCTTTATCAAGGTGAACCTGCGTATACCTCTCTCTGATCATTAATTCTTTTCTATTGACCTACTTCACTATGATTTGTCATCTGAGTGAGTTGCCATAAAGGACAACACCTGCATCATAATGCCAACAGTTTTTCCATGGATTTTCCTTGGGATAACCTTCAACCAAAATTATTAGAAATGAAAATAAGATTCTCCAAGGTTTGTGATATATTGAACTACAGTTTGTGTCCTATTGATTTGTTTATAATAAAAGAAGTATATGCATTTTTAGCAGATCACCCTAGTCTAGAAAATATATATGATTTGGAGAAATGTTTGATCGAGAATTCAATGACTGAAAATTTCTTTATTTCTTTGCTTAGTTGGGAGGTGCAGGTTTATAACATGGGATTGCATCAAGAAGAATGGTTTTGAGGGTCCATCCCTTTACTTCCCATGTCATTTTGATGAAGAGACGATGGATCATTTACTTGTTGACTGTTTGTTTTCAGAATAATTATGGTCTTTTCTTTCTTTCATCTTTGGTACTGACACTTGGATTAGTGAAAATTTGGTTGAATTGAATGCTCAATGAAATTTTCCTATGTTTAAGAATCCCATATTCAGTAGTGTTTTGATCTTGGTGAAGGGTTTCATTCTTTGGAATTTGTGGAAGGAAAGAAATGTTATGGATTTTAGAGCTAAAAGGAGAAGGGAAGATATGATTAAATATGTGATTCTCCAAAATATATGGGAAACCATCCTTGTTGTCTCTTGGTTTATAGATGATTGGAAAGTAAACAATATTTAGGCATCGATCCTTCAAAAATTAAATTTGAATCAACATATGAGCTGCTTTAAGGAACAATTGGTCCTAAATATATCTTCTAATGTTTCTCTCTCTCCTCCTCAGAGAGGATTTATCAAGTTTAATTTTGATGATGTGTCAAAGGATAATCCTTGCATGATTGGGTTTGGAGGTTTTTTCAGAGATTGTGACTCATCAACATTGTGTCTCTTTGCACAAAGTAGGGGGTTGATTAATAATAATTTGGAAAAAAAATTGGCTTTGGAGAAATGTATTCAAATAGCTATTCCTAGGAGATTTCATTTGTTTTAGATTGATGGAGATTCACCGGTTGCAATTCAATGTGTACAAAAACTCTTAAATGGGAAATCTCCCAAAAAAATGTGAAAAGTTAGAGATTGGAAGGTGTAGTTGAAAGTACAATGATTTTACTATGTTAACTAGAATATGCAATAGTTTATCATTCCAGAAGGGAGGGAAATATGGTTTCATATTTTCTTGTGAATATGGGTTGTAAATCTCATTTTCTTTATTTGGATGCAAGCTGGCCTCCTTCTAGTTTGGAGGAAGGTTTTCAATCACTCCATGGTTTATTGGAGGAAGACAACATAAACCCCAATGGGGGTGTGGTCCAAGCCTTGGATGGTGTTCCATCCTACCAACTATCCCATCTACATAATGGAGTGGCAAGGGTTCACTAAGGTTAGCAGGAAGATGAACAAGTGGGTTTTATTCTTTAAATTTGTTGTGTAGATGATGGTTTTGCAGAAGTACAAGGTATGTGTGAAAGGAGGTGAGGTTTGTTCCTTGTCCTCCCTTATCAGTCTTAATTTGGTGTTCTTTCTTTCGAGTTGCTGCTTTCAAGAGGGGTTTAGTGGCTTATGTTGTTAGCTGGTATGTATCAAGTTTTGTTTCTCTCCTCGGGTTAGACCATACATTTTAATCAAAATTATCATTTCTCCTTTTCTATATTGGTGTTTTGGTTTTGGAAACTATGATTTGTATCTCAATTGCCTGCTCTATTAAAGTTTGTTTCTCCACTTCTTTCAAGAATTCAATATTTACAGGTGATAGTTCTTTGGGCTACTTATATTTTTTCTGATGGTGTTCATGCTCAAAAATATTGAAGGTTTGGGTCTTATGTTATAGATTTTCAGTTGTTTATTTTGTTCCAATTTGGTAATTATATTCAAATTCTAGTGTTAATTGATGAAGTTAAGGTTCTTGGGTATTGCAATAGCCCATTTATCTTAGGTCCTCATTTTAACGAATTTGTCGATTGGTTGTGGGATTATGTCATGTCTCTAAGATGTAGGGAGATTGATAGTTTGCTATAATTTGGTCCTATTGTATGGTGCTTGGGGGATGATTTGGTAATTTTAAGGTCTGAAAGTCAAGGTGTTGTAACTTGTCCCTTTCATTGATTTGGAGGAAAAAGTTATTTTCTTTCTTGTGTCCATTGTCCCTTGGCTTATGTTTCAATGACTCCTAGGCAGAGGATGGACAATAAGAGAGGTGGACGAGCTAATGTTAGAATTAAAAGAAGTTGATATTTTACCATTGGAGAGTAAAGAGGCAGAGGATATGCCTTATCATTGATATTCTAAATTGGTGGGTGAGGATATGAAATGGGTTCCAAACCTTGGAAGATTTATGAAGAGAAGACTTCATTCCATGAATTCACTAGCCTTACACTAGCTAATAGACACTCTGTTACATTTGATATTCAAAGGAAAACAAGTGGAGATATATAATATTTTCTCCTATTAGGAAGATATGAAGCAAATGTTTTATAGTCTCAAGTTTTGTTTGGATAACATTGACTCTCATTTGGAACGTGTAGAAGGATTGCTGGTGAGTGAATCTGCCTTAGGCGACCTCATTGATCCTACAATTGGTCATGGTCAAAATCCTACTATCATTTCCTCTGATCAAGATTAACAATGGTGGGCTTCATAGACTTTTTCTATATAATTTTTTGGTTTATGCTTCCTACAACTATGTTTTTTCCATGGTGTTATGCTTACTATTTTTGTTTTGAAGTGAAATGTGCTCATATTATGTTCATTTCCTATTGGATTTCATCATGCCATTGTCTAGTCCATTATTCTTTTCTTATGGATTCCTCAACAGTGAAGTTGGTATCTTGTGCTTGTTGTGCACAATCAAGGGACTCTGATTTTAGTATTATGTTCCTGATTAAACGGTGGTAGGTATTCTATATTTGGCTATCCGATATGGCTTACATGTTTCTCTGTGGAGCATTGTGCTTTCTCCTCATTTTATGGTCATTCATGTGCCTCATTGCATTCTTGTTTTTTCTGAGGTGGAAAACTTTGCAGCATGGTTTTATCTTGCCTCTAGCTCTCTTGTAATATGATTTATCATTTATGAACGACTTATTCTATTGTTGGCAAGTATTATGCGGGTTACAATATATATGGATGGTCACACTATCAATGTTATATCTGAGCGGGATGTCTTCTTACAAATCTCTAGTTGTCAATATTATTATATATATTTTATCCTTTTTGATATCATTCAAGCTCAGCATACTTCTTAGATGTCTTTGTATAGATTCTGGTGGCTTTATGGAATGAGAGCTTGCTATGTATATTTTTCAGAGGCTATTGTGGAAATTAGTAATCTCGATTATTTTGGTTCTATGGTTTGTTTTCCATATTATAGTGGTTTTGAAGATAATTTTTACTGTTTGGTATACAATCTTTCTATGGATGTTAATTTGGTTAATCTTGTACTAATGAGCATCCTTTGCTCTGTGTCTAGAATGGGGTGATTAGTGATTTCCGTTTCTTTAAATATTTTGGGTTGATCGACGAAAGATTATGATACTCTCTATGTAAATCTCTATTTTTCTTATGAATAAATATACACTTAAATTATATAATATAATTTTATATATTTATAAATAGATGGTATCAAGAGAATTGATCTCGTGAACTCTAAATAACAAAGGTGATTTAATGACAGGGACTCAACTAATTGAGCTAACCCTCAAGGATTATTTACAAAATAGTTATGATAGAAATGTAATATTTCAATCAAATATATGTTGGAAACTTGACTAAACTAAGGGGGGGAGGTGAATCGGTTTAGTACATTCATGGACATAAATTTTCTTTTCTTTTCAATGGTTAACTCGACTATTAAATGTTATGTAACCAGATCAAAAAAAACAAAAGAAAATATAGATCAATGACTTGAAAATAATCCTCTTCGAGGAGGAAACCTCCTTTTACATTACATAAATGAACAATTTTTGGATGATTCAAATGACAAGACCTCCCTGGTATATATAATAGTATAAAGGGTCACAATATAATCAAGGCCTACATAACGATAATAATGTAAGGGCACAGTAATAAAATTAATGGGATTCTATGGGGCACAACAATAATAATATGGGGGCTACATGGGCACAACAATAGAAATATAGGGGATACACTAGTGTTATAAGGACCTAACATGCCCCTATCATTCAAAAAAGTGGTGTCCTCAACGCTTGAGTAGTTTTGGATGCTTCTGTATAAAATTATCATCCTCCGATGTGGAATCTTCAATAGGAAAGTTCTTCCACTTAATGAAATACTCTGAAATTGATCGATTTTGTAGTTGTCGGGTTCTTATTTACATGTTTTATTCAGTCCCTAATATGATTTTTCCTTATTTTTCAAGTTCTGGCAATATTGTTTGAACTGGGAGCTTGTCACCAATAACCTTCTTTGAGCATGAAACATGGAAAACTGGGTGTACTCGGGGAGATGCAAGTAGCTCTAATTTGTATGCCATAGTACCAATATTTTGCAACACTTTGTAAGGACCATAGTACTTGGGTGATATTTATTATCCTTATTAGCTTGCTTGAGGTACATTTGTTTGTATGGTTGTAGTTGTAAAAATACCCAATCACCTGCGTCGAAACTTCTTTCATTGCAATGACGATTTGCATGTTGTTTCATTTTATTTTGGGCGAGAGTGAGGTTATCTTTTAAGAGATGTAGAACTTGTTGTTGATGCTCAATGTGATCTTCCACTGCTTAAACCTTAGAATTTTCTCTTAAAGACGATGTGATGGATGGTGGATGATATCCATAAAGTGACATAAATGGGGTCACTTTTGTTGCGATATGGAAGGAAGTGTTATACCACCATTTTTCCAAAGGCAACCACTTGAATCATTGTGTTTGTTTATTATATACAAAGCAACGAAGATATCCTTCCAAACATTTGTTTACTATCTAAGTTTTCTCGTCAGATTGAGGATGATAAGATGAGCTATGAGCTAATTGAGTACCAAGAATAGAAAATAATTTTGTCCAAAATTTGTTAATGAAAATGTGATCTCCACCACTTACAATAATCTTTGGGTTTCCATGTAGCTTTTGAATTGTTTCCATAAATGCAATAACAACTGTATTTGCTTTGAAAGGATGAGATAGTGCACAAAAGTGTGCATACTTGGTAAGTTTATCAACTACCACCATGATGAGACTCTTTCCTTCAAACTTGGTTAAACCTGTGATAAAATCCATTGGGACCTCCTCCCAATGCTAAATTGGAATGGTTAAAGGTTGTAATAGATGTGGGGCCTTAATTATCTCAACTTTATTTTGCTGGCGAACCAAACATTCTGCCACAAACTTTTGAATATAAAATTTAAGGCCATCCCAAAAGTTCCTTCTTGACCCTGTGGTAAGTTTTTAAAAATACTGAGTGCCCTCCTAAGGGAGAGGCATGCAATTCCAAAAGAATCTTTTGTTTGAGTTGGGAATTCTTACATAGATATAAGCCATATTTGTACAATAATGAATCCTTTTTTCCATATAAATGTATTGGATGTACTAGGATCTTATTGCAACTTTTGAATGAGTGTCCACACCTCTTCATAATTCTTCCATTCATCCCTTGTTTTGGTTATCCAATTAGGTTGGATAATAGAAATGGAACAGAGCAATGCTTCCACATCCTCATCCCTTCTTGAGAGTGCATCTGCATCAAAATTTTGCTTCCTTTTTTGTAGATGATTTTAAAGTCATAACTCAACATCTTTGTGACCCATTTTTGATACTCTTCTTAACATAATATTTGTTCCAAAAAATATTTAAGACTGTCATGATTTGTCTTTACCTTGAAGTGTCTTCCCATTAGGTAAGCTCTCCATTGCTTTAGTGCATGTGCTATTTCCAATATTTCCTTCTCATAAATAGGTTTATGTAAATGCTTTCCATTGATTTGATGACTTTCAAAATCAATGGGTCTTCCTTCTTGCATTAAAGCGGCACCAATTCCATTTCCTAAGGCATCACATTCCACAATAAATGGTTTGGTGAAGTAAGGTGTAGCTAAGACCAAATGTTATGTAACCATATCACAAATACAAAAAGAAAAGATAGATTAATGACTTGAAATAAGCCTCTTCGAGGGGGAAACCTCCTTTTACATTACATAAATGAACAATTCTTGGATGATTCAAATGGAAAGACCTCCTTGGTATATATAGGAGTCTAAAGGGTCACAATATAATCATGGCTTACATAACAATAATACTGCAAGGGAAAAAAATAACAATAATAGGCTTCTATGGGACCCAACAATAAAAATATGGTGGCTACATGGAAACAACAATAACAATATGGGGGCTACATGGAAACAACAATAACAATATAGGGGCTACACTAGTATTATAGGGACCTAACATTAAATGATCCACATAACAACTTATAAACAAAAAATTTAATATGTGAACATCATGTAATATGTAAACCATAACATTAAATCAGCATATAAAATAAACACATATGGGCAACATATGTAAGTGGAAACCCATAAAGGGAGAAAACCACAACTTTGTTATTGTTGTGATGTAAAGGCAAACTCTTACTCCCTTATTACATCATATTTTTTGTAGGCTCCAACCTACAGGGGGTCACTACCTCAATCCTTGTGGAAGCTTCAATTTGCAAGGAAGCTCCAACTCCCACAAATTTTCTGAAAGCTACAACCCACATGAGGCTCCTACCTCAACAGGTTCCAACCTGTCCTTTATCAAGCTACAACTTGAAAGGAGACTATAATCCCCTGATGCATACAAGAAACAATACATTAGTTTACCTGGTGTATAACTTTGCATACCTTTATATATATATATATATATATATATATATATATATATATATACTTCTTCTTCATCTCAAATCTGCTTCATATATACTTTATATATGCCAAGTAACTAACAAATCAATCAACTCTCACATTCTCTAACTCTCTAACATAGTAAACATCCAACCTCACACATTTTTATAAACTAGCTTTGATTCCAAACATGAATCTAAAATGAACAACTTTGTATCTTTGCATTCTTGGGTTTTCTCTTTGTTTCCAAGTATTCATTCTCAAATTTGAAGCATAAATCAAAAAAATAAACCTCATACTATTTAGAACTAAAATTACATAAGCCAATATTAATGCTTACATGAGTTAGGGCTTGGATGTATAAGCAATCACACTTTAATGCAGGCTAGCTAAAGGAATAGTGTGTTAGATTCGAGGGTAATGTAGTGTATAGATTGAATGTCTACATTATAACACATGTCCTCAACGTTGAAGGATGCATTACATTCTTACAACACATCTAGGCCTATTATATTGTCAACACTTTTTTTTTGTTCTACGTGGAAGAAACTTTTGTTCTACAACATATTTCTGTCAACATCTCCATCAAAAAAACATGTATATTCTCTACGTCATACCTTTTTTCTCACAAGCTATTCTCCAACAAGTAACATACGCAATTGCACCTCGTACCTCCTCACACACATATGATGACCACACTTCTTGTTGCTCCTTTTCCATCAATGAAAACAATGCCAACAATCTCCCCCTTTGGCATTGATGACAACACTATGATCCTCCCCCTTTTGTCATAAGAATTATTTCTTCTTATTGCTCCAGACCTCTACTTACCTACCCCTTTGACATCAATTACAAAAAGTATGGTGAATATTAACAAGAATGTCACAACCTTCAGTGTTTTAAAGAAGCATTAGATGTAATTGGTTTAGATTTCATCTTATTCACACTTTCCTCACAGGATAAACATAATGGTACTAGGATGACCTTTAAACCTATCACACAAGTAGCAAATATTTCCAACAATGTCATTTTTTTGAGAATATGTGCAGTATAAGAACAATATTTCCATCAAATCTATCACACCATAGGCCATAGTAAAATTTATGATTCAGATTTCATGGTTTAGATACCATCCGAAGAGTAGATAGATGACCAACATCATGTCATTGTTTTACTTTGCAAAATCCTTTACTGACTTGTCAACTTGGATAACACCACCATGGTTTGAATACATTTTGAAAATGGTACATAATTTCATGATTAAATGAGAGTCTTCAATCAGCTAGAAGCTCCATGAATCCATGAATACAAATACATTCCAAAAGTTTAAAATGCTATAGCCAAAGCATACACAAGAAATGCACCTAGCACATGCGGCAACATTTGGACTTCCTCCAATAGTTCCTACTTTTAAAACATTATATAGTGAGAATGTTTTAGGTTGGAACATGGATAAACTATGATAACTTCTCCTTAGTATTAGATGTCAACCCTAATCCTCGAAGTTCATTGACACTTTTTTGTGTTGACTTCATTTCCTACTCATCAACATCTAAAATAGGTATAAGGATCACATGTATCAAACAAAAATTTAGAGTTGATGCAAAGAAGAAATAAATGGCATTGATTCAGTATTCCCCATTATTCTTCTCAACTCAATGACACATACATCATATACCTCAACAAGTTTGGTACTTTCATCCTCATGGATAAGTGAAACGTGTTCAACTCATGAATGGCATCTGTGATATGAGAAAATAACTACACAGACTTTCCCAAGAATTCTCCTCTCCATTCTTTGTCAATGAATTATTGGTATAGTTTTCCATTGGTGACATTCACACATTCTCAAGCCAATTTCATTTTCAGAACTCTTTCATAGTTTCCAAGCTCTAAGTCATTCTCACCACCATCGTCCAAAACAATCACATAGTTCCTACAACTTGATTGAGATGAAGGTCACATGATTTCAAAACCAATGTTGTTGTACATTAGGTTAGGAGTACATGGGCTAAACTTGATATGCATGTCAGCGTGGTACTTAGGAAAATGCACTCTAACACATCTTATTCCTCAATGATCACCATTTGAACTTACACATTACTTCCTATCATTTTTTCCAATGAGCATGTCAAATTGTATGAATGTGTATCTTTGATAATGAAGTACAAAGAAACACTAATTTTTTTTCATGAACTCCAGCCAACATTGTATATGTCGACTTTTGTCATGATACATCTGATGGAATCCCATTCTTAGTGTCCCTAACTGATCAATGACATCCTCAATGCATCGAATACGATTGCAAATACGACTACAAATAACAAAGGTAATATTTTGTGCATTGTCATTATATTTCACACTTCACTATCACAAGATTTTTAACGACCCTCTTCAAATCCTGCCATGATTTCCCTTAGGTCAGTTATAGGTTGCGTGTAATACTATTCTAACTTGGCATACTTCTGGTGGACTCTTATTAAAATTCACACCTATGTGTCCTCAGACTTACAATGTTGTAACCAAAGATAAAATGATGTTCTTTGCATATAACGATTAACTAATTCCTGGTGTCCTCGCTCAAGTCCATTACTCCACAGGTCTACACCATTGATGATACTTCAGGTCTATTTCTTCATATCCATTAGTCTCACATATATTGACAGGTAACATATGTATCAATATAGCTATGGACTACACCTTGTAACCATTCTAAATACCTCTATTAATTGCATTGGCATCATCTTCCTTAGCTTATTCTATCAAAATTTTGACCCGTCTCTTGTCCACTCCTCTTTTTCATCTTTACTTTTTTCACTTCTAGCATACAATATTTTACGATGTTCGTCTCTTGTCTTTGAATCATAATATAAACAATATTTTTGTTTTGAGAATAATTGTTTCTTGTTTCTATGGCAGGATCTATGTATCATGGGAATGCTACCTTTGTCCCTCGAAGGTCAGCTCAAATATTCACTACTCCGCCAATGAGGGTTAGTGCATATTCAACATTGAATTTGAATTATTTACTAAGATGCATCCTCCCTTCAGTATGGGACTTTAACAATGTATTCTCGTCTACAAATAAGAACATTAATGAGCAAATGGATTTTCTTTGCACTAAATTTATAAACATAGTGAATGGATTCATTATGGTTGGAATTGATGTTATTTGTTTGATGTCTTCTAGGTGTAACAATGTGGAAAATACAAAGACTACATGATTTTTATATTGGGCAAGGATCTTCCGATCATGTTGATGTGCATATGGCATTGAAAGCACAAAGGATGCCCCAAGAAGAAGCAATATATGAAGACATGGAATTGCCACAATAATCTAGTTTATGGGAATAAGATGCATTGAGGACAATGCATAAAATAAGGGGGAAAGGAATTTAACATCCCCACCAGTTTATGATGTAAATATGTAAAATTTTACTAATAGGCAGGTGATTTGGAATTATATTATCGGTAGTGTGCCTAATTTTTTATGATATGTGGTATGTGTGCCCATATGGATATGTTAGATATTGTGGGGCCATCTTTCCCAAGCCTGTGTTCCAATGTTGATTAAGTGGTTGAAGAACTAGGATTAGGGGCCAGGGTAAAAGTATGAGGGGAAGTGTGACTGCATTGACACAGGGAAACAATGTTGGTGCATAATAAATGTTGGTGAGAAAAGGCACATGGGGCCCACATGGCTTTAAGAGTGCCACATGTCCAAGAGACCAATGCAATGGAAAAAGTATATATATATATATATATATATATAAGACTCACTGATCCAGGTGATTCCAAGAAACCTCAAAAATAAAAATGCTCAAAATTTGATGGAGACATTGCCAAATTATAGTGATTTTCGTTACGGTTCCAGTGGCGTAAATGACACTTGAAACCGATTCTATATGACCAAATCATCGCAGTTTGAAATTTGATAAAACAGGGGCCCATAGAATGTCAAGTGGCATCCCTGTCAACAGTCTAAATGGGACCCAGACTTGATGAGGCAACACCTGGTTGGGCCCACAAGCACACATCCCAAACTGGACTAAACATTAAAAAATTGTTATAAAAGGTTAATATATGGTTATAAGATTAATATATAAATATCCATATAGTATTAAATTTCAAGACCATATAAATCCAAAAGCAACCAAAAAAAAATATTAAAAGAATGAAACAAATACAAATACAAAAACCATTTAAAATTTCAAAATATGGTTGTTTGTTATATGGAGAATAAATATGGTTTGAAACCATATATTACATATGGTTTGAATTAAAACCAACGAAAAATTTGGGCACATGGTTATTAATATAACCAACGAAGAAGGATGTAATATGGCTTGGTTATTAATGCTATATATATGCAACGGTCACACATATTACAACACATGGGTTTGAACAGTGACAAACAAGAGTTTTGACCCCAGTACCTCCACTCAACCATATGATTTTTATGACCATCCGCCAACTTCCATGCCAGCAAGGATGGCCTTGTTATTAACTCCCACCAAATTTTACTTAAGCCATAACATTTGTAATGAACGAGCAAAAAAATGCAGAGTGAAGCCATGAGCTGAGAGTGTCGTGGGGCTATGAGAACCCTCACCAGTGGAAAAACCATGTGTGACGGAACCAGGAGGGCATAGTTACATGCGGAATATTCCAAGGTAATATTCTATAAATTATTTCAAGGGAATATTTTATAGAATATTCCATTTTGATGCCATAAGGAATCTAAAAGATTCCTGTGGGGCCAGAATTAGCAGTGTCAAAATGTGGCCAACTTTATACTCATTTTAACTAGAATTTCACAAGGATCACAATGGTGCAGTTAATTTTTGCGTCTGAGCAGCAGATTTCAGGGATCATGGCAGAGAACCTATCTTCTTCATTAATTGTTGGGTAAAAAGTCCGAGATAGCAATGCGCCTTTCAGAAGCAGGCCATGTTTATAGTCAAAAGTCTCAGGAGGAGGAGACAAACCTGTTGGTGTTGTGGTTGTTGTCATTTGAGCAGTCAAATTTCAAATCACTCCTAGGAATGGAGGTATATTGATGTAATTTTCCATGTAATTTCCTTTCTTTTTGATGAGATGAATGAATCGACCTCCCTACTATTGAAGCAAGGCCCAAAGACGTAGTCCACATTGGATGAACTTTGTTATCAAATGTTATGTGCATTGTCTTTATGATATTATTTATGTATCTTCTTCTTTATGTGTTTACATACATGGTTTTTACATGCTCTTTCATGCAATTCTTCTAACATCAATAGAAGTAAAGATCTTGGATAATGTCGGTAAATCATATATTCCAGATCACTGGCATTATGTAAGATTTTTCATTATCATTATGAGGATGATCATCGTTCTGAGGAGGATGATGGTTTTGGACTTCGGTTCTGAGTGACCAATTGGTAAGCCCTGAGAGCGGGTTCTTATACCGACATGGATTTGTTTTGCTTATTCCTAGAGGATGCATAAAACCCTAGAGAAACATGATTGTTCGGTTGGAATCTTGGTAGTTAATGTGGTCTGGGGGGCGCATGCAACCCTGGAGTGGCATGGTTGTGGGTTGGCACCTTGGCAGTTCGCTTGAAGGGTGTATGGAGCCCTGGAAAAAATGACCATTGAGTTGGCACATTGGCCATGGACATATGCTTATTTTCAATTGACATTGGTCGTGGAGTTGTAGTCCCTGCTCAGGGGTGACCTGTGGTTGAAATTATTGAGCCACCTGGTCTATGGCATGGAAGAATGTGGAGAGCCCGTAGTCAATGGCTCTTCTACATTAGATAACTACCCTTTGTGTGATATATGTGTATTTCTTATGTGCTTATGCGTTCTGATGATAAACCCTAGTTTGGGTCAATGTTATTTTTACAGAAGGTAATACAAGGAATCAGTTTATATAAACGTGTATGTGAATGCTAGTTAGGGTATGGCACTATTGTGCCCAAATATGAAGAATTAGTTGTAAACACTATTAATGTGCCATTACATGATGATTCCTACATAATTACGTGTGAATAAATTATTCCCTTGTGCCTAGATTTAACTATTATAATCGATTATGTGTTTGTGTATAGATATGTATTTTATTTATATACCCATTGTGCACATTTGTTGGATCTAGTTACTGGGTCTCTCTAAATTGGCATATGAATCTCTAATCATTGTGGGAAAAGTAGTGGGTGAAGAACTGCTCTACGCATTATTTATGCAAGATTTTTAATGGGTTTAAATTAGGTTTAATGCCTAGGTCGTTGAATTACATGAACTCTAGCCGTGGGCTAGGGCTCATTAATGGTATTCGCAGATTATGTGTTCTTCTGTTGAATTACTGGTTAATTAGATTAGTGAATTTTGGTTTTGGCTATGTAATTTTTCCTAGCTAGAGGCCAGGGACATTATAATATCCATCCCCAACTGGGGTAATAATGTCTTCCACCAAAGTAATGCACTTCCTTTCAACTAGACCCTATCCATATTAGCCTTTAGATTTGAGATGTAGCCCCTCAAGGTGAAGCATATAGTCATGTTTTCTAGCCATGCCTCTATAGTTTGTCCATATGTGGAACCTTAAAATTCCAGAAATTTTACCTTTCCAAATCTTGATGCACATCATTTCTTGCGGGGTTTAGGTGCAAGTTTTAACCCCGTACAGAAATTACCTACATACAAATTCTAAAAACAGAAAATAAACAATGATGAGAGCATAAAACATAAAACAAATATACACAAAGATTTTCCCCTCGATCCCAAAATCGGGACTACCATATTGATTTTTCATCATATTCCTTCAATGTTACAATACATATATATACATGTTGAAGCATCCATAAACCCCAATCCATTGACCCTAGATTAGAACATAGTTGTAGTTTCCTTGACCGGATATACAAAAATACCATGGACAAAAAACCACCATGCCCAAAACCATGTGCAAAAACCATGCACAAAACCATAAGTAGGTTTGCCAACCTAATATAAGGTCCAAAATAATTTTCCATGGGACGCTGCCCCAGACCCCGTGGAGGGGGACTACTGCCCCCCTATGACCCCCCCGCACGTGGGGCTAGTCATAGAAAGGATATAACACACACCCAACATTTGGGACCCTTCAGTCTGCATGACAGGTCCTCCATGTTCCCATTCCAAACGGGTTATCAATGCCTTCACCATGTGTTGGAATGGTCTCATTAAGTTCAAAACTTCTCTTGTAATCATATATTCTTGTGTTTTGATGTGCTCCCCATCATTGGGTGGGGTGACAAGATTTGGTTGTTGCAGTGGCACCATGTCGTACCCTCTAGCTACCCTACTCCTTCCTGCACCCCTTCTAGCCATGATGTCAATTTTGACTATACCAACTTTCATTAGTCTAACTTGTAATTAACATTGATATGAAAAGTGACAGTGGTTTCACACTTCATACCCTCTTGTGGTAATTATTATTACAAGTATGTTCACTCACTACTTCAAGGACTGACATAATATGTGTTTATGTATGTTAGACTCCCTCTTCTTAAGCATAATATGTGTTTATGTATGCCACTTGTTAGACTCCCTCATCTTAAGCATACCTAAAATAGAGTCTTTTTTGTCACAAATAATTGTAACAAAATTAGTGAAATTCAAAGTTAAGTGATTAGTATAACCATATCATCAACTTGATGGTAATCCATGATAATGATAAACTGAGATTAAAAGTTACATAAAAACTAGGATAAAATTATTAGTTGACATTATTTTATTATTTCAAAGATGCTTACTTTCTAATTGATATTGCAACATGACCCATAATTAAGTTAATTTAAATTTGCACTATAACCAATATCAATATTCCATATGGGAAGAATCTACATGCTTTCACGTTCCAAAAGTTCAGCTTTCAACCCTTAAGGAGGTTGTAGATTGTACAATTGTAGTATATATCAATGTCTCTATTCATGGAACAATATCGGTATCCCCATTAATATCAAATGGCCTAACTCATAACAATGTTTATTCTAATAAGCATTACCATTGTCTAATTAACTGGTCACTCGTTGAAATATTATGTTATGTTATCAATATACTTAAACCTTTGAATTTCAATTACCAATGTACAATAATTATCAAGCATAATCTACGTACAAGTATGGAGCAATACAATTTCTCATTATTCACGATTAGACGCCTTATAATTTATTGATTTTTCTTTTAGTTGCTCAATAGATGAATAGATGTTCAAAGGTTGAAATCATTGAAATGATGTTGATTCACTGGTCGACTTGACAATATGTTACTATGTTTGGCTATTATATTTGATAGAGTTCTGAGTCACCTTAAAAATAACTTTATATAACCAGTCATAGAGTTGAGATTAACAAGAGATTATGTATTCCTAACTGGATATTGACATGGAACAGGTTATAATTGTTTTGTAGGAGGTGGTAGATAATACTCTGACTGGAATCTTGAATTCCATATGAGTTCAACTCATATCCTCTCAAGTTAACATTGAGATGTACAAATTTATTTATTTATATATTTGTTTGTTTGTAAATTGTTTGGTTTTTTTAGGACAAGGGTTTAGGCTTCATGCTAAATCTCATGGCAAAAAATAGTAAGTGTCAATACAATGATCGGGTTTCCAATTAAAAGTAAGTTGGGGTTTACAAGTAATCCAAATTCCTTTATTAAAATTTTAACAATGAAACAATTGGAAGCAAGTGGTATGAGGTAATTTCAATTCAATTTACTTCCATGAATATGCATGTTTGTAACAATAGATGATATTAGATATTTCGGAATTGGTATGGAGAATGTACACGACCTGATTGATATTACATATCATTAAATATATTATAACTTCCATTTACAAGGAAATGACAATATTTGGTGTGAGATACTCATATAATCATTGAAGGTGGCATTCATTTAACATATATTTGGTTAACTACCAGTTAATGATATACCCACAATCTTTTTTAACATTCTTCTTAGTTCTCTACCACAAACAAAATTATTACCCTCATTGTTAATGAATTGCATTCTAATTTCTCACACCGAGATTTAACATTCGCCTATAATGGATACAAGGTGTTTAACATAGGAGGTATTAGCATTTAATTGGTAGTTAACTTCCCTTACCTTTATTAGCACTCAAGATAAATTATTATTATGAATCAATACCATTCATTCATTAAGTGGATATCAACCATGCCACGGTGTTAACATGTTGGGAATATCTATGATACATCAAATAATTATCCGAGCTCTACCTAATTTCTTATAGAAGTAAAAAAAAATTGTTGCAATGTTGTTCTACGATTACCATTGATTAGATACTCAGTGATACTATTGATAACTAAACCCACAATATCGGTTGTTGTTAGGCCCATATACTACTAGTGTAACCCCTTATTGTTATCAGTACAACCCACTTATTATATTGATGTATCCATGTAGTGCCCATATTGTTACTAATGTGCCCCATAGAAGCCCACTATTGTTATTATTGTTCCCTTACATTATTATTGTTATGTCGGCTCTGGTTATGTTATGACCCCTTAGACTCCTATATAGAAAGGAGGTATTTTCATTTGTATCATCCATGAATTGTTCATTTATGTAATGTAAAGGAGGTTTCTCCCTCGAAGAGGCTGAATTCTAAGGTGTTGATCTTTCTTTTCTATCTTTTCTTGAGCTGGTTCCATAACATTTGGTATCAGAGCTTTGGATTCTAGGGTTTCGCTGCTCCAAACAGGTCATCGTGGAATTTTCGCTATAACTTTTTTTCTGTGACGTTTCCGAAGTCGCAAAAAAATCCCATTTGAGAAGAAATCGCGCTGAACCTTGGGTCTAAATTTCAGATCTATTAGCGCGATATTTGCGGAGATATGATCTAAGGAAGTTGGTCTTTTTGCAGACTCCTGAATTACATTCAAAACAGGTGACCTGGGGAAAATCGTCATAACTTTCTCTCTGGGATCGGATTGAAATTTCGTAAGAAGGTACAGAAAGAGGACAGACGGTAGTTTCTTGTGTGTGTGTTTCAGATTCAAAGGTTGAAACAGTGACTCGTGGCACGTCGTACAAGTTCGCTCTACTGAACCAGTCTAAAAGCAAGTCACTGTGGGAGATTTCACATAACTCTTCCTTGGAGAATCCAATTTGGGTCAAACTTGTGGCATTGGAAAGAGGACACAGAAGGCTACTACAGGTAGCAATTTCAGAACTTAAATATCTGCAAGTACAGAGTTATAGTCATTTCAAGTTCGAGGTCCTAAAATCAAGAAAAAGCAAGATGAGGAAGTTTGATGGCAAGGATCCAGTAAATTGGATACTTCAGATGGAGCAATATTTTGATCGACATGGTGTACCACTGTTACAAAAGGTATGTATTACATCTTCATATTTAGAACCGGATCAATTTTTATAGTATAAAGGGCTTTGTTCTCGTAAAAAACTTGTTACGTGGTCAATTCTCACGGAGGAAATGATAGCACATTATGAGGATACAAAGAGGAACACCTTCTTTAGAGCAACACCACAACAATTAGAAAGAGTAAAAGGGCTTTGTGACATATTTGAAAGTAAAATTATGGCAACAAGGAAGTCTACCCCTCACACCTATAAAGATGGACGTGTTGTTCCTCCTAGCCTTCCACAACCTACAAGGGTTACACCACAACAATTGGAAGAAAAAAGAGAAAAAGGGCTTTGTTACAATTGTGATAGCAAATGCACTAAAGGTCATAAGTGTGTTGAGAAGAAATTATTTTACATAGAGTATGAAGAGGAGGAAGAAAAATATCAAGAAACATCAAAAGAAGAGGATATATGCCAGGACCCAACCCTAGAGAAAGATGAAATGAATCAGAACATATCTTGTAAACGATTGGCAAGAATGACCACTCCTCAAACTCTCAAGATAGAAGGAAATATCAAGAAGAAAAAGGTGCAAGAAGTGAAAAATCACATCAAGAAAGAAGAAATGAATCCAACCATATCTTGTAATTCACTGGTCGGAATTACCACTCCTCAAACTAGCAAGACAGAAGAACATATCAAGAAGAAAAATGTTCAAGAAGTGAAAGATCACATCGAGCGTCAAGAAATGAATCCGACCATATCTTGTAAAGGATTGGAATAAATTACCACTCCTCAAAATCTAAAGATAGAAGGACATATCAAGAAGAAAAAGGTTCAAGCAGTGAAAGATCACATCGAGCATCAACAACAAGTTCTCCAACTTTTAAAGGATAGCACCACTTCGGTGCAAAATCAAATGAAACAACAAGTAGATCAACATCATAGTGAAAAATGTTTTGATGTAGGCGATTGGGTATTTTTACTGCTACATCTAAAGCAAGCTATTTATGAGAAGGAAATGTTGGCAATACTACATGCACTTAAAAAATGGCGACCTTACCGAATGGGAAGGCTCTTCAAGGATGAGGATGTGGAAGCATTGTTTTGTGCTATTTCTATTATCCAACCAGATTGGATAAACGAAGCAAGGGATGAATGGAAGAAGGACAAAGAAGTATGGCCACTTATTCAAAACTTGCAAAAGATCCCAATTCAAACAATATTGCCAGATATTGAAAAGGAAGGAAAAATCATATTGGAACCTGGAGCAGTCACAGAAACAAGAACCCAACAGCTATGCAATCGATCAATTTCAGAGTATCTCATCAAGTGGAAGAACTTACCCGTTGAAGATTCATCATGGGAGGACAAGAATTTTATACAGAAGCATCAAGAACTACTCAAGTGTTGAGGACAATGCTTTTTGAAGGAGAGGGGCATGTTAGGCCCCTATACTACTAGTGTAACCCCTTATTGTTATTAGTACAACCCACTTATTATATTGATGTACCCATGTAGTGCCCATATTGTTACTAATGTGCCCCATTGAAGCCCACTATTGTTATTATTGTTCCCTTACATTATTATTGTTATGTCGGCTCTGGTTATGTTATGACCCCTTAGACTCCTATATATAGAAAGGAGGTATTTTCATTTGTATCATCCAAGAATTGTTCATTTATGTAATGTAAAGGAGGTTTCCCCCTCGAAGAGGCTGAATTCTAAGGCGCTGATCTTTCTTTTCTATCTTTTCTTGAGTTGGTTCCATAACAGTTGTTTATTAATAGATTCACTTGAATATTGACATCTTAAATGATAATGCAAATTGATACGTTTTCAACTATTGTTATCCATGGTTACGTAGACTCATATATTGCTAAATTATTATTTGTTGTGATGTTGATTACATTAGCCAACACCTACAACTAGTGCATCCATTGATATATTGGTTTTACATATGATGATATTGTTGCTTATTTATATAGTACATTGTTAGTTACAAATATTAGCTTTGTTTCATTATTGTTTCTGTTGTATTAAATACTACTTGACATAAAGCGATACATGCCCCAGCATACTATTGAAGCTAAGGTCTATCAAACTCCTATATCCTAGTCACCATATATAAATATATGTATATAAATCAATCTTTATCTGAACCATATAAATTGTATTAGCTTATATTGATGCAAATCTTAGTAAAACATTAAGGCTAACCCAAATTTATTGCTTGATTAATAGTACATATCATAGTTTGTCAAGATATAAATAGTTTGGATTAAAGTGTATGAAGAAAAAAGGTTGCATAGGACATAGCATAAAATGCAATGCATGGGGGCTGCGTACTTGAATAGGTAGCTTAATCACCATAGGTTCTAATTGCAAGGATAGAGGCATCAATTGACCTTGCAAAGTAACATGTTTTAGCCACAACATATTGAGATAGTGGTGACTAGGTTTGAGGTGAACCCACACCTCTACTTTACTAAATAGTTGAACCAACAACACAACCTTTAGCAATATATAAGTTGTGGCAGTAGTTTAAGTTTACCTTGCACTTTTACATGTACCAACAAAGATAAAGACAGTTCAAGATTGATACCCTATGTTTTTCACCTTGCTTATGATTCCCAATCTCCATATTACTATTTGAGATATGAGGATTTAGTTCATCAAACAATTTACTCATTTTTTCTTTTTTTTTTCACAAAGTTAGGAACATGATAAATTCTATATTAACTTAGCTATGGTTTCTTCCTTGTAATTATTATTCCATCAATACCATGTCTATAATATGAACCAAGGGTTTTAGTATAATCAAGGCTCCAAATTGTTGCTCATTTGAGTAGTTGTCATCACATTTGCAAAAACAATGATAAGAAAAGATGAAGTTTAAAAATATCTGGTGCATCCTTGAGGGGACTATACCCACATTTGGATTTTCCATATGACGTTGTAATGAATCAATAAATTTAATAGAAACCATTTCTAAGTCAATATATATATATATATATATATATATATATATATATATTCAGTGGCTTGCACAGTTCAAAAGAGCAGGTTAGTTACTTGATTTTATACTCGTTGAATGTTGCAAACAAATGTAACCGGATTACCAACGATCCTAGTATTCTTACAGTAATGCATCATATCTTCGTAAGGCTTGAATAGTTAAGATTGTTCCACTAATGAGATTTTCAAAATGGACTCATCCAAGCAGGCTAAGGGAGGATGCTTCTACATTTAAGGATATTTGGAGTTCACTATAGGATGATACATCTTTATATATTTTACAATGTTATTCAAGGCATATAAATAGTATGAATCTTGTTCATTTTTAACCCTATGAATAGAGAATTGTCCCACAATTTACCGGCACAAACATAAAATTGTTTTGGGGTTGTCACAGATAAGCATGAGGAGAAAATACAGGATTGTTGAGGTCAAATTTAAAATAAGGCATGATATTTCACTTTAATGAGCTCTTGATTGTTTCATTGGGAAAATTCATATTTTTGTGGCATAAGTACCAAACGCTGACAGGTCCATAGGTCCTAGAAGTTTAACCTACTACTATGATAATGCCATGTCCCTTCCTAAATTAAAATTAATTTGGAACAAGATTAATTTTTTTATTTTGGGGAAAATTTTGGAGATAGTGGGGCCCATTCAATTTTATTAAGAGATTAGACTTAGGAAAAGATATTTTTGTTGTGGTTAAGTTACACACGGGGGCCACCCACACTAGGAGAATACACATTCCCTAGTTCAATTTGAAAGGAGGTGGTTAAGTTTTGCATGGAGGTGGTTAAGTGAGGGCCCATGATGGAGGTAAAATTGGAGGGAAAAGTGCTCCATGAAATCTATATAAGGAAGGCAACTCTCCTCATTTGAGGCATCTTTTTGGCATATCAATTTCTCTTTGGTTGCTCGAGCTTCTTAGCCAAGTCACTTGTTGTTCAGTATGATTTCTTTAAGTGAAGGGCTCGCCCTTTCTTTGGGGGACTTCGAGTGCCACCTTAAGAATGTTTTCTTCATTCTTCAGGAGGAGGATTTCATTGTGATTTCTAGTAGTTTCATTCATCTCCAGGTGGTACGTATCACTGGAGGACACAACGAAGAGGAGGCCGAGTTTGCTTGTCATGTCTTGTAGTGGATTTTGGTTGAGACTTTCTGGAGAAGAGGCACAGGAGGTTCACTGTCATTTTGGAGAGTTTGGGAGCTAGAGGAGTGTGCTTCTTTGCAAGGTGACTTTCACACTTCCTAGGCTAGCACAGAGGTAGCACTTGGTGCTCACATGGAGGGTAGAGTATCAATCTTTGAGGCTGAACTTTACCGGGGAGGTTAAGGGAAACATTTGGAGAGGAGATTGCTTCATTTTCGGAGCTTGGAGGAGGTTTTCATTGGTGTTCCTTGCAAGCCATATTCTTGAGTAGTTTGGAGGGTGTAGGGCATATTGGAGGCCGAATTTGGGAGGTTGGATTCAGGCCAAACTCTTTTCTGGGTTTTTGTGGGTTTTGGCCAAGGAGCTTGGGGCTAAAGTTTTAGCATTTTCTGACCACTGGAGACAAGGTTTCTTGCAGTTCATTTCCAACCAGTAGTGTACTTTCTAGGGGATAGCGCACAGCATTAGAGGAGTCGCCATTTTCCATATTTGAGATTATTGTTTATCACCTAGGTTCTATCAAGCTTTCCCTTGAGGCAAGCCCAAGTGAATTTCTTCATAGTATTGTACTTGCTCCATTTCATCAATAAAATGGATCAGTTGGTTCTCACTTCTCGAGTTTATTGAGCATTTGTTGATTGTTTTAATTTTCTATGTTATAAATCGATTTTTCTTTGCATATCATTGTTTCTTTAAGTTTAGAACATTACAGTGGTATCAGAGCTTAGATTCTAGCTCAACCGTGGGAGAACTTTTATATGAGTAAGGAGGACCAACATAATATTACTTATAGGGGACAGAGGTACCATAGCAGGGAAAGGGAGTTGGAGATTACTCCAGAAACTAAGGATCGTGGGAAGAAAGTGGTAGTAGAAGTTATGGGTGAGCCCAAGAGTAGGGAAGAGATGGCCTTCGACAATCTCTTGACGGCTTTGAGCGATTTAGCAAAAGGGTAGAAGGAGATGATGGACGAGACATAAATGTAGAACAAAGAGTTTTTAGTTAGAGATACTTCAGGGGCCTCTCAACATTTCAATCACCTCTCACCTACTACGAAGCAGCCATCCTCGAGTGATCCAACTCAAACTACATTACCCTCTTTTATACCTTTGGCACATGGTGAAACTAGTGGAGGAGAGGATCCATCATTGATGGGGGAGCATGTCCAGGAGTGGCAGTCCATGGGGGTAGACTTTCAGAGACTTTTGCAAGCTCAAACAGAATGAAAAAGGGAAGGGCTAAGGTACGCAGAATTATGAGTTTCACCGCACTATTGGGAAAATGTATTTTCCCACTTATGATGGAACTACCAAGTGCACAGCCTGTGCTTGGATAGAGAAGTTGGACACATATTTCCATCTCAATAGGATGATGGAGGTAGAAGCCATCAAGATGGCTACATTGCATTTGGAGGGAGAGGCACACGATTGGTGGTTTCATGGGTTGTCCAATTTGGGGCATGCCAATGTGACCTCCTATTAGGAATTCACACGAAGAGTGGTAGAGCGCTTTGATCGAAGGGATCCAGAGGCTCACTTCCGGGAATTGACACAGCTCAGACAGAGAGGACAACCCTAGCATTATATTTCGAAGTTCTTAAGGGTCTCAATCATGGTGCCAAATTTTTCAAATGCTAGGAGAGTATATACATTTGTGGACGGGTTGACAGAGAAACTACAGGGACTGGTGAAGTCATGTAGACCATCTACTCTTCTAGAGGAAGTGACATGTACGCGAGACTTCCAGGGGGGCATTCCCATGGCTCGAGCACCATTTTCCCCACACACTCCTTACATTCAAAAGGGAGGTGACACTAGAGCACTTGCAGTGCAGAGAGAATCCCAAGGGCGAGGATAGTTGGATGATGAGACCAGGAGGGTCCTCAGAGGGAGGAAATTATATTTGGTGTGTCAAGAGACTTAGGCACCAAGCCATCGATGCACAACAGGCAAGGCCCATTATATTGAGGTCTTCTACGACATTGATCAGGAGGATGATGAGGAGTTGAAGCTTGGTGGAGGAGACAGCTAGGATCCATCAGGGAGGGCCCCACCACCACAACCACTTCAGGGAGGAGCATCTTTCACACTAGCCAGGGGATTCTTGGCTTCTTTGCACAAAGTCCCCAAATTTTTTACCATGAGGATCAGAGGTACGATGCAAGGGCATCATGTCTCAATTTTAGTAGACAGTGGGGCCAATCATAATTTTATTGATGCTCATATGGTCCATAGGAGGGGCATCACCACTACAAAGTCCAAGGCATTTTCAATCCTAATACCAAGAGACAAGACTATGCAGTGCACTCAATATGTTCCCGTCTGATAGTGACTATGGGGAACTATTCGGTGAAAGGCCACTTTTTTGTGGTGGATGTACCAGACATCAATGTGGTATTGAGTGTCCAATGGTTGTATTCCCTTGGTCGAGTTACCACCGATTGGAAGCATCTTGTGATGGAGTTTGTTGTGCAGGATGGAAAGTCAGTGGTTCTTCGGGGCATGCATTCGTACCCCCCTTAGACAGTTTCAACCCACAGGATGGAGGCTGACTTGAGGCATGGGGACATACCATGGGATGTAGAGATGATGATTTCAAAGGCTGGAGGGAAGTCCAAGCCACCACATCCATACATATAGGCAGTATTGGATAGATATTTGATAGTCTTTGGAGATATACCGTCAAGACAACCACCTGACAGGGGGTTCGATCACACTATAGAGATGGAGCCTAGTGTGCAGACAATCACTACTACACCTTATAGGCATCCTAAGGCCTATAAGGATGATATCGAGAGGGCCATTAGGTATCTATTGCCATTGGTCCACGTCAGACCAAGTTCCAATCTATTTGCTTCTTCGGTTGTGTTGGTGAAGAAGAAAGATGGGACTCTCTGCATGTGTATTGACTGCAGGGCCCTCAACAAGAAAACGCTAAAGAAAAAGTATCCCATTTTGCACATTGATGAGTTGATGGAAGAACTTAGAGGATCTAAGTACTTCTCTAAGATAGATTTGCGTTCGGATAATCATCAGATTCCAATGAGGGAGGAAGACATCCCGAAGACAATGTTCAGATGTCATTATGGGAATTCTGAGTTCCTGTTCATGCCTTTTGGGTTGACATAGATGCTTAACTTGGGGCACATCGTAGACCCAGATGGGGTCAAGGTGCATGAGGAGAAGATTCGAGCCATTTGGGATCGCCCAGAGTCTCAAGTGCGATAGCGCTGAGAGGATTTTTGGGCATATGTACCCATTATTGAAAGTTCGTGAAGGGATTCTCACTGTTGGCAGCACCCCTTATTGATCTGACTAAGAGGGGGGCTTTTGTGTTGACAGAGGGAGTTCAGGCAACATTTCATCACCTCAAGGAGGTGATGAGTTGTTTTCTGGTATTGGCACTTCCAGATTTTTCACATCCTTTCACAGTGGAGTGTGATGCATCGAGTGTGCGGATTGGAGAAGTATTTTCCCAAGGAGGGCACCCCATTTATTTTGAGAGATGTAAGATCCTACCACATGAGATGTCATATTCTATACACAACAAGGAGATGTTGGCCATAATGCATGCATTGGCCAAATTTAGACAGTATTTGGTGGGGAACCAGTTTCAGGTGAAGTCGGATCATAACAGACTTCACCACTTCATGGGGCAGCAAGGCCTCAATGACATGTACCAGAGATGGGTCAGCAAGGTGTAGGCCTATGCTTTTGATATTAAGTATGTGCGGGGGAAGCACAACGTAGTGGTGGATGCACTATCCAGTAGACCAACAAGACTTTCACTGATCTGAATGGGATAATTAGTTTGATGTACTAAATTCCTTTTCAGAATATGTTTAAAGTGCTTAAGGATTCACGAGGTTAATTGCAAGTTTAAAAAAATTAGTTTTTGAGTGTATTTATGTAAATTTAATGTACAAATTAACTTAAACAACTGACTGAATAACAGCATATAGCAGACATGAACATCACCAAAAAATAGTATCACAGCATCACATGATGAATGAGTTCACCCCGCCTGGGCTACATCTCCTTGGTCCAACTTCCAATGGCTTGGACTTCTCTATTATGATAAAAAAATGTGAATACATCAGTTTACAATGCTCAGATAGCTCTGAAACCTGTTCCAATGGCTCCATAATGCCGAAAATGCCTGTGTAGCCTCTTTTTTCTCTCGATTTGGTCAAAAATTGAAGAATTTATGGCTTCCCTGAGTCATTCTCTAATCGCACTAAAAATTCCCCAAAAATCATCATCGTCCTACAATTACACCCAGATTTCCACTAACTGGGTGCCATTTCCACCAATTTCAGGGCGAAATTATCAGACACTTTAAATGCCCTCTAATGCCTAAAATCTGCAAAATATAGGCCATATGGGGGGTCACGTGCCTAAGGCTAAGGCCAACAGCTCGCCCTCGCCAGTCGGGCCCCCACTCCATTCACTGGTGGTCACGTATGGTGGTGCGTCCAAGTTTCAGCCCCCTGGGTTGGCCCCTCCCCTGATTGGCGCAGACTTCAACTTCAAATAAAAGTTCCATCCATAGGTTATTAAGACTCATTGTTGTGGCGCATTGGTAGGAGGATTTGGTTATGTGCTTGGAGGTCGCAGGTTCAACCCATGCGGTTACTTCTAGGACCTCAAACAAACTTTTGGTGGCCCCGGGGCTGCCATGTGGTGGCCCTTGGCTAGGCCACATGGGAGCCTATGGTTTTCCACCTTCCGACCAATCAAAATCCTCCAAAATCGAACCACTAAGAAACTACCACTTGGCACGATACCATTCGCAGAAGGAAGTTGATCAATCAACCTTGCCACCTCAGCCTGCACAGTCAGTGCCACATTAGCAGTATGGACTGTTGACTGGGCTGTCACATTTTGCAAAAATTCACCTATTTGGGAAAATGAACAGAACATGATTCTGGGAGCATACGGTGTCCATTTCGCGCAAAACAAGTTGCATCGGATTCAAGATGAAGAACACTACGTGGTCATTCAGGTTCCACACTAATCTAACAACTTTGAATTTTGAGTTTTTTTTTAGCATCTAATCATTCCTCCCTATTGGAAGCCTTTTGGACCCCAAAATATCACTTTCCGTTGTCCAACAAGTGAGCGTATAGTTCCCTCACCTTTCCAATGTCGATCCATTTGGCTTTTGAAGGATTTTTTCCTTTGATCCCCACTCAAAGGTAGTCCACACTCCCTCGTTTTGAAGAACTTGTTCTTCTATCAAGAATGGTGTCTTGTTGTAGTTCATCAAGGTATTCAAGAGAAAAATCCTCAATGGAAGGAATTTGGAAATTTTCTCCTTGATCTTCAATCAAAGGAGGCCCATACAACCTTAAGTTCTCAACATTAACAACATCATAAATTTGCAGATACGAAGGCAAATCCAACCTGAAGGCATTATCACCAATCTTTTCTAGAATTCTGAATGGACCATATCTAATTGGTTTCAATTTTTTACCTTCTTCTTGGAGCCTCTCTTCGCTAATGTGAAGCCAAATTTCATCACCGACTTGGAACTTGTGATATACACGATGCTTGTCGTGCCTTGCTTTGTACTTGCCTTGGCTCTTTTCCAGTTTTTCTTGAACGCTTTGGTGTACCAATTGGATTTGTTCAATGAACCTTCTTGCTTCATCTATGTCAGTATGACAATCAATAACAACATCCTTTCCAAAAATGAAATCCAAAGGAGACTTAGGCAAGTATCCCAAACATGCCTCAAATGGCGATGTTTGAGTTGAAGAGTGCTTGGCCCGGTTATAAGCATGTTGAATGTAATGCAAATTTTCATCCCACAACTTAGGATGCTTGTTGCAATACCCATGAAGAAGATGTATCATTGTCATGTTCACCACCTCTGTTTAACCATCTGTTTGTGGATGAAATGTTGTACTCTTTTTCAATTTGGTGTCCATGAATCCCCACAATCTTGACCAAAAATTCCCAACAAAGAGAGAATCTCGATCACTAAAAATGGATGTGGGCAATCCAAAATGCACCCATACATTCTGAAAAAATAACTAAGCAATTTTTTCAACTATAATTTGCTTTTTACATGGCATCAAAATACACATTTTGCTGAACCTATCCACAACTACATACAAATAATCATGACCTCTTTTTGACAATGGAAGACCTCCTACAAAATCCATAGAAACACTCTCCCACGATCATGAAGGTGCCAAAAGTAGTTTTTATGATCCTAACTTCCAATTGCTAGGCTTACTGACTAAACATAATGAACATCCTTTAATAAAACATGACACACTTTCAATCATACGAGGCCAATAACAATACCTATGTAGATGTTCCACCATCTTACTTACACCAAAATGACCAACAATAAGAGAAGTATGTGCCTCTCTTGTGATGTTGACTCTTTCTCCCTGTGGAATACAAAGCTTACCAAGATGGTAAAACAAGTTATCATGCAAATGATAATCCAATTCCTCTACTTGGTTACCTTGACTCAACTTGCACAAACATCCTGAAAGTCATTGTCTAATGCATATTGCTCAATATAGCTTTTATGCAAAACAAAATTATGCTTGAGTAAAGTAGTTTCACTAATAATAGGGCTACAAAGCATATCAATAACTTTATTGTAGATACATTTCTTATACATTATTACCAAGTGGAATTGTTGAAGAAAACCCATCCATCGGAAGTGCCTTGATTGCTGCAACTTAGATTGAGATTACAAGTATTGAAATGGCTTATGATCCGGGTGAATGATTGTTTCCTTACCCATCAAGTAATGTTTCCACTTTTTCACACTTTGCACCAATGCATACAATTCCTTGTCATATGTAGGATAATTAATCATTGCACCATTAAAAGTTTCTGAATGAAAATAGGTAGGCTTACCATGTTGCATGAGGATTGCATCCATAGAGTAGTCACTAGCATCAGTCTAGATCTCAAATGACTGTCTCAAGTCTGGAAATGTAACTACTGGAATTGAATTGATCTTTTCTTTCAATGCATCAAAGCCCTTTTGTCATTTGCCTCCCCACTGAAAAACCTTTTTCACACTAGTCAATGCATGCAAAGGAGTTGCTATAGAAGAAAAATTAGCAATGAATTTCCTCCAATATTGGGTTTCTCCCAAAAAAAATTTTACCTTAGTAACTGTCTTGGGCCTTGGCCAATTCAAAATGACATCAACCTTGGAGGGATTTATTTTCAACTCACCTCCTCTAACAATATGACCCAAGTAAACTAAATAAGTTTTTTCAAACTCACATTTTGACATCTTTAAATACAACCCATTAGGGGATTTTTGAGGTCTAAAATGAGCCTCCTAAGGAAATTATAAAATAATAGTCGAAATAAAAAAATAAGATTAGATGACATCATCAAATTTTAGATCGAAAACAAAAAAAACTATTTTTCAACTCTTATTTTCAACTTATCTCCCTATGGGTTTACTCAAATTTCAAGAGGAAACACGCTTTGGATGCATAATTTGATTCCTCATCCAAGGAGTACCCATGTTGCATATTTTCGATGGACCTTGCTACACAAAAACTAAGAAATACATGAAAAACGTGATTGGAATCCCTTTTTTTCATGTATTTATCATTTTTCATGTAGCAGGGCCCATCGAAAGTATGCAACATGGGTACTCTTTGGATGAGGAATTAAATTTTTCATCCAACGAGTACTCCCTCTCAAAATTTGAGTAAATCCTTAGGGAGATAAGTTGAAAAAGTAGTTTTATTATTTCATTATTTTTTAGTCTTTTTACTTTTTTGTTCCAAAAATGGTGAATACTCCCCCATGGTTGACATCATCATCTTGAATCCTATTGGTTCTTATAAATATTATTTTGGTTGTACATTTTTCTTAGGAGGCCCATTTTAGACCTCAAAAGTCTCCTAATGGTTCTTTCTTTAAGAAATCAAGTACTTTTCTCACATGCATGACATGTTCATCATGAGATTTACTGAAAAGTAAGATGTCATCTAAGTGTACTATAACAAACTCATCAAGAAATAGCCTCAACACATCATTCATCACACGCATGAAGGTCGCAGGAACATCACATAAACCAAAAGGCATAACTATCCATTCAAGCAAACCTTGTTTTGTTTTGAATGTTGTCTTCCAAATGTCTCCTTCAGCAATTCTAATTTTATGGTAGCCACTCCTTAATTCCAACTTAGTAAAATACTTTTCATCTTTCAATTGATCAAGTAAATCATCTATTCTAGGCGATGAGTAACGGTTATTTACTTTGATCTTGTTCAATACACAGAAGTCCACACACATGTGCCATGTTCCATCCTTCTTTGGCACCAAATTAATAGGTGACCCACATGGCAAAGAACTTGGCCTAATGATCCCTTTATCCAATAGCTCTTGAATTTTCTTTTTAATTTCTGCACTTTCCATCATTGACATCTTGTACATGTCGATGTTAGGAAGAGGACTATCTTGTTGCAACTGTATCTCATGTTGGATTCCTCTCTTGAGAGGAAATCCTTTTGGTTCCCGAAACATCTCATCATATTGGTTAACAACATCAACCAATTCAGATTTCAATCTTGAGTCACAACCTTGAAAATATTCATTATCAATATCATTTTTGGGTTTAATCATTAGAAGCACAAAATTCTTGCTAGAATTCACTAATATTTTCATCTGCTCCGCATTAAAAAGTGAAATATTTAGTTTCTTGCTATGGGATCTCACAATGTATTCTACTCCATATTTGAACAAATGGTATTTTTTTCATGTCTATGTAAGATAGCTTTTCTTTCATAGAGATACGGACTGCCCAAAACTATACCACATGTATCTAATGGCACAACATCAAGCTCCACTTCATCTATGAAATTTGCAGTGATGGCGAATTTTAGTTTACACTTTCTAGTTACTTGCCATTGTGCATTGTCACACACACATCCTAATGGATATGGCTTATGATATGGAATGGTTCCCAAGTTTAAACTTTTGACAATGTTTTCAGAAATGAGATTGGCTTGAGAGCCACTATCAATATCAAAAAGAGTATCAATTTTTCTATGTTTTGAGATTACCCTAATGTGAAAAATTTATATCCTCTTATTTTTTCATTGGGAGTTTCATTGTGTAAATTTGAAGTACTATTGCTAGCAATGGCCATGGCTGTAATTTTAGTTTCATCATCTGAATCGGATCCCAAATCCTGTTGAGTGGTTGCAGTTGTCTTTTGTTTTCCCTTGTTGTTGAATTTCTTTGGTTTCATCTCGGGGTGAAGCTTACAACAATGAGCTTCATCGTGACCCTCTTTGGAACAATGCTTGCATGTTAATTCCTCTCCTTCCTTCTTAATAGATGTATTTTTCTTTCCTTTACCCTTGAAACCCTTTTTTTTTCCTTTACCCCTAAATGGCTTTTTACAGCCCTCTTCTAGAGTATTTTTTCCTCTTGCCTCAAGATGAGTGGCTTGCACACACACCTCATCTAGATTATTGGTATTAAACATAAGGATAGTATGCCTAAGGTAACTATGTAAAGCCCCTATATACTTCAGCAATGTGTCTTGTGATTGCAAATCTACACCTAACATTAGAGACCTTTTTCTAAATTCTTAGGTGTAATCTTGCACATTTTGACCTTTAAGCTGTCTAAATTTCTATGAATTCATGATGGCTTTCCACATATATGCTAGAGGGTAAAACTTTCTTTTAATTGCAGCAATGAAATCAAACCAAGAAATTGAGATCTTACCGTGTTTTTTTATCTCTTCTTGTGTCTTTCATTCCCACCATACTAGTGTTGCACCCTCCAGCCTCAAAGAAGCTAACTGAATCTTTATGTCATCATCTTGAAGGTTTTGAATTCTACAATAGACCTCCAAATGACGAACCCAATTGTCAAGCTTCTCTGCATTCACTTCACCATTATACACGGGCAGTTCAAATTTAACATCAAGTTTTCTAGATCCTTTTGAGGTATGTTGATGAGTATGAGTAAGGGTTGTATTAGTGGAAGAGGGTGAAAATGCCTGTGAAGATGAAGATGAAGAAGATGGTGGAGAGGGTGGAGGTTTACCCCCATTTCGATTACCTCCTCCTCCTAAAGAACCTTCTCCTTTTGGAGGCTTGGAGTTTTCACAATGCAATTTGGTAATCCTCTCTTCATAGAGGACCTTCACCATTTCATTCATATCAAAGAAAGCCTTCCTAAAGAGCTTCTCATCCTCTGTCATATTTGTAGGCTCTCCTTCATGCGACATGCTCACTGATGCAACTTGAGGAAGAACTGGTGGTGGAGATTTTGGCAACCTTGCACTCCTTCTCCTTGACCCAACTTCAGGGCTTTCAACCAACTTCCCTTCTCCTCTCTTGAGCTTCAACCTTGTAAGCATGACATTCACTTGCAAACAGTTAAATCCTTCTTGCACAAAGAAAACCAAGAGCTCTGATACCAAACCTGATCTAAATGGGATAATTAGTTTGTTGTACTAAATTCATTTTCAGAATATGTTAAAAGTTCTTAAGGATTCATGAGGTTAATTGCAAGTTTAAAACATGAGTTCTTGAGTGTTTTTATGTAAATTTTATGTACGAATTAACATAAACAAATGACTAAACAACAGCGTCTAACAGACATGAACATCACCAAGAAACAGTATCACAGCAACACATGATGAAGTATTTCACCTTGCCTAGGATATGTCTCCTTGGTCCAACTTCCAATGGCTTGGCCCTCTATATTACGCTAAAAAATGTGAATACATCAGTTTACAATGCTCAGATAGCTCTGAAACATATTCCAATGGCTCTAGAATGGCCAAAAATGTCTATGTAGCCTCGTTATGCTCTTGATTTGGTCAAAAAATGAAGAAGTTATGGCTTCCCCAAGTCTTTTTCTAATTTCACCGCAAATTCCCCAAAACACGACACCGTCCTACAATTTTGCCCGGATTTCTGCTAACCGAGCGCCATTTCTGCTAATTTCAGGGTGAAATTGTCAGACACTTTAAATGTCCTCTAACGCCTAAAATATGCAAAATATGGGCCACGTGCCCAGGGCTAAGGCCAACGGCCTACCCCCCCCGGGACCCCACTCTGTTCGCTGGTGATCATGTATGGTGGCGCTTCACCCCTCCTTGAATTGGCGTGAACTTCAACTTCAAATAAAAGTTGTGTCCATAGGTTATTAAGACTCATTGTTTTGGCACATTGGTAGGAGGCTTCAGTTATGTGCTTGGAGGTCATGGGTTTAACCCTCGCTTTTGCTTCCTGGACCTCAAACAAACTTTTGGTAGCCCTCGGGCTGCCACATGGCAGCCACTGGCTAGGCCATGTGGTGGCCTGTGGCTAGCCACCTTCTGACCAATCGTAATTCTCCAAAACTGAACCAATAACAAACTGCCACTTGGCACCATACCATTCATCGAAGGATGTTGACCAGTCAACCCTACAACCTCAACCTACATAGTCAACTCCACATCAGCAGTACAGACTGCTGACTGGGCTGTCACATTTTGCAAAAATTTGTCTGTTTGGGAAAACGAACAGAACATGATTCTGGGATCATACGGTGTCCATTTCGCACAAAACGAGTTGCGTTGAATTCAAGATGATGAGCACTATGTGGTCGTTTAGGTTCTACACTTATCCGACAACTTTGAATTTTGAGCCATTTTTTTGAGCACATGATCATTCACGTATGAGAATTTTCCATGATTAGAAGGCTTGGTTATTAGTAGATTACTCCAAGGATCGTCGAGTGTGCGAGATCTTGGAGGGGAGTTTTGTAGATGAGTGTTACAGGGTGATGGATGAGGTCATCTATTACAAAGGGAGCATATTTCTGGTTTTGGGATCCCAATTGATGGAATGTGTCCTTAAATTATCTCATGATTCTCCTTTGTATGGACACCAGGGCTTTAGGAAGACTTATATGGCAGTGAGAGAGTGCTTCACTTGGAAGGGCTTAAAAGGAGACGTGTTGAGGCATGTGCAGGAGTGCGAAGCATGCAAGAGAAACAAAGTAGAATTGACACATCCAACGGGATTATTGCAGCCTCTTCCCATCCCTAAGGGAAAATGGGAGAGTATCTCATATGGATTTCATCACCATACTTCCCTCGGTGCAAGGGAAGGATGGTATTTTTGTAGTGGTTGACAAGTTAACCAATTTTGCACATCTATTTTCCATTCTGACACGATATTCAGCTTCACAGGTGACAGAGATGTTCTTTAGGGAGGTCTTTCGTTTGCATGGACTCCCTAAGACTATAGTCAGTGATAGAGATGGTCGATTTATGGGAGGATTTTGGCATGAGATTTTTCAGGCTAGTTGGCACCGAGCTCACCCCAAGCACCAGATATCATCCACAGACCGATGGCTAGACAGAGAGTGTGAACCAATGGTTAGAGGGCTATCTCGGGAACTATGTGACAAGGTAGCAGAGGACTTGTATTCGATGGTTGCATCTGGGATAGTATTGTTACAACACCACACATCACATGTCCATTGGTATGAATCATTTCCATGCTTTATATGATTATGATGTTTTATCATTTGTTGACATTGTTTTTGAAGACAGCAGGGTCCAAAAGGCCAAGGATTGGATCCTCAAGAGCCAAGATATCCTCAAGTTTCTTATGGATAACTTACATAAATCTCAGAACCAATAGAAGATGTATGCTGACAAGCATCGAGTAGAGAGGCATTTCGAGGAAGGGGATTTGGTCTACCTTTAATTGTGGCCTTACCAATAGTCCATGATGAAGTACAAGGGGGCCAAGAAGCTACAGAAAAGATTCTTTAGGCCTTACAGGGTGATCAGGAGGGTTAGAGAGGTGATTTACGAGTTGGAGCTACCACCAGGGAGAAAGATCCATAAAATATTTCATGTGTCGTGCCTCAAGAGGGTGTTGGGGCAGCAGGTTACAACATTTGTGGAGTTGCCTCCACTTGATGATGACGGGCATCTAATTTTAGAGTTGGAGGCCATCTTGGAGAATAGGGAGAGGAAGTTCAAAAACAGGGTCATCATAGAGTATTTTGTGCATTGGAAGAGTTTACCAAATGAGGATGCCACTTGGTGTTAAAAAAAATTATTGTTCAATGGTGTATCAGATACTTTAGTCCAATTTATCTTTTCATTAACAATGCATCCAATTATTAGCAGTATAATAAATCATAAACGTAACTGAAGAAAGAAAAATATATGCAGTGATAGAGAAGACAATAGCACAACCATAAGAGATAGAATATTGGTCCAAGACCAGGGAAAACCCCACAAGGGGGAAACTCTTTCAAATCTTCTTCTTTAATAGATCGTCATAAAAAGATTTCAGCAGTGATTATAATGAAATCAAAACATATGATTTGCAGCATATAACAATAAATCAAATCTACATATCTGTTAAAACGTCAGAGAAACCCAAATCTACCAGATCACTGAAGTTGATTGAATCCAAGATGTAAAAACCCTAGATCTAAACTGGGTCACCCTCATCAACACTGTCTATAAGTGTCTGAAACTTCTGAGTCACTCTCACAAATACAGTATGCGAGCGACTGTGACTACAGACTCGCTCCCAGGAGTTCTTTATGCGTGAAACTTTGGCACTGAATAGCAAAGACCCAAAGTCGCTCCCTAGACGAGTTGTGTGAGAGACCGAAAAACCAAAGTCACACCCTATCCGAGATGTGCGAGTGACCGAGATAATAGGGTCACTCCCAGGACTACCTTGTGCGAGCGACTGGGGACAGGAACCTTCTGATCTGCCTCTGAATCTAGAGTCGCACTCACTGAACTATCTCAGGGTACCCAGAGAGCCAGAGTGGCTCACTTTGTGCCTGCGACCGAGGATGAAAAACTTATGTTATGTGCCAGCGACCGAGATCCATAAAACCTAACCCAGAGCGAACCTTTCTGTTATATACCTAGGGGGGATAATATGGGGTACAAAGGGAGGTACCTAAGGGAATAATGTAATAATGGGATGGGCCATAGTAATAAATAAGGTGGTTAAACCGTATCATGTAAGGGACCACAAGTAGTTAGTAATAATGTAATGGGCCCATGGTATTAGATAGATGGTATTGAGGGAACCATGGTAATGACCCATGGTATTGTATGTATGAGGCCTATATAGAGGCTAATGACTCCACATTGAGAGGTGTCAAGGAATATTGTATGAACGGGCATATGGCTTGTGGAGTGTTCTCCTTCCTTAAGGAGTGAATGTATGGTGTTGCCCTACCTTAAGGGTTTTGGTATAAATAAAGAAACATTTCTATATATTTAGGTCTTAAAAAAAAACAATTAGACACACTCTTAAAAAAATATTAGCGAAAATAATAACTCACCACTTTTTGCGTTGGCCTTGCAGTATGGCCAGATTTGTTATCAATTCGGCCAATAATGGGGTTGGTCTGTGGGCTACTCTCCACGCTCTTACATAGAACATATTGCATCGTCTATATATACACAAGAAGTTCAAAATCGATATAAACAAATTGGCTATGGATTTAAAATAAATTAATAAAACAAACTAGCTATGGATTTAAAATAAATTAGTAAAACAAACATTATTTTTTTTCTATGAAGTTCATGGACCCTGGAGATAGCTGATTGCTACATCCACAGAATATTTGTACCAGACCGATCCAACCGAAAGGATCACTTCGTGCCAGTTCAACCACAGAGCCTGACGTCAAGGGTGTCGAGAGAAGAGAGAATTGAACCGATAACCTAAAATGCAAAATCCATATGCACCAGCCATAGCCCAGATCTATACCCACTTCTAAATATGGAACTAAAGGATGGGAACTAATATAAATACCATGCCAGCAAGCGAGACCATGCTAGCAAGTGAGCCTTGACCATATGCCCCCGCTAGCCCATATGCCCCCATTTTCCCAGTAAGAGGGCGATTGGGCGAGAGGGCGATGTCCTGAATATCTTAATTATAAGACATAGGAAGGCAATATTCCATCCATGGTAGGCAACAATATCATACCATCCATGGTAGGCTGGGGAAGGAAGGTAGGCTGGGAAATGCAACAATATCATAATTAGAATACATAGGCAGGCTGGGGAAGTAAAGAACGCGACCTAGTAGCACTAGTAGGGAACAGGCCCTCCTATTATAGGTAAGCTGGGGAAGGCAACATTATGGGAAGGCAACTTCTTGAATATAAAGGTTAGGTAAGGTGTGGGAAAGAGTCGGAAAGAGTAGGAACAAATGGAAGGAACGACACCCCGTGCCTGAAGGTCCTAAATCGGAATGTGACTGTGTGTATGTGTGTGTATGTGTGTATGTGTGATAGTATTTGGGTAAGTAGTCTTTTTTTATGAACGATTGGGAAAGAGTGGGAAAGAGTGGGTAAGAAATAAGGCAAGGTTAGGTAAGGTTAGGTAAGAGCAACTCGATCTACTTTAGCAAATCGATCTACAGGATGGGAACTAACTGCACCGCACATTACCGCACATGACCTTCTCCCATATGTATCTACCAGGATGGCCCACTTTATCTACTCTACTGGCATGTCTCTACCGCCTACTGGCAGGTCTCTACCGGCTTTATGGGCCCACCTCTTCCACCCATCTATCTCTTCCACCTGAAAGTCAGGGAGACAGAAAGACAAATCCTTCCTTCCCACTTCATTGGTTAGCAAGCCAACAAGATAAGATAAGCAATCCACGTATTTCTGCCGAAGGTCCTGAACCGGAATGCGACAGACTTCTAAGCCATCCAATGCAGAGTGTCCTCCCAATTCATAGCAACAGATGGGATGTTGCATTTTCCACACAAAGAGATCCAGATAGAGGAGGAGAAGAAATAGGAAAAGAAGAGATGGTTAAGATATTCCTCTTCCTTCCCACACAGAATACAAGTAAAATCTACAGAAATACCATGTTTGCTAAGCACATCCTTGGTAGGGAGCCTCCCCAAGGTGGCCAACCAGAGGATAAAAGCGTGACGAGGGATAGCTTTCCTGTGCCAAACAAGCTTATGCCAGAAAACAGAAGCAGCCCGGGGGCAGAGACTATCCCAAGCAGATTTGATGGAAAAGGAGCCAAAGGGAGACCCCTTCCAAACAAAAGTGTCAGGAGAATTCCCATTGCCCGCTACCTTAACTATTCTGCCATGAGCAAGCGGTCTGAGCTTCAACACCTAGAAGTCCCTACCTTTGATAAGGTAGACTCTAACCCAATTAGACCATATCGAATGGTCCTTGTCCAAGCAGATATGCCAAAGATGCTTGAGCATAGCTACTCTCTTCCAAAGATCCACTCGCTTTAAAGTCAAACCTCCTTCCTTCTTTGGTCTACAGATTACATCCCAAGTGTTGTGGGGAAAAGTATCCGATGCGGATGACCCTATCCCTACTCTAAAGGTGACAGTCTTTAGCAACAACCGAAAGTAAAGCTTTGATATTTTCCTTTATGAAAGTACAGAGAGAAGGAAGAAAAGATTAACCAACCTGGTGTCTTTCGCTTAGTCGATCCTTGTCCTCTCTCTTTGTCTCTTGTTCCCAGCTCCTTGCTCTCTTTGCCGGTCCAGCTACACACAGATCCTGCACAAAACAAGAGAGGAAACTACAAGATACATGTACTTCATAACTGATGCATGGATTAGAGTGAATCAAATATACATGTAAATACAATCCATCAATGTAATACAAGTATATAGGATAACATGCAAAACTTTATTGATAGAAGTAACAGGGTTCTGAGAAGGTTACAACCAATGATGGCTCCAATCCAGCAGCACCTCCCCAGCAGCAAGAACTCTCCTCTTCACCTCTAGTAAAACAATCATCCAATAGCTCTACCTGTAATCCAACAGCACCTCCTTGCTTTACACAAAATTCCAGCCTCCTTAGACCTCATAGAAGAGCTCTATATATAGGAGAGAAGAAGAGAGGATGAGTCAGCTTGAGACTGACATGAAGCTGCCTTGTGTCCTCTCCCTCTTCAGTTAATCTTCAGTTCTTGAGTCCACTTGGAGATCCTTGCTTACACATGGTGATCAAGTACCTCTTACTCATCACAGGGCGAATCTCATGAACCAAGTGTCAGTTTGGAGGCTTCCTGGGCAGTTGACACCTTGCAGGATGACTGTGCCACTTGGCCAATCTCGCCCAGCGCAGGTAGCCTTCATTAATCTTGACTTCCAGCGCAGGTACAAAGAGGGACAGTTGCATTCCAGCGCAGAAGCTCAGTGGAGCAGCTGACATGATCCAAAATAAGCCTGTTTTGAAGTGTTTTCAGGTGGAGAACTGATTGGAAGTGCTGTTGTTTGATGACCTTGTTCTTTTAGGGGTAAGAACAACATGTTTAGGGACTGAGGATCCCTGTAATTATTGACATTTCATGCTCCATGTCGCGAGGCACAAAAATGTCTATAACAGTTGCCCCCTAAAGTATGAGGCCGTTTATCGGGTGAAATGCTTTATCTAGAGGGTCCGAAGTTCGTTCTAGTGCTGAGGAGGAGCCCTGTAATACAATACAATACAATACATTATTTTTCATTCTATTTTCATGATCTAGCTGAGGCGGGCCTTCCCATGCTCAGCTTTTATAAATACATTTTGGTACATATGACAGACGATCGTCTGAAGGGAGACTGATAATTTTCTGCTGAAATTACCATCCTTTGAAAAGGATGATCATCTGCTGCAATGATGTACATGGCAAATGCTTTTATATTTCCTGAATATATATCGCAGCCCGGATGGATGGAACTAGATCTGGGGTCTTCAAACTCGTTCGATCTTCACTCTAAGTACAAGTCGATCCATGTGAGAATTGCGCTGAAGTCGAACATGGAAAGACATCGCTTGATTACCAGTCAATAATGAAAACCGTTAACAAGCGCGAGAGGAATCACCAATAATGACGATGACCCTCAAGGTACTGCAGTACAATTCACGTGGCGTGAATAAAGGACTTGGCGTCGAACGCCACGCAAAATCTTCTGGTCGAAGGTCATTGATGTATACCTGTCGCCGGAAGTGAGAAACTTGCCATTGAGGCATGCAAGCTTCAAAGTACTGATGGGGGTGTTCCTAGACCAACTTCTTGGATAATGAGCTGAAGTCGACAAGAAGCGATCCGTCAAAGGAGGGCCTTAATGAATCCCACATCAATGACACGGAACGGAGCTAATGATTTTAGTGGAGGTGAAAACAAACTGTGACATATGATTCGGGGTGGCGATCATGAATGGATGAAGGATAATGTATGGCAGTGGATGGGACACGGTTGACACTTTCAGAATGACCCCTCTTGAACATATAACGACACTGATGTGATGGATCGGTAGCATTACCCCAAATGTGGATGGTTTGGCGAGGACCATGGCGATGAGACCGGTGAATGAAACAACCCAACCCGATATGGTACGGAGGAAAAGTGTCATGTTCAAGAGTGACTTGCTACCATTAAACTTTGAATGTTCTCCCAATTTTTCCCCAGTCATTTCTGACCAGTACCTCTTTATTTTTGTCAAGCTTGAGGAGGATAACATATGCTTGTTCTATAACCTGCCCTTCGGGCAAGCCCATCGCTATGATTTATCGAGCCTAGCGATAGGGAAACTCGTTCTCGTCTAAAGACAAGTTTGTCGCTATTTAATCATTTTAACGAGTCTAACGACAAAGAAAACTCGGTCCTTTTCATTTTTAGAGAGTCTAAAAAGGTACGGAAAGTCAACTCCATAATTCCTTTTTCGTCAGCAAATCCCTTAAGTCCGAAAAAGTATAAAACAATACAGAAGGGATGAGTTTTCGATTGCTTTAACGAGCCGAACAAAACAAGCGCTCGATCTTTTTGTGCAATAATCCCTCAGGTCCAAAAAGATTAAAATCTAGAGGAGGGATAGCTCTTCCGGTCGTTTAACGAGCTGGAAGGCCAAAACTCGGCAAACTTTTCATATTTTACGAGTCAGTGAAAAGAGCTCAAAGAAGACTCGTCTTTTGAGGAACGAGTGATAAACAGGGATAGCAGCAGATTCCAGGTACAGGTTGGAATTTTCCAATCACGGTAGTGTTACAAGGATGGCTAGGTGGAATCACTCTTCGCAGCTGTTCCTCAAAATAGGTAAACAATCAAGTGGATGTGAATGATCGGCCAAATGAAAAGTGGAGGTGATGGAGTAAACACGACCAAGGCTTTTATGGCTGATGAATCTTCGGTCTCAAATGGCTATTTACCGGTTCATTTTTTCTGGATGAGCTTGAACTCTGGGAGAAGCTTGCTCACAGGTGTATTTATTTTTTAACGAGCATGAACTCTTGCTAAAACTGCTCGGTTTTGCATGCCCCCAGCATCATAATAACGCATGTCAAAGGAGGGTGCCCCCCAAGCTTCATTGCATTCAACTTGGTGATTGGAATGAAGGTTTACCTTTGAATTTTGAAAAGGGGATTTATTTCATTTTTTAAAGAGGTTGAGAAGAATAAAAAAAACTATCCTCATGACTCCTTGTTTCATTTTTTAACGAGGTTGACTTGAGAAAGGAACTATCCTCGATTCTTCATTTTTTAACGAGGTTGACCTGAGATACGAACTATCCTCGGAGCCGACAAAATATCTAGGAATCTTCTGAATCCAACCAGAAGATTGGATTAGATTTCATTTTGTAGGTTTCCATTGTGGCCACTTCCGCCAGATTACTTGGAGGCGGTAGGGCGAAAGTACCCATTAAGGCAGGGTCTTTTAGGAAACCTACTCCGATATTTTGGAAAAAATGATTCCTTGTATGGATCATTGGAATGCTTCCTGTAACTTGTGAACTGTTGGGGAGAAAAGTTTGTTGGTCGACGATTGTAATTCCTTCTTGGGAGGGAAATGCAATCCTCCTGAAATAGGTCGACACAACCGCGGCCATGGCATAGATCCAGGGCCTTCCTAGTAGGATGTTGTAATCGAGGTTTCCATCAATTACTTCAACATCAATTCCTACTATTTTGCCCCCCAGTTCAACTTGCAAGTTACTTAAAATCCCGTATGGAGTGTATGATCGTCCATCAAATGCTTTTAACGTCGTTGACGATTTCGACAAGGGTGGTGAGCCTAACTCTTTCCAGCAACTCATCGACATAAGACATGTAGATGCCCCCTCATCAATAATTGTTCGATGAACAGTTTTGTTGAGGGCTTTCACTTGAATAAGGAAAGCTAGTTGAGCTGGTAACTGAGGGTCATATCCTTTATGATCAAAGGCCACAAGATTGGAATCCATTGGGCCAATCCCACCTATTGCCGATAATAAAGCTTGCTCTTGGGAGGGGCAATTTTGTGGTACTTCAAGAGTCGACATAGTGGACGGTGATTGGGCCAGGTCCTTTACTATATTATAATTCTGTGCTCCTTTGGCACGAGGATTAAATGTCGATTTGTGTACTACTCCCTTTGGTGACTTTATCATTGGTTCAGGAATGATGGGTGGCACATCTTCTGTCAAAGTTGTTGTTGAACTACTAGGTCGTTCATTAACTTTGTTGTTTGACAGCTTTGGATTTCCGTAATCTTTATTCCTTGTCAAAGCATTATTCTGTTGCTTTGAGGTAGACAACATAAGCACTTGGGATCCGGAAGCATTTTGATTAGCAACCAGATTTTGACTTGGATTAGGAAACGGATCAGTCAATACTGCTGGGGTTTTTGAACTCTTGAAGAGTATCTTAACTTCAGCTATATGTGGACAATCTTTCGTCCAATGATCCTCATCGCATATATGACACCCTGTCGGGGGTCTCCCTTTCCATTTCTTTATCTTCTTGCCCCCTGGTTGCTTTAGTTGTTTGCCCTTGTCGGTCGACATGGCATTTACTTCTGAGGCAAGAAGTCGCTCATTTGCATTTTGACTAGAAATTTTGCGTTTGCCAGTCACGCCATTACTGGTGTGAGAGTTAGTATTCGATCCAGGAGGGGGAGGAATTGAAAATTCAGGTTTAGGGGCGTCAGGTATTTTATCGTAGAGCGTGCCCGACTGAGTATATACTAAGTCTAAATATTGAGACGAGCAATGACTTGCTCCTCTGTTACGACTCCTCCCTTGGCCACATCTTCCGTTATAGCTGGAAGTAACGACTTTATAAACCATTCAGCTAACAGCTGATCGGGAACGTAAGTTTTCACCATCCTACGACGACGTCGCCACTCATGTATATGATCAGATATGTGAGTGGCCGTTGTCTATTTAAAGTTGGTGAGAAGTTCTGTCCCTGTTTCATACCTTATCGGTAATTGAAAATGGGTTAAGAAAGTCGTGGCTAAGGAGCTGAAATTGTCGAAAGAGGCTCTTGGCAATTCAATGTACCATTTAGCCGCTGGACCTGTCAATGTCCTCTGGAAGAGGCGAAGTCTTATCGAATCATCATTCAGGGTGTTTGATGAACACCATAGATGGAATGTCATCACATGATTCGACGGATCTTCACCCGGATTTCCATTAAATTTAGGAATATCGGACGGAAGTTTATGTGGAATCGCTGGCCACCAAGGGGCATAAGCAATTGGATCATTCGTCAGCCGGTTTAGATCTGGTAGTTCTAGAGTTGCTACAAAGGGCAACTGTTGGTTCAGGTTAGGCGAAGCATATCCAGGATAAGATGGTATCGCCTGAGCAATGGGTCTTTGCAGACCAGCATTATGCTGACAACTTAGACAAGGTTGATGGGCGTAACCATTATAGTATGGTTGCCCATTACTTACAAAGACTTGTTGCTCAGGTCCTTGATATGATTGCTGGAAAGGCGGTTGTTGAGATTGAAGCAGCTCTGGTTGTTGGACCATTTGTTGTTGACCAATACTGGATGATTGACCAGGATGAGGAGTCACAGTACTCGTTTGGGCCTGAGTCGCTCCAGATAAGGAGGCACTACCCTGAGATTGTGATTGAGTCGCTGAGCCAAGAGGTTGTTATATTACAACAGGTAACGCTTGTACTTGCGACACATTCGCCATAGTAGGTGTGGTGGTAATATTCGACACAGGGTGGACTGGTTGCATAGAATATACAACTCCTGGTTGTTGAGGCAGTATTGGTACCCAACTGTTGGATGTAATTCCAGTTTGACCTGAACTTTGTTGTGAACTCATGGATGGGCATCCTCCCGGAGGAGGTAATGAAAAGGCATACTGCCCCCCATATGGTATCAATCCGGAACTCAAGGGGATCGATTGCCCAGGTTGACCCCTAAATGGATCAATTTGGCGAGTTTCAACATAAGAAATACCAGATGATAATCCGGACGAAGAAATAGGAACTAACCATGTCATCGTCCCTGATGGGACTCCGGCTTGTTGTTGACAACTTGCCGAGACAGATGGTATACCAGCGAACATCGTTGGAGTAGCAGTAGGAGCCTCTGCTGCTGTTGTGTCGGACGACACAGTCCTAGATGTCGACGGTTGTTCAGACATATCTAGTCTATCCAAAAGATTTCTTAGCGATTTTACAGGAACTTCCACTTGTGGTGGACTAACTTCGAAGATCAACGAGGGAAGGGTGATGATTATTCCGCTTAAAATAAATTTTATAACGACGCTTTAGACATAACTTGCTTTTTCATGTTTTAAGAGTCGAGAAAAAGCTAAAGATGACTCTAGTCGCCTTTGATGTATTAACGAGCCCGAAGTGACAAATGCTCGGTTGGACTTTTTCAGTTATAGAGTTTGAAAAAGGCCAAAAGAAACTGCTCTGGAGATCTAGGCAGAGGGTGTGCCAAACCTTTCGCGAAACCACAGAATACGTTTTACGGTACGGGTGGTCGATCTTCGTGAATGCTGTGTTCACTGCATCGCGATCAGTAGGGCGGTCGACACGGCTTCCTAAGGATAAAGGATAAAAGCCTATAGGGGTCTCCCAATATACGCGACGGTACGCGGGAGCACAAGTCCGTATTAGTGCCACCGACTCTCAGGAGGAATCACCCACCTTCGTAGAGATCGACAGTCACTATGTTTAACGACGCCGGAACACGTCTCTACCTAGACCTCTAGATGTTTGCGTTATGTTACAAAGCGTTGTTATGTAAATTGGGTTTATTTTAATGTTGATCTTGTTTAACAGTTTGTCTTTCAGGATCACCACGAGATGTATTGGTACAAATTTCCTAGATGCAGCTAAAATGATAAGCAAGCTTTTACAATCTTTTTAGCTTTGAAAATCCTAGTTACTGAGGGGAGAGAAAAACAATATCTTTCCACACAGAGCACAAAGCACAAACTAATGCACTTTCTCCTAGATCAGACACGCAAACTTATCAAAAATGCAAATGCAAGATGCATGTATTTCTTTTCTTTTCCTTTAATGTTGATGTAGACAAAAGGAAATCGTTGTATAATTTTCGAATTCAATTTGAAGCGTAAACAAACAAGTTTCGTCTAAAATGAAAAGACACCTTACAAGTACTTATTTCAACACTAAAAATATATGAATTCAAACCATAATATGAAAAACAAAAAACTCAAACAGCCATGAACAGTAATAAAACTAGCTCATAAGATCACAAAGACACCTTTACAGTTCAGGATCTAAGAGGCCACAGCTATACTGGTTCGCTTTTCACAATGGGAAACCATAATTGAAACAAGAAATATTGAAAGAACATTCACAGTTTCATCACACAACTGAGGCGGAATAATGTCAAGGAGAAGTGGCTTACAGCAAGTACAATGACCAGCAAGCAATCAGCAAAAATCAGTGAAAACAGGGCCAAGACACAGAGGGAAAGCTGAGCAAGACAATGGCTAACTGGACCAGCGCAGGTTCTAGTCTGCCAGTTTGACTCTCAGCGCAGTTCCCGAAGGGAGCACCTGCGCTGTAATGCAGACTGCCTGTGGACAGCCTGCACTGACTCACGAGAGTTTCGTCTACAAAGTTTTCCGGGTCATAAAAAGCTCAAAAATGCACTGTTTTTGATGAAATAAAAAGCTATAGGTCAAGTACAGGCTAAGGGATGATCAAGAGGATGAAAAGCTATCACAAAGAGTAAAGAATCTTTTGTAGATAAGCTCTTCAAATCTTGAATTTGCTCAGCAAATGAGCAAGAGTCGCAGTCCCTCTACTTCGCTTTTGATATAGTCAAAAGCTTTTCGATTTGGTACTCTTTTCTTCAAGAAATGAATAGCAAAATACTACAAACACCAACAAGATACTAGGCTCCCCAGTGGAGTCGCCAGTTTGTTGTGGGGAAAAGTATCCGATGCGGATGACCCTATCCCTACTCTAAAGGTGACAGTCTTTAGCAACAACCGAAAGTAAAGCTTTGATATTTTCCTTTATGAAAGTACAGAGAGAAGGAAGAAAAGATTAACCAACCTGGTGTCTTTCGCTTAGTCGATCCTTGTCCTCTCTCTTTGTCTCTTGTTCCCAGCTCCTTGCTCTCTTTGCCGGTCCAGCTACACACAGATCCTGCACAAAACAAGAGAGGAAACTACAAGATACATGTACTTCATAACTGATGCATGGATTAGAGTGAATCAAATATACATGTAAATACAATCCATCAATGTAATACAAGTATATAGGAGAACATGCAAAACTTTATTGATAGAAGTAACAGGGTTCTGAGAAGGTTACAACCAATGATGGCTCCAATCCAGCAGCACCTCCCCAGCAGCAAGAACTCTCCTCTTCACCTCTAGTAAAACAATCATCCAATAGCTCTACCTGTAATCCAACAGCACCTCCTTGCTTTACACAAAATTCCAGCCTCCTTAGACCTCATAGAAGAGCTCTATATATAGGAGAGAAGAAGAGAGGATGAGTCAGCTTGAGACTGACATGAAGCTGCCTTGTGTCCTCTCCCTCTTCAGTTAATCTTCAGTTCTTGAGTCCACTTGGAGATCCTTGCTTACACATGGTGATCAAGTACCTCTTACTCATCACAGGGCGAATCTCATGAACCAAGTGTCAGTTTGGAGGCTTCCTGGGCAGTTGACACCTTGCAGGATGACTGTGCCACTTGGCCAATCTCGCCCAGCGCAGGTAGCCTTCATTAATCTTGACTTCCAGCGTAGGTACAAAGAGGGACAGTTGCATTCCAGCGCAGAAGCTCAGTGGAGCAGCTGACATGATCCAAAATAAGCCTGTTTTGAAGTGTTTTCAGGTGGAGAACTGATTGGAAGTGCTGTTGTTTGATGACCTTGTTCTTTTAGGGGTAAGAACAACATGTTTAGGGACTGAGGATCCCTGTAATTATTGACATTTCATGCTCCATGTCGCGAGGCACAAAAATGTCTATAACACCAAGCCACCTTAGCCCCAGAGCTTTTGAGCTCCGATCCCTTCCATAAAATAAAAAGGATCTGAGAATCTGTTCCACTTGATTTCTCGCTTGACTTGAGGATTGCTGGTGAAACTCGGCTTCCTAGCTATCGGAAAGAGAACGACGAGTTTACTACGCAAGCAGCGCCAGCAACGAAAGCACTAGGGTCGGAGGCAAGGTTAGCACCTATTGTGGTTGAACCTGTTGAAGCACTCGTTGATCTACCAGTGGCAGACCATATATCTCTCCAATAGACAAAAAGGTACAAAAGAGGGGCGAACTCTTTGGGGATTAGCTCCTTAAGTAAGGGATAGGGGTACACGGAGTTTTTAAGCCCCGCAATGTATGTTAGGAGGGTTGGACTTTTGGGGTTGTAGAAGCGTGGATCCCGTGTTTCGCAAACAATTATGCTCTCGAGCCCCCAACGAAAGCTTAGATTGGTCTGGAGCAACCCACGGGGAGAAACAAAGGTGCACAATGGAAGTACGATAAAGACGTATAGGGGTTTCCTATTAACCACGGAGCGGGAGATTGAGCGCAGTACGGAAGCCATCATGGGGACATAAATTCTCTAATTGTTCCCACCAAGTGGGTGATACCGAAAAATGGATAGAAAAGAGGTAAAAGTCTATTCGTCCGATCCTTTCTCATTCATTTCTCATTCAGAGTTCAAGCAGGCTTCCAATCAAGATCTATATATTATATATGTAAGTATGCTTTAGCCTTGTATGGGCTCTACATTTATTGGATCTGGCATGAAATGGAGGTTACGGTTCGAATAACCGACTTATTCGATGTTTAAGCCATTGAGACTCCCAATCATCGTGGTAAATTAAGTAATGATCTTTCGAGCTAGGAGAAGTAAGTTAGAACCTAACCTTCGACAATGCATATATTATATATGTAATTATGCATTTCTTCCAGTCATGACTCGATATATGTTATATATGTAATGACTTCCTTGACCACTTCTGACCCACGAATGATAGATTGGGCCCTCTCCTTATAGTCGAGAGTTCGGCAAGCTCACCCTCACCCATATGATGGATGAGCGATAAATCCCTCACCATATGAATAGTGAGTGACTCCATCCCTCTATTTTGGGAAAATAGAGCGATAAATCCCTCACCCATATGATGGATGAGCAATAAATCCCTCACCATATGAATAGTGAGTGACTTCGTCCCTCTATTTTGGGAAAATAGAGCGATAAATCCCTCACCCATATGATGAGTGAGCGTTAAAACCCTCACCATATGAATAGTGAGTGACTCTGTCCCTCTATTTTGGGAAAATAGAGCGATAAATCCCTCACCCATATGATGAGTGAGCATTAAAACCCTCACCATATGAATAGTGAGTGACTCCGTCCCTGATTTTTCATTTTTCCAGTTGAATTGACAGGTTTCATTGCTTAGAGCCAGTAGTTGTCGTTGCCAGGAGGTCGATCATTGTGACAAGGTCAGTCGATAGCCGATCACGTAGCACAGTTGTCATAGCTGAGAGCCGAGCATAGCCAGTTGTAATTGCCAGTAGTCATATACAGTCGTAGCAGGAGCCAGTCATAGTCAATAGTCACGCATAGTCAGTTATAGCCATATAGACCTACCCGGGAGAGAAGTAGCCCATCAAAACATACCCGAAAAATATGTCCCCATCACTGGCCAAGAGAGAAGGCCCCCCTTCATAAGCAAGAGAGAAGGCCCACATCACTAGCCAAAAGGATACGTCCCCCACCATCATATGAGAGACCCATTCACCGTACCCCGTGAAACATACCCCATTCAAACACCTTACCTGAGAGGAGTATAAGAGAGGTCCCCTATCGAGCCACCGAATGAAAGAAAGAAAGAAGCACCATATCATTATCGCCGATACTTCCCACCTCAATCGCGTGATCCAAGCTGATCCTTTGCATGTACTAGGAGACACCATTAGGACCCATGTGGCAGGCTACCAATTTGACTACATCCCACATCCTGTACTCAAAATGTATTATATAATAGGATCTGTCACTCATTCTCCCAGAGCTCCTTATAGATACTTTGATAATACCAAGAACGACCAATACTACGATGAGCCTATGAAGAGTAGGATATAGATGTCTAGCCAACCTAAAGGATACATGAACAAGCCATCGATAGCTACACAAGTGCTGACACGAGCAGACCATTTGAATCTATATACGTCGTTCTAGCCATCCATCTTGACTGATCCCGAGCATCGTATCCAATAGGACCAACCAATAGTTGAGCTAACAAATGGATCAGTATGCGCCCAAGTAGCTTACTAATGTCAAGATCAAAATTCTAAGGATGCTACAGCAGGCTCGACTGTTAAGGAGAGGACCGGAGGGACGGAGTCACTCACTATTCCGATGGTGAGGGGCTCGACCATAAGGGAGAGGAACTTTTGTTACTCGACCCCCGCTCCCCCACCAAATAAGTAAATTGAACCGGCAGCTAGTTACTTATTTGAGAGGGGCACCCAATAAGTAAAATGAAAGCGAACTATCGACCACTATTTACCCACCCACCCCAATCCCCAGGGACGGAGTCACTCACTATTCATATGGTGAGGGGCTCGACTGATAAGGAGAGGAGTTACTGGTCATTATTCGGGTCAGCCATCCTTGTAGAAACTATTGTTTATGCCTTGGGAGCGGCTATGACCTCTGCGGAACCTGATATATTTATGATGCACCATCATTTGATCCCTAGGTGAGAAGGCAGGGATCAGATCGAAGCATGGGAACTTGAGTGGGAAATTGACTAAAGATAGGTCAACTTACTGTGGGAAGATGTTCATCGGTTAGATAAGAGCTAGGATGCTCCCTTCTCTACTGCTACCTTAGTGAACCAAGAGGAGCACCGACCATATACTTATTCTTTATAGAGATCTCGAACTGCGGCTATAGAGACTAATGACACTGCTCTTGGAACTTGGTAACCTGCTTTTAGCTATCAATCTGTAACCCCCTCTCTATCTTTCTCTGCGACCCGGATACGCTGCTTCTTCAATGAGTTGGCTATCAGTGGAACCATATATCCATATATAACATACCCATATATCAAGCTAGTTGGTCCCTATCGCTTCATCATCCTCCTATTGCAAATGGTGGAACAGCAAGATCTCGATCTCGAACTGGAAGGTATGCGTAGCAAGGTGACTATGAATCTGGTTCCTCGACCGGTGCCTCCATCATTGCCCACGCCTTTGCTCATCATGTTGGTGTTTAGAGGTCAGGTTACGGGTCAACTCCAACTCCTACCGTATTCCCCATCGCTGGTTACTACTTGGATGCTTACTTTGGTACTGGTGCATCTAAATCTCCATATGGATCTGCTACTACTTGTTCAAGAGATGATGATAGCTATGTGGCTCTCAAACCACCGAATACAAGGGTGCCTTTGCCGTTGCTTATGCTACAGACTTAGCCTTTCCCGTCTCTGCTGCGAGATCTACTATAGGTTCAGGATCTGTCTTTTCTTATGGTACTGGATCTAGGTCAACTGAGTCAAGTTCATCAACAACCAGATCTCGATATCGATCTAGAATAGGAAGGGACATGCTAGAGGTAGCCTTGACACTTGATATTGACTTATGAATCAACAAGTGCTGGCTTTGGATCGAAATATGGATATGACACTCTAAGAAATGGGTCTGGTTCGGATGCTGTAACTATAAACTGGCAAACAAGCTAGCTCCTCAGCTGGGACTGGTTCAATGCCTATCCCTCAACTATGACAAAGCCGGGTTGTTGTGGTTCAGGTACCATATCCCTATCTCCAGTAGGAACTCAAGGTTGTATTAGCACAAGATGCCCTATTTTCCGGGTTCAACAAAGAAGGGGTGAGATGCTGTGGTTTCAGCTGTTTATCCGCTTGACGCAGTTGCTTGCCTTTACCCAGTCTGATCAGTTTCATACTAGTAAGCAAAGGCAGGAATCCAACCTATAGATGAAGAGCCTGTTCTCGGTATTAAGATTATGACGCCAGGTAAAGGAATGACTAACTAGTAGTTGATCCAGTACTAGGAGCTTATCTAGCATAGTCAATATTGGATATAACATAATAGTAAATAGCATAGATATAAAGAGATACATAAACAAACATCAAGGGAAAGAACAAGATATAACCAAGGTTTTAGAGCCAGCTAAGATAGCCATACATAGAGTGAGTGTGGTGGGGTTTTGAGTTTCTCCCTCAGCTTAGGTTATGGGGTTGAGTAAAGCTAGGTGTTGAGGAGCAAGCAATAGAGATAAAGGGAAGAGACAGAGATACAAAGTATTAGTTTTCATTCCTCTCCCCTGGTCGCTCCTTCCGGCCAGCAGCCATCAGCCGGATCTAGCATCAGGTCTAGCCATTGTCTCGGCACACGTTCTCTTATCGCCTAACTGTTTCTGCCAGCCCTCGTGCCAAGCTTCTTTCTTTCTTCGTCGGGCGGGTTCCTTCTTTCATCAAGCCCACCTAGCCAGCAAGCAATAGAAGCTAACCAACCAGCAAGCTAACCAGCTCCTAAGCTCCCCAGCTCCCCATCCAGCCCGCTCACAAGCCGGCTCCTAAGCTCCCCAGTCAGCCAGGGTCCTTCCAATCAATCCAATCAATGCCAATCGTGGCTCTTGTCGATATCAGCGTCCACGGTCTAAGTGGTTCGATCGGTGGTTCGGTTGGCTCTGAATCCTAATCCTCCAGCTCCTCCTTTATTTATTCCCTTCCCGGTCAAGTATAAAGCAAGCAAGAAATCTTTCGCCCTTTCTTTATTCTTTAAGCGAGCAAGCATTGCGTACTGGGCGGGTACCTACCTATCTACCTATCTTACGCGTACTAGGACTGTCGAGTTAGCTCTAGGCTTGCTTAAGCAGGCGGCAATAGAGAGGGCAGGTAGGTGAGACTGTGTTCTTCCTATTGGTTTTCACATCCCTCACCATATGAATAGTGAGTGACTCCGTCCCTAGGTTTTGTTTTATATCGTAAGTAAGCAAGAGACCTACCTTTTTGGCAAGCAGCAGGTTGGATCAGCAGGCTTAGTGGTGTGATTCAAAGTGTTATCGATCATAGTGCTGTACCTGTCATGCCCATCACCTTTAGAGAGATCTCTTTTTACTAGATTGGCTTCAACCTTGTAGGCTTGTTGATTCATCCTAGGGAATCTTCATTGGCTTAGTCCCACTCATACCTTGGAGGTTGAAACCCTACAAACTATAGGCAGGTTCCATAATATCTAGGGAAAGGTAGTTCTAATCACCCGTGAGATAACTAGGGTCTCTCTACTCTACATTATCATTTATGTATCTTTACAGTAGTAGATCTACTGTTGATTGATTATATATAGTAGATCTATTTTAGATTGTAGGATCGGGTGAAGCCTTGTCTTGCAGGAAATTGGAACTGGTGTAGGATCCTCTCGGACATGGATCACTCTTGGAAGGCCAGTCTCTGTATAACCAGGAAGGCAGTCAGACGCAGGCAAGCAAGCAAGCAAGAGAGGACCCCGCTTTCAAGTGCCAGTGCCTAACCCCTCCCCTTGGGGAGTGTGAGAGGGGGGGGCGAGGGGGGACCCCCGAACAGTGTTGTCTTTGGCGTAACCAGAAGCGAGACTGCGGACGGAATGCAGGGGCGTATCATCCATCAAGCGATAGCGATCCAACCAACCTCATGGGGAGATGCTTCTATCCAGTTAAAAGAGGGGTAATCGCAAGGGGAACGATTAAGTAGCGATAACAATCAAGCAAGCAGTATGATAAAACCACAAGCTCAAGGGGTCCAGCGGTTAGTTCGCTCGCTCTAATGACCCAACCAGAAGCGATCTTTCTTTCACTGGCTCTCATTCATTCCCAACCAAGTCGTAGTGGTGGTTCTTTCTTCCTGTTAGACCTATATTAAGTGGGCATCGCTATGCCCCGATCCAGCCAAGAGCCCATATCAATTGTAAAGAGAAAGAGGAACTTAGCTGAGCGAAAGTGAAGAACTAATTCTAGCTAGAAGTTCTCTTTTTTCTAACTGATATTTCATCTTTGGATAGACATTCTCCCTCCCGTAGTACTTGTTGATTGGACTAGGACTCAGGGCATGACTACAGTGGAACTGATAACGAATTTGATTGAGGATAACTTTCTGAGAGAAAGCGCTATCTCTATAAAAATTGATTATACCTAACCTCGAATCTCACGGCATGTATGTACCACCACGAATGAAGGACGCTAAAGCACCAGTTTTCCATATAGAGCAGTTCCCGAATCACCCAGTTCTAGACTGCCCGAAGTTACTGCTTTATTAACAACTGCCCATGGGTCTCTATTCTACCCGTTCGAATCACAACTGGTTAATTCTGATGCTGCTTTTCGCCTTACGTGCAGCGTTCAATCTACAGTTTTCATCACACCCAGTTCTTACCAATAGCACTCAGTTCTCGAATCACCTAGTTACCAAATAATAGATGTTCTGACCACGCTATTCAACCAGTTACCAAATAATAGATGTTACCTACTGCTCAAGGGGCTCTATTAGTCCTGGTATCTCCCGTGTCTAATCATCATCGAGATCATTGTATCGAAACCACATTTGTGTAACCAAGCTCATTCAACAGTGCTTTTCTTTCTCCTCTGGTCGCTATTATCTCTATGCTGGCTTTCCCGGTGCGGTCGTTATTATTTCCGGCTGAATGTGGCATGTTGAGGGCAAGGGGAGAAGCATCTGTCCAGTTGAAGCGGGGTAATTGCCAGGGTAAATTGTCTGTAGCGGGGAAACAGGGGGAAAGCTGTTGTAGCTATCCAAGCGAGCAGGGGCACACAGCGGTCATAACACATTGTCGATCGGCATCGTCAATCGGTCGAAATACACATAGGCAGGGGGCAAAGGGAAGCACATGACAGAGGTGGGAAGAAACACATATTGGCTAAAGGGCAGGACAAAGATACATATAGTATAGTGTCTAGTCTCAAATTTCCTTCGTCCAGTTCCAGTGCGGGATTCCTTTTATTGAATGGACCCGGAGCCCGTTTACTCGGAACCACCAATAACGAAGGCAATATATTCTATTATATATAATGCATATCCAGTTCCAGGCAACGGTTCAACACCAAAAGCAGATTCATATCCTCCTGGGCCAGTTATAGTTCGAACTGACCCAGTAGCTAAGGCAGCAGATCTCGTTGTAAAGCTGGTCAGTAGCAAATCCAAATATACAAGGAGGGACAGAAGCAGCAGTTGATCCGGTTGAACCACCAACCTCAGTTTATGGACTAATTGCATAGCCTTTTAAAGATCCGTTAGTGGCTGTACCATTACAAGTTTATCCAGTCCCAGGACCAGAAGCAAAGGTGGAGGTACCCGTAGAAGCGAAGGCATAGGTTGGGACAGAGCAATAAGCATCCCCGCTAGTTCGAAAGCCAGTTATTGATCCAATTTATCCAATTGAAGCACCTGTTTACTTTGAACCAATTGAAGTCGATCCAGCAGTCTCACTCATTGGAGATACAGGCCCATAGCCCGTAGCATACCTTCCTTTTCTATACCCATATCCTGTGTTAGGGGCCTACGGCATCGCAACAGTTTCACCTGTTTAAGAGTATGTTGATCAAGTCAAATAAACAGTTCGAAAGCCAATATCAGTAGATCCCACAGAGGCAGAAAAGGTTGGAGCAAAGATAGCATCCCCCCCATTTCGAGAGGCATAGCCCGTAATTCCAGTCCCTGTTGGAATTTACCCAGCTCCCTTATCCCCTGCCTATAGTTACCAGCTCTTTCGGGCTACACTACTTATTTCCCTAACTGTCGAAAATGTGATGGCACATGCACGTAAGTAACAATCCTGTACCGAATGCGCATCAAAGAGGAAACTCGGAGATAGGACAGGAGGATATCTCCCGGGAGGGTAGCGTTTCTCACCGAGATAAATAGGTGGTATATTGTGACCCGACTGACAGGATACACGACTGATGGAACCTACGACTAGAGAGCCTTGCTTAAATATACGAGGAGTTCCCCTAACGGACCTCCAAACGACCAATAATAACCTCTATAGTCGGAGGGTGGTGGCATCCAGTAGGGAAGGGGCTTCATAGGCACTATCTGGACAGAGAGAAAGGGGGGGATAGTACCCTTAGGCCCATTGTGCGATTCGCCGACATAGGATGTCGATTCGCCGACATAGGATTCCCTTCGGTCAATTTGGCGGTGATAAACTAGATTACAATGAACCAAATCAAGATTAGAGAATTATTAACGAGTCTAGTTTCCATATGAACAACGACAGGAGATCGACCCTAAACCGATCAGTGGAATAAGTGGTGGTGTCGTGGGAAGGTCCAGGGAGGTCCTTCAATTGCCCAGCGAAGTGGCCTGGCTTTTAAGACCTTACTCAGTTAAGACCTTACTAATGCATTGGTCCGGTCTATGCTCACGAATACCAATTGACTTACGGAGCTCACTCACCCTTACTAATCAGTTGTTACCTAGGCATGCAATTTTTAGAATATCTATAGGCTACGCCACAACCAGCAGATTCTATTCTTTTACTTTCCCAAATACTACACACTGCCGAGGAAAGACACACACCACACTGAAACACCGAGAAAAACCATTACCCATACTACGCATCCTATATAATATCCTTCATTCACAACCAGCCACAGGGGAGCGACACTTCTACCACTATTCGAATTCAGAGCTAGTCTCCACTACCTAGATCTGGCGGGGATTACTCCTACCTTACTGAGGAACGGAATACAAAGGTAACCCGTACCATCGAAAGGCATGGGATGGGGTTTTCCCCCTTTTGAGGGAGGCTCTACCCCTCAATGCTCATTTATTACTTCTTTTTCCTCCCACTACTCTTTTATACACACGGAGGAAATACATACCTATACTCCTCTACATTCACGAATACGAATAGAATCACGCGTGCCAAGCAATAGTCATGAGGTACGATTCATTCACCTACTTGAAGCCCTCCCTTCCTCCATCAGCCCAGCCAAACCATTTAGTAGCCTAGGGAAGCGAAGAAGGAAAGGGCATATAAATAGAAAGATATCAAAATATTTCTATTATTTAAGTAGCCGAGGAACCTCTTTCACCTACCTCAAATACTCTACCATCCTACAACTCTAGGGGCCAAGTCCCTTATTCACTCTTGACTTTCGAATTGATATCGAAAATTCTCAAATTATTCCATGCCCCCGGAGGGACAAGCGGCTTCGCACCATCGTTTTCTCATCTCAATGAATCATATAATAAGAAATTAGAAATTAGCCAATAATTCCATTGCCAATTAGTCCGACATTTCACGGCTGGTCAGCCACCTTTCAGCAATCGCCAAGTCAACCTTTAGAAATTTCTAAGTATACCTACTAGGGCTCTAGCCCCAATGATTATTGGCCCTTCACTTTCAGTTGACCATAAACTATTAGCTTGTCAAACTAGTAGCTTACTACCTTGACTCGGTTCCCCCACCAGGCGCAGAAAGCACAGAAAATATACCAGATCCAGCTAACAACTACTTCCATACCAAAGGAACTAATGGAACTGCACTGTGGGCATGTATCTACCATCAAGGGCCCGCCATCAGATATGACAAGGCAGCATTTCACCTCCCTCGAACACCCACATTGGTGAGCCAATCCTAGGTGATCGATTCTCCTCGGCTTCCCCGGTTGACGACGAGACTGTTTACGAGAATCATTGGTTAACAATATGATCTATTGGTAGCTGGGATCCTTGATTGGCTGACCTTCTTCCGCCATCATCCATTGGGAGACGATACCGGGGAGTGATAACAAGATTGTTGCGATGCCACCCAAATCTTGTTACCTTTGTCTACTGCCTGAGATTTGGATACATTAGAAGGAGGTTTTTGTTGTATAGTGTTCACATTATCCTGTGTGTATCACGTTTGTGAGTGAATTCTTGTGGTTTCCCTCTGATGGGCACACCTCCTGAATTAGCTTGCTAGTCGATGTAGTGGTCTAGGTTCAACTCTTATTTCAGTAGGGGGGTCATTTCAATTAGAAAACCAGATCGCAAGAGAGAAGGGAACCTAGATTGCTCCTCGTCTCTTGGGTTCTAAGAGGACCAGTAAAAGGTGAGTTGTGTTTTTTGGGGAATCAAAGTCTCTCAGTGCTACTGTCACTTCACTCCTTAGGAATCTTAGTATCAGGAAATAGAGAGTCATATAATTATTTAAGAGGAAAGATAAGTTAGAGTAGTTTGTAGAAAGTCAAAGAAAGAGGAGGATCTCTTCATTTCATTCATTATATATGTAATTATGCATTCATTCGTTGCTCAATATTCCAAATTTGAAAGCTAGGTTACACATAGGTATATTGAAAGCCCCCTTACAACTAATAGTAAAACCAAACCAACATCTGATTTCAAGGCTAAAGTTTATATACATTTCAGTACTTGACCTAATAAGTGACCAGTCTGTCTCCTTGTCTCCCTATAAGTACTTGATGAACCTAGTTCAGTAGGCAAGCACTCAACCCTTGACTTGAAGGGAGTTGGTTAAGGCTCTCGTAACTGGCTTTGCCCTTTCGGTGAGGCGGGTAAAGCCGCCAAAAGCCATGCATCTAGAGATAAGGACAGGGCAAGTGACAAGGAAAGGATACAGAATATATATCCCTGACAACGACTTATTTATACTACGACTTATACGGGCTCATGATTAATACAATTGACCTTACCATAAGACAGGCTTGATTTAGTGTGAGTGTGAGTGTCTGGTAATATAAGATATAATGGGGAAAAGATCGATACTCTTATGTTCTTCTAGTCATAAGGAAGGATGGCTCACCTGACTTAGGAAGGTGAGGAAAGCTATCCACAATTTGAGATCTTTTCTTCCCTGGGGGTGAAGGATAGGCACCCACCCTACTCCTTTATCTCTGCTAGCTCAGAAGCATTAGAATTGTAGGCCCATTAGGTCCATCCAGAGCAACTGCTAAACATCACCAGGAATTGGATTCTTTCCCTGGGATACTTTATTATGGAAGGCAAGCAGCTCAAGGGAGGACTATTATAGCCTTTGTTTATATCCGGAAGTCAGCTTATGGACAGTCCCTTGACAGAGCATCCATCTACTTGAGCCCGATTAAGTTCCAAAAGACCGCTTAAGTTTAGGCCCTTCGATTCGACTTTAGGACAGCCCACAGAATGAACGAGGAGCTACCCAGGCAGCCGACAGCAACTATACTTGGAGCTACCTGGTTTTACACTCATTTTACTTCAGGTACCCAACTAGATTAGTTTAGGTTGGGGACATATACTACTAATCTAGCTATTGTGCTTGTTGCTTCCTCTGCTTCTGGATCTATTATATAAGATGCTGCCTATGATGCTACTGGTGCTGGATATGCTGCTAGCTGTGCTTATGGGTATCGATCTTGATCTGCTGCTAGATATGCTGCTTATGCAAAAGTACTTTAACCCTTGACGGGGACTTCACCAATTGAAATAACCCTTAGGGCTAATAAAACCACATATCATGTTATGTATATTTCTGAAAATAGGGACACAAAAAGCTGCCATTGGTTTGTGCATCAATAGTTGCCTGTAAGCCTCAACATTCAAATATCAAATATTAGTTGACGCTTAATGCAGGGCCAGAGCCATATGAAGTACTCACTGCTAGGAGTTTCAGAGAGTGGAGTGGCACAACACGGTCGTCATGATCTGCCGTCAATAGCATTATACCAGGATACTGTAAATTCTGTCCGGGCTTGTCCCATGGTGTTTTTACATTATGCAATGGTGAGTATCTGCAGAAATAAAGAATTTGTTATACGAACAGTTGATCATGTCTTTTGGTAAAAAGCACTTTTTGATAGAGTGAATAGAAAAGGAACAAGCAGTTTCTCTTACATTTCAGATTACTAACAGTTTGAATATTATTTAAATTTTAGACAGTCTGTTACTTATTAGATTTAGAGACAAGGCTCCATTTTTCTTCTTACTTAATCAGCCAATGAAATTCTTCTTCCTTATCTGAAGAACCGAAATCACTAGTCCACGCATGGCCTGCAGATTTCAGCACAAGTTCCATCACCAGTTGCCCTGAAGATGCCTACATCTAGAGGTTACCCTAACTAGAGTAGGAGAAGCAGTTGAATAATATCACATTAAAACTTACCAATAGTAAATTTATGAAAACGCAACATGTCCATAACACCCACATGAGCCAGTGTGCAACCAAATAGGTCAGGTCTCTGTTTAAATGCAGAATTAACGTTCGAAACCTCTTATTTCAACGAAAAATGATCTGCTAAATCCTCTCTACATTTCCTTTTGAATATTTTTTAGAAAATCCAATACAGAGACATAAGCATTTTCTTTGGGAGAATGTAAACAACTTTTTCAATCGGATTCTAAATTGAAACGAAAAGAGAGGAAGGATTGAAGCAAGCAACTGGTTTATACAAGACCTTTATTTAACCATGCATCTTATCATCCAATATATGGACATACCTGATTTGTGCAAGCTGCAACAAGAAGTCCACCATTACTGCCTCCTTCAATACATAACCTTTTAGGTTGTGTATACCCCTCTGACACAAGGAACTCGGCGGAAGATATGAAATCATCATAGGAATTTTGTTTTTTGGCAAGAGAACTTGCTTTATGCCATTCTTCTCCATATTCACCGCCACCACGAATGTTTGCAATTGCACAAACTGCCCCTAGATGTCTTGAAATGACAATGCGATTAATGTTGAAGTGTGGGGTGATGCTACTGTTAAAGCCCCCATAACCATATAATAGAGCAGGATGAGAACCATCAAGAGCAATTTCTTTCTTCGATACAATGAACATTGGTATCTGAGTTCCATCCTTGCTGGTTATGAAAACCTGACAATGACAGATCAGTAACAATATTATATTAGAAAGCAATCACATCAGTAGTTAATCCAGATGGACTGCATAATATTGCCCATTAGTATTAAGTGTTCTAATTGAATGATGCCATCATTATCATTTCAACTGAGTGAGGAGAATAGAAACATCTATTTTGTAGCAGGGATAAACAACTTGAAAAAAATTGTTTATTGAAATGTACTTTTTGTTAAGTAAATTCTAATGTGAAACCCCATTGTTTTTACAATCAGATTACTTGTTTAAAACATTCACTGGAGAAGAACTTTTGCCTAAAGATAGCCAAGGAAAAAAATTTAGAAGCAAAAATTAGTAAAAAAAACCTTTACCTGTTTAGCCTCAAACTCTGTCCGATCAAAGCCTGGGACAACAGTCTCTCTAAAAACTACTAACTCTAGTATTTCGACATCTAGGTTGCATCGATAGATATTTGCAGGGGTAAGAAAGCTTGTAAAACCAATAAATACTTCCTTGTCTTTACGCCTTCCTGATATTCTATAAACTGACCCAATATCTATTGGCAAATTATGAAGCAAATTTCCTGATTGCAAGTCTCGTATTTGCAAAACAGACTTGACATCGCTTAAATAGCTTAATAAAAGTTTATTTCCATTGACACAACAAGCTGATTCAAGCACGTCCTTCTCAGATTCTCCGATAATGTCACCCCAAGCTTCTGGCTGCATAAGGTCTACACAAACCAATTTAAACCTAGGGTCATTTTTATTGGTTCGAAAAGTGAACAAAGCACCATCATTTGCAACAAGATCATATTGTGCTTCAAAGTTGTCAACAAGTTTTTGGAAAGGAAGCATCTCTCCCCTGCCTTTGAAACCTTCAATACCTTGAGGAAGAGCATCAAGATCACAGTAAAAGAGCCTCCTCCCAAAGCCTTCTCTAATAAATAAAAGAACATACTGCCACAAAGAAAATAGGTAACTGTATAAGACCAGATGAACAACCTGCCATGGAATTATAGATGTTCATACCAAAAAATTATCATTTTGTTGTTCTATAACATATAATTATAGATGTTTCATACAAGAAAATCACCATTTTGTTTTAGTGTTTCAAAACATTAAGATTGCATAAAACAAAAATTCAACACAGATGTTTGACATGCAAATTTTTCAGATAAGATAAATCATTCCCACCAAAGCCATATAAAGTTATGTTGGGCAGTCATGTGTTGTAGATGAATTGGATTGAGTGCAAAGCATATGGAATGTGCAAAATGTGCAATGGATCAAAGGGGATTGTAAGGTGGATTAAAAAGATCCATGTAAGAATATTTTTGACTCTGTCCCAGTGTCAGCCAAATTTTTTCCTCTCTATTTGAAAAATTGTTTATAAACTCAGCCAAATTTTTATAGATAACCAAAATTCCAAAGTGATTTTTGGACAATAACTCTTTAAATTAGTAAAATAATATTGAATATAAGCACTACTTACACCCACAAATTGGGGGCCAAACAGAAGTTGTCAACAAAGGTTTGACTATTTAGGCTATACATGAGGGAAACAAAATAAAAGGCTAGAAAGGCTGTATTTAGGTCAAAACTTGTAAAATACTAGCTACTAACTATCTACAAAATTGTATCCTTTATGTTGGGTATGTGTTATATTCTTTGCACAACTAGCTTCAGGTGTTGTTACGTTGTGCCAAGTGCAGCAGGGGGTGGCAGCCCCCCCTGTTGGGGGGTTTGCAGGGGGGCTATGATCAATCAATTTGGTGGTTAGTCTCAATCTGCAGTCTATGAGATCCAACTCTGAACTGTCCCAAGTGGATCCAAAGGGCATGCATCCAATCAAAAAGTATGTAATGGGATCAGATAATAAGTCCATCACTCATCACCATGAAGTGCTCAACATAGAAGGCCATTTTTGGACATAACCCTCCCTTAAGGTTTATCCAAGTGACCTGTATATATCCCATGTAGATATATTCTTGAATGATTGTATTCATCTCCTGTTTGGTTGGTAAAAGGTGACCGCGTGCACACAGGGAATATTGAAATGAAGGAAGCTAGTCTACCATAACACAAACTGAAGCAAGGAGATCTGAGACTCCAATGTACCAACACAAAAATCAAGCTGAAGGATTAGCTACTGATAGACTCTGATAAGTAATAGACCAAGTATGGATACCAATCACACCCCTTTGTTGTATCTGCAAAGCTCTGAAGATGATTTAGAAGTGAGACAAGGCCAGACATTGTCTCAAGCCGAAAGGGGTCAGCACCAAATGCTACAAGGATGATGGGATGAGGAACTATCTACTTGCACCTAATGATGCAGCAAAGGAGGAAAAACCATACTCTTTCTAATAAAGGCCAATCATACTCTAATAAACTAGGTCCCCAAAGCTTAGAGCCATATAAATTGTGGGCCACAGAAGAGTGTCCATGAATGACACCTTGGAATATATACCCAAAAAATGGTTTCGGAAACACTGCCTCTCTAGGGAGCACGGAGCAAACCGAATCAAGGTCCCATGAATAGAACTCCCAAGTAACTATATGAGCAAGTGATCTCAACCTCCTCCCCTCTAAAAAATGAAATGGTGATCAAAGAGGGTCTTCTTCAACCCATTGATGATCATGACCTCGGTTTTACCTAGGTTTACCATCAACTATTGAAGACCAAAAAAGAGAGATAAGGAATCCAATTGTCTCTGCAACCCATCGAGGGATGAGGCTAAAAGGAAGACATCATTATTGAAAAGCAAGATAAATATTAGGACATGGTGGAGGAGGCACCCATCTCCCTCCTAGATGTGCTTGAAGAGCTATGCTTGGAACCCTTTCTAGTCTTCTACTTTACTAGTATTCATCTTCTGAATGGCCTTTCAAATATCTTGGTATGGGAGTACAAAACAAGAAGTGGAAATAATAAAATAAATATTTTAAGGACAAATAATGGTGGATAGTTTTACGAAAATGAATTCAAATATTTCTATAAGTGTGGAATAGAAAGACAAAAGTGTGCTCCAAACCAATGTTGTTAAAAGCGTGATCGGGATTAAATCGGCGCCGGGAAAAAAGCGGAAAAAATCGGCAAAAGCGGGAAAAAAGCGTTTGGCACAAAAATATTCATTTTTTTTCATTTTTTTTCAATTTTTTTAATATCTAAACCATCTACAACATAAAATAAATACATTGACACATAAATATGATAAAAAAAACTAATATATAAGATGTTTAATATCATTTCTAGCGCTAAAATCACACATAACATTGAATCATGTCATGAATAGTAAGTCCTGAGTCCCAACTCAGCCTCAAAATATCAACAAAAAATATGATAATGTATCTCATCATGTCATAATGTCATATACAATAAAATGAAAGTCTAAGACTCTAATCCTATTGATTTCCTCTACCCCTCTTGCGAGAAAATGTCACTACTTTCCCTTTCCCCCTAGATGAAGATGCTGGTGCCTGTGCTGGTGGAAATGGCAGTGGAGTCTGACATGCTCTAGAAGCTAAAGAAGTAGAAGTAGCAGCTACTGTAGGTAGACGGAGACCACGTCCTCTACTGGTGGTAGTGGTAGCCCGGGTAGGCGGTGTCACCTCCTCCTCCTGCTCCTCCAACTCCTCCTCCTCCTGCTCCTGCTCCTGCTCCTCCTCCTCCTCCTCCTCCCCCTCCTCCTCCCCCTCATCCTGCACTAACCAATCATCAGTGGGATCCATGAGAGGCCTCTCGGTCTCAACCCTCCATTCAGCAATGGTGTCAATCCCATCCAATGAGATGGCTTCCATATCAGGTGTCTTCTCTAGTTGCCTCACCCACAATCGAAGATTGTAGTAGACATAGACCATGTCATTAAGTCTATGGGACTCCAACCTGTACAAAGTTCACGAAATAATAATTAATAATTAATATTATAAAAAAAATATTGTTTAATGAATTCAAAAATTTATTTGGAAATTTGCAATATTTTAAATGTTTAAGTGTTAAGTTGTTAACCTATTGCACTTCTTGTTGTGTATTTTTTCAAATACACTCCAATTGCGCTCACATCCTGAGGAGCTGCATGTTTGGCTGAGGATGCGTACGGCAAGCTTTTGCAAAAGGGGTACTCTGCCACCATACATCTTCCACCATGCGTCTACAACAAAACTACAAATAAAATTTTAAATAAACATAAGAAAAAAATGGAATTTGAAGAGACATTGAAATTTGAAACAAAGTTACAAAGTACAAACTAAAAAATACCTGGCATTTTAATCGTCCTATCAGTGACAGCCATCTCAAAGCCAAATGTGCCACCTGACATCTTATATGTCTCAATTTGTTTAGAGATCTCTATACGTTGTTCTGGAGATCTCACCATCTTCTGGACACAGGTTAATAATCCATCCATGATCTCAGCATCAAAATCAAACCCACATGCATAAGAAAATGCAGGGTTCAGGAAAAGCCCAGCAGCATGAATGGGACGATGGAGTGTGTTGTTCCATCACTCATCAATCACTTCCCATAGAAGGAGTTGTCTCTGAAACCCATCATCTCCCTTATCATCATAGTAGGACCGAATGGCTTCTTTGGCCCTGTCCATGGCTTCATACAAATAGCCCATTGCGGGCTTCTCACCATCAACCAACCGAAGAACCTTTACCAAAGGTTCAGTAACAGCGCACACCTCCTGCACTCCCGCCCAGAAGTCTTCCTGGTATGAAACTAGTCTGCACACGGCCTCTCCTTCTGGTTTGCGGCTCATTGACGAAGCACGCCACTCCTCTGAAAGAAACATTCTCTTCAAATCCCACATAGAATTCAAGAGGGATTGAAGAGATATGAAACTCGTCGCAAACCGTGTAATGGCGGGGCGCACCAACTCTTTGTTGTTGGTGCATTTTCTCATCAAGCTAAGCACAGATGTGTGATTGTAAATAAATTTTGTGATGCTTTTTGATGAGTCAACAATATCTTTGACAAAGGGAATTTTCCCTATGTCCTCTAACATCAAATCAATACAATGGGCAGCACAAGGTGTCCAAAATAAAGTAGGATGCCTGTCCATAAGCATTCTACTAGCAACAAAATAATTTGCAGCATTGTCTGTTATGACTTGGACAACATTTTCTGCACCCACCTCCAAAATAAACACATCCAGCAAATCACATAAAGTTCTTGCATCTTTGATTTGATGAGTTGCATCAATAGATTTGATAAACATAGTCCCCTTGGGACAACTAACCAAGAAGTTTATATGGGTTCTCCCCTTTTGGTCAGTCCAACCATCTGACATAACAGTGCATCCTGTTTGTGCCCATGATGCCCTAAAATCCTCCAATCTTTGGGTGCAGTCACGCTTTTCCTCTTGAAGAATATGGCCTCTGAAATCATGAAGAGAAGGGATTTTGTACCCCGGGCCAACACTGGCAATAGCATCAACAGTAGGTTGGAAAAATGGATTATTCCTTACAATGCTGAAAGGAATATCACTCCAGAGGAGAAATTTTGCCATCAACCTATCAGCTTGTTCTTTTTCAGTTCTTTTTAGCATTGAACCGATAGTTGGTTGTGAACCAGGTGTGGTTCGAGGAACAAAAAATGATGATGCAGCTACCGGATTGACTGACGCTGCAGTAGAACCAGTGCCACTTGGCCCACTTCCTTCAGCTGACCTTTTTAGTTTCCTTTTGAGTTCTTCTTTGGCCTCTCTAGTGTGCTCTAATTCTCCCAATGCTCTCATGGCTCTTTGGATAATTTCAGGATTTGTATTTATACAGGGCCCCACATCACGTCCAGGGATTTGTGCAAGGTGGAACTTCAACCTGTACACCCCCCTGCTTATCTCCTTTCCACACAACTTGCAAAACAAGTTTTGTCTATCATTCGGAGCTTTAGGTTCACCATATTCCCAGAAAGGATCCAATTTCCTTGGCATGTTTGTTTTTGAATTTTGAATTTGCAAACCTATGGAAAAATAAGGATTAGGAAATAGGAATTTAGGATTACATAATACAAATTACAATTTAGCATTTACAAAATTACAAGTTAATTATTTCCAAAATCCCAATTTCCAAACCCAAGTTACCCAACCAAATGCCAATGGCAAATGCCAAAAAACAATGAAAATTCAAAAAACATAAACAATGTTTAAAAAAAATGAAAAAATAAAAATAAAAAATTGGTTCTCATAGTCATAACAAATTACCCATCCCAAATCAATGAAAAATTACAAAAAATTCTTTAAAAACAATGAAAAACAAAGTTTTTAAAGAAGCAAAACAAAAAAAAATTAATCTACATACCGTTTTTATGGACAAATTGGTGATCTTGTCTTGGATTTCTCCTAAAAACACTTGGATTCGCTCCCAAAGTCGACCCAAACCCTTCAGCTCTTCTCCTCCTCCTCCGCGCGGCGACAGTCAAATGACATAAAAAAAATTCATTTTTCCCTATTAAAAGCCCGCTGCCCGCGCCCTCGGCGATTTTTTCGAAAAAAATCGCGATTTTTTCGAAAAAATCGCTATAAAAAAAATCCGGCGATTTTTTGGGATAAAAATCGCGTTTTATGCGGAAAGGTGAAAAAATCGCGATTTTTTGAAAAAATCGTGATTTTATCGCGATTTTAACAACACTGCTCCAAACACACCTCGATAGAATGGAGTTACGAAAAGAATGAATAGGATGTTGATGGAAAAGGCAAGAAGCATGCTCAGTGATGTTGGATTAGGACAATAATTATGGGCAGAGGGAGTGGATAATACATGTTATTTGGTAAATTGACCATCCTTATCAATATTGGTTGAAAAATTTCCTAATGAGACATGGACTGATAAGAAACCCTCTCTGAAACATCTCAAAGTTTTTGGTTGTGATGCTAATGTACATGTTCCGAAGGAAAATAGAAGTTAGATAATAAAGCTAATAAATGTCTCTTTATTAGTTATGAAGATGGCATAAAAGGCCGTAAGCTTCAGAACCCAATAACTGGGAAGATTGTCTAAAATCATAATGTCAACTTCAGAGAGGTTAAAGATATTCCTAAGCAAGAATTCCTAACAAGGGAAAAATAACTACAGATAATAGGGTTTGAGTTGAAGAATGAAGAAACTAACTCAATAAAAGAATTGAATAAAAAGAAGAACCTCATATACCATATTGAGGAGATTGGTTCAAGAAAGAAGGCAATCTGTTAAATTTGGCAACTAGAGCCAAACTTCAGCGTGTACAGCTCATATGAGGCAGCTGATATTTTTATTGGATTCCTCTCTCCGAGAGGTGTAGGTTTGATCTAAAGATCATCCCATTTTGACACGTACAAATGGAATTATGAATTTATTTTGATTATGGACAAATTGTCAAGATTGATCAGTGATCTAATTTGCACCACAACATTGCATATAAATACAAGGAGCCTCCTCATTTTGGCATCTTACACATTCATTCTTCTCTCTCCTTCATTGTTTGGGTACGAATCTTCTGAGGCTTCTCTCTCTCCACATGTGCGAAGAAGGCACTGTTCTTTTGTTGTCCCTGTATTGACCAGCATTGACCGAAAGTTGCAGGAAGTTGTTTTGACCAGCATTGACCATCTTTGACTGCGGTTTTGTGTGGGGTGTTTCTGTTTGGGCAGGTCGCAGTTCTGGGCATGAAATCTGAGGTTGTTTGACCTCTGTTTAACAAGTGTTGACTGTGCTAGGGCTTGTTGTTGTGTTGATTTTCGTTGACCAGGTCTGACTGGATATTTTCAGACTGTTTTTGAGCTGATTTGACTTGTTGTTGGAGGTTGAGTTGACCCAGTTTGACCGAGCTATTTTGGAGGTCAAAGTCTACCCTGTTGACCAATGTTGACTTTCTAGTTAGGGCTTTCTGTTTCTACTGTTTGACTGATCAGATTTCACTATGATTGGGCAAGTGAATATTGTATATTGTACTCTCTCTCTGTTGAACTTTTGAAGAATTATAAGAAGAATTGATCAAGGGTTTCCCCACATTGGGGTTTGTCCCTGGGTGGTGCCAATATTGTGTCCTCTTGTCTTGGCTTGTCTTCTACTATTATTGTTTATGTTCTATTAGCGATTTACTATCATGATGATGTGATTGCTAAACTAGATATTGATATTGGGCTAATAAAGAAATTGAAGTAAAATTGCTCTAAGCATAGAACATACCATTGTTATCTAAAATTAACATGGTATTAGAGTTGAGGTGAAGACAAAGCCCAACCAAGAGTGAGAAGAGAAATCACTAGTCAAGGACAAGATTCAATGGCCTCCACATCCTACTTCAAGTCTGATGAAAAGCTTCATGATAAGTCTGATTATCATGCATGGAAGATGTCTCTTGATTTGACTTTAGAAGAGCAAGATGTTATGGATTATGTGCAAGGAAAGGTTTCTGAACCTCCTTCAAATGCATCGGTTGCGGCTAAGACAAAGTACAAGAAGGGTGAAGTCAAAGCCAAGAAGATTATCAGGGATTCTATTCATTAGCATTTAGTTGCTTACATCTCCGATTTGAACACATCAAAGGAGATATATGACAGGTTGGTTGGCGTGTTCAAATCTAGAAATGCAAACCAGGTCCTTTTCCTCAAGAACAAGCTGAAGGATATAAATAAGGGAAGAAATGAAGATATTCAATCCTACTTCATGAGGATTACTGAGATAAAAAATGATCTTCTTTCGATTGGAGAAGCTATTGTTGATAGGGAGCTTACTCTCATTGCCCTTGGAGGACTCCCTCGTGAATGGCACGTGTTCAACACTACTATTCTTAACAATGACAGGATTCCAGGTTTTGAAGAATTGTTGACTAGATGTTCTCAAGAAGAAACAAGGATGATGGAACTAGATATGACTTCAAATAGGAATGATTCTACTGCATTCTCCGCTCATGCTAAAAAGAAGAACCATGTAGGTTCAAACAAGCAATGTCAATGAAGGTCGGGTTTCAAAAATGGAAGGAAGGGAAGATGCTTCATTTGCAATAAATTTGGGCGCTATGCTAGGGAGTGTCCTAATAGAAGGGATACACCTCATGATGATGACAACCACAACAAAAACAATTTCAAGGGCAACAACAATCAAAGGAATGGCAGATTCAACCACCGAGGAAACAGGAATGCTCCCGCTCCTCATCAAGGAAATGGTCACCATCCCAAGAGATCAAGAAACACTACGTATGATGAATCTAATGTTGTTGATAACAAGCAAAAATAATTTTATCTTATATTTGCCCTCTCCACTGCATCTTCTCCTAACACTTTTGGAAATTGGTTGATCGATAGTGGTGCCTCAAGGCACTTCACTATGTATAAGGAAGCTCTTTCAAATCTGATTGAAAAGGATACAAATTTGGAAATTATCCTTGGAGACAATGCCACCTATCCCGTGAAGGGAGTTGGGAATGTTACTCTTCAATTGAATCAAGGTAACACCATTCATCTACAAGAAGTACTATATATACCCGATCTAAAGAAGAACCCGGTATCTATCTCGACAATGGAGGACAAAGGATTCAAGGTGGTATTCATCGATGGAAAGGTATGTGTGTGGATTAAAAATTTCAAAGATGCATTTACAGTTGGCTTCAGGGTTGATAGCCTATATCAAGTTGGAGGAAGCCCATTGGGAGCTATGTCTTGCAACACATCACTTCAATCCGAATTATGGCATTAAAGGTTTAGTCATCTACATTATAAGGCTCTACCTGATGTGAGGAAGATGGTGACAGGTATGCCCGAATTTAAAGTAGAACATGAAGGTGTTTGTCAGGGGTGTGCCGAAGGAAAGCATACAAGGGGACCATTCCCCTCAAGTGATAGCAAGACTACTAACATATTGCAATTGGTTCATTCTAATCTATCTCGTGCGATGCCCGTGAACTCATTCGGAATATATTTATATTATGCTATCTTTATGGATGATTTCTCTTGCAAGACTTGGATATATTTCTTGAAGAAGAAGGACAAAGTATTCTCATGGTTCCGTTCTTTCAAAGCTTTGGTCCGATAATGGAACCAAATATGAATCAAATGAGTTCAACAATTATTGTAGAGAAGCTAGCAATAAGAGGGAGATTACTACCGCATATACTCCTAAGCAAAATGGTGTTGCTGAAAGGAAGAATCGTTCTATCGTAGAAGCCACTAGTGCATGCTTCATGATAAAAGCCTTCCAAAGTTTTTATGGGCCGAAGCTGCAAACACTGCCATGTACATTCAAAATAGATGCCCTCATCAAGCATTGGACTCCAGAGTCCAAAACTCCCAAATAAGTTTTCACTGATAAGAAACCTGATGTTTCTCGCTTTAGAATTTTTGGTAGTCGCATATATTTTCATGTGCCAAAGAAAAGAGAAGCAAATTGGATGCTTCTGGGAAGAAAGGAACATTTTGGGCTACAGTGAAATTTCTAAGGCATATAAAATCTATGTGTCTGGTCAAAGAGAAGTGGAGATAAGTCATGATGTCACCTTCGATGAGAATACTTCCCTTGGGAAGATTAGTAACCTTCCTCTTCCAAGGAAGGACAAAGAAGAAAATTCAAGAAAGCATGGAGAACCACAGGACGAGACGATGCCCGATGCTGAAGGACCAATGGATCCCATTGATCCACCCCCTCGTGAACCCTCCTCCTCAAAAAGGAAACCCTCATGGCTTAGGGAAACTCTCAAAGATGTCGAGAGACATGTTGCACCTAGGGGGGCATTTCATGAAAGTAAGAAGTTGAATAGGTACCAAGGGTACTTAACTCCAATGAGCACCATTGTTCAATCTGAGCCTTACACATTCGAAGAAGCTGCAAAGCACCAAGTTTGGAAGGATGCAATGAACAAAGAGTATGAGTTGATTACGAAGAATGATGTTTGGGATGCGGTCCCTAGACCCAAACAAATCTGTTGTCAACTCGAAATGGCTCTACAAGATCAAGCATGGAGCTGATGGAAGTGCTGAAAAGTTCAAGGCTAGATTCGTTGCTTGAGGCTTCTCTCAAAAGGAAGGTGTAGATTATGATGAGATATTTGCGCCAGTTGCCCACTACACCACTATCCATTCGATCATTGCCCTTGTTGCCTCGCAAGGATGGAATCTACACCAGATGGATGTCAAGACTGCCTTCTTGCATGGTTCACTTAAGGAGGAAGTCTATGTAGAACAACCTGAGGGGTTCGAAGTTCAAGATCGTAAGACACATGTATGCAGGTTGAAGAAAGCCCTCTATGGGTTGAACAAGCACCCCGAACTTGGTATGAGAGGATCGATATATATCTAATGAAGCTGGGATTTACGAGAAGTGAAGCTAATCCGAACCTTTAATTTAAGGTTGAGAATGATAAACCTCTCATCTTGGTACTCTATGTGGACGATCTCTTTTTGACAGGTGAAGACCCTCTTATTCATCAATGTAAGAGGGAGTTGGCTTCCAAATTTGAGATGAAAGACCTAGGATTGATGCATTACTTCCTAGGGTTGGAGGTCTAGCAAAAACCAAGTTAGATTTTCCTTTCTCAAGGAAAATATATTGTGAAGATACTTGAAAGATTTGGGATGGTGACATAGGATAAGTTCCATCAAACTGCAGAATGGTGACATAGGATAAGTTCATTTGGAGTTGACCACCAACAATAGCACCCCATTTCCTAGACAAAAGCATTCCCCACACATCGAGAATATCTATGACCACAACGTCCATGAGTAGGGATATATCAGGGTTCATGGCTAAGGAAACCTTCATATCTTTTATGAGGCCTTCTACTTCAAAAGGCTTGGAGTTGAAACCACAGACCGCCCTATAGTCATGGGTAATACTAAGATTCAATTTCTTCATGACTTTTAATGGCATGATATTTGCGAAAGCCCCTGAATCCAGCATACAGTTATGTAAGAGGAGGTCATTGATAGCTAAGGTGAGGAAGAATGGCTCATGTCTTGGATTTGATTTGAAAAAGTGAATGTTTTGCAATGTTATTGGTGTGTCCTCTTCCTTTTCAAACCTGATAGCTTTCTTCACTTGCCATTCTTGGCATGGGAGTTTCACAATTTCCTTCAAAGGGACTTGCACGGTCATCTTTCCTATAGCAACATCCAAGTTGAGATCAAGTTCCAACTCCTTACCCTTGGAGTTGTTTTTGGGCTCCCATTTTGGAGGGTTCCCCTTGGAATTCTCTTTCTTCGAGGGATCTTTCTTAGGGGGGTCCCTAGGAGGAGGATCTTTAGGAAGGGGTTGCTTAGGAAGCAATTCTTTTGTGCCAGGCTCCTTTGAGGTGGAAGGAGGGTTCTTGTCATTCTTTCTTGAGTATTGGATCCCTTTAAATCTCCCACTATCATCAGCATTGAGGATCGGTTCTTCCTTAATAGTCACTTCACTAATGGGAGGATGAGTATATGAACCACCTAGCAAAATGTTGAAGGCTTCAAATTCCACGATGTTAGCTTGCTCATTGATTTCTTCATCTTCACTCTCATCCTCATCACTTTGCTCATCCTCAGTTCCACAACATTTGTTGGAGCCAAAGTGTTTGGGACTTGAGATGAGCTAGGCTTGTCTTCATCATTTTGTTTCCTAGGGAAAGGCTTGCCTTTAGGAATATAATTTGATTTTTGAGCCCTTTCTAAGGTGATGAGTTTGTTCATGTATAATCTATCTTATATTGGCCCTCTCCACTACTCCTCCAGACTCTTTGGGAATATGGCTTATTGATAGTAGTGAATCGAGGCACTTCATCAGATAGAAGGAAGCTCTCTCTAATTTGATAGAGAAGGAAACAATCGTGGAGATTATATTTGGAATCAATGCCACCTATCCCGAAAAGGGTGTAGGGAATGTTACCCCTCAATTGAATGAGGGTAACATGATTCATTTACCAGAAGTTCTTTATGTACCTGATCTCAAGAAGAACCTGGTGTCCATTTCGGCAATGGAAGTCAAAGGTTTCAAGGTGACATTCATCAATGGAAAGGTACGTATTTGAAAATGGAATTTTCAAAGATGCTCTTACTCATGAGTTTAGGGTTGGCAATTTGTATCAAGTTGCAGGAAGTCCATTGGGGACCATGCCGTGTGACACATCTCTTCAATGGCACCGGAGGTTTGCCCATCTTCATTATAAGGCCCTACCAGATGTGAGTCAGAGGATGAAATGGATGCTTGAATTCAAGAAGAGCATGGAGGTACATGTCCGAGATGTACCGAACGAAAACTTACAAGGGGACCATTCCCCTCATGTAGCAAGTCCACAGATTTGGAACAACCTGAGGAGTTTGAGATTCATTATCAAGAATCACATGTATGCAGGTGGAAGAAAGCTCTCTATGTCTTAGAGCAAACAGCTCGGGCTTGATATGAGAGGATTGATAGCTAGCTGATGAAGCTGAGATTCACTAGGAGTGAAGCCAATCCAAACTAGTGCTTGAAGGTTCTAGATGATAGACCTCTCATAATGGCACCTTATGAAGACAACCTCTTTCTAACAGGTGCAGACCCTCTCATTTGCAAAAGTAAGAGAGAGTTGGATTCCAAATTTAGAATGGTGAACTGCAAGCCCGTGACTACCTCGATGAAGCCTAACTTTAAGAAGTTATGTGGTATTGATACCGGACCTCATTTTCATGAACTCATACTAGCATTGATGTTCTTGGTGAACTCCTGTCTGGATATATGTTTTACAGTCAGCATGTTGACCTCATATATGGTTAAGCCTCACTGGATTGGTGCCAAGAATCATTTGAGATATCTTCAAGGCACAATCTCTCATGGATTAAGATACACTGCCGGAAATGTGAAGCTGCATGAATATTCTTAGGCAAGCAGAGTGGAGGATTGCAAGAGCACTTTTGGGTGCTGGTTCTCTTTGGGTTTTGCTTCGATATCTTGGATGAGAAGGAAGTAGAAGTCAATTGCTTTGAGCACTGTCGAGGCTATATACATAGCTACAAGTATGACCTCGTGTGAAGCTGCTTGGCTGAGGAAGCTCTTCAATGAGTTGTTTGGACATGTGTTGGATACTATGTAGGCAGGACAAGTAGTTCATCCTTCTTCTGTCGAGACACAATCATAGGGTGAGTGGTTCAGCCTTCCCCTAGTGATTTGTTGCGTACAAGGTGAGTGGTTCAGCCTTCCCTTTGGATACCCCTAGCGACATGTACGCAGAATGAGTGGTTCATCCTTCTCCTGCTGAGACATCCTACCCATGCAATCTGGGACTCATGGGAAGTACCTGTCATCTGGCCAATGAGTAGGGAAATGAGGATAGGGACCATAGTAGTACCGATGGATGCATTGTGTTACTATCGTACTCCCTATGCTAGGATGATATTGATCTGGGATCAATTGGAACTGACTTCGGGTCAGTAAGAGTGATATAACTCACTCTCTTTTGGAACTGATTTCGAATTAGTAAGAGTGGTATGATACACTCTCTTTATTTGGAATTGATTTCGGATTAGTAAGATTGATATGAGACACTCTCTTTTATGGGACTGACTTCGAGTCAGTAGAGGATGGTATGATACATTCTCGATCACTTCTTCTTATTCATAGTTCAGCAGTGCAGGACACTGATGGCAGAGATAGTACAGTCTGGAAGATGGATTAGCAGATGGAGTTCTCCCTGGTTGAGAGGGAGTGTTAAAATTGGAAACTAGGGCCAAACTCCATGTGGGTCTTCTTATTCATGGCAGCTGATATTTTTCATGGATTCCTCTCATCGAGAGGTGTAGGATTGATCTAAAGATCATTTGATTCCGACATGTATTCATGGAGATATGAATTTATTTGTGTTATGGGACAATTCATCCACATTCATTTTGGAAATTCATAGGTTTTGTTCAACTTGCATTACTAACTCCTTAACCTCAGCCAAGGTCTTAGGTTTCTTATCCCTAAATGCATATGTTAGATGATCACCCACTGCTTTAATGAATTTGTCAAGTATACTAGCATCAGGGGATCTCAAAATTTTGGATAAACTCTTTGATATCTTTCCTTTCCCTACTTATTTGGTAAAAATTTCAATGTTGAAAGTTCCTTGTGCATCACATGACCATCTTCTCATGAACATATACTCAAATTTGTCAGAGTTTTCTACACATCCTAGGGGAAGACTCTGGTACCACTCCCTAGCTTGCACCTCAAAGGATAATGCAAAAAGCGTCATGATCCTATCTTCATCGAATACTAATCTAGGAGAAATGGTCCAATATAACTCTTCAACATGGTCACGAGCACTTATAGTGGCATCACCCTTGAACTTGGGTACCTAATTATTATATATTTCCAGTAAAGGCTTAGGGTCATTATTCAAGTTCAGAGAGGCAAAGACACTAACCAAGTGCCTCTCACTTCATGACATTTTTGGTTGGTCTTGGTTTAGGCCGGTTGTAGAGTCGGTTGCCATCTCGGGGGGGTGATCACCAACTTTTTCAAATTCAAGGAGAAGCCTAGTTCTAACAGGTGCTGGACTTCATTCTCCCCTTCTTGCAACGGTCCTAGTTAAAGGAGGAATGTTCTCACCTTCAAGTAGACTAGGGTATTGGACAATGAATGGAGTCGCCAAAGGAATATTTTAATTGTCTTTTATGAACCAATTCCTCAATGATTCACTAGGGAGGTAGACCGGCTTCCTCCCCAGCAACGACGCCAAATGTTAACACTCAAACTAGCAGGGGTCCTAGGAGGGGATCCTATAGAGCAACTACTAGGTCAAGGGGCAACAATAGAGCGATAACCCACTATCACCTCAGCTAAAGCTCCCTACCTTTTACGGATTTTCACCGATGGGAGGAGTCTCGGTGTGAGAGGAATCACAAGAATAGATGGACCAATGATAAGATATGGGGTGATTCCTAAATCCTATTCACAAGAGAGGCTCAAATAAATAGCTTATCTACTTGAAAAGCAAGGTGATAAGCTCTCTACGAAGGGCTAAGCGAACACTTGAGCCTAGGTTTGGAGGATATGCCTTGAAAATGGGCTTCCTAGACTTAAGGATCCTTGGGGAGAAATGGATTCTATGTAATCTGTGTAATTTGAGTTATAAAGTTGTGGGACCACAAAGAACCCAAGTGGGCCCAAACTAGGTCAAGGGTATGGAGTTGATCAACCAAAGAGGGGATTGACCTAATTAGGGGAGAGAATAGGATCAAAGAACTAATTTTCTTTTGAGAATGCAATGATTGAAGTGAGGACACTAACCCAAATCAACATAGGGAAAGAGATGGCCTTATGGCTAGGGCTTGCTATATCTCAAGATACCATCCTCGGATATGCCTCAAACTTGGAGGATCCCTTGAGCAAACTCCAGCGCAATAGTGGACCAAAATTCAAGGGTTTTGGATGGCTACAAGGAATTTCACTCGATACCCTAGGTGACTCTCTAGGGTTAGGATTAGAATTGGGAAAAGTGAAGAAAAGAGAGGTAAATTTAACCACCAAGGGATCTGAGGAGTAGTGCCTTGCTTCTTGGCATTAATGGAGTCAAGATACACCTCGATTGAGGATTTTCGTGGACTAAGGAGCCCTAATTGACCTTCTGTTAATTTTAGGTATGTTCTATGCTTAGAGCAATTTATTCCAATTTTCACAGTTAGCTCCATATCTTTTCCAGATTAGCAATCACATCAGCATTAAAATAAACTGCAGATAGAACATAAACATTAATCGCAGAAGACAAGCCAAGACAAGAGGACACAAGATGTGGCGCTAGCCAAGGACAAACCCCAATGTGGAGAAACCTTTGATCAATTCTTCTTATATGTTCTTCAATAGTTCAGCAGAGAGAGAGAGATAGTATGTTTACAACAGAAGTCAACACTTTGACTTATCTAGATAAGAGATTAATCATCTCTAATAAGATGATACGTGAGATTAGTTGAAGACATGCTACTTCAACTAATTCTCCAAGGTGACTCCACCTATCGTTGTGTTGCATTTCGTCATCATGTTGCACCTCACCGCGCTGCACCATGCTACACCCATCATCAGTATGTTGCATCTCATCGCGCTTCATTAATCATGATTGTACCCATCACTGTACTACATTATGTGACATTGCTACACCATGTAGCCATCCTAACCTATGTGTTGGCTGCATCTTTCTTACTTGTTGTCCCTAGCATGCTTGTTGTCCTTAGCATGCTTGTTGTTGCATGCTAGTTGTCCCTTGCATGCCAGCTGTAACATTGCATGCTTGGTGTATTTGCTTCTAAGTACCATACAACTGTCCCAATGTTAGTTAGTTGTCCCTTGCATGCTACTCTCCTTCAAAAATAGATGCTCCAGCTATTTCGGCAGTTCTAGAAATTCCTGTTGTTCCCGGTAGTTCCGGTTGTTCCCAGTAGTCCCGACAGTTTCGGCTTTTCCAGCAGGTCCAGCTTTTCCGGTAGTTCCGGCTTTTCTGGCAGTTTCGGCTTTTCCGGTAGTTCCAGCTTCTCCAGCAGTTCCGGCTTTTCTAGCAGTTCTGACTTTTCCGGCTTTTTCGGCAGTTCCAACTTTTCCGGCTTTTCTAGCAGTTTTGGCTTTCTGCCCTCTGGATCAGGGCAACATTATTCCTTAGGATCTCTCCTCCTACTAAAACCCAAAGACAAGTAGAGAGAGGAAGATATCCCAAGTGTGTTGAAATGACTTGAAGGCCACCTCTATTATACTAAAATGTTGAGCACATGTGGCGTTTATTTGGTTGTTGGCCGACCTTGACGAATTGTCTTATAATGCAAATAAATTCATAACTCCATGAATACTTATCGGAATCGGATGATCTTTAGACCAATCCTACACCTCTCAATGAGAGGGATCCAAGAAAAATATCAGCTTCCATAAATAAGATGACCCACATGGAGTTTGGCCCTAGTTGCCAATTTTAACACTCCCTCTCAACTAGGGAGAACTCCATCCGTTGATCCATATGTCCGATTGTACTATCTCTGTCATCAGTGCCTTGCATTGCTCTGATCTGCTGAGCTCTACTCTGCTTTGATCTGCTGAGCTCTACTCTGCTTTGATCTACTGAGCTCTGCTCTGCTCTGCTCTGCTTTGCTCTGTTGAACCATGAAAAAGAAGAATTGATAAAAAATGTCTCATACCATTCTCTACTGATACCATTCTCAAACCACTCATACTAATCCTAGATCAGTTTCATTGATCCCAGATCAATGGAGGTCATCCTAGCATAGGGAGTACGGTAGATACAGCAATGCATCCATCGATAGTACTACTATGGTCCCTATCCTCATTTCCCTACTCATTGATCAAATGAGAGGTACTTCCCATGAGTCCCAGACTGCATGGGTAGGATGCCTCGATAAGAGAACTAATCATCCTGTCCACAGGAGAACGAATCATCCTGTCAATGGATGCCACAGAGAACTAATCATCTTGGCCCACAGGAGAACTAATAATCCTGTTCCACAGTCACCACGGAGAACAAATCATCCTGGCCCACAAGAGAACTAATCACCCTGTTCCATAGTCGCCACGGAGAACAAATCATCCTGGCCCACAGGAGAACTAATCATCCTATTCCACAGTTGCCACGGGAGAACTAATCATCCCGACCCTCAAGAGAACTAATCATCCTGTTCCATAGTTGCCACGGGAGAACTAATCATCCTGGCCCACAAAATAACTAATCATCATGTTCATAGCGCACCACCAAGGGAGGGTGAGTCGCCCTGTGGTCGTATGTTGCTCCAGTAAGTACCCGAAGCCCCCCAGAGCTCAATGCATGCAACATGCAGGACCCTTATAAGAAGGTCTCTCAACGACTCCAAATCGTACAGGAAAGTCATAGATTTGACCTTTCCCCGAAGCTTTGACAAAATCTCTGCTACCTGTACATCAGTCTCAATGCGATGGAGCCTCCTTGCTCATCGACTTACCATATCGCAGATAAGGGAGTATCTGATGTCTATCTGCTGGAGAAATCATCGAATACAGGATTCCTCAATAATCGAATCCCCCCTCTGGTTGTCACAGAGAATCACAATGGTATTCATCATGTGTACAAATAGCTCACTTAAGAGCTTCTGCAACCATGCAGCTTCACACGAGATCATACTCGTAGCTATGTATGTGGTCTTGGCGGTGCTTATAGCAACCGACTTCTGCTTCCTGCTCATCCATGACATCGAAGCAGAATCCAAAGAGAACCAGCACTAAGAATTGCTCTAGTGATCCTCCACACTGCCTGCCCAGTGAGCATTCGAATAATCATGCAGTTTCATATTTCCGGCAGTGTATCTCAATCCATGAGAGATTGTGCCCCGAAGATATCTGAGAAGATTCTTGGCACCAATCCAGTGAGGCTCAACCAAATATGAGCTCACCATGCTAACTGCAAAACATATGTCCGAACAGAATTTCACCAAGAACATCAACGTGAATGAGTTTATGAAACTCAGAGGCATTTCCCAAATCTGGTCCGACATCACTACCATATAACTTCTAAAAGTTAAGATCCTCAAGGTAGTCACACGCTTGCAGTTTATCATTCCACATCCGGAATCCAACTCCCTCTTACTTCTGCAAATGAGAGGGTCTGCACCAGTCAGAAATAGGTCGTTCTCATAAGGTGCCGGTATGAGAGGTCTATCATCCACAACCTTCGAGTAATGGTTTGGATAAGTGTCACTCCTAATGAATCTCAGCTTCATCAGACAGCTATCAATCCTCTCATACTACACCCGAGGTGTTTTGCTTCAAGCCAAAGAGGGCTTTCTTCCACCTGTATACATGAGATTCCCGATCATGAATCTCAAACTACTCGAGTTGTTCCAAACTTGTGGACCTACTGCATGAGGGGAATGGTCCCCTTATAAGATTTTCCTTCAGTACATCTCAGACATGTACCTTCATGCTCTACTTGAATTCAGACATCCCTATCACCATTTGACTCACATCAGGTAGGGCCCCATCGGTAGACCTCCAGTGTTAAAGATGTGATATGTCAATTGACATGATCCCCAATGGACCATCCTGGAACTTGATACAAATTGCCAACCCTGAACCCATGAGAAAAAGCATCTTTGAAAATTATATTTTTTAACACGTACCTTTCCATCGATGATTGCCACCCTGAAACCTTTGACTTCCATTTCTGAGATGGTCACTAGGTTCTTCTTGCGATCAGGTACATAAAAGAGATTTTGTAAATGAATCGAGTTACCCTTATTCAATTGAGAGTTGACATTCCCTACACCCTTTCCGAGATAGGTGGCATCGGCTAATCCCACGATTGTTTCCATCTCTACCAAATTACAGAGTACACCCATCTATCCGATGAAGTTCCTTGAAGCACTACAATCAATAAGCCAGATTTCCAAAGAATCTAAAGGAGAGCGCCAATACAAGATAACGCTTCTTTATCTTATCAGAAACAACATTTGATTCTTCATACCTGGGGTTCCTTGCTTTCTATGAAGAGTCGGCCATTTCCTTGATGACCTGCATTACCTGTCATTCCTTTGATCATTGAAGATGTCCTTGGAATGATTGTTATCATCATCAAGTGATGTGTTCCTGCCATTTGGACACTCCCTCGCATAATGGTCGAACTAGTTATCTGCCTATCCTTCCACCCTGAGATCCGGTCTTCAAATGAAGTGATCTTTAGGTAGGCCATATTCCGCTGCGCCATTTTGATAATATTCTCTGCTTCGACTTCACCCTTGGTGAATTTGAAGAGGGATGAGGAATCCACTGATCCTTTTGTCCTTTCCCAACTGTCTTCGTTGATTGCTCTTTCACTCTTGCTTGGGCATTGTCTTCACCTCACCTCTGATACCATGTTAATTTTAGGTATGTTCTATGCTTAGCTCCATATCTTTTCCAGATTAGCAATCACATCAGCATTAAAGTAAACTGTAGATAGAACATAAACATAAATCGCAGAAGACAAGCCAAGACAAGAGGAAACAAGATGTGGCGCTAGCCAGGGACAAACCCCAATGTGGGGAAAACCTTGATCAATTCTTCTTATATGTTCTTCAATAGTTCAGCAGAGAGAGAGAGAGAGTACGTTTACAACAGAAGTCAACACTTTGACTTATCTAGATAAGAGCATAAATCATCTCTAAGAAGATGGTACATGAGATTAGTTGAAGACATGTTGCTTCAACTAATTCTCCAAGGTGACTCCTTCACCTATCATTGTGTTGTGTTTTGTCATCACGCTGCACCTCACCGCGCTGCACCATGCTGCACCCATCATCACTATGTTGCATCTCATCACGCTTCATTAATCATGACTGTACCCATCACTGTACTGCATTATGTGCCATTGCTGCACCATGTTGCCATCCTGACCTATGTGTTGGTTGCACCTTGCTTGCTTGTTGTCCCTTGCATGCTTGTTGTCCTTAGCATGCTTGTTGTTGCATGCTAGTTGTCCCTTGCATGCTAGCTGTAACATTGCATGCTTGGTGTATTTGCTGCTAAGTACCATACAACTATCCCAATGTTAGTTAGTTGTCCCTTGCATGTTGCTCTCCTTCGGAGACAGATGCTCCGACTGTTTCAACAGTTCCCGACAATTCTGGCAGTTCCGGCTGTTCCCGACAATTCCAGCAGTTCTAGTTGTTCCCGGCAGTCCCAACAGTTCCGGCAGTTCCGGCTTTTCCGACAATTCCGAGAGTTCCGACATTTCCGACTTTTCTGGCTTTTCCGATTTTTCCGGCAGTTCCAGCTTTTCGAGCATTTCCGGCTTTTCTGGAAATTCTAGCTTTTCCGGCTTTTCCATCAGTTCCGTCTTTTCCGGATTTTCCGATAGTTCCAACTTTTTCCGACAGTTCCAGCATTTCTGGCAGTTCCGGCTTTTCCGGCAGTTCCGGCTTTTCCGGCAGTTCCGGCTTTCTGCGCTCTAGATCAGGGCAACGTTATTCCTTAGGATCTCTCCTCCTACTAAAACCCGAAGACAAGTAGAGAGAGGAAGAGATCCCAAGTGTGTTGAAATGACTTGAAGGCCACCTCTATTTATACTAAAACGTTGAGCACATGTGGGGTTTATTTGGTCGCTGGCCGACCTTGATGAATTGTCTTATAACGCAAATAAATTCATAACTCCATGAATACTTATCAGAATCGGATGATCTTTAGATCAATCCTACACCTCTCGATGAGAGGGATCCAAGAAAAATATCAGTTACCATAAATAAGATTACCCACATGGAGTTTGGCCCTACTTGCCAATTTTAACACCTTCACTATCCTTTCCAAGGGCAGCAACTCGGTTAATATGGATTTATACTTCAAATTTGCCAAGGAGATGAAGTTTCAAGGTCTTTCAACCTAAGAGGTGCCTCTAGGAGCATTCACCCAATCCCTCAAAAGGCAACATATGCATTAAATACCTTATTCAAGGTCTCCAGAAGAATTGCGCATTACTTTAACCTATACAAGAATAAAGAATTTTGCATTACTTTAACCCATACAAGAATAATGATAAAAATAACATGCATTAGACAAGTAAGATAACAAGAATAGCATTGAAGGTTCACTTACATGAGCGAGAGAGTATATCCATTCATCAACATCGCATTAAAAAGAAGCTCCAAAGAAAATAGCGAAAATCCAAACATCATAGTGCATCAAGAAAACTCCAAAACTTTCATCCCAGCAACAAGTGTGAAAATACCTCAAGAGATACTAATCCAATCAAAGTGATCATGAGAGAAGTGAATGAGCCTCTCATCAATATATACAATCCATAAGGGAGTTCGAATAGCCTAATTGGCCTAATTGAGCCCAAATAATAAAATAATGTGCAACAATAACATTCCTTGGTGACAAGCCCAACAACATACCTCAAAATAGAAAGATAAGCCTTTCAAGAGGGCAAAATAGCAAACATGATGAGTCATTGGGTAATTGAGAAGGCCTAGTGGAGTCCAAAGTGTGCCAATCTGTGAGAATAGGCTCCAAACATAATAGATGAGGAGTTGGCCCCTTGATACCCAAGCTAGTCACATGTGGTGTCTCCTAGTGGGTGTGGGGGCACAATGACAACCTCATGGGTCTCCAAGTGGATCGACAATGCCTGTAAACCATTTGTAAGGGTTAGGATGATGACATAAGCCCTCCCTTTGTCTCCTGCAGTGAGACACATCCTCATTTGGGTCCTGGAACCTCTGCCAAGGGTGTGGTACAAGTGTGAATCTGATTGGGCATGGTAATCTAGGTGCATCATCCTCATCCAAAAGGTGGAACACGAGTAATCACTGAATGGTGTTGAGGATCCATGAAGTACTCTTTTCTATGGTGGAGATCCATGGCTCCTTACGCTCACCTTATAAGTGCCAATGTAACCCTCTGGGGGGTTTGGACCCCGTATAAGGAGACCAAACCCCAAATGGTGACCCATCCGCAATCTTGCATAAGATCCAATGCGTCCTCTCTCCTTCCAATACAAAAAATCATTAGAGCAATCAAGTAAAAGAGCTTAAATATCACGAAACACAAGTGGACACTTCATAATGGCATGCCCTTCCATAGTGAGCTTTGTTGATTTGGGGTAGCATCGGATGTGCCCTAGCCATGAAAATTGGTGGAGAGGCTAAAGCATCGAGAGCTTTTCTAGCCTGACAGGGATGTTAGTAGTTGGGTGGATCAGTTACTTACTTCTCAGTAACTGAGTTACAATGCAGTAGCGATTAGCAGTAGCACGATGCAACATGGTGAGAGGGGGATGCAATGCAGATGTAGTGTTGGGAGGATGGACCAGCAGCAGCACGGATGCAGAGGGAGTTGTCGTACGAATGTAGCAATGGCAGTGGCAGGGCCATGGGCAGCAGTATAGGATGCAACAGTGCAGAGTATGTTGGGCGGGGAGGCCTAGCATTAGCACAGGTACTGGTGCCAGATAATCAGTGTGATACTTAGTGAGGAGTATTACTAGAGCACAATCCTCGCTAAGAGGGAGTGTTGATTTGGGATAGCATCAGATGTGCTCTAGCCATGAAAATTGGTGGAGAGGCTAAAGCACGTGAGATCTCCAAGGCTCAGAAATGGTTTGGACAGATTGTATCCGATTTGGGAGATATTAAATTAATTAATATTTTTAATGGAGTTCCTAAGTCTAAACTTAAGAAAAATAAAATATTAATGGGTATTAATATAAAACTGGGTTAGAAGACTTAGGAAAAATAAAATATTAATGGGTATTAATATAAAACTAGGTTAGAAGGTTCCAAAATTCATGGATCAAGCCAAATCTAATCTTAGTCGTTGATTAGAGATTTAATCTCGATCGTTGAAGGACCAACGAAGTATAAGAAGAGGCTTGAGGGTCAGTTGGAGAACACACCAGAGTGATCAGTCATTCGATTTACTAGAGCGGGGTTGCTAAGTAAAGTCAAATCAGTGATCAGCAGCAAGGGGCAGTGAGTACTGGATAGAGAGGCAGAGATAGTGTCGAGAGACCAGCACAGAGGCAGAGAGGCAGACGCAGAAGCCAATGCACGCCACACAGAGCCCAGCAGAGATAGCGCAGAGGCCAGAGGCCCTGCGTCATCCACGCAGAGGGCAGCAGGAGTCACGCAGAGGGTCCCATAGGTTGCGCAATGCCTCAGAGGGCTGACGCAGAGGGCTTTGAGGTTGACGCAGAGGCAAGGAGGGCCGACACAGTGCTTTAGTGTTGCTGGAGAGGGTTTCGTGGGGCAGGTTTTCTGAATACCTGCTTCCGAATAGAGAGGTATTAATGTCGTTTGTTTTTCTCTGTCGAGTGAGCCAATTTGGCACCCATTTGTACTCAAGGATATACTGCATCATAATAAACCCTCATAATTGTTGCAGTGGTTTTCCCACATTGGGTTTTTTCTGGGGATGAGTTGTCCAAAAATAACGGTGTCACTTGTGTGTTTTTTGTCTTTCAGTTGTTGACTTGTAGATGGTTGAGACTGTATTGTGTTTATTTCGTTATTTATATGTTTTAAATAATTTGTTCGTAATTAAAAAGTAGAGGAAATAAACCAGAAGAATACAGATTAAATTTCTAATGGATAGACTTAGAAATTTCAACATGGTATCAGAGCTTGGTTGCAGATCACAGGAGAGCTGAAGGCATCAGCTGAAGCAGAGCATTTGCAGCAGAATGAGTTGTCCCAAGTGACACAAGTTGATCCTTGCAGAAAGCGACAGAAGAAGGGTTGACGCAGAGGGACTGCGTCATCATTCTAGGCCAGAGAAAGGGCAGCGCAGAGGCTAAGGAGGGCATAAAAATGCTCACACAGAGACATGCAGAACTAGGAGGGTTGACACAATTGGCTGCGTGAGCATTTTTGCCAGTGTCGGGATTGCGCAAAGCCTAGAGGCTCAGTCCTTCAGTTGCTAGGGCATAGGAAGTTGTGGGCAGTTTGCGGGAGTGAAGCTGGTGGAGTACTGCGGGCAGAACAGTATCTAACAAGGCAAAACCAAGGTAGAGGGAGTCACTACCGAAGCGGATTTCTATCCAAGAAATCTGGGTCAGTGTTGCAGAGGATCGGAGAGTTACGACTTGACGATTGGCAAGAGGATTTCCAGAAGGGAAATCATGACTCAGAGGGAGTCTAGTAGAGAACTTCCAGACGGGAAGTAGTGACTCAAAGGGAGTCGAAGAGAGAACTTCCAAAGGGAAGTAGAGACTCGGAGGAGTCGAACGAAGGAGCAGAGGGGGGAGCAGATAGATCACTTCCTAGTAAATACGAAGGGCATATCTCCTCATGTGCCAATAGGGGTGTCATTGTTGTGATAATCATCTGCTCCCCTGGAAGTAGGTTGGAACCCAATCCATCAAATGTAGAGCATCCTCACCATACCATGCCTGACATTATGCCATGCTAATGCCATCCCACCTTAAAAGATCTTGCCAATGCACACTAGAGATCTTGCTATCTTGGTTGCTGAGAGTGTACCCATCATCATGTAGGTATCCATCCCACAACTCAGAGGTGTTAAATATTGTAGATCGGACAAGTGTTCTAGCCTTTAGATGTGTCACTAAGGGTAGGAACACTAAGGAATTAATTATCTCGAAGCCCATGTAATTTTTCCTAATTTTCACCTTGGAAAATGTCTTAATTAAGTCAATTAGTGTTTTTTTTAATATTTCCTAAGTTAAAACTTAGGGAAAGTGGTTAATTACTTGACATTAGTTGAGATAAGATCGATTTGCCTCTAGAAGCTTGTAGAAGGTTTCTAAGATGATATTAGCCATTGATTGGGACAACTTGACTTCTAATCATGGCCACTCATTTGTGAATGAGAGATTATAAAATGGAAGTCGATGGGCAACATTAGAGACATATCGAGTGAGTATCGTTGGGTGAGTTTCTAGTAAGACACTAGGAGGGTTTCAACAATAGTTGAGGAAATTTTTTACAAGGTTTATTCTTCATCCGAGAAGACTTCCAACTTTTGAGTTTCAGAGGGAGTTTTGTTGGCCAATTTATTACTTGCATAGAAGGCCAAGTTATTTTCCGAAGGCAGTCAAAGTTCCAAGAGGGAGAGTGAATTGCCAGATTAGCTAGTGCGAGTTGCCAGAACAAGTTTCTACAAGGCCATGCAAGTTTACCAAGAGGTTATGCGAGATAGCCAGGAAACAGTGAAAATTGTTGGGGAGGTTGTGCAAGTTGCCGGAGAGGCAGTGTAATTTGCAGAAGGAAAGCCATGTGGTTTTCCTAGTTCGATTTGATCAGCAGTGGTGAATATAAATTTGCCAGAGTTTTGTCGGAGTAGTTTATGTAATTTCTCAATAGCAAATTTGTTGAGGATAATAATAAAACCCTCATGCTGAAGACTAGTTTCCCCACATTGGGGTTTTCCAAGGACGTTTGTCCAAAAATGTGTCATTTGTGTGATTGGTATCTTATGTATTCCGCTGCAATTTTATTTGGTGAATGGTGTTATTTATGTTTTTATTCATTATTTTTAACCAATAAATTAATTTGTTTTGTGTAAGTAATTGGAATAATTAATTGGGTTAATAGCACCTTTTGGGTAGAAGAAATTTCACATGGTATCTGAACACTGAAGCACTGAGGTTATTGTTAATCTGAGTGCGAGGGTTTTCAAAGAGAAATCAAAGGTTTTCACATAGGTCGATTTTCAGATCTCTTCATATTTATTGGGGTTTATTGTTCGAGGGTTTTAGAGATGGCTTCAACTAGTTTGAGGGATCAAGATAGACTTAATGGTGCATGAAACTTTGGTATTTGGAAATCCAAGATACTTTTGTTGCTGGAGGATCATGGACTGAAGGAATATGCAATGATTGTTATTGTCCTATTGATAAATCCAATGCAAATAGCAACCCACTGCAAGGAGGATGCCAAATCTAGGCATATTATCCAAGATGGGGTCAAAGATCATATCCTTCCCCATATCGTAGAATTTGATAAATATGAGAAAATGTGTGATGCCATCCTGAATCTGTTCCAGAGTGCAACAATGAACTAAATTGATCCTTAGAGAGAAGTTATGAAAGACCACACAGAACAAGGGAGAAGGTGTTGTCAGTTATCTCACTAGGGTCAGACAAGTCAAAAATGAGTTAGCAGTTGTCAGAGAGAAAATAGATGATGATGAGCCTGAGAATTGCATTGAATGGGTTCTCAAAGTAGTGAGATGTCATTTTCCAAGTAATTAATGGACGACAAGACTTGCTTGGTTGGGATCATCTTTGGAGCGATTTCACTAAGGAAGAGCTTAGGTTGAGCCTTGTCAGTGGAGGTAGCAGTAAAGGCCAGAAGGTGAGGATGACGAGAATGTTGCTCTCGTAGGAAAGGGAAAACCAAAGAAAGGCTCAAGTAAAGGGTCTAATTCTAAGGAAGACAATAAAAAGACGGACTTGAGTAAAATCAAGTGTTTCAACTGTCATCAACTAAGACACTATGTCCATTAGTATTCGAACAAAAAGAAGGGTGAAAAGAAGTAGCAGCAGCAAACAACAGCGTCAGCATACATTGATGAACTGTATTCAAGACTTGAGGATGAGTTCGCCCTTATAGCTTGCCTATCTAGCTGGACCACCGCAAGATTCTAATACATTTATAGTGGGGCATCACGTCACATGACAGGAGTTAGAGAATATTTATCTAGCTACAAAGCATAGGAGATATGCTTCCAAAGACAAATGGCAACAAGTCCAAGTGTACTCTAGATGGGATGGGGACAGTCACATTTCAGAGGGAGTTAGGTAACAATATCCATGTTGCGAATGTGTTGCACATGCCAGGTATGGGAATGAACTTGATTTTAGTTTCTGCGCTTCAAGATTAGGGGTATTATGTGTTATCCACCACTTGTGGGTAATATATATAGGAGAAAAAATTTATCCTAGATGGTCCTCAGTCAGCAGCCAATAGCCCCCAGATAGCTCAATGTATCATTTTCACGGCCACCTAAGCCAGCCATGTGGTCCCTCGCCCATCTGGTATGAATGCATGTTTGAAGGTGGGCCTTCTGACCCCGAAGGTGTGACTTTTCATTAGTATAGTTGAGTAGTTTTCCTTACTTGTCACGGGCACTTTTGGGCATGAATTGGTGGGGGGATTCGGTGGAAAGATTTGGTTAGGTTTGTATTATTGTCTCCATTTCCCAATTTCGTGGTTACCCTGGTATCCTAGTCCTGTGGGATCTCCTTTACTGTCCATTAGCTTTAGGGTCGACATTACATGGGAAATCCCGATTTTGGTTGCATGGTCTCGCCTATTGATACCAAAAACATTACTCCCTTTCCACTTATTTGAGCCCCATTCATCTCTTTTCCCATCTGGGTCCACATAGGGTTAGCCTCCTCCTCCCCTTGTCCACACCTTGGGTTGGGCCTGATATGATGCCCTGGAGGTTGATGCAGCTAAAAAGAAAGTAAAAATCATAATTTGGACACTCTTAATAGGAAATGTACCACAAAATGCAAAACATGGTCAGGACATACAAATGTAGCATGTGGGCAAAAGTTGAACATGAGCTCTACCCCTTATGCATGGCCATCACCCTGGTTCCTATGGGCCCTAGATGAGCCCCCTCCATCATTAAGGAACCCATGATTGTCCCAACCCCTGGTGGGCGACGAACTTCCCCACCTCAAAGGGGTGTCCACTTCTACATATTAAACATCATTCTCTCTGTCCCCTGGAGCCTCGAGCAATTATTAAGAAGAAAAATCAATCAAAGGCAAAAGGCATATGAAGAAGGGTGAAAAAAACAAAAGTCAGGATAACTCATGTACAACAAATTTCTCCCTCCTACATTCATATACCCACTTGTGGGCTTCCCTTATTATAGCTACCCAATATACCTTGACATGTGGTCTGGATGTTTCCCTTGGTCTCCACTCCATTCCATCATTATCATTTGCCACCTACCCCTTAAAGGATGTACTATGGACAAGTCATCCCCTTTAGAGGTTGAAACCACCTAATAGGGTCCATGGCTAACCCCCTTTTGAGCTTGGAGACACTTGTACTTCCTAAAGCCCACTATGGAAGGGCATGCCACCATGAAGTAGCCCATTCATCCCATAACTTGTAAGCATTATTACTTGATTATTCTAATGATTTGTTGTATTGGAGGGAAAGAGGATGCATTGGATCTCATGCAGGATCGCAGGTGAGTCATCATTTAGGGCTTGGTCTCCCTATACGAGGTTCTAGTCTTCGAGAGGGCCACATTGGCACTTGTAGGGTGAGCGTTAAGAACCATGGGCCTCCACCATAATAGACAACAGTTCATGGATCCCCAACAATGTTCATTGATTGCTTGTGTTCCACCTTTCAGATGAGGATGATGCACCTGGTCCACCATGCCCAACCGGCTCCATAGTTGCACCATACACTTGGTGGATGCTTCCAGGATGCCCCCACTACAGATGGATGGTTTATGTCATCACTCCAACCCTTATAGATGGTCTACAAGCATATTTGACCCATTTGGAGACCCATGAGGTTGTCCCTGTGCCCCCACACCCACTTGGGAGCGCCACAGGTTCTTGATTAGATAACAAGGGGCTAACCCCTTGTCCACTATGTTTGGAGACCTTTTCTTCATCATGGCACCCTTTGGACTTCACAAGGCCTCCTCAAAGGCCCAACGACTCACTTTGATGATCATTTGACCCTCTTGAGAGGTTTATTCACGCAATATTGAGCTATTTGGTGGGTTTGTCACCAAATGTATTGTTATTTTGCACATTATTTTATTCTAAGGGCTAATTAGGCCAAAATTAGCTAAATCGAATTCATTAGGCATTGTATAAATAGATGATTAGTTAATTCATTATCTCATCATGACTTGGATTGGATCATTCTCTCTTAAGAGATTTTCGCTATTCTTTTTGGAGGACTAAATTGGATGGATGGATCTCTTCGTTTTTGTTTTGGAGCTTCTACATTGGCATATGATGATGATTGGATATACTTGTTCTCACATGTAAGTTCTCTTTTAATGCTATTTTATCATTTTCTTATGTCGCATGCACGTTGATGGGGAATTTCGCTATACTATGCTGAAATTTGATGCTTTTCTTGTGTGAAAGAGTGGAAATTTGTCTTTTATTAGCATTGCATCATGTCATGGGCCATATTTGAATAAGTGAATGTTCCTAGAGATATTTTGTTGAAATTTTATCTTGATAAGTCATCACATATTTCACACTGAAGTATATAGACCTTGAAGCAATTGTCCCATGCCTTAATTGCGATGCGAAATTGTTCTAGAGGCCTCCTTGATGAAGTGAAACCATCCCAAACAAAGGCATCTTCTTGACTCCATTTCTCCCAAAGGATTAGGCACTAGTCCTCCATAGGTGATCACCATAAAGCTTACCTTTTATCATCTCTCTCTCTTTCTTCTAGGCCTAGCCTTTATAGGGGACCTAGGGCATCATATTTCTTACAAACTGCCCATCAAAAAAATTCGATCTCCTAGCCTCTACTATGTTGTTGTGTCTCCTAAGAGCCCTCAAAATTTGAAGCCATTCCGACAGTGGGACCTTGAGATATTTCAAGCCCTACCTCTGAGATTGAATCTTGCCCTTTGATTCCCTTGGCTAGTAACCTCATATCATTGCATTTAAATTGTTGAAAATCCTCGTTTGATCTCCTTCTCCTCCTCAATTAGGTCAAGCATACCCTTGATTCATCAACTCCACCCCCTTGACCTAATTGTGAGTCCACTTGGTCCCGTGTGGTCCCGCAACCTCTTAAAGATAAATTCACAAAGACCACTTGGAATCCAAGTTTCCACAAAGATTTCTTGGACTAGACCTCCATTACAAGTCTAATTTGCAAACCCTGGCCCTTGAAATCCCCTTGACCATTATTAGAGAGCCTTACACCTTGCTTTTCAAGCAAGCAAACAACAATTTGAGTCTCTCTTGTGAATAGGCCTTTAGGAATCACTCTTTCTCCCTTTATTGACTCATTTATCTAGTGATTCCATTCATACTAAGTCTCCTCCCATCGATGAAAGTCCATAAAGAGTAGGGAGCTTTAGCTGAGGTGACAGTGGGCTATTGCTCCATTGTTGCCCTTGACCTAACAGTTGCCCCTCTAGGATCTCCTTCTAGGACCCTTGCTAGTTTGAGCGGTAACATTTTAGCGTCATTGTCGGGGAGAAAGCAAGTCTACCTCCCTAGTGAATCATTAAGGAATTGATTCATTGACGACATTTGTAATATTCCTTTGACGACTCCACAACTTCTTTCTTAGAATGGAAGACCCCGAAACCGTAACCTATCATCAAAGAAATGATGAAGGACCCCACATTTCATTCTTTGATAGGAGGATTAACAGATTGAAACAAAAACACAAGTTTTTCATTCCTCTCAACCTTTCTAATATGATTGGGGCCCTTTTTAGTTCCTTGCCTGAAAATCCTAATAGGCCCAAGTTCACCGAGGAGGAAGATCCTCAAGAGCATCTCCTAAAGTTTGAATATCAAACATATGATGCATCTTACAACGACTTTAACCATATGATCACCTTTGCCACGACCTTAATAGGAAAGGCCTGAGTATGGTATCTATCTCTTCCCCCATCCTCTATCTCTTCATTAGAAGAATTTGTTCAAGTATTCGAAAAGGGATGGTTCCATAAAAAGGATATAGTTCAATTATACAGAGATCTCTTGTCCAGTGAAAGAAGTAATGGTGAAACCATTGTCGAATTCAATCAAAGGTTCAATAAGACCAAAAAATTCTCTCATGTGATTTCTACCGAATGACTTTGTTTAAGATCATTCATTCTTTTCCCCAAGGACTAGATCCCCCAAAAGAGGTGGCCCTAGCCACTTACTTCGGCCCTCCCGCTTACTTCAATGCCTTCATAGGAATATTGGCTTTTGATGCTAGAAATAAGAACCCCTCAAGTCTCTTCCAAGCTCAAAATATCATTTTTGATCTTGATCAAGCCATGAGGCAAACTTCCATCAACATGCTACAAGTTGAAGAAGACAACCCTCCTTCAAGTGGCGAAGAAGTCTGCCCTCATGAAGATGACCCTCTACACAAGAATAGAAAAATAACAAAAAAAGGCTATAAGAAGGAACCTCCTGATCTCGCTATGAGAATTCCTCTAAGGTTAGCTTTCAACATAAATGACCCCTTCTATATTACCCTTGGGATAAATGGCCATACCTTGAGGAATTGTATTCTAAATTCCGTGAGTCCAATTCACATCATGTCCTTAAGTATTATGAAGAAGCTTGGAATCAACCTCTCGAAGGAATGTTCTAGCAAACTAATTCTAAATTGTGATGAGCTTAGGGTATGTGGAATAGTGGAAGGAAAGAGGGCATCTTTTCATACATATCCTGAGAAGGAATTCACCATGAACATAGTCATAGTCAAAATGAACCCTACATGGGGGATGATTGTGTCTAAACAACTAGTTGAGGATTTAAACTTGTCAATTAATGAAGATGGCTCCACTATATACCTCCTTTGGAAGGAAAACTCCTATGTATCCATCCCTAGACCTGAGTTTTCTGCCCCCATGATCACCTCCTCTCAAGAGCCTGACAACGACTTAGAAGAAGAAAACAATGAGCTTGGGGAATGGAGGATCTTCAAACATGAACACATTAATACCCCACCTCCTCCTGCACTTTGGGTAATGTATTTTTATGGAGCCCACTCTAAATCTGGGGCAGGGGCAGGTATTTTCATCATATCCCCATTTGAAGATATCTACTATTTGCCATAAGACTCCAATTCACTTGCACCAATAATATTGTCGAATATGAAGCCCTATTATTGGGACTTGAAGCAGCCCAATCAAGGAAAATTTAACAATTACTCATAATAGGTGATTATGACCTAGTTATCTTGCAAATAAGGGAACTTTTGATACAAAAGATGAGAAGTTGAAGCCTTATAGAGAAAGGATCATTTACATGATTAAGGGCTTTAAGGAATTATCTTTCCGAGCTCTAATCCGATGCTTAAACAACGTGGCCAATGCTTTATCCATAGCCGCATCCACTTCCTCAAACATTTGTAGTGAAATCTCAAAGAGAGGGAAATGTATAATTGATACAATTCATAGACCCTCTATCCCTGATTACGAAGACCGCTAACCTATTTTTGAAGACGACCAAGACATAAACAATTTCCTTCAAGACCATGAAGAACCCCTTAAGAGAGATAAGGATATAATCAATGAGCAACATTTCGATAGGAATGACATTAGCATTACCAAGCATGATAACCAAGAGTCACCTGATTCATTGGACCTCAACCTAGGATCCGAATCCGCTCCCCATATAATCAAAATTGGGAAAAATTTATCCAAAGAGGAAAGAAATGAACTCGAAAAATTGTTAAGAGAATCCAAGGATGTTTTCGCTTGGTCTTACAATGATTTAAAGGCCTATAGCCCCAAGATCATTCAGCATACCATTCCTCTCAAAGAAGGGGCAAAACCTGTCAAGCAAAAGTTGAGACGAATAAATCCCAAACTTACACCCCAAGTCAAAGAAGAGCTCCAAAAGATGGTTGGCGTAGGAATCATTACCCCCATATGACTCTCATCCTCGATTTCCAACCTTGTGATCACTTGCAAAAAGACAGGTAACATTAGAATGTGTATTGACTTTAGGGATCTCAATCGTGTGTGCTCTAAGGATAATTACCCCTTGCCCAATGTGGATAACCTCTTGCAAAGAATAACTGGGTCTCAAATGATGTCATTTTTGGATGGTTTCTCTAGATATAATCAAGTCAATGTAAGAGAGGAAGATCGCCTGAAAACTACCTTCACTTCACCACGGGGAACATACATGTACCTTAGAATGCCCTTTGGTCTCCTTAAGGTTGGATCTACCTTTCAAAGGGCCATGGATTTCGCCTTCAGGGATCTCATTGGAAAAATCATGGAAATTTATCAAGATGACTTGATTGTTGCTTCCAAAGAGAGGAGAGACCATTGCAAACACCTGAGGAAGGTATTTGAGAAATGTAGACAATGCATCATATCTCTCAATCCTAAGAAATCAATCTTTGGTGTTGACAGAGGTAAATTGCTTAGGCACGTGGTCTCCAAGGATGGGATTAGTATTGACCCCGAAAGAATCCAAACAATCAATAATATCCCTCCTCCCAAAGACCAAAGTACTCTAAGATCTTTCTTCGGCAAGATCAATTTTGTAAGAAGATTTATACCAAACTTTGCCAAAATCATTAAGCCCATGAATGATCTCCTAAAGAAGGACACTCCCTACATATGAAATCATACAACAAATAGAGCCTTCAATGGAATCAAAGAAAGGATCGCCTCTACCCCTATTCTTGTTAGCCCTGACTACACCAAAGGTTTTATCATCTATTCTTTTGCCTCTAAAGATACTATCACTAACATACTTATGCAAAAGGACGATGAAGGGAGAGAAAGGCCCATAAACTTTACGAGCAAACCGCTATGTGATGCAAAGACAAGATACATGATCACTACAAAACAAGCATACGCCTTTGTCGAGTCTCTCAAATATTTTAGAGTTCATGTGGGGTAAAACAAAATATATGCATATGTCCCTTATCCCGCTATAAGAGATGTGCTGTCACAAACTGATTGCCTTGGATCCAGGGGAAAATGGGTATCCAAAATCCAGGAATATGACCTTGACATCCATCCCAAGAAAGTCATCAAGGGACAAGGTTTGGCTGAGATGTTAACCGAAAGCAAAAACGAAGCCATTAGGGAAGGAGAAGAAGAGAATCTATGTGCCACTTCTATTGAACTTGAAGAAGATGATTGGTATAAGGATATTGTTTATTACTTGTGCAACTTATCTACCCTTCCTCTCCTAGTTGACCACAAGAGAAGAGCCCTAAGTTTAAAAGCATCTAAGTTCTGTCTAACCCAAGATGGGCTTGGATGGATGAGTCTTGATGGGGTAATCCTCCAGTGCATAAGGAAGAGTCTGAGAAGCTAATGAAGGAATTCCATGCTGGGTTTTGTGGGGGACACTACGCTGCCCGAACTATTACTCACAAGATCTTGACAAATGGTTACTATTGGCCCACCATCTTCTCTAATACATTGAACTTTGTGAAACGACAGCAAACATGCCAATTGTTTGCTGGAAAGCAATATCTTGCTGCCATGCCCTTAAGAAATGTAGTCGTGGACGTGCCCTTCCAACAATGGGGCTTAGATTTTATTAGGGAGTTCAAAGATAATTCAAGCCAAGGGTACAAGTGGATTCTCACGGCTACTGACTAATTCACTAAATAGGTTGAGGCCATACCAACCAAGAAACCAACTGATCAAGTAGTTATGGATTTCCTCGAGGATCAAATTATTACCAGGTTCAGTGTTCCTGCCAAAATCATGACTAACAATGCTAAAGATTTTGACTCCATGGCTCTAACATCCCTGTGTAAAAAATATAGTATAATATTGTCACATTCATCTACCTATTATCCTCAAGGAATTGGCCAAGTTGAGCCGAGCAACAAAAACCTCATAAAAATTATCAAAAGAACTATTGGTGATCATAAGAGAGATTGCGATAGAAAGATCAAGTATTCCCTCTGAACCGATCAGACAACTGTCAAGGCCTCCACTAGTTTTAGCCCATTCTAATTAGTCTATGGTTCTGAGGCCAAATTGCCTATCCAACTCTGGTTGACCATCCTTGAGTGTCTAAAAGCTTTCCCCGATCAGCAAGATGCTATACAATCCTGTATTGACCAAATAATTGAGGGCGACGAAAATAGGAGGAAAGCCCTTGACCAGTTTGGTCGTAGTCATGATAAAATGAAAATTGCTTTCAACAAACACACATAAAGCACAGCCTTCAAACCTGGTGACCTTGTTCTCCTGTGGGACAAAAGAAGGGAGAAGCCTAGCATGCACAAGAAATGGGACAACCTATGGGTAGGCCCGTTCAAGATAGTTGACATGGCAAGAATAAACTCATACCATTTAGAAACTCCTGATGGAGAATCTGTGCCCCTTCCCATGAATGAATAGTTCCTGAAAGAGTATTACCCCGAGGGAACTTGCTATTGTACCATATGCATGTTGGAGTAGGATGCATTGCACACTGATTTTTGCATTAGAACTAACATCATATGATATTTCTCGTGGTAGATTACCTGCATTTAGATTAAATTTGCATATTTTTATTTTCCAATTGATTTTACAGCCTAACACTAAGCATGGGTGATCATAAGACACCATAGAAACATGTTGCCTCGTGTGTTTACTCTTTGATATGTGCAGGTAACAGGGCTACGGTAACAAGAGATTGTTCTCGTGACCTCCCGTTTGAGTAGCTTCACCCACTTGCCCGATAGCTCATGTCCCAGTTGGAGCCAGATGTTACCCACCACTCGTGAGTAGTATATATAGGAGAAATATTTTCTCCTAGATGGTCATCAGTCAGCAACCAGCAGCCCCTTATAGCCCCCAGATAGCTCAATGTGCCATTTTCTCCGCCACCGGAGCCAACCATGTGGTCCCTCACCCATCTGTTATGAATGCATGTTTGAAGGTGGGCCTTCTGACCTCGAAGATATGACTTTTCATTAGTATAGTTGAGTAGTTTTCCTTACTTGTCATGGGCACTTTTGGGCATGAATTGGTGGGGGATTCAACAGAAAGAGTTGGTTAAGTTTGTATTCTTGTCTCCATTGCTTGATTTCGTGGTTACCCTGGTATCCCAGTCCCATGGGATCTACTTTACTGGCCGTTAGCTTTAGGTCTGGAACTACATGGGAAATCTTGATTTTGGTTGCATGATCCCGCCTCTCGATACCACCTACATTACTCCCTTTCCACTTATTTGAGCCCCATTCATCTCTTTTCCCATCTGGGTCCACATCTATTCACTTGAGTTTGGGTCCACATAGGGTTAGCCTCCCCCTTCCCTTGTCCACATATTGGGTTGGGCTTAGAACGATGCCTCGAAGGTTGATGCAGCTAAAAAGAAAGTAAAAAGCATCATTTGGCCACTCTCAACACGAAATGTACCACAAAATGCAAAAGATGGTCGGGACATACAAATTTAGCACGTGGGCAAAAGCCAAACATGAGCTCTACCCCTTATGCATGGCCATCACCTTGGTTCCTATGGGCCCTAGAAACCCATGATTGTCCCAACCCTTGGTGGGCGATGAACTGCCCCACCTCAAGGGGGTATCCACTGCTACATATTGCACATCATGCTCTCCATTCCCTGGAGCCCTGAGCAATTATGAAGAAGAAAAATCAATCAAAGGCAAAAGGCATATGAAGAAGGGTAGAAAAACAAAGGTCTAGGTAACTCATGTACCACGAATTTCTCCCTCCTACATTCATATACCTAGGTATGGGCTTCCCTTGTTATAACTACCCAATGTACCTTGACATGTGATTTGGATGTTTCCCCTGATCTCCACTCCATTCCATCATTATATCATTTGCCACCTACCTCTTAAAGGATGAACTATGGACATGCCATCCCCTTTAGAGGTTAAAACCACCTAATAAGGTCCTTGGCTAACCCCCTTTTGAGCTTGGAAACACTTATACTTGCCAAAGCCCACTATGGAAGGGCATGTCACCATGAAGTGCCCCATTGATCCCATAACTTGTAAGCATTATTACTTGATTATTCTAATGATTTTTTGTATTGGAGGGCAAGGAGATGCATTGGATCTTATGCAAGATTGCAAGTGTGTCTTCATTTAGGTCTTGGTCTCCTTATATGGGGTCCTAGTCTTCCATAGGGCCACATTAACACTTGTAGTGTGAGCATTGAGAGCCATGGGCCTCCACCATAGCAGACAATACTTCATGAATCCCCAGCAGTGTTCATTGACTGCTCGTGTTCCACCTTTCGGATGAGGATGATGCACACAGTCCACCATGCCCAGTCAGCTCCACAGTTGCACCATACACTTGGCGGATGCTCCAAGATGCCCCCACTGCAAATGGATGGTTTATGTCATCACTCGAGCCCTTACAGATGGTCTACAAGCATATTTAACCCATTTGGAGACCCGTGAGGTTGTCCCTGTGCCCCCACACCCACTTGGTAGCACCACAAGTTCTTCATTGGATAACAAGGGGCCAACCCCTTGTCCACTATTTTTGGAGTCTTTTTCTTCATCATGGCACACTTTGGACTTCATCACGCCTCCTCAAAGTCCCAACAACTCATTTGATGATCATTCGACCCTCTTGAGAGGCTTATTCATGTATTATTGAGCTACTTGGTGGGCTTGTCACCAAATGTATTATTATTTTGCACATTATTTTATTCTAGCAGCTAATTAGGCAAAAATTATCTAAATCGAATTCATTAGGCATTTGTATAAATAGATGATGAGTTGATTCATTATCTCATCATGACTTGGATTGGATCATTCTCTCTTAAGAGATTTTCGCTATTATTTTTGGAGGACGAAATTGAATGGATGGATGAATTTTGATGTTTGGATCTCTTCGCTTTCGTCTTGGTGCTTCTATATTGGCATATGATGATGATTGGATATACTTGTTCTCACATGCAAGTGCTCTTTTAATGCTATTTTATCATTTTCTTATGTCACATGCATGTTGTTGGGGAATTTCGCTATACTAGCCTGAAATTTGCTACTTTTCTTGTGTGAAAGAGTGGAAATTTGTCTTTTATTAGCGTTGCATCATGTCATGGGCCATTTTTGAGTAAGTGAATGTTCCTAGAGATAATTTTGTTGAAATGTTACCTTGATATGTCATCACATCGCACATTGAAGTATAAAGACCTTCAAGCAATTGTCCCATGCCCTAATTTCCATGCGAAATTGTTCTAAAGGCCTCCTTGATGAAGTGAAACCATCCCAAACATTGGAATCTTCTTGACTCCATTTCTCCCAAAGGATTAGGCACTGGTCCTCCATAGGTGATCACCATAAAGCTTACCTTTAATCACCTCTTTCTCTTTCTTCTAGGCCAAGCCTCTATACGGGACCTAGAGCATCATATTTCTCACAAACTGCCCATCAAAAAAATTCGATCTCCTAGCCTCCATTGCGTTGTTGTGTCTCTAAGGAGCCTTCGAAATTTGAAGCCATTCCGATGATTGGATCTTGATATATTTCAAGCCCTAGCTCCGAGATTGAATCTTGCCCTTTGATTCCCTTGGCTAGTAACCTCATTGAGATCATTGCATTAAGATTGTTGAAAATCATCCTTTGATCTCCTTCTCCTCCTCATTTAGGTTAAGCATACCCTTCGTTGATCAACTCCAACCCCTTGACCTAATTGTGGGTCCACTTGGTCCTGCGTGGTCCTCCAACCTCTTAAAGACAAATTCACAAAGACCACTTGGAATCCAAGTTTCCACAAAGATTTCTTGGACTAGGCCCCTCCATTACAAGTCTAATTTGAAAATCCTAGCCCTTGAAATCCCTTTGGCACTTCTTAGAGAGCCTTACACCTTGCTTTTCAAGCAAGCAAACCACAATTTGAGTCTCTCTTGTGAATAGCCTTTAGGAATCACTCTTTCTCCCTTTGTTGACTCATTTATCTAGTGATTCCCTTCATACTAGGTCTCCTCCCATCGGTGAAAGTCTGTAAAGAGTAGGGAGCTTTAGCTGAGGTGATAGTGGGCTATTGTTCCATTGTTGCTCTTGACCTAGCAGTTGCCCCTATAGGATCTCCATCCAGGACCCCTGTTAGTTTGAGCAGTAACATGATGTATACTTTCAACAACAGAAGGTATATTTGAAACACCAAGATTGGAAGATTGGGGTAACAAGCAACAAGTTGTACAAGTTACAGTTTGATACTCCGAAGGCATTGGTTAGCAGCAGTAATAGCAGAGATATAGGAGAGTTGTGGCATAGGAGGATGGGTCATATCCATCATGGAGCCCTTAAGTTGCTCAAAGAGACCGTGACAGGTACTTCAAATGTGAGTATAGAACATGATGACGTATGTAGAGGGTGCGTACTTGGAAAGTTTTCAAAAGCAGTGTTTCCAAGAAGTGAGTATAGAGCCAAGGGTGTGTTAGATTTGATATATTCTAATATTTGTGGTCCATTATCCACACGATCTTTCAGAGGTTATGAATATTCATGACCTTCATTGATGAATTCTCCAGGAAGACCTGGATATACTTCTTGAAGACAAGAGATGAAGTCTTCAATCGCTTCCAAGAGTTTAAGGCTCTTGTGGAAAACTTGACAAAAAATAAGATAAGGTACTTCAGACAAATAATGGAGGCGAGTACATCGAAAAAGCCTTCAAGGAGTTTTGAGCCAAGGAAGGAATTAGGAGAGAGTGGATGACTCCATACAACCCGCAGCAAAATGGGGTTACAAAACAAAAGAACAAAACCATAGTTGGAGTAATAAGGGCCATGTTATATGATCAGGACATGCCTAGATATCTTTGGGAAAATTCATGTGGCATAGCATTTTACATTCAGAATAGGGTCCCACATAAGGTGTTGGGAAAAATGAACTTGAGGAGGCATTTATAGGGAAGGAGCTAGAAGTCAATCATTTCAATATTTTTTCTAGTATTGCTTATTGTCATGTTCCTGCCAAGAACCACACCAAGCTAGATTCAACTGTAGAGAAGGGGTATTTCATTGGTTACAACGAAACATCCAAGGCATACAGGATCTATATTCCAGGGACTTGGAAGCTCATCGTGAGATGAGACATTAAGTTTCAGGAGGAGAAAGCCTTCAGGAGATCTCATGAGTTGCCAACAATTGATCAAGGTTTACAAGCAAAAGCTCCAAGGCTTGAACAACAATCTCAAGTGTAGGGCACAAGTACCAGAATAGTGACTAGTATGAGAACATGTACAAGTGTTGAAGAGGATTCACAAAATGCAGAGCAAGAGCTTGAAGCTCCACCCACTACAGGTGGGAGAAGGAATCGAGAGGTGCTTCAGACGTTGAGAGATGCATGGGAGTTTGTAGGAGCTCCTAAATTGAGCACCAGGAACAAGAAACCACCAAAGAGATATTCAGGCTACAAGGATGAGTCGTCTCATTGATAGTGCCTTCCATCTATGAAGAGGCTACACAACATCAAGTGCGGCGGGATGTTATGATGGAAGATTACAACTTCATCATGTAGAACGATGTTTGGGAGGTGGTGCCTAGACCGTTGGATAGGGCAATGGTTGGTTCTTGTTGGATCTACAAGATCAAGCATGCTGCAGATGGCAACATTGACAAATTCAAAGCCAAGTTCATTAGAGAAATTTTGAGGTTTAAAATGGGACTCCTAAGGAATATTATAAAATAATAGTGGAAATAATAAAGTAATATTAGATTACCTCATTAAGTTTTGGAGGGAAAAAAGAAAAAACTACTTTTTCAAAAAGTATTTTTAACGTATCTCTCTACGATTTTACTCAAATTTTGAGTGGGAGAACTCGTTGGATTCATAATTTAATTTTGAGTCCAAGGAGTACCCATGTTGCATACTTTCGATGGACCTACAAGAAAAATGTGAAATACATCAATTTCAATTGCAATCATGTTTTTTCATTGTTGGAAATAATACTGAGAGGGGGGGGTGAATCAGTATTATCAGATCAGATAAAACTTTTCAATTTCATACTCAGAAACATATACGCTACTTCAGTTAAGTGAACCCACGTGTACACGCTACTGTGTCTAAAGCAACTAGCGTATATCCAGAAATCTTATGATTCAGTTAGCTTATCTTCAGTAAATGCATCAGAACATTATTAACCATATTAACAGTAAACAGGTTCAGTATAACAGAACAGATCATCACACAAAAGCCACACACATGAACACCATGATATAAGGTGGAAACCCAATGTGGGTGAAAACCACCTGTTGCAATTTGTTTCTATCTTCCTTTAATAAGAAACTTCTTTTACAATGTACTGGTGCAGTCCTTTACCAGCACGCAGGCTACAACCTACAGAGGGCTACAACCCTCATAGCTCTTGTACTAGCCGATCCATTTACTAGTACGTAGGTGCCAACCCTACAGAAGGCTACAACCTTCACTCGTTTTCCAGCTGCTCCTGGAAGGGAGCTACAACCCCCTGGCTCTTGTACTGCTGATATGTTTACCAGTACGTAGGTGCCGGCCTACGATCTTCCCGGGACCACGTTTCATACATTTTCATACTAGATCCATTAGACAATCACCATTGTAGTAAAACTTGCATCATCAATCACTGAAACACCCAATTTTGAATCACTGTAACCCTGTCAACAACAACCAGACAACATAACAACAACCAGATCCAACTCCATCTTCAAATATCATACTTCACATTGTATACGCTACTTGGATGAACCCAACCTGCATGTATACGCTCTTTTACCAAAACCAACCCGCGTACAGATCTGCAAATTCTAACTTATAACTCCGCATCTATATCAGACATCAAAACATACCCAGATCATAACAATAAACATGCGTCAATAGATCTAATCTATCCACAGTCATACCATATGAAGATAATCATTCCAAGCCTTGAGATCTCGTTTCATCATTCGTCATCCTCCACATGAGTGAAACCTTGGTTCAGATCACCAACCCATAACCAGCACTTGGATCTTACACTTTCTCAGATCTTCATCACTCACACACTCTTGCTACACCTTCTGGCCTAATGATCTTTCTCCTTATATAGCTTTAGGCCCTTCACAATACCATGGTCCAAAACCATAGTAACCCAATACCATCAACTCAATACTAGGGATCAACACGTCTGTCGAGACTCCATGGTCCAAAACCATAGGCACAAATTCCAAGGACTAACTACCACGGACCAAAAGTAAGCTTTCCGACATGTACGCTCTTTTCCGTTCATGAAACTGCGTGTATACCCTACTTGGTATATTGTGAGCCTGCGTACACGCGACTTGGTATATAGTGAACCAGCGTGTATACGCGACTTGGGCTTAATGAACCTGCGTGTATGAACTTTCTTGGCCTGCTGTACTAAGATTTGTCCTCTGATTAAGTTGCCATCACTTGTACCTGTCTCTGAGTGAGTTGCCATCAAGGACAACACTTGTATCATAATGCCAACAATCTCCCCCTTTGGACTTGATGGCAACCACCACACCAAGTCACTCTCCCCCTTTGACATCAAGGGCAAAGGGCGGACCAAGATATTCTCTTCTTTGGTATATCTTCTGTTGTCCATACTCCCCCTGAGTACCTGCTGAAATCTCCAAATGTGCTCCCCCTTTGTGTATGCCAAAGTGTACCAATCTATCCATCCTGCTCTTGTTGAATTGTGTTGTTCATGCTCCCCTTGACTGTAGGAAAGATCTGCAAAAGATGTTCTTCAAGAAGAACAAAGACTTATGCATCATAGAAGACCTTCCTATCACCAAAAGACTCAATTCATACATTCATCACCCAACCTAGTGGGGATATACCAATATTGACTCATCCACCTAACGATGTGGAGATACATTAAGAGTTTACTCATGATAAGACATGAACATTACATCATTCATCCCAGGCATAGTGGGGAAACCAACATAGGTCGTTACATGACCTTGACATCATAAAAGAGATATCACAAAAGACATAGTGATGAAATATCTAGACCAAGACTTATGAAAGCCACCAGCAGTATCATGATCTGTACCATAAGCATCAGCCTGCAATACCATTCCTTTGATCAAACAGCAAGATGTATCATTTAGCTTCATAGACTTTATCAACAACTTCTAACCATAATGCCAACAATGCATTATTTGAAGAATATGCTCCCCCTGAGCAAGTATCAAGACATTTCCAGACATCCTCAGCAGACTGTAACTGTTAACCAATAGAGCATATACTGGACTGGATCATATCAGACCCCTTTTCTGAGTCTGTCCCCACTGCTTTTTCACAAACTGACATATACGCGACTTTGCAGTGTGAAACTCGCGTATATACGCGGCTTTCCTTCATGAAACTTGCGTATGAGAATTAGAACTCTGAAGTTTTACACCTTCAGCTCCCCCTGAGTCTGTTATGTCTCTGCTGTGCTGAGTACCCTGTGCTGTGCCATATTTTTCTGACTGAACTTCCTTCTTCTTCCATATCTTCAAGCATGTTGATGATTTCTTCTTATCATGAGCTTTGTTCCTGCAATCTCTTGCTTTATGTCCAAACCTGTTACATGCATAGCATCTTACATGTTTCATATTCCTCTTATAGCAATTAGCAGCTTTGTTGCCAAACATATTGCAAGAAAAGCAATATCCATTAAAGTACTTTGAATGTGATGATCTTTCTGCATGATGGTCTTGAAACCTTCTTCTTCTACATATGGCTGCAACATGTCCAAGATTATGACATACATAACATTCAACATTATTCATGGGAGGAGTAAAAGATTTTCTTTGAGGAGTCTCTTTCCTTGATTGTTGATGGGGTTGTCCTTTCATCTCCTTGTAGAGCCTTTCAAATTTTGCATTAGAGATTCTTGTCTTACTTTGTGAACCAGATTCACCTTCAATAGACTCATGAAAACCAAGACCAGTTTTGATAGCAGGGGACCTTTGACTACTAAGAATATCATCCAAGATCTTAGTACTATCTTGAAATCGTAATAGATTATCTTTTTCTTCTAATTTACTTTTCAAGATTTTTACCTCAACTTGATGTTGTTCTTCTTTTTCCAGACATTGCTTCTTCAAGGTCTCTTCAGCTTTCCTTCCTTCATCCAGTTGATGCCTTAGTTTGAGGATCTCGTTTTCTTGCTCTTTATTTAGTGCTAGCAGCATTTGTCGAATTCTGGAGGCACATTCCAACAGATCTTCTAATCTGATGGTTTCTTCTTTTAGGGTGTTCTCCTTTTTGCTAGGTAGATATTGTTGATCTATGGTTTGATCTGATGCTTCATTTGTTTGTCCATCTTCATTCTGAGGTGATTCAGGATCTGAATTCTTGCTTCCACTCAACGGCAGGTTGTCATTGTTCCTTTGAGCTGTCTTCTTCTTCTGACGTGCTTTCTTCCCCATTGTTCTACGAATCTCCTTCAAGCGATCAAGCTTCTCTGAAGGACCTGCTCTGATACCAATTGTTGGAAATAATACTGAGAGGGGGGGGGTGAATCAGTATTATCAGATCAGATAAAACTTTTCAATTTCATACTCAGAAACATATACGCTACTTCAGTTAAGTGAACCCGCGTGTACACGCTACTGTGTCTAAAGCAACTAGCGTATATCCAGAAATCTTATGATTCAGTTAGCTTATCTTCAGTAAATGCATCAGAACATTATTAACCATATTAACAGTAAACAGGTGCAGTATAACAGAACAGATCATCACACAAAAGCCACACACATGAACACCATGATATAAGGTGGAAACCCAATGTGGGTGAAAACCACCTGCTGCAATTTGTTTCTATCTTCCTTTAATAAGAAACTTCTTTTACAATGTACTGGTGCAGTCCTTTACCAGCACGCAGGCTACAACCTGCAGAGGGCTACAACCCTCATAGCTCTTGTACTAGCCGATCCATTTACTAGTACGTAGGTGCCAACCCTACAGAAGGCTACAACCTTCACTCGTTTTCCAGCTGCTCCTGGAAGGGAGCTACAACCCCCTGGCTCTTGTACTACTGATATGTTTACCAGTACGTAGGTGCCGGCCTACGATCTTCCCGGGACCACGTTTCATACATTTTCATACTAGATCCATAAGACAATCACCATTGTAGTACAACTTGCATCATCAATCACTGAAACACCCAATTTTCAATCACTGTAACCCTGTCAACAACAACCAGACAACATAACAACAACCAGATCTAACTCCATCTTCAAATATCATACTTCACATTATATACGCTACTTGGATGAACCCAACCTGCGTGTATACACTCTTTTACCAAAACCAACCCGCGTACAGATCTGCAAATTCTAACTTATAACTCCGCATCTATATCAGACATCAAAACATACCCAGATCATAACAATAAACATGCGTCAATAGATCTGATCTATCCACAGTCATACCATATGAAAATAATCATTCCAAGCCTTGAGATCTCGTTCCATCATTCGTCATCCTCCACATGAGTGAAACCTTGGTTCAGATCACCAACCCATAACCAACACTTGGATATTACACTTTCTCAGATCTTCATCACTCACACACTCTTGCTACACCTTCTGGCCTAATGATCTTTCTCCTTATATAGCTTTAGGCCCTTCACAATACCACAGTCCAAAACCATAGTAACCCAATACCATCAACTCAATACTAGGGATCAACACGTCTGTCGAGACTCCATGGTCCAAAACCATAGGCACAAATTCCAAGGACTAACTACCACTGACCAAAAGTAAGCTTTCCGACATGTACGCTCTTTTCCGTTCATGAAACTGCGTGTATACCCTACTTGGTATATTGCGAGCCTGCGTACACGCGACTTGGTATATAGTGAACCTGCGTGTATGAACTTTCTTGGCCTGCTGTACTAAGATCTGTCCTCTGATTAAGTTGCCATCACTTGTACCTGTCTCTGAGTGAGTTGCCATCAAGGACAACACTTGTATCATAATGCCAACATTCATGTATTTCACATTTTTCATGTAGTAGGGTCCATCGAAAGTATGCAACATGGGTATTCCTTGGATGCAAAATTAAATTCCACATCCAACGAGTTCTCCCTCTTGAAATTTGAGTAAAATCTTATAGAGATAAGTTGAAAATACGAAAAAGTAATTTTTTTTATCTTTTTACCTTTTTACTCCAAAAATGATGAATCATTCCCCATGGATGACATCATCATATTGAATCCTATTGGTTCTTATAAAGTTGATTTTTGTTGCACAAATTTATTTTGAGGCCCATTTTTAACCTTAAAATTTCTCTAATGAGTGGCCAAGGATTTCTCTCAAAAAGAGGGAATAGATTATGAGGAGATATTTGCTCCTGTGGCTAGGTATAATACTATCAGGGCAGTGATCTCACTTGCAGCACAGATGGGATGGCGAATTCATCAAATGCATGTCAATACATCATTCCAGAATGGACTCATAGAAGAGGAGGTGTGCATCGAGTAGTCAGAGGGTTTTGAGATGCATGGGAGGGAAACACATGTATGTAAGTTGAAGAGAGCGTTATACAAACTCAAGCAAGCCCCCAAAGCATGGTATGGTCATATTGAAAACTACTGGTAGGAGATGGGATTCGTGAAGAGTGGGGAAAATTCGATCCTCTCCTATCTTATGGTTGGAGGCGAGCCACTCATTCTAATGTTATATGTGGATGATCTATTTTTTACTAGGTCCCCAGGGCTCATAGAGATCTGCAAGAGGGACTTAGCAACAGAGTTCGAGATGAAGGATTTGGATTTGATGCACTATTTCTTATAGGACTCGAGGTGTGGTAGATAGATGGGGAGATCTTCCTTGGTCCTTGGTCAAGCGAGATATACTATGGAGATCTTGAAGGAAATCAGGATGTTGTACTGTAGACCCTTGTCTACACCTATGATAACCAATTGGAAGAATATTGATGCATTGAATTAGGAAGCAGTGGACCCACCTTATATAGACAACTTATTGGCCCTCTCATGTATCTTGTTAACACAAGGTCAAATAGTTTCTTTGCAATCAATACTCTCTGTTAATTCATGGTTGAACCAAAGAGGGAGCATTTGACAGTGGCGAAGCATGTGCTACAATATTTATGAGGTACAGTTGAGTATGGGTTGAGATATACTCAGGGAGATGGTGTTAGGTTGATGGGATATATTGATGCAAACTGGGCAGGTAATGCAGTGGACAAGAAAAGCACCTCAAAGTGTAGCTTCAGCATTGGATCAGGGTTTGTCTCTTGGTACAGGTAGAAGCACAAGTCAATTACATTAAGCTCTACAAAAGCAGAGTACATGGCAACATGTGAGGCCATATGGTTTTGAACGCTACTAGTGGCATTGTTTGGTTAGAGGATGGAGTAGACCATTATCCACGGTGATAATCAGAGTGATGTCAAGCTATCTAAGAATCCGTATTTTCATAACAGGTTGAAGCATATCGACGTCAAAGACTGTGTATATTGTGGATCAGTGCAACTACAGTATGTGCCTATAGATTAGCAGGTGGCAAACATTCTGATGAAGGCCTTGAATAAAGGAAAGTTTGTTTTCTTCAGCAACAAGTTGGGTGTTGTGGAGAACACCTTCCTCACTAAGAGGGAGTGTTAAACATTGTAGCTCAAACAAGTGTTCTAGCCTTGAGAGGTGTCACTAAGGCTAGGAACACAGAGGAATTAATTATCTTCAAGTCCATATAAATTTTCCTAAGTTTCACTGAGGGAAAATGTCTTAATTAAGTCAATTACTATTTTTTTAATATTTTCTAAGTTAAAACTTAGGGAAAGTGGTTAATTAATTGACAATAGTTGAGAGAAGATTGATTTGCCTCTAGAAGCTTGTAGAAAGTTTCCAAGATGATATTAGCCATCGATTGGAAGAAGTTAACTTCTAATTGTGTCCATTCATTTGTGAATTAGAGACTATAAAGGGAAGTCAATAGGTAGCGTTGGAGACATATCGAGCAAGTATTGTTGGGTGAGTTTTCAGTAAGACACCAAGAGGGTTTCAATAGCATTTGTGGAAGAATTTTTCATGGTTTATTCTTCATCTAAGATAACTCCAGCTTCTAATTTTCAGAGGGAGTTTTGTTGACAATTTTATTATCTACAGAGAATACCAAGTTATTTTCTCGAGGTAGTGTGAATTTCCCAGACGCAGTGCAAATTGCCAGATTAGTCAGTGCAAGTTGTTGGGGGCAGTGCAAGTTTCTAGAACAAGTTTCCAAAGGCCATATGGGTTTTCTAGACCCAATGCAAGTTTGTTAGGAGGTCGTATGAGTTAGCCAAGAAGTAGTGCAAATTGCTAGGGAGGTTGTGCAAGTTGTCGGAGAGGCAATGCGAATAGTAGAAGGGAAGTCATGGGGTTTTCCTAGTTCGATTTGATCAGTAGTGGTGAAGATAAATTTGTCAAAGTTTTTTTGGAGTTGTTTATGTAATTTCTCAATAGTAGATTTGCTAAAGATAATAATAAAACCCTCAAACTAAAGACTAGTTTCCTAGATTGGGGGTTTTCCGGGGAAGTTTGTCCAAAAATATTTGTGTTATTTGTGTGATTGGTTTTCTCATGTATTCTACTGCAATTTTTTTGGTGAATGGAGTTATTCGTGTTTTTATTCATTACTTTCAGCTGATAAATTAATTTGTTGTGTGTAAGTAATCAAAATAATTAACTAGGTTAATAACACCTTCTAGGTAGCAGAAATTTCACAACAGGCAGTTTTGTTCTCTGAATGCTCCATCCCCAAGTGGAATACCCAATCTCTGCATGTTGCTGGTATCTTGGACAAAATACTTATAAAAATGTCATCCACACTCTCCATAAACCCGATAGTCCGCTCTGCCACTCTATCAAAATATTTATTTGATTTTGTTACCCATGATATCCTAACCCAAATGAATCTGAGAAATCACGACAGCATCAAATGCACCCTTGACTCCTTACTAATCTTTGCCATGTGATGGCATGATCCACCCTGCTCCCATTGCTTATTTGGGAGTCTTCCATCCCAAATATGCAATGGCTCTTGCTGTGTTATGCCTCTGACTAGAAGTGTCCTCCCAAGAAACATCAACTCAGTGGGATACCAACTCAAAATCTCCCTCCCTTCCAACTGAAATTGACTTCACAAATTGGAAGTATTCATAACCCCCCATGGAATGTGCTTTCCATCATCTTTAGTTATTAGCAACCATTAACAAATACCTCGTATATCAATGCTAGCATAAGAAATATTTCCACCATGTTGATGTTATGTCATTCTAATTTCAACTAGAATGCTCATATACTAGGGCTTTATCTCATGATCTTGGTAAACCTATAAAAGCAATCAAAAATAGTTGGCTCCTTATTCCTTTACCAACTCACTCCTCCCCCCCCACTATGCAAATGCGGATTCATGGACCTACAAGTCTTGTCTATGTACTCCTAAAGCGGGTTGCTCCGTGTTGGAAAATCAGAAAGGCAGTAAAGATTTTCTTGATCTTGATAATTACTTGTGATGTTTCTTATTATTACGATTCTTTATGTCTTCTTTCTTTAGTTCATCTAGCAATTACCAAAAGCAACGGCACATAAAACAATAGACACCAAATGTAGGCACATGCCAGGGAAAAACCCCCTCGAGGGGAAAACCCAATCAAGATAATTCTTCCTTTCAATAGTATGCTTTGAGACTCTTCACCCTAGACCAAGACCAGACCTTTCCTCCACACCAAATCAGCCTCCCAAAATTTCAACCTCTTCCCAGCAACTTCGACCATGCAGCAGCTTCCGACAACAGTGAAACCTAGAAGACTTCAATCTCCCAATCTAGGGAACGAAACAAAGAGAGAGAGACACCAAAATTTCGATTTTCCTTGTCTCCTTAGACTTCCCCAAACTCGCACTCACTTTGGCTTCCCGGCAACAGACTTTCCCAGCTACAAGAGAACTTCGCACTTCTGCCAAGCAACAAGAGATTTTCACACTTCTTCCCAGCTACAAGATAATTCAAACTTGATGAGAGAATGATACTTCAAATGAATTCGATGTGCTTCCTTTTATAGACTTCTTGTGGGGTCGAATAGTGTCCTTAGACCAACTTGGCATTCCCTTAGGCCGACATGGTGTGGAGGTTACATAATTCATATTTGACTCAATACTTAACCTTTTTACACGATTCAAAAGCCTAAGAAGGGTCTCTTTTAATGTACAATAATTCTATAGACTCGAAATAAATCCTCGAAGTCCTCAATGGAGACTTGAATTTAAACATGGTAACCCAAGCCTGAAACCTATGCTTTAATAAGTCACAATAATAAAAATAAAAATTACTTTCTTTATTCTTTTGACAAGTACATTACATAATGACTCAAGTACATTATTGAAGACTGAACATAGTTACATTTTCCAACACTCCCTCTTAACTAGGGAGGTATTTATAATGTACAAATACAATGGAATATCTCAGACTATATGTACCATGAAGAACTTTAGGAAATGCAATGCCATGGACTAGATTCTTGACCGAGGCAATCTATCCATGTGGGACTAAGATGGACTCAAGATTTCAGCCCCTTTAGGTACCCTCAGGCTTACTTGTTAACCATCAACCCAAAAATCCAGGTGTGTATCCAAAACAGAATTCTTTGATCAAAACCACCTTTCCAACTCCAGACATCAACACAAAGTGTCAACCAGATGTCTACCCAGGCAATGCTTCACTCAAAAAGCCTCAATATCCCTTGATCCAACAGATCAAGAATGACCAATCTCTCCCAATCAAACTGATTGGTAACCAACATGTTATCAAATCCTTCGAGAGATTCACCTGTACAAGCACAACCCCAATCAATAATATACTTTCACATGTACATAATCAAATACAAACCTCCGAGGTCTTACAGACAACTTGATGTTGCTTTTCAATTTTTCATAGTAGGACTATTATATGAATCTTTGACAAAAGATTCCTCCAGTATATCTTCTTTCTTCTCAAGTATATACTTCTCATCCACCAACATATCCTCTAATATTCATTCTTCAATTAATACGAGGTTATGCCCTCCCTCTTGACCAAGAAGCACCTCTTTATCCGGAGTCCCTCTTAACCTTAGGGAGATCTCTTCTATTCATGCTTCCTCTGGGAGATCAACTTCTTCTTTTTCGACATCAGAGAATCTTTCATGGGTTCCAACCATTTTATCAGAGTTATTATCAACCTCATCATGCTTATCACATCAATAAGCATCTTCACTAAGTTAAAGATTGTGTACTTGCAGAACTTCAAATAGCAAGTACAACCAAATATATAGAAGCATGATGTTAGCCATATCAAAATCATGGAAGCATTTCATATTAATATATATCAGATACCCAAACTCCATTACAAACAAGAGACATATACTCTTCAACATCTTGCTAGGGACTTAGTTATACACCCTAGACTACTTCACAACAACATTCATTCCATCTAGGGTTTCAATACGTCTTCCAAAGGTATGGCGTACCTTACTACAACATATAGAAAACCCTAGAAACAATTCAGACAAATGTAGATCTATAAAGTATCTAACAACCTTTCAAAATACATATGTTAGACTTCTCACTAGGGATTCATACAAATCCTAGATTTCATACAAAAGAATCAATCAAAGTTTTAATCACAGCTTAATCATTCAACCAACTTCCACTAGGGTTAGTTCTAACTCCTAGATTTTCAATCAACCATCAAACAGCCACTAACATGACCAGCTACCACTAGGGTTAGTTTGCAAACACCAAATTTCCAACAAATCATCAGACTCAACCAAAAATTCAATTTTCAAACAATCTCTCACAAATCCCAAATTATCATATAGTCATCATATATCAGAGATTTCTACTTCAACTAAGGTTCAACTTCAAAACCCTAGAATTCCATTTTCACAAATTCAACAATCTTACACAGATCTCATATCATTATATTTCAGAGATTTTACTTTGACTAAGGTTTAACTCCAAAACCCTAGAATTGCACAATCTCATCATTAAATACATGGATCTCAGATTGTCACATTTCACACCAGACAATGTTACTACTAGGTTTTAACTACAAAATTCTAGATTTTCATTTTCAACAATCACTTAATAGATTTCAAATTGTTATATCACACATACTAGCCAATTTAACTTCACTAGGGTTTAGCTACAACACCCTATATTTCCATATATCATCATCCCAAAATCTCAGACAAGCACTTTCGTTAAATCCTAAAACAAGGACTTCCATTAAGTCCTAAGACTTATGACCATCAATAACTAGATCAACATATATATCTAGGAATTCATAAGCATATCATATGTCTAACAACATTAACACATCTGACCTAGACCAACCTAGGAATTGAACCAAGAGACATATCTGTATATGCGTAGATTTCATCATCATGCAAATACATTTCATATCATGTGTTAGTCAAACCCAACTTCACAAATATCAACAAGAGTTAGACACACAACGATCTAGATTACACTAGGGTTTGATCAAACAAACACACGCATACCAAGTAAATCAATTCTTGGACAATATAAGGGTCTTTCTCATACATTCCACCAAACCCTAATGAGTTAGGGTTTCAATGTAGAAACATGGCAAACCCAACATCACCAAAACTTCAAAGGTTCTGAGATTTTAGACCTTATGATTCAACCCTAACAAGTTAGGATTTCCCGGTCATACTAAAATCCCAAGCAAGACATCTTCAACTAGCATTTCACAATATCCCTAATCAATTTAGGGTTTCAGATATTAGCATACCCTTCGGTTAGGGTTTTCCAAAACCTATCGAGGGTTCTACATAGTCAATCAAGAATATGAATATGGTGGGTAGATTTATCAAGAGATGAATCACCCAAACAAGAATCACTAAGATTCAATACAGCTAGTCATAACAATGTTAGTAATAGATCATCAAACGAATAATCCTTTCAATCAATGTATTCAAAGCATACCTTTGTTTCTTGACTAACCTTGTCTTGAGAGATCCTCCTCCTTTCAGATGTTTTCCTAATCAAGACAATAGAGGGAGAAAGGTGATTAGTATTTAATATAATCAAAATTGAATGAGTACATGAACCCAAAACTGAAAAGACATGAGATACTTATCTTCAGGAGTTGTTGAGGGCTCCCTCTAAAGCTTGTGGGAAACCTACAAACTTAAAATAATACAAAAAATGTCTTTGCCAAAATATGTTAAAAAACTAGAAATTCTAAAACATATAAAACAAGATATATAAAGCTACAAGCAAAGGACTTAATAGTGTAAGTCCCTAATGTCGGGTTCTTCGGGCTTGACTTTCTTTGAGTCTCCTTCTACAGCAAGGTTGGCTTGATCCCTTCCTCTCTTCTTATTCTTTGGATTCTCGAGACAGTCACTTTTGTAGTGACCCTTCTTATGACATTGATAGCACTCTATCTTAGACATGTCAACTTTCTTCCTCGGTCCCTTCGATCTCTTTCCTTTATGATGAGCAACATAAGCATTTGATACTCCTTCAGGATTAGCAACCATTGAGATCCTTAATTCTTCTTCACTACAAGCGGTCCATAATTCTTCAAAGGTGGGAGCTACCTTCCAACTGTTGAGACCTGCAAAAAATGCACCCCAAGAGGGTGGCAATCCTAATAGAGCAGTGATCACTAGTTCTTTGTCCAGAACAATCTCATCAATGGCCAAGAGATCTTCCCTGAATCCAACTATCTTCACAAAGACAGTTGCCATAGTATCTTCTTTAGTCATCTTCGTAGTCCTCAACTCATTCTTCAAACTTGCTACTTGACCAATGTTCTTAGTAGTGAACAACTTCGACAAGGTTTCATACATTTCCTGAGCATGATCGATGCTAGCTATGAATGGGACAAGATTGTATTTTATCCCTTCTACCATCAGAGTCATAGCCATCAATTCTAAATCCCTGAATTTCGCTTTGTTGGCATCATTGGCTTCTTTTGTAGGCTTCTTTTGTAGGCTTCTTTTACATTTCCTTTTACCAAATCCAGAACCTTGTTCTTCTCAAGATTAGGTCAATCATTAGAAACTCTAATTATTTCCCAGCTTGGGTAAGATTGCTAGCTGACCTAGCACAACTAACTCCAAGGGACTTAAGCTCATTGTCTTGATGTACTATGATGTCCTTAAGCATCTTGGTTTTGTCCTTCATTTTTAGAAGGCCTTCTTAAGATGTTTAATCTCTCCCTGAGTATGTTCCTAGTCACTGTTACTAGAAACTCCTATAGAAGAGATCAGTGAAGTGATACAATTGTCCTCCTTACGGGATGTGGCTACCGTATAAGATTTAATTTCCATACATGGCTCATCCATCTCCTCTGGTTTTACCCTACCAACTCTTCATCAAGCAAGGGTTTAGATTCCCTTGACATTGTTTGACAACATTCTGTGTCAAGTTATTAGCAGTTGTAGAAGTGACCTGCTTATGTTTCCGAGAAGCCAATAATAAAGATATGATGAGCTGGAAAATAACATTACTTTCATCATACTCATCAACAATTGTACTCATGATGGTTCTCATGTGCTCATGAATGGATTTTCCATGGTCTTTATTGATAACATCGACGAAATAATGAAACAACTATAAAACAAGATGATGGTAGTCATATTCAAGCATAATAACACATGACATTACCTCTACCATTAATTTTAGAATCTAGATCCTCTTGCCAAAAGGTGGACTGTCCATTTGTTTTAGCCCTTGCAAGCTTCCCATAATCAGTTGAAATATATCCTGAATTATATTCAACTTATAAGGGATTTTAGGAGCTGTAACACTTACAACTTCACTAAGACAATGTGCAACAACAAGCCTTACCTCTCCATCTTTATGCCTCAATAGTCTGTACTCACCCACGTTAGTCACTATTGGAACCATAGTTGTTAGGGTCAACTGAGAAGGTGGTTGTCCCACCATTTGTAATTGCCTCGTCACCTCCTCCAACGAGCTAAAAAGGACATCTTTGGATGGAGACAACTATCCAAGTTGATCTCTTGCTCTAAAAATTTACTGCAAAAACTCCATCTTCCCCAGAACTAGCCAACAATCTATTAAGATTGAGATCCTTTACTACTATGCCAACAATTCTTCTAATTACATTACCATTAACATATATGTTTCCCCAAAGTATGCAAATTCAAGATTATTAAATGAAAGAAATGATATTTACAATTTTGGTATCCTTTTCCTAGAAACTATCACTGGTAGAGAACTAGTTGACTATGGTCGGTATGCATCTGAGGTGAACATTGTGGAATGGCTAAAGATGATGATAGGAAGTAAATGCTCAAAATACGTTGAAGACCCAAATAGGGAAATGAAACCATCTACACGTCATTTAAAGTGGGCACTTTTGGTTTCCCTAAGATGTGTCGATCCATATTTTGAGAAATAACCTAGGATGGGACATGTGGTGCACATGCTTGAAGCAGATGAGTTTCCCTTCCATGAGGATTGAACCAACAAATCCAACGATGCCAGAAACGAAAGACTTTGATGGTCAAGGTGGGGTAGCCCGGAAAATTATAACAAAAGCTTCAACTTATCGAGATGTGGAATCACAAAAAAAAACATATACTGGAGTAGGAAAATACTAGGGAGAATAAAAATGGCAGGGGATTTGAACTTTGGTCTCATGCATGATTATGTTATTGGTTTCTAGGATTTTGTTATTTTTGTTGATTTTTAAGGAAAAAAATTTGATTGCATAATTTGCTATCTTTGACATATACATTACATGGAATCTAGTCAAAATGTTGTTGCACTATATGGATTCTATATAATGGAAGCTGGTATTGTTTTCTCAGACTTTCGAAAGCATTGTTGGGTGTTTTGCACCATGGAATACGACACAATTTCTATAGCCAGTTTATTCATTTTCCCAAGTAAAGAACTTATACCTTTTTGCATCAAGCAAAAAAGTTAGCACAATTTGACCTAAAAGTTGATTCCACACTGAAAAATTAGACAAACTCATCAAACATTTCTATTATTGATGATATTACTGTGACAAATAAAAGAATCTCCAACACATTATGCTACAGAGTGCCTTCTTGCACAAAAATACTAGCGGATTGAGTCAGATATTTATATGCTCTTATTGCTTCCAATGCAGACCAAAATCTTACACCTTAATCTAGCAGCGACCAAAACCTCAATTTTATGGCTCGACTACCACATAACAACTAAGAGTCTTGTAGACTCCACTATAACGAATAAACAACGATGAAATTCACAATGCAAGAGATTGGAGACAAATATTCCACATTGTCCACGCTCTAATCCCACTATTGGATAATGCAAACCTCCATGGGATAATTAACCCTGATTTCCGGTAGAAATTATTTCCCCTTATTGGACCAATTGATCCCTCCACAATTTGTCACAGTTCTGCAATCTAGAGGAGAATTCAATTCTCTTTTAATGGTCATATTAATTATACAAAGGTGACAATGTAGCCACTAGATACCTTGTCCTTCCCCACAACCACTACATAACCACTTAGCAACAGTATGTCAACTATGCAGACTCATCCTTTTATTGGACAATGATTTGAGTATTCGACCCCTTCCTTAAAAATGACTCAGCCCAACAATCATGGATCTTGACCTCTATTATCGTTGTCATAATGTTGCTTGGCCGGGAGAGATGACTTCACCTTACAACAATTCAACTGCAGCTATACTCTCAACCTCCAATTTTTATTGAGTTAATGTGGGCCAGCCCCGCAAAGTATGCTCATCTTACAATCAATTTGACCCATGGCTATGAATCTCGACCTCCATTATCACTATGACAATGTGGCTCAGCTCACAGAGATGACTTCACCTTACGTAGATTGAACTCACAACTATACTTCTCAGATTCTTGTTGTCATTGTGCTAACATGGATCGAACTCATAGAGTGGCGCACATTACAATACAACCTTCACAGCTATAGGATGACTTATTGATCACACAAAGTGAGATATACCTATGCGCATTGATGTAACCCTGTTATCTCAGTTGCGCACTTGCTTTCACATCCCTAGATAATTCACATGGGCTCCTTGCATATTCTTGGCCTTTGGAAATCTCGGCCCCAAAACTATATTGATTCAACCTCCAATCCAGTCCCTTAAACACACAAGATTTTGGCCTCTGCTATAGAACTATTTGGTCCTCTAATTTGGCATTATTTCGAGCCCTGGCGAGGGTTTCATCTACCATAAAAAAGAATCCAGTCCTACATAAGAAATTTGGTTTCCATGAACACTTACAAATCCAAGCACTGATGAAATTACCATTTAAACACTAAGGCTAGCATCAAAACCAGCATTGATACCACTGTATCATCCCAAACTAGATTTTGCAATAATTCTCACAGTTACTATCGAGATATTTTTAACTAGCACTTTGCAGAAAGGACATTGCCAATGATTTTCTACTAATTATTAATGTAAGGACATATCACATAAAATTTAACATGAAACCCTCGTTTGACAATAAGCACAAGCAACAAAATCAACCTTACTATATTAAAGAAAAATCTGAATATACATGAGAACCTGCTAAGACACCAGCAAGAGGACACAAATGGTTGAAGATATAAATGGCTGACAATGACCTCTCCAATGAATTTTTTTATGCCCAATGAGAAACCTAGATGACTCCTCCTTTAAGACTAAGTAGGGTGGAGTCTTTCACCACCGAAAGGCTAGTTATTTTAATCAACTAGAATGGGTAATTGCTCCATTGAAGAAGATCATGCTCAAGGTTATAAACCCTCAAGCAAGCTCCAAGAACCAAACACAATCCATCAGATATCTAGATATGCCTAAAGAATGATCTTGAGTTCCCTTTTATAATCTTTGGCCATCCAATACCATGGGTAAGTATTCCATAGCTGCTAATAACATGGATATTAATACCATGGGTAAGTATTCCATGGGCGCCAATACCATGGACACCAATACAATGGGCAAGTAAATACATAATAATGTGACTTTAAAAAATTTCCCCCTATTATCCTGACCACATTTTAAGCTAATTAAATCAATCGTTTCCCCTAGAGATATTCTCACAAGGGACATGACAATGTCATCTAAAGTTTGATACTTATATATTAGAACTTGGTTTCTTAGAAAACAAAGTTGATCGTTGTGTGAATTTTAAGCTAATTGATAATCATTTTATTTATGTGGTCATGTAAGTTGATGATATGTTACCTATTGGAAACAACAAGAAAATTATCAAGGATGTTAAAACGCGTCTTTTGAATTTGAGATGAAAGGTTTAGGTGTTGCAAATTTTATTTTGGACATGGAAATTAAGAGAGAACAAGCAAGCAAGAAACTATGGTTGAATCAAAGGAAATATGTTACAACAATGTTACTAAAGTTGAATGTGTAGCAATGTAAATTGATCAAGGTTCCTATTCTTGTAGGTGCAAACATATTTGTAGATCATTGTTCCAAGATATAGGAAGAGGAAGAGGGCATGTCTCATGTCCCCTATGCTAGTGTTGTTGGAAGTTTGACGTATGCATTAGTTTGTATTATACTAAACATTTCCTGTGCAATGGGAGTATTGAGCAAGTACATGTCAAAACTAGGGAAGGAGAATTGGGTAGTTGTAAAGAGGGTTTTCAATTATTTGCATGACAATACAGATTATGCAAACTGCTACCAAGAATGACCTAGACCAAACAAAGTGTTAAATGTGCATCGCTTTGTTGACACAAACTAGGTTGGAGATATGGATAAAAAAATATTTGCAGGTGATTGTGTGTGTAACCTATTTGGAGGATCAATCAATTGGATGAGCAAGAGATAGGTTGTAGATGCACTTTCAACTACAAAAGTTGAATACATGGCAACCACCCATGCAAGTAAGGAAGCAATATGGTTACAAAGATTGTGTTTAGGTACCGGATTTGGGCAACAAATTGTAAAGTTACATTGTGATAGTTAGAGTGCAATCTTTCTAACAAATAACCCTACTTATAATTCTAAAACAAAGCATATCCATGTTCAATACCATTTTATGAGAGACATGGTTGAAGACAAGGATGTTTGTTGATGAAGGTTGACACTTTGAAGAATGTTGCAAAGTCATTGACGAAGTTTATAGTATCTGAATGGAAGCTTCTGTGAGTAGAAATATTTAGAAAGAAGTCTTTCGAATCCATTATGAGATGGATCTGAAAGATTTATTTCTAAAGAAGTCTATTCGTACTGAGAAGTTCTATTGGTGTAGAGAAGCAATAGGCATTAACGCACTGAATTGTTGATCTTATAAATCTCAAGTCTATTGTTTGAAAAACAAGAAGTGGGAGAATGTTGGGAATGTGTTGCATGTCTTGAAATGATGCATGGCTATATTCTGTGCATGGTGCATGGCTAAATTATTCGCATGGACGCCTCCACACCATGCATGTCTTAGCATTGTAATCTAACTCCAATAAAGGAAGTAGGGTTGTAAAATAATCCAAGTAAATAGGGTTGTAATCCAATCCAAGTTAATAGGATTGTAATCTAATCCAAGTTAACATATTAGAGTTTTGGATGTTGTGGAATCTTATATATTATATTGTAAATGGTGAAGTTAATACAATGAGAAATCGAGGTGCAACTCTAAGGCTTGCCAGTGTTCCTGATTAAAGGTTTCCAAAATAAATCTCTAAGTATTGTGTGTGAATGCTATTGTTTTTCTTTCTATATTTATACGAACTCTATGTGTATTGCTTCACTGTAAATGTTTTAATATTACAAAATTAAGATGAATAATGTCATAAAAATCATGTATGACATTTAAAACTCATTATATTTCTTTCAAAGGGAACTCAGGAAGGCAGACTAACAATCTTGTAGAGTTGTTGGCATTAAAAACACAATGAGAAAAGCATTTGATAAAGGAATAAAAGAAATTTGGGTCTTTGGAGATTCTTCCTTGGTAGTGAAATCGATACAAGGTTCTCAAAACATGTACAATATCCACTTATTGGCAACTACAAGTCACTTGAGGGAGATTTCCTTTGTTTCCACTAGGTTCACTATAACTCATGTTTTCTTAGACTTGATTGGGAAGGCCAATAAACTCTCTAGTCTCCTCTTAGCGCCTGGCAAGCTGATGAGGACACTTTCAACTGAAACTTGATCATCTAGACAATTTGTTTGTTATTATCTTTTCGTATGTATAGGTCACTTAGTTTGTAGAGCAGATGTATAGGTACGACTCATGAGCAATCAAAATTTTCTGTTTTTTGAGTTGTTTTTCCTCATCAGCCATGGGCTTGAATAGTCAAAATATGTTTTCAAGTATGATAAGGACTGGGGTGCATTTGGCTGAAAAAGGCAAGATATTTTTGTTCTTGTGCTGTTGCACATGAAGAATGCATTGTAGTTTCAAGCTCAGCGATAAAAATGCATTTTTTTACATGGAAAAAAATAAAAAATCATGTATGGGTGTTCGAGAACAAAAGAAAAATAAAGAGATTGTGCAAAAAGTTCAAGCAAATAGGATGCTAAAAATTTTCAATCCAAAGGAAAGATATGAATTATAGAAGACCATGAAAGTGTGTTGGGCAATTTATTGGACTTAAATTGCTCATAAATTATCGACCAGGGAAACTCGTAAGCTTGTGATGATGCCAGCACAATATATGCAGGAGTAGGAAACTAACCTATGTCTAACTTAATTATTTACGATTCAATATAATATGCAAGGGAAGAGGCTCCTAACTAAGGAAGTCCTAGTTGTCCTTCCCTACAGTATCATAGAGAAATCATTAATTACATAAAACTAAAACCTTGAAATGAAAACAAGAGAATGAACTTAGTTATTGTTTAGATTCAAGTAGAGAGAGAGACTAACTTAGTCTCTTGATTGTCCTCTCATGTACTAATCCAAACTAAACTAAGATTCATTCATAAGCATAAGAAATGAAATAACTTTGAAACATAAACAAAAAAAGAATGAATTTCAATTACCATATAAATCATTGGAGAGAGAGCCTAACTTAGACTCTTGGTATCTCCTCATATGATACTTGAAACATAAAAGCAAAAGAATGAATTTTAATTATCATGCAAATCAAATGGAGAGAGAGTCTAACTTAGACCCTTGGTTGTTCTCTCACATGCTGATAAGATTTTAATTCAAAACTCATTCACCAATCAAATCCTTAAACATCTAAACAATGAAATAAAACAAGATCTAATATGAAATAACATGTTCCTCTCATCCTTTTAGAGTGAGCTCAATTCTCTTAAGAACAAGACAAATTATTCCATATACTACATTAAAGAAAATTAAATCTAAAACTACATAATGGAAAGAAAACTACATAATGGAAATATATGCAAAATGAAGCCTTATTCTATTCCATCATCAATTGGATACAATGCTCTAAGAGTCCTCCCCTTGGAATGGAGGAGGTACTCCTATTTATACAATAGGATGAGATAACAAACTCATAATGATGATCCACTAATCTCTCTTTTAGTTCCATACATTTCTCAACCATCTAGACACATAACCCTATCCTCCATGATTTTCTCCATGAGGTTTATCTTCTCAAATTCGAATTTGATCCTTCAAGGCCACATAAAGGTGTCTTGGAAGCTTCCTTGGAACCTACACATGTCACCAAAACAACCCACTTTCCATATATAAAGTAAAATATATTATTTTCTAATATTTAATCAAGAATTTCTCTCAAAAATGCTTAAAAATAAACAATGTTTGGAAAATATAAATGAGACCCATTAATGGTGAATAGTAGGGAAAATGGAGTGACAAGGTGATGAATAGTGAGCGAAATAATGGAAGCATAGGTGAAAAATGTATGGTAATGAATGCCATTTTTGGAGCCCAACAAAGTGGATGGACCAACAACAACAACGAAAGTGCAACACGAATTGAGGGGTTGTAAAAAAATTGCATGAGGTGAAATGTAATGTTCCCAAAAAACCAATTGTTCAAGGGACGAAGTAGCCTATCAATCCCCATAGGCTATAGTCCTCCATAAAGGGGAAAAAACCCAAAAAATCCCACTATGGGGCAAGTTTTGGGGCAGTTGGGCGAAGAAACCCAAAGTTGGGGCTTGGAGTAAAGTTTACTCAACCAATTAAGGAAGGAAAGCCCCTCAAAGAAATCTATAAATTCAAGAGGGTTGGATTTATTTGAATCATCACTGGCTTGGATCATTATCTTTGTTTTTCTTGAGCCTGAGGGTCTGAGGGTTTTAAGACCCCTCTCTCCTATCAATTTCGATGGTGAAAGATTCCACCCTAGTTGATATCTTATTTTTTCTTCATTTATCCATTTTCTACCTAATATGGCATAGGAATGTTGAGGGAAGTCCCTGGTCTGAGAAATTCCATCAAGGAAAAATCATTCTAGGGAAATCCGAGTCCACTTTTGGCCATGTGAGTTGATCTGAACAGGTAGACTGAGACACATTGCTTTGGGACTTTCTTGAAGCAGATTGAATTCAAGCAATGAACTATCCGAGTCTAATTTTTGGCCATACGAGTTGAACTAGAGGGTGAGCTAAGTTCTAGACAGACCACTATTGAAGCACGTGAAGCACCTTGAATTATTCTTGAGGCAGATCAAGGTTCTACTGACAAACTATGCAATAAAACCAAGACTCTGTAACAAGTCCGTTGGTCGTCCGAGCTTGAATTAAAGAGAGTTTTCTCTGATTCACGTGAGTCATCTGGTGGTCGTACGTAACCAATAACATCTTGTATCAGAGAGTTGAATTTGTCAGTGGTTGCATGAGATTCCTATACACGGTTGCAGGAATCAAGCAAGAGAGTTTGACTTTGTCAGGAGTCGAGCAACAAACTCACACAGTGAATTGGTAAGGAAATTGTGACATGGTTACGAAGTGACGACTTAAACATTAATTACGACTTGACATAATCGTGACCCCACCATGAGATAGACCTATGGCATCGTAATTCTACCAACATAAGACAGCTCCATGACATATGATTGTGTCACTCAAGTCGTGATCACAAAAAACTATGGCAAACGATGTCAATGATTTTGGTGGAAGTACGTGCAATCATATTTTCAGCAGTGCGATTCTGAGGCATCTAAAGGATCTGGTTAAATAGAATTCTTATGGTATTTATCGAATTGTATATAAAGTCAAACTGATGTTTTATGGTTGAATTTTCTATCATATCGTGTACATAAATGGTGGAACAATAATAATGGACTGTCGTTGAACTTTCATTGATTGGGTTATTTGTATTATTGGTAGTTTTTTGATCTTTTGCATGATAGCATTCTCTATGGTTTATTGTATTATTGAGAAGCAGTATTCAGTTCATCATACCACTAAGATTTTTATACTATTCATTGAGGAAGTACATTACTTGTTGAATTAACTGTAAAGGAAGAACTTGCTCTGGAACCCTAGCTCCCTAGAAAATCTAGGGCAAAATTAACCTAAGTCATTACAGTGGTATCAGAGCAAAAATCCTGCCAGCCTAAAGGATGTGTGAAGATGGACCAACTGGAAGCAATTTTTGGTAAGGAGTATGTTGAATCGTTGGGGAAACTGGAAAAGCAGCTAGAGGAAACTATAAAGAATTTGCAATTTTGGAACAAGGTGGCCCTTACAAAATTGAAGGAGTTGGGCAAGAAAAACAAATCAGGTGATTCTGATGACAAACCCAAGACTGCTAAACAAAGTACAAGAGAAACCGAAGCAGAGGCAAAGGCATGGATGTGGTTGTATTCCCCTAAGAAGAAGGAATCTCCTAGTAAGGATGATCATTGGCTTTGAGGGAGCCAAAACACCCATAATAAGGAAATTGGTGATAATGATGATGGAATGTAATGGCAGACTGATGCTAAGTAGCTTGAAGACAAATCGGTTGTTGAGAAGGGTAAGAAATCCACAAGATTTATGCTAGAGAGTGATGATAAGAAGAAAGATTTTGGGGCTACGGAATCGTGTTCAACTCCATCATTTCAAAGTAGTTGTTACTGTTAGTCACTAGCTCTGTATAAAGAATTTATGACTCATAAAGCTAGTGCAGAAACTGAAGACGCTCCATTGAACGAGGGTTCTAGTCCTCAAGATCCCTCAAGAAAACCATCATTGAGATCTCCTTTCAAAGACAGCTCGCTAGAAACAGTGTCACCAATGACCTGATACAACTCCCATGGAAGACAATATAGGGGTAATGGATATTCTCTTTGCAGCATGCGCCTGACTTTAGAGTTGAAGGACTTCAATAAGAATGCAACGGTGGATGTCAAGAAAATGGCTTCAGTATGGGCTTATCTGAGGGTGGAAATAACCATACTATTGTGGACACTTATGAGTTAAAGGTAAGGCTCAAGCACCTTCTTGAAAGGATGGCTTTAATCTCTCAGGTCGCCGACACAAAGCACCCCTCATCTGTTACAAACTATTTGTTTGTTGGTGGATCTTTAGCTGCCAGATCCGTTAACTCATTGCAATGTCTTGGAATTACTCACATCTTGTGCCTCTGCTCAAATGAATTTGGTCAATCAGAAGCACAATACCCGAAACTCCTAGAGTACAAATTTTTTTTGATATGATACTAATAAAGCAAACATCAATTCCCTTTTTGAATATGCTCCTGACTTCATTGAGGAAGTTGAAAACAGCGAGTGGGAAGATTCTTGTTCACCACTTTGAAGGAAAAAGATGCAACGCAACAGTTGTCCTTGCATACCTTATGTTATGCAAGCATCAAACTCTTTTGGAAGCATGGAATCAACTCAAGCAACTTCATCGTCATGCACATCCAAATGATGGTTCATGAAAACTTGTATAGACCTAGATGAGAGATTGCATGGGGGGAAACTTGAAGTTTGGAGGGTCAAGAATGTTTTTAAAGCCCTAGTTCCTAAAAAGGATATCCGGAAGCAAAGCAAATAGAAGGATAAAGTAGTAGCTGCTTGTCGAACAAATACAATGGCTAACTCTCTGGAAGGGAGACTCGTACAAGGACGTATTCTGGAAGGGACAAAGCCACCTCAGTGTATTGGATTATTCTCTAACATGGCCATTTTAAAGGGTGGATAAAGTATTGGCTACAAAAAACACATTGCTAAGAAAGGAATTAATGATGAGACATACAATGGGGATGGGATTGCCCACATTCAAGTTTGCAATACAAGGCTTCACAATAGTGAAGCAATTCAAGTCGATTCAATGACAGAGTCTGTAAATTATCGCGACTACTTTTTACTACAAACTGGGACATCACTCTTTGCTTGGCATGAAAACTCTAGAACATTGGAGCAACAACACTCAGTTGCCAGAATTGTTGAGTTTCTTAAGTCGGACACTCTTTTGAAAGTTGTGAAGGAAGGGACATTTTTTTCTAAGTCAATGCATGTTGGGCAGTGATTACCCTGATGCATTGAGGATTAAGATCAGTATTAGCTTGGTCTCAAAATGTAACAAGGAAGTCCATCCATTGTGTACCTCAAGTCGTAAATTTCTGCAATTTCAAGTAAGTCGTAATGATGGAATGGGGGATACAACTGCAGTTAAGAGGAATGTGTCTACTATTGTAGATGAAAACGTGGATTATTCATCATCCAAGGCCATTGATAACTTAGGGAACATTAGATTTACAATGAAGAATGATATTGCAAGGATGGATACATTGCAAAATGCAAAAATACGGAGAACATGAAAGGATGATAGTTTCAACTTAAATCAGAATCTTCTTGGTTCAGTTCCTAAATTAAAAAGTCAGTGGTTTGTGAGAATATCCAAGGTATCCCAAAAAAGCGTAAATGACCTATCTAATTCAAATTCTCTGGTAGGCCCCGGAATTGTCGTGTTTAATTCACATTCTCACCCGATGCTTACTGATGGTTTTCATTGTTATTACTATCATTTTGCACAATTGTTGGGCTAGTAGCTTAAACTTGGAGCATGTTCACATAAGTGTTCATTATTTAACCTATTTCCTTTATTTCAATAAGATTTGCATCAAAATGAATATTGGTGATGGTGCTTACGTTGTTTCAAGAATGCGTATGAAATAACGATCAAAGATACACATGCATCAACAATTAATTGCACCTAGTTATGTTCCTGCACCAGCACTCCTACACTAACATTCTTACACTAGAGAGAAACCAATTTGGTGCTTCGACATTTCGACACGCTTCCAAAGAAAACTGAGGAAGGTTATTGTCCAAAATGATATTCTAACACCTTCCCATGAGTTGGATTGCACCCAGGTCGCAAATGTGGGTCTCTAGAAGAAAATCAACAAATCTGCCCAAAATCCGCACAGTGTTCAAACTGCCAAGTTTGACCTCGATTTTCGTGAAACTGGAGGTGAATTTGGAAAATCTAAGTAAATGGGTTTTTTACCAATATAACAAATTATCTATGACCGAAACCGTTTCTCAAGATTCGCTTTTGTTCAAAAGTTACATGTGGGTCTTTAAGGTAGTTTCATAAAAAAAACAATGTTTTTCCAAAAGTCAAGAATCTTGTAAAAAGAGCCAAACAGCCAACTTTGGCCACGCTTTCCAAGGAGATGGAGTTGAATGAGACAAATGTAAGAGATGTTTTTGTTGAAAATATGACAAATTAGGTTCCTGCCAAACCATTTTCCAAAATTCGCCATGGTTAAGAAGATATGCCAATATCTTTGAGGCCAATTGGTTAAAAATATGCAATTTTCCAGAATTAAGGAAAATAATTGTTAGAGTCAAAATTCGCCTTGTAAATTTTATAAATGGCTTAGCCATGGTCTGTGTGAAAGGAGGAGATGTTAGTATAGCTTCATATTTCTGGTTTGGAGTTGGAGCATATGGCTTGGGATGTAAAGAACTGATTCAATTTTAATAAAAGACTTCTAATGTCAAGGTTTTTTCTCCAAATCTATTGTTTTTTAATGATCATTTTCATTCTGTAATTTGATTTAATTTTAAGAGAGTGAGAGCTGGATGGTTTGGGCCCAACCAACCAAGCTCAACATCCCTCACTTTAGATTAGTTTTCAATCGTTAGAAATTAGCAAAAGTTGTGTTGAATGATGATTTTCCGTGTATGAATAGTTTCTTTGATATACTTGCATGACTCAGAACATTCAAAGATTATTTCCTTTTAGATTGGAGTAATGATCTCATCATGAATTGTTAAGGATTGTGTTAATGAAGCATGAAGGATGTTTGAATGTGAATTCTGAAACCAATTCTATTTAAATTGTATAATCTTGCATTGTGTACTTATACAGAGTTATTATGTACTTAGACAGGTTTTGTAATATCATGTTTTATATGAATGTCCAGTGATAATAAGACGAGATTTTAATGGTTGTAGCTTAGTTAGAGTTAAAGTATGGTTGGATTGAGAGTTGTAGGTTAATGCTTTTCATGGAATAGGCTTTCTAAGTTTATTTGATGTAGTTTTAAATTAGAATAAACTTTGATTTTGAAATGTGTGAGAACATTAATTTGAAGTTTTTAGTTTCCTTCGAGCATTTGAGAGTTGAATGTTAGGAAAGATAAAAGACTAGTTTGAATTCTTGTTGGTTTGCATCCCAGGACTTAGACTTAGTGATTAGATTTGGTCTTGTTGGATTGTTTATTTTCCTTAAGTTTAGAATCGCTTGAATTAGAATTAGTTTTATTTAAGATTGAAATTAGAATAATCTTGATATTGAATGGTAATTAGTTTTATTTGATTTCAGATTTCTAAAGTTTATTGTTTGAATTGTAGTTAAGTTTTACTTGCATTGAGATTAAGTTTGATTGATTTACTTTACTTAGATTGAGATTAAAATTGTTTATTTCCGTTCTGTACTTAATTTAGAAATAGGAATCTGATGTCAATTTAGGTTAGATGCTCTGATCATGTGCTTGCGTCTCTAAGTTTTACGACCCCGGATTGATAATTTAATGTTGGAATTATAACACATAATTTCCCCAACATTCTCTGTCAAAACCCGAAATTGGTAAAAACATTCAATAGAAGAGATTGTCGTATGGTCCCGTCTTTCCAAACAAGTTTCGACTACAAACAACACCAAAAAGTTGAGAAGTATGAATTTAAAAGGAATGAAGCATGGGGATAGAAATGCTTCTAACAAAGAGCCAACAACATTGGGAGGGAAACAAAACTACGTAACGTTGTAGCTTTCCGAAGTTTTCAACTTCACACAGGATGATTTGTTAACAGACGATATTATGGTATTCGCCACACATACTGAGGTTTTTATTTGGGTTGGTCAACATGTTGATACCAAAGAAAAACAACAATCATTTGAGATTGGTTAGTGGTACACGGAACATGCAACTTCTAGATTTAAACCCGAGATAGCAAAATTTGAGCCATGTCTTTATGTATGTGAAGGCGGTGTGTTGAAAGAGTAAAACAGGTACCTTTTGCACGGACTCCATTGGCCCATGATGATGTTTTTGTCTTGGATACTGAGTCCACGGCATACCAATTCAATGGGAATCATCCAACATCCAGGAAAGAACGAAGGCCTTGGAAATGGTGCAATATATCAAAGATGAATACCATGAAGGGAATTAGGACATTGCAGTGATTGATGATGCAAATGTTGTGACTATTGACGGTTGTGTGAAAGATATCAACACCACCAAGGGAAATCCTAGAAGCATCGAGCAAGGATTGGATAAACAATATACAAAGGATGATGAGTTTGATGGTTTTAAATATGAGCTTGATTCTGAAAGTGTTGAAGAAATGTAACTAGTGTCAGTCTTCATAATTGTACTTGAGTCATAATGTAATATATTTATCAAAAGAAAGAAAAAGAAATTTTATTATTAAATAAATTGACTTATTAAAGCATAGCTTTCATGCTTGGGTTAATTATTTATAGGTCAAAGCCTCCATTGCAGGCTTCTAGGGTTTATGTCTAGTGTCCTTGTCCATGTCATAATGTAAAGAATCTTTCTTTGGATTTATTTGTCAAAGAAGAAATCTGTTTTCATGTAAATTAGGTATTTTAGGCCTCCTCCACCAAGTCGACCTCAAACTGGACAAGTTAGCGTAAACTGGGTAGCAAAATCACTATATAAAGGCAGCAACTTGACTTCATTTGGAGCATCATCTCAACAAGTTTGATCTACAGTCATAGGAAGCTGAAAAAGTGCGAAATTCTAAGGAAGAAGAAGAAAAGGATAGCGAAGGAGAAGGAGGTCTCTCACAAGCATCAGAAGTCAAAATTCTCTCTCTTCCCACACGTGTGAAGTTGTGAAGCTGCTGGAGTGGCCGAAAATCAGCCACAACTGGGAAGCGAAATTCTGCAGCAGTTGCAGTAGCTAGGGTCGAAATTTATGGGTTGTTGCTAGGCTGAAGCTAATGAACAAGAAGAGACTATTGAAGGTTGTTGTATCTTATTGAAAGGTTGACTTAGTGGAGGAGGAAGGTCTGTTGGTCTAGGGTCTTGGTCCATCTCATTTTGAATTACTAAAGGAGGAGTTTTTGACTGGGTTTTCCCCGACATAGGGATTTTAGCCCTAGGTATCTGCCTACATCTGGTGTCCCTGATCTTCATGTTTTCCTTTTGATAATTGCTTGATGAAACAAAGATAAAAGAACATAAGAAAGTTAATAAGAACATATGAATATCACAAGTAATGATCAACATAAGAAAATCTTTCTGCCTTTCGGATTTTCTAACATGGTATCAAAGTTAAGGTGAAGAAGAAGGAAAAAGGCAAGTCGAACATCTATTAAGGAAAAGGAGATCAAAGAAAGGTTACCAAGGAAAAAGGAACATATAAAGAGACAAGCCTACTATCTACAAGAACTATGACAAACTCAATGAAGGGAGAAAACAAACTAGAAGGAACCTCCAACTATAGGGCCTGGAAAAAGAGGATAGACCTCATTCTCAAAAAAAACAAAGTTTTGGATCTCGTTAAAGGAAAAGTCAAGAAGCCTATTGATGAATCAAGTGATGCAGAAAAAGCAAAGTTTATAGAAATCGAAATCGTGGCTATGAACCTAATCGTGGATGGAGTTGAGGATAACCTAATTCCATACATATCCAACATAACTTCTGCTCAAGAAATGTATGAGCCTCTCTCTAACTTATTCGCAATCAAGAACATTCGTCAAATAACAAGCCTCAAGAATGAACTAAGAACTGTTAAGATAACGAATGATGATATCATTTCATCATATTTTATAAGGATATCTAGAATCAAAGATGAACTCCAAGAAATAGATGAAGTTGTCCCAGAAAAGGAGCTTGTAATTACTGCCCTTTTAGGATTACCAACATCTTGGAGTGCCTTTCCATCAGGACTTAATAGTTGGAAGGATACTCCAACATTTGAACAAACGTGGAATGCATGTAGTCAAGAAGAAGCTAGAATATCGTTAGTAAACAACAAGAAGGAGAATGAAGAAGAAAACACCTCGAATGCCTATTCTGCTCATCACAAGAAGAAGGGACCTTCAAGAAGCTCAAAGGACCAAAGAAGAAAATGGACCTATCCAAGTGCGAATGTCACAATTGCCACAATATAAAGAGTCCAAGGAATAAGAAGAGAGAAAGAGAATATGTGAATGTTGTTGATGAAGGTCCTCCAAAGAAGAACAAGATTGAAGAATCTGAGATCAAAGATCTATTTGCCAAGGAATCTTAGGGAATTTTATCTCTTACACATCCTTCTATTTTAAGTTTTGCAATATTCCCCTTCATGTTTTCATTTCTAGAATTTGTAGGTCTAATTGCCCTGTTAGAACATCTTTCTTTTGAATTTTGATAAGTTATAGATATCCCACAAAGATTAGATTAAGAGGGAGCCTTCAACATTTTAACAAAAGATAAGTATCTTATTCCTTATCTCCTCTTTTATATTTGGTTTCTATATCATATCGAAATGTGCTTGTATTGTAAGCTAATGATCTTTTCTTTAAGAGTTATGGAGGAAACTTCAAAGCATAGAAGCATGGAAGAAGTTCTGGCCTTTAAGAGTTGATGCACTACAAGGTTTGTTAAAGAACATCTCAAGGTATGTCTTAGACTATAAACTTTAAAGTGATCTTCATGTAAAAGGTACGATCATTCTTCTTTTGAAAATTTGCTTTACATTACTAACATTGTTATGTCTAGGGTTTTGAATCGTAAGAGAGTCTTGTTAGGGTGATTAATCATTAGATTGAATTTACCCTCATTATATTATCATTCTTGTGGAACCCTAAAAGGTTCACTATAATACCCTAACCTAAGGGTGTGTCAATATTGATTATTAAACCCTAGCCTACTTGGGGTTGACGATAAAGTCTAGAAATCCATTTTTCTTGATGTTTAGAGTTTTGGTATTATACATACCCTAGTTCATTAGGGTTTGTTGTTAATCCTAGACCTTTAGGGATTGGTAAATTAAGGTTTATGAGAAAAACCCTGGTGATGTCTATATTAAGATTCTAGGGCTGAAACCTTAGGTGTGTATTCATCTGTTTGATCGAAACCCTAGTCTTAATTGTTATATGTCTAACTTTAATATATTAATGTCTGTGTCTTGGGTTTACCTAGTAGATATTGTTGTGATTCGTTTGTACATGATTATAAAATATGTATATGTAAGTATGCTGACCTATTTATTGTTACTCATGTTTTAGTTTGTGAAATCTAGGGTTTGTAACAAAACCCTCATAAAGATTGATATTCTAGGACTTAATGATATTATTCATATGTTTTAGTTTTTATATCTAGGGTTTGCAACAAGCCCTAGTAGAATCTAACATGCATAGTAGAATTGTTATTTGATTAAATTGCTAATATCTAAAGGATTTGTGTCACAAAGGTGGAATCTAGGGTTTGCAAGAGTAAGAGTTTGTTATCTTGATTGAGTTGCTTTAAGTCTTAATAATATGATCTAAGGTTTATAACAATAATCCTAGCAGAAGGTTGAAATATGCTTCTCTTGCTGAACCTATCAAGATGTCTAAAGTTTGAATGTTTTAATGCTTCCATTATAATGACTTGATTTTTGGTATAGTTAACTTCATACTTCTATATATTTGTATTTGGTTGTACTTGCTATTGAAGGATTTGCAGGTACACAATCTTCAAGATGATGAATATGTTCATATAAGCATGATGAAGGAAGATGACCTTGATACCATAAGAAGGAATGAAGCCATAAAAGTTTCCCTGATGTTACAGAAAAAGAAAGTAGTTAATCTCCCTAAGTTAAAAGGGAGAATGGTTCAAAGAAAAGAGTACATCTCCCCAATCGAGAGGGAGGGCATATTATGGTGGATACCTTGTAGAAGAAATCGACAAATGAATAAATCTGCAATATAATTAAAAGGAGAAGAAAAGTTTTGACAATTTGCATGTTGTTAACTTGATGATGATATAAGCAGCATCTGAATGAATGAGGACCCCAAAGGTTTGTGTTTACTTGTATGTATATTTCAAAGTTTATTGTTGATTTGGTTTTGTGTTTGTACAGGTAAATCTCTCCATAGAAAGGTTGAACACTCTGGAAGCATGCTTGGACAAATGGATATATCTAGTTTGATAGGGAGAGTTGAAGCATCTAATGGCAGATGCTTGAGAGGACATCTGGCCGGCCTATGTGTTGATGTCTAGATCCTGAAAAGGGAGGGTGCGTTGGTCATAGAACTCTGACCTTGGAAACACACCTAGATCCCTGGGTTGATGGTTAGAAATTAAGCCTGATGGTACCTAGACTGGTTGAAAGCTTGAGTCCATCTTAGTCCCACCTGGATAGATAACCTTGGTCAAGTATCTAGTTTGAGACACTGTGTGCCAGAACTCTTCGTAGTTCATTTTGGAGATCTTCCATGTACCTTTATATATAGGTAATTATGAATCCCTAATTAAGAGGGAGTGTTGAATAACGTAACTAGTGTCGGTCTTCATAATTGTACTTGATTCATAATGTAATATATTTATCAAAAGAAAGAAAGAAAAAATTATTATTAAACAAATTGACTTATTAAAGCATGGGTTTCATGCTTGGGTCAATTATTTATGGGTCAAAGCCTCCATTGCAGGCTTCTAGGGTTTATGTCTAGTGCCCTTGTCCATGTCATAATGTAAAGAACCCTTCTTGGGATTTATTTGTCAAAGAAGAAATTTATTTTCATGTAAATTAGGTCTTTTAGGCCTCCTCCACCAAGTCGGCCTCAAACTGGACAAGTCGGCCTAAACTGGGTAGCAGAATCACTATATAAAGGTAGCAACTCAACTTCATTTGGAGCATCATCTCAACAAGTTTGATCTGTAGTTGCAGGACACTGAAAAAGTGTGAAATTCTAAGGAAGAAGAAGAAAAGGATAGTGAAGGAGAAGGAGGTCTCTCACATGCATAAGAAGTCAAAACTCTCTCTCTTTTCCCACACGTGTGAAGTTGTGAAGCTGTTGCAGGGGCTGAAAATCTGTGGTAACTGGGAGGCCAAAATTCTGCAGCAGTTGCAGTATCTAGGGTCGAAATTTATGGGTTGTTGTTAGGCTGAACTTTGAAGTTGTTGAACAAGAGAAGACTATTGAAGATTGTTGTATCTTATTGAAAGGCTGAATTGGTGGAGGAGGAAGTTTTGTTGGTCTAAAGTCTTGTTCCATCTCATTTTGAATTACTGAAGGAAGAGTTCTTGACTAGGTTTTCCCCTACATAGGGGATTTACCAATGGTTGTCCACCTACATCTGGTGTCCCTGATCTTCATGTTTTTCTTTTGATAATTACTTGATGAAACAAAGATAAAAGAACATAAGAAAGTTAATGAGAACATAAGAATATCACAAGCAATTATCAACATAAGAAAATATTTTTGCCTTTCTGACTTTCTAAGAGAAAGAAAGGATGAAAAGAAGCATCAAGTTGAAGAAGGGGGAACAAGAAGGCAGCAACAAGATTTGTCATTGCTTGAAAACAAGAAATGTTGGGAAGGGGGGATTGTAATGTTCCCGAAAAATTAATTGTTCAGGGGACAAAGTAGCTTATCAATCCCCATAGGCAATAGTCCTCCATAAAGGGGGAAAAACCCCAAAAATTCCCACTATGGGGCGAGTTTTGGTGCAACTGGGCAAAGAAACCCAAAGTTGGGCTTGGAGTAAAGTTTATTTAACCAATTAAGGAAGGAAAGCCCCTCAAAGAAATCTATAAATTCAAGAGGGTTGGATTCATTTAAATCATCAATAGATTGGATCACTATCTTTGTTTTTCTCAAACATGACGCTCTGAAGGTTTTAAGACCCCTTCTCTCCTATCAATTTCGGTTGTGAAAGATTCCACCCTAATTGATAATCTTATTTTTTTTTTATTCTTCCTTTTTCCACCTGTTCTAGCACAAGATTATTGAGGGAAGCCCCTGGTCTGAGAAATTTCATCATGGAAAAATCATCCTAGGGCAATCTGAGTCCACTTCTGGCCATGTGAATTGATCTGAACAAGCAGACACATTGCTCTGTAACTTTCCTGAAGCAGACTAACGTCAAGCAAGGAACCATCCGAGGATAATTTTTGGCCATACGGGTTGATTTGGAGGCTAAGCCAAGTTTTGGACAGACTGCTACTAAATCACGTGAAGCACCTCAAATTATTATTGACACAGATCGAGGTTTTGTTGACAAACCATGCAATAAAACCAAGACTCCATAGGAAGTCCGTTGGTGGTCCAAGCTTGAATTAAAGCGAGTTTTCTCTGATTGATGCAAGTCTTCTGGTGCTCGTACATAACCAAGAACATCTTGTATTAGAGAGTTGAATTTGTCAGTGGTTGCATGCGAGTCCTATATGCCGTTGCAGGAATCAAGCAAGAGAGTTTGACTTTGTCAGGAGTCAAGCAACAAACTCACGCAGCAAATTGAAAAGGAAATTCGAACATGAGTACGAAGTGACAGCCTCAAATGTTAATTACGGCTTGACTTAATCGTGACCCCAGCATGAGACAGACTCGTGGCATCATAATTCTACCAGCATAAGACAGTTGTGCGACGTGCTATTGTGTCGTTCAAAACGTGATCACAAAAAACTATGGCAGACAATCCCAGCAATTTTGGTGGAAGCATGGGCAGTGATATTTGCAACAATGCGATTCTGAGGCATCTAAAGGATCTGGTTAAATAAAACTCTTATGGTGTTTATCGGATTGTATATAAAGTCGAATTGATGTTTTACGGTTGAATTTTCTATCATATCATGTACTTATATGGTGGAACAATAATATTGGACTGGTGTTCAACTTTCATTGATTGGGTTATTTGTAGTACTAGTAGTTTCTGATCTTTTGCATGATAGCGTTCTCTCTGGTTAATTGTATTATTGAGAAGCAGTGTTCAGTTCATCATACCACTGAGATTTTTATACTGTTCATTGAGGAAGTACATTACTTGTTGAATTAACTGTAAAGGAAGAACTTGTTCTGAAATAAATCTTAGCTCCCTAGAAAACCTAGGGAAAAATACCTTAAGTCATTACATGAAATTTCAAAAACATATGATCATTTTGGGGATTTAAAAAAAATGACAGACTACACTTTTTTTTTGAATCTTTGAAAAACATTGAAGACAAATGAAATCTTACCAACAAACATTACCCAAATTGCAAATTCTCATCTATCAACAAGCCTTTTTATGAACTAGTTGGATTTGAAGGCAATATTATATGCTATGACCGGTCCACAAAAGCATGCAAGAATACAACCTATTAAAAATATGTGCAAACATATATGAGTGCAAGGGAAAAAACGATATTGTACAACCATAAAATTGAAATAGCCATCTAAAAATAACTAAAATGCCATATTTTATCTGGAACACATCACATAATGTTATACCAACCTTTCCATCTTCAGTTATTTTAGAGTTAACTCTCCACTTGGGATGTTCTGAACCTTTCTAGCAGAGAATATCTTCAGATTGATTAGTACCCAAGAAATGGTAAAACAGTTGATGATCAAGATTGATATTGGTTTCTGTTCCTGCATCTAGTCCATCTTCTCTGTCGAGGAAAAACAAGTGAATATTTGGAAAAATAAAAACCAATAGTGATAAAGTAACTAAGCGGCTATGATAAAGTACATAAGTAAATAGTAAAAAGTAAATAAGAAACTGTGATAAAGTACATATATCACACTATCATCCGAAGAATAGTACGGACTTGGGAGCAAGATAACTGCTGTAAAAGAAACCTTTGTTGTCATGAGTCCAAATAATAGATGAAAATTTCACCTGTTGACAATTGCAAAATCCTAATCTGAGGAATATAATTTGAAAACAATTCTACATATTCAATAATTAACAGTGAAAGCAACTTATAATCCCACGATATGAAAAAGCTGGGTTAAAGAAGATTACAGTTAAGAAATAGTCTTGGATATCCCCTTTTCACTCTACTAGAAGATAAGTGATAAATTTATGTGTCAGTTGTTAGTTACAATATCGAAGTGGAGAAATGTGTGCCACCAACAACAAAAACATGCCTTTAAAAAAAAAAACTCTATGTGGCTTGCAGCCTAGATTACCTTAGACTTGTAGTGTGACTTATCAGATGTTCTCTGTCTACTAGAACTTTTATTGGTACCACCTTGGATGTCTTATTCAAAAATACTTTGATGGTTGAGTCTTTTCGAATGCCTACTCGTGGGATGAATGACATGATGTTTAACAAGAGGTCAGAAAACTTACCCATGAAAGAGAATCGGGTTCTGTACTTTTATCTGCCACCCGGATAACCTTGATGTTCACCCAATCACTACCACTGATGCTTAAGCCAGCTGCCAGGAATTCTACATTTTCACTGATGGCATAAATTTTTGATGTCGTTGTTCCATCTTCACTCAGAGTGTTAGGGTCAAGTAAGACCTCTGCTTCTGCTTCCAGATTTTAAGAAAATTGAAAGCAAATCAGATTTGACCATTTCCCAACACGTAAAAAGGGAGGAAGAAGAGAGAAACAAAAGAAAAAAACAGCCCTACCAAAGTATTTAAAAACGAATAAAAATATGTTCAGGTAACAAATCAAATTTTCACAAATGACTTATTCGTATTCAGAAAGAAGTTGTTTATGTTCCTTTAAACTATAGCTTTACAAAATAGCCTGATGGGGCCAGCCCACGTGGTCCCGCCTCACCTTAGCTAATGTGTAACAATTCTATGAACCGGACAGTATACGTTTGATTTGGAATTAATTTAGGTTTGATTTACAATCAACTTGGCATGTACTGGGGTGGTCTAATCGGTGGACAACTGTCCTCCTCGGGATTCTGGAAAGTTTCCGCTTGGGTTTTACCCTGTTCGCGCCCTTTGGGTTATTATTGTTACCCGGTGGTTTGGCTCTACAGTCTCTGCGATTTTTCCTGCGGTTCCTGCCTGCTCGGTTGCTGTATAGCAAATGCTTGATTGCGGTTCTGTTGCTCCTGGTCCGGCTTGTTTGCCCCGACGGTCTGGTGTCACTTTGGTAAGTTCGTTCTGTTCATTTGTATGCTTGTCTCTCTGTCGTTTGGCGCTTCCCACTGGTGTTGTCGTTTGTCTCAGTGTTGTCTGGTCGTTTCTCTCAAAAGTCCATAGTTATCTGAGCATTATGAGTTAATGGCATTCTGGTTACACTCTCGGTTCGACAGCCTCCAAGTTTGATGGATTTCGCGGCTTGCCCTGTTCGGCTCTCGGCTATTTCAACTGGTAAGCTCTCGTTCCATGCTAGATTTCTTCACCACAGCTTATTTAGACTCTAATGACTCGGCTCCTCTGTGAGCAGGGTTTGTTTGTTCGAGGGTTTCGCTTCGCAGTCGTGGCTCACCTTCAGGTATGGTTTCGTGTTCTTGCTCTCTGCATTTTTCCCTTTCACTTTCTCTGTTTCCCGCTTTTCTTCAAGGGTTGGAAATTAACCCTTCCTCCTCTCGTCTCTTTACAGGTGGAGCCGCTCACTGGGTCGATGGCATTGGCGTCCGGCTGTTCTGGATATCTTCCGGGTAGACTTGTTCTTGTTTCTTGTCTGTAATGGATTCTTGTATGGGTCGTTGTTTACGGTTGTTGGCTACTGTAGTGTATAGTCCTCGCCGTGGCTTGTGTTCATGACTTTTGTCAAACCCTAGGCTTGTGAACTAGGTAGGGTTGAAGCTGCGTTAAACACTGTTTCGTATGCTGAGATGGACTGTTATTATTTGTATTTATGCTGAGATGAATTGTTAGATATATGCGGAAAGAAAACTTGTATCACCTTCAGTTTCGTTTGCATACCTTGTAACTGTATTTGTCTGGGCGTTGTAACTCGTGACCGGTGTTGGTCGGTGTCACCTCTCGTTTGGTTGTTTATCCTTCTGTTGGTTCGAAGTCTATCAAGAATTTGTAATGGGTTTTGTACATGAAAGAAAAATGAAATATAAACACAACATAGAATTGTACAGTCTCTATTTTTCTGAGGACGCACGTAAGAGTTGTTTGTGCACTGAAAAACAAGATGTAAATATATTTATTTATGTTCCTTCTTTTCTCTTCTTAGCGCTGAACCCCTATGGACTTACTTTCCCTCGTTTTTGTACATTGTTTCTGCTGTCAGTTGTTCAATTATCAGTTACATCAGTTATTTCATAATTGACATTTATCTATGGCTAGCTTGTTTCCCTTTGTCTGTTTGTTTTTTTTACAATAGTAAATAACTGTTCAGCGACTAATGACTCTAACTAATATTACTGTTCCTAATTAGAACTTGTTACAGTACTCTAGGCATTTTAAACAGAAACAAAAAAAAAACAACAAATAATAAAAATACTTAAAAATAAAAACGAAACAGACTTGCTGTCCGTTCTGCGAGCTATGTCTCCTGTCCTTCTCAGAAACCATGTCATCCTTCTTTCTATCTCCGCCCTGTTAACCAGATGCTCCTGCATCATGACCCTACCAATCTCTTCTCAGAAATTTGAAGTATACCTGGACATACAGGACACTCTGAGCTTGGAGCCCAGTGTTGAAGGTATAGAAGTACTTATCACCGCGTTTATATGGACAACCATATTTAGGATAGTCAAAAAGAGTTGTGATACGCTCTCTCAGTTTCCCTCTTGTCTCACAAGTCTGTAGTAGGGATTCAGTTAAGGAAACTTGTTTCTCAACAAAATCCTTGACCTCCTTTGCACCAGAGTCTTCTAGCCTGACAGAACAATAATCGATATGTATTAAGACCTAAAATAAAACAAGACGATTCGAATTTATTGCTTTCATCAAATGGTAAAACATGAATTTCTGGCAATTTCTAATCTTCCATTTGGAAAAACTGTAGCGGTTTACCAACAGGGCAATGGTTTATAGTCTGTTAGGCTGCGTTCTAGTAATGAGTTAAACTGTTGAAGCACTTATCATGATGATGAGTCAGGGTCAAAATTCAGTGGCCAGCATTATGATAATGCAGTTGACCTTTTCCAAAGGTCTGAGGTCATGTTAATGCGATAAATAATAGCCATTCAAATATAGAGGTGCTATTAGTATTGATCCCATCCTAATGCGGTCTAACAAGTCCCGGATGACTTGGAAAAAGTTATTTAAGCTGTAAAACTCTCATTGAAAGGAGCTCTGTACCCTCTACCGTGAAAGGAGTTTACACCCAACAAACTAACCAGAGGATTCTATAAGATTCTATAAAGCAAAAGAAAGGCATAGATTCATGGGCCACTGTTAACAGAATCTTCTATAAAGCAAAACTGTACACTCTCCCGTGACCCGTCAAAGGAGTTTACCGCCCAACAAACTAACCAGAAGATTCTATAAAGCTAAAAAAAGCATAGATTCATGGGCCACTGTTCACAGAATCTTCTATAAAAAAAATAGAAATTAAAATTAAAAAAAAAAACATAGTTTCACGGGCCACTGTTAACAGCGGGTCCTGTGCTAATGCAGTGTTTTTGTGTAAAACTAATATTGTAAGTCTGTACCCGTTCCCCACAAAAGGGTTTTACCGATAACAAAACAACACAACACAATATCTAAAATGAAGTGATAAGCTTTTCCCCAGGTTCCATTCTCACCATGTCTGCCCCTTCAGATTGGCATGAGTTTGAGTGATGAGGCTGGTGCAAAAATTGGGTGATTTGGGATTCTGTCAAACAATAAGCAGCTAAGAATTTTCCAAAATACTCAAAAAAAGCTTACCATCTGTAAGGATCTTGTACAAGGACCCCGTGATAGTTGTCTACTACAGCTTCATCTCTCCTCGCGTCTGGACAATGCAAGCGTTCTTCAGCTGGCAACGAACCCATATAAATTCAGCAAGTTGGCACAACCTAACCGAACAGTTAATAAATGAGGGCAAACTGCTCTTTGCACTCAGACTGATACCCTTCCAGACGATCCTGCATTGTGTACAGACATATGCAGTTAATAATGAGGGACTTCTTAACATGGCGATCGCCAATGGAAGTGCCAGTTCGGAAATAAAACTCAATTTATTTTCCAAAACGATCAGAAAAATCGGAACAGGAAGGAAGGAGGTATCCAGTACTACTGAAAATGGCCGAACAACAGAATCTAGTAATTCCTTTGAGATTCATACAAATAGTGGAAAATGTTTCCTTTTATAGATGTGGTTGAAACAATGCCTGTTCAATGTAGAAAAAACAGGCCTGACCAAAGGGCTAATTAAACAGACTGTGAGATTCATGAGGCTTTGGGAGATGGGTTTGGCGCGTGTATATATATACATTTCAGGAATAAAGGCGACCAAGTCTAGAAAAAATGCAATGCCTGGTTCATGAAAGATGGTTTCCCACGTCAATAAACTGAATGGTTGTAGTACTGAAACACCTAATTTATATGTACTTTCGAACCACTAACAGTAATTTCGAAAGGAGTTGATTTGATTTTTTTTGGAGTTTTAGTGGCAGAATCTGGTGGAAAAATGGTGCCAGAATCTGTGGAAGAATTTGAGGTGAAATTTTGATTTGTGTTATTTAATCTATATTTTTTTTACTGTTATATAGGGCACTTCTATTATTTAGGGCACTTCTATTATTCCAGGTTTACATATAAGTTTGTGATTTCAATGAATTTTTATCATAAGACACTTTTATTATGCCAAGTTTACATATAAGCTTGTGATTTCAATGAATTTTTATCAAATTTCAAAGAAATTAGACCAGAAAAATCAACCAGAAAAACTTCCAAAAATCACACTAAAAACAATTCCATTTCAAACTTACAAATAATAATTTAACCACCCAACCAAACTTATAAAAAGTACATATGGAAAAAAAAAAAAATACCAATGTGAGAGACTGAGAGACTAGCATGAGTCAACCATTCAACAATAAAACTGAAAATTCATATTGATGTCATAAATCCCGGCCCGATTGTCCATACCTGTTATCGATTTTAATAAATTTTGAATCTCTTTCCCAGTACAAAAGGAGAAGGGGAGGAACCAGAGAGAAATATGGAGTAGACAAAGCAGAAACATTTTTTTCGCGAAAAGTCGGGCATGATTTTGATCAAATTTAATGGAGACTTTTGGAAATATGGGTTATGATCATCCATCTTCAGAATTTTGGGTAACAGGAGGGTTACCAATGGTGTTGAATTTGAAATAAGTGAGATATTTTGAAATGTATTTAGGTTTATTATAGAATATAGTAGGGATTTATTGAAATGGTAGGTTAGAATATAATAAGACGTTAGAATATTATAGAATATAGTAAAATGTTAAAATATTGTAGGGGTTTATTGAAATTACAAGTTTGATATGTGAATTTTTCATAATTGAAGTGCCTTATAGTTTCTGAGGATATGGTTTCTAAAAAGGCTGAATTCAAATATACAATCAAAAAATCAGTTTAATCAACACAATTCTATTTATTTCCACCATAAAAAACTATCCAAAATTCAAACATTCCAAATAACAAATTTGTTAAAAAAAAATTCTAACCAATTCATTATCCCAAAGGAAAAAAAAATATATATATATATATACACCATAAAATTGAACTTAATCAAATATAAACTAGACATGTGTAATTCCATAATTACATAACTCACCTGTGTAATTCCATAACTCATAAGAGCAGAATTTACCCAAATAAATAAATAACTTTGAAAGGAGAAAACATAGACCCTTCATTTTACAAATTAGTTCACAGAAACAGCAGATTACTCCGAAAACATAGAATCTTCATTTACATAACTCATAAGAGCAGAATTTACCTACATAAACAAATAAATAATTTTGAAAGGAGAAAACATAGACTCTTCATTTTTCAAATTAGTTCACAGAAATAGCAGATTACTCCGAAAACATAGACTCTTCATTTTTCAAATTAGTTCACAGAAACAGCATATTACTCCGAAAACATAGACTCCTCATTTTTCAAATTAGTTCACAGAAAGAGCATATTACTCCCAAAACATAGACTCCTCATTTTTCAAATGAGTTCACAGAAACAACAGATTACTCCGCAGTGAAAAGAGAAGGCCGGAAGAATGCAATATAGAGTACTGGTAGTAAAGAAATAAAGTACAACTGGACACCTAAAAGCATGTGCAATGCATGAAAACAAAAATCATACATCAGTCTGTAAAAAATGCAAGTTCATAGCCTAAACAATCGAAATCGCACTAAATATGTACCCAAGTTTTCTGTGACAGGGAATAGTTACCACAAGCTTGATTTGGTTCCGATTTCTTGACAGAAAACCAGTGAACGCTGTGGCCTCTTCAGGGCAGGGATTGTGTGTTCGTTGACTTGGGTGCACTGAAAGTGTGCTGTGTAATGTGCAAACCAATGTGTACACATTCAGGGCTCAATGTGGTATCAAGGGTTGGAATTTCAAAAAAGACCAGCCCGTCAAATTTGAAGTTTTTCAAAGTTTTTAACCTGTTTTCATAGTTTCAAAACAATTTTTGACGGTTTTATAATTTTTTAACCTGTATTTGAAGGGTCAAATTCCAACCCTCAAATTCCAACCCTGGTGGTACCCACGTGCTCTTCCTTCATGTTCCGTTCCGTTTGGCCTCATGGATTTGCTTCAATTGTGAAGAAACCGTGACATTTTGTGGCATTTTCAGGTAACGGAAACGGTAGCTTAACGATCAAGAGAGCGATTGGGAATTATATATCATCAATATTATGACTATGATATTTAAAATTTTTTTATAAAATATGTAATTGTATGTATGTATTATGATTTTAATAAAATTTAAAAAATTATAAAATATGTAATTATATGCATTATTATGATTTTAATAAAATTAAAAACAATGAAGCGAGTCAGCATTCAAATCCTTCATGGAGTCTTGGCAATTTGCCTTTAAGGGAAATTAAATTGCTATTTTGGGAAGGACAAGAGCATGATCGACAAAATAAACAACGAGGATTCAAATTTAATGGAGATAGATGGGTGTAATTGGGGATTTTTTTTTCAGAAGAAAAAGCTCAATAGTATTATATAAGATATATAACGGCCGAATATTACATCATAGCTGAGAAATAGTTCGCCCAATCTGAAAACAATAAACTCTAGATAGGACAGATCCAATGTATCTTCAATATGCTCATAGTCAGATATACAACATTAAACATTATATGAAGATACACCCTGATAATAGGATGATGGAGGAAAATATGCCACATCATCAAAATTCAAGAAAATATAGGATCAGGTTCCACCTGCAGTACAAAAAACAGTGGCATATACAAAATACAAAAGTATACAAAATAGGAAAGACATACCTGGGCATTTGAATGTAAAATATGTTATGTACCAGGGAGAGAGAATTCCTGAATAGGAAATCTCGTTGTTTCAAAAATTATCTCCATGTTCCAGATGCCCGGTTGAGAGAGAAGACCCTTCTTAGATAGAGTATTTGCCTGGAAATTTTGAGATCTATAGATATGACTAATAGAATAGTCCTCCATCTTTCTCCACATATCCATGATTCTATTCATCCAGCCGTCAAGATGTTGTTTTCTGATCTGGTGCTTCTCAGAGACATGGTCAATAATGACTTTGGAATCTCCATAAATCTGAAGAGATTGTATATTTAGAAAATGACTTATGGAAAGAAGGCCAGCCAGAGCCATAGCCTCTGCTTTTATATTGGATCCCTTACCGTCATTCCAACAAATTTGATATTGCATATTTTCTTCCATCAGGATATAAACGCCACATCCGCAGGTATCATTTTGTGCAGCTCCGTCAAAATACGCCCTTGGATATACCGTATGTTCTGGATAAGGATCTGCAAGATTTGACTTTTTACTCTGTGTAGGATTTGCATGGATATAGTCCATGGAGGATATTATGAAATCGAATACTGCCATGAATGGATCCTTACTATCCTAAAAGATGATATGATTTCTCCACTTCCATATAAACCAGATGACAAGAATGATGACAGGCCTCCATGTAGCTTTTTGGCCGCTCCACCATAGAAAAGCCTCGATAATAGAAGAATGAGAAATATAGGGGAATCCAAAATGAGCAGCAAGGCAGCGCCAGAGTTGCTGGGCTGATTGACATTGAAAAAACATGTGAAAATTGTTTTCTACAGCAGATTTACATGCATAACAATATCCAGGACCATGCCAGCTTCTCTTCTGTAAATTATCCCATGTCAAGTTTTTATTATGGAATACCAACCATGAAAATAAGATGGATTTTTTAGGACAACCAGACTTCCAATAGATTACTGGAAAAATGAGATGAGTTTGATCACATTTAGTACTGATAAGGTTTGAATATATCTCCTTAACGCTTACAGGCTCCATACCACATTTGCCTTTCCAAATGAGGACATCATCATCCAATATGCGGCAGAAACCACAGTTTCTCAAATATCCCCTAACCTGCTCCCACTGTCGCGCCAATTCACCCGACATACCCATACAAGTGGAATCCTTCCAAATAGGAATAGGGCCCTGCCATTTTGCAATAAGCTTATTCCAAGTAAAGAAACCCATTCTATGAAAGAAGTGAATAAGATTCTAAGATATATCGATGTAATCTCGGCCTCCCATGATCGGATCAATGCCTATAAAGATCTTATTCCCAGTTTGAAAGCTCCATATCAAGTTTTTTAAGAAGAAAGATTCAACTTTACGAAAACTCATCCAGATTGCAGAACCATAACTAGCTCCAATCTTTCCCATTCTGAACCAGTATGAAATTTCTTTATTTGCCATGTATTTTTTCTTAATAGTCATGCTCCATGGCCCATCCCCAAAAACACCCCACCAAAGAGATTTGCAAATTAATGCCTTGCCAAAAGTCCTTAGGTCGAGAATACCCCATCCTCCTAACTTCTTAGGAAAGGAGATATCAGATAATTTAGATAAATGATATTTCCTTTTCTCTGATTGCCCTCCCCAAATAAAATTTGCAGTGAGCCTGTTCATCATTTGGATGATGCTCGCAGGGATGTAGAATAGATGAGCCCAGTACACTGCTAATTGAACCAACACGGATTGAGTTAGCACAACTCTGCCCACCATGGAAAGGCATTTATATTCCCACCCAGAGATCCTTTTATAGTATCTGTCCAGAATCTAGAGCCAATCTGATTTTGAATATCCCTTAGCTTTTAATTGGAACCCAAGATATTTCATCCCATCTTTGATGGATCTCGCTTCAATCCCATATAGAGAAGTTAAAAATGCAATAAGATCCATGTTAGCATCATTATGATAAAAGGATGATTTGGATTCATTAATATGCAACCCTGTAGCTTTTTGAAACCGGATCAATATGTCATGGAGACATGTCCAAGTTAGTTTGCATAGCATGCCAAAAATAAGGATGTCATCCACAAATAAATTGTGGGATATAAAGTTGTTCTTGCATATCTTCAGAGGCCGACATCTATCTTCCAAGATAGCCTTGTTGATACGGAGACTTAGTGCATCCATGGCCAAAATGAATAGTAATGGAGATAAAGAACATCCCTGGCGAAGTCCTCTTGCAGCCGAGAAATATGAGGATGGCAGACCATTTATAATGACAGCATAATTTACATTATCCACGCATGCCATGATCCAGTTAATCATGTTGGAATTTAGACCAATTTTTGCAAGGAGACATCTCATGAATCCCCAATCAAGGCAGTCATATGCCTTTCTAAGATCAATCTTCCGGATAGCAGCTTCACTTTTATTCCTTTGCATAGAAAATAAACCTTCCTGTGTATTTGCAACAACATCCAGAATATTCCTACCTTTAAGAAACCCATGTTGGTCCCTGGATAAGAATCTAGATAGGGTGTCCTTAATTCTCCCAGCAATGATTTTTGAGATAATTTTAAAAGAAATATTGCATAATGATATAGGTCTGAATTCCTGGAAGGAGGATGCATCGGGATTTTTCGGAATGAGAGCTATAAGAGTGGAAGATATGAGCCGATGAATATTACCTGTAGATCGAGATTCCTCGACCATCCCCAGTAAGTCTGATTTAATGAGGTCAAAGAAATGTATAAAAAATTCAATCGTCCACCCATCCGGGCCAGGACTCTTGTCTTTCTCAAACGATTTCATGACCCCCAACAGTTCCTCTTCTGTAACTTGCTGGAAAAGGGATTCATTTTGGATTGCATCAAACATTTGAGGGTACAGGGCAATCCCCCAATTAATGTCCTCAATCCTACCATCACCGGATCTTCTATATTGATTTTCAAAATATTTGACCGCCTCATTAGAGATGTCTTTCTGCGAGTGAAGAAAGCCCCCTTTTCCATCATTTATCCTCCAAATAGTGTTTTTTTCACGTCTAGAATTAGCAAATCTGTGAAAAAATTTCGAGTTCCTATCTCCTTCTTTAAGCCATATGGCACGGCTTTTCAGCCTCCATGAGGCTTCTTCCAAATCCAAAATCTTTCGTTTTTTCCTCTCCAGATCATTAATATAACATCGCAGATGAAATGGAAGCGAATGTGCAGCCAAATCCCCAGATAATCTGTCTAGTTCCTTTTGAATATTCTGAAGATCCTTCTTATGTTCCAGACTTTTCTTATATTTCCATTCCTTGACAATCTTTCTGATAGAAGATAGTTTATCAATGAAAGACATAGAGGAAGAAGAATATTCAAGAGGAGGCAAAACTTTCCAGGATCTATTTATGAGATCATTAAAATCAGGATCCTCTAACCAAGTTCTGTTAAACTTGAATGGGTATCCTTTCCTAATACCCTGCTCCTCCCATCTTAGAGATATAGGCCTATGATCCGATATAAAGCAATTTTCAATAAAAGACTTTGGCATGCCAAGTCGGTCAATGATGCCCATATGCAATATAAAACGATCTAATCTTTTAGCTATGTAGGCCCCGTCTATTCTACCATTATCCCAAGTAGGCTGCATCCGGGATGGGCATATATCAATAAGGTTCCGGCACATCATCTCATTTTTTATACGTTCAACAAGTGTGTCTTTTCTCCTTCCATTTCCCCAAACTTCTTCAGAATTTAGAGTAATATTCATGTCCCCCGCAATCATCAAGGAATCTATGTCAAATAATTCGGATGACAATAATTTTTCCCAAAAGGGAAGTTTGTCTTTGCATGGGCCGTAAATATTCAATATATTAATAGGGTCGGCATTTCCTCGAAAAAGAGCTGAGATGAGAATACCAGCAAAACATTTATAAGCCCTGGCTTTAATCCAGTCCAGGTCCCATAGAACCGCCAGACCACCAGACACACCATTTGCTTTCGAAGCAACAATATGCCATGTAGGATACATTCTTCTGAAATAAGCTATAGAATCAGTGGAGCTATGCATCGTCTCCTGTATAAGGATAATTTTAGGATGAGCCGAGTGAAAAAGGTTTTTAAGGGCCAGGAATTTATGGTCTGCCCCAAGACCCCTGATATTCATTGAAAAATGCAAGTCATGATGGGCCATGCTCGGGCATGCTTGCTCTAAGAGGCTCGATTTCAGAACTGTCAATGATAGGAACTTCAGTAAGAGAAAGCTCACGGATCGCACTGCTAGATGAGTCCATCCTACCCCTGAAATGCCTGCTTCCCTTATTATTTTTTCTACGAACAGTGATATTCTTTGCTGAGTTTGGGCTGATATGAGGAGATTTCGACTTCCTAGGTTTGTGAATCGTAAGCGGACGAAGTTCAAGGGATTTTTTATTCAGAAGGTAATCAAGGTCACTGCCCACTGAATTGATAGGGGAGGAAACAGGGGAGTTAAGAGGGGTTACGGATATGCATGGCTCTTTCCCTTTATCAGATTTGTGTTTAGGGGAAGGGGAGGAAGATGGAATATATGTTACATGGGAGGCCAAAGGAAGATCGTGTAAAGGGTGGGGAATGGGAATAGGGGAAGGAATTTCTCTATCAAAAAGAGGCTCAGGGGGGTGCATACATAAATAGTTATAAACCTTCTGACAAATGGGGGAAGTCGACCTTCTTGAATTCTCCGGTAAATTGCCAGGGGGCATAGATTTCATATTAGAGGGGAATCCCATATTATCATCCTTAAATAGGGGAGATGGATTATGGGGAACCTTTTCAGCTTGAATATTATCAATGGGAAGACTACCAGAAGCAGCAGGAGAACTACCACTTGGGGAGGATAAATGAGACTTCCCTGAGAAAGAAGACCCCTTCTTTCTATCAAAGAATGAAGGTTTTGATTTCACCTGATTCCGCCTACCATGAATATTATGTCGATGACGATGCGGACAATTTTTTATTAAATGACCAGTTCGGTGGCATGCTGAACATCTAAAGGGGACCCCCAAAAAATCCAGCCTCTAATTAATGCATAAATTACCCCATGTTAATTCTATGTGATCAGGAAAGCCGCCCCTGTATGCTTTTTCGATAAGAATCCATGCCACGCGTTTATCTTTCTCCCCGAGGCATTTTGGGTCCACATAAACACATTTTCCAATAGCATTACCTATCTCAAAAAGAGTTTCCTTAGACCAAAGTTCAATAGGGAGCCCCGGGAGCTTGACCCATATCAGGTTGTTGGAGGGGGTGTTCTGTAAAGGATTGAAGCCAATATACCAATTGTGTAATGCAAGGAAACTTTTTCCATGAACCCATGGATGTTTGATGATGATTTCTAGATCTTCTGCACACATGAAGTGAAAGCTATACCATTCTTTCATGAGTTTTGCAATTTGAGGAACATAACCCAGAATAGGTTTCCACTGGAGACCCAGCCATATTCTACTCTGACGATCATCCATGTCAGGAAAATGCCATCGACCAATCAAAGCTCTGTCTTGTAGACTAGTTATGAGGTCAGAAAGGAAGACATTGTCAAGGTTGATGGTTGAAGGTGGCGGAATAGTTTTAACAGGGCGATGATTTACTTTACGGCTCATGGATGGGTCGACATGATTTAAATCCTGTTGCACGGGAATCTGATGGCCGAGTTCCTGCTCAAACTTCCTTTCCAGCTTATCGCTGACACCAGTCCCACAGTCCGGCAAGAAGGGGTGGGAAAAATCCTCTGCCAACGTGGACTGCCAATCAGAAGAAGGAATGGCAGTCCCATGTCGAGCCTCAGCCATAATAGTGGCACGAATCATTGCTGACATGGCTGATGAATCCGATAAAGGGTCCATCAAGACCAAAGAGGAAAATGGTATACGACCCGCACTTAACTCAGATAGGATAGCGATAATACCAAAGCAGATATCCCCAAGATTTAATCATAAATAGAAACTGACAAATTTTGAACATTCTTTTGAGGAATATTGCTGCCAAGAATGGGAAATGAAGGATCGCGTAGGGTGAAATCTGACAGGCGAAGACTCGAGAAATAAAAATCGCACTTTCCAAGTAAAGTCCAGGTTCATAAGGACAAGTCTTCGTCAGACAATTAAGGTTTATGACGCCAGCATGAGGTAGAAACGACAATAAGATGAATAATCAAATAAACAGCGGCTAAAAAAGGCATAGAGTCTGATAGGTCCCTTCTTAAAAAACATTCCCCGATGGACCCGAAAATCCAGGGAACTAAACTTTTTAAAAAAAACTAGTCCCGGAAAAAGAGGGCAGCCGAGAAGCCGCGAGTTTCTGGCCCAGAAAAACCAGAGACAGAAGAGAGAGGGCAAGAGACTCTGAAAGAGCCAAAAATACTCATCAAAAGGAAATAACTATAATAGTTATGAAAGACCAGGGATGTTCAGACAACAGCAAGTACACCCCCCACAAGTGCACCACTAGTTGCCCACTCTGAATCTAAAATCGACGCATGGCTTAGAGATGATGCAGATATCAGCAAGTCTGATAGATAATTTACTGGGAAGGTTTGAAATGAAAGCTATAAATCCTTCCAAGAATCTATTGAAACATAAGGACGACATTTACCAGATCCCGCCTAAAAAACTACACTAGATAATGGGCAGGATAGATATAAACCAGTTCACATATATTCATACGAGACAAACTAAGAATATATGAAACTTCATCGGACAGACTTGCACTAAAACAGAGTCTTCTGTTACTAAGAATGTGGCCATAAGATTAAACAGGAATTCATATGATTCTTTATCAAAATATGAATTTTAACAGAGAAAACAGCCATTGAGTGACCATATTTCTTCTTACCTCCTTTGTGAAGTTGTGCTTCCGGAGCCGAGCCTCGCCGAGAGAGAAGAAGTAACCTTAGTCTTCAGCTGCATGCCGCTCCAAAACACACTAGCCCAGTATGAAAACGACCCTAGATAATAATTTCAGATAGAATCTGATACAAAATATGATAATCGAGCGAGATAGAATATGGAGAAAATGGACCTAAGCCAGGATGACCTTCTCCTCATGATAGATAAAAAACTCGGCCAAAAGACCAACCTGAATGTGCAATCTACGATTTATAGAGGATTAGAAGAGAATGCGGGAATCGTCAGCCAGGATCATGAAGGATTGCATGTGGAACAGATGCCATGCGGACAAGGAGAAACATGACGACCAGATTCATGAAGGAATGCATGTGGAACAGGTGCCATGTGTTCAAGGAGAAAACATGACCAGGACGTGATGACAAATGTGAGACCAGTGAATGATATGTGGGCCAAATTGCAACGGGAAGACAACAGTTGTCACCTTCCTTCAAGATGTTGCATATTCCACTACCCTCTTGCTCAAATGCCTGCAACAAGTGTCGCTCCTCGACACGGTTCGACTACCCATCTGCTCATACGCCTACATACATGTGTCGCTCCTCGACACTGCTCGACTACCCATCTGCTCATACGCCTGCATACAAGTGTCACTCCTCAACTCGGCTCGACTCATCATTATCATCTCTACCAACTGAAATGCTTGATGCCCAAGAGTAGCCTGGTGCAATTGGGGATGTTTGGCAGAAGAAATTCTATTTGAACTCCCTTTGTTGAGCAATTGGGCATTCCCCCTGCTTTCTGAGTAAATCTCTTGCTCCTGGTCCCTGTCAAAGTGTTGGACAATGGCTTTGTCGGGTGAACAACATCTGAAATCTATGGAGGAGCACAAGAAGAAGGTGGTGCAATTTCTTTTTAAATTGCTCATGGGAAAGCTTGATTTGTTGATGCGTCGAATTGAGCTTCTCGAGGGAGATAAAGTGACCAATGCGACTCAGATGGAGGCTCGACTTGAATGTTTGGAAGTGAGGGTGGAGAAGAATATTATCAAAAGTTAGTAGTCTAATTAGCTGGACTAATTGCCCTGAAAGTTATTGAAATTTTAATTATATTTAGAGAAAATCTGTCAAGGTTTTTTTGTAAATTTAAGTTATAGTTGTTGAACTTCAAAATTTTAAGTGTCTTAAATGTTTTTGATGGCGTTGAATTTATTTCCATTATCAAAAATACGATTAAAACACTGCCTCTACAAGATTTTTTGAAAATTTTAACCCAGATTCGGCCACTTTTAAAGGTCTAGACAAACAATTCCTCCACCTCCGTAAATGACTCCTTATCAAAAATAAAATTTGATTTGAAGCAGAATGGTTCACAACTTTGATCAAAATAGAATTTGATTTGATGCAGAATGGTTCACAGACAGCTTGTTTGAGGAAGTCAATGAAATTATGGTCGGGATGCCAACCCCAAGCCCCACAAAGCAGTAGGGGAATCCAGATGGAGGTGCAAAAGAAGCAGGGGCAACGAAGGGGTAGTGAGTCTTCAGCGAGGAAGCCTGCCAATCCAACGATGATTGATGTTTTTTCTATGTATTGCAAATATATCTTTTTGCTTTGGGCAATTTTGTAGAGTTTATGGGAAATATCATTGTCAAATTATAGCCCATAGGAATAATAGAGGCAAGAAAGTATTGTTTTGGATATATTCACATGTAGAAATAAGAGATTTAATTGAAGTAATTTGTTTAATTTGATGTAAATGGTTTTGATCATGTAATCTAGAGTATATAATAGAAAATACTTTTTTGTTTACAAGTTAATTTTAAATAAAAATATACTTAGGCTGCATGCCCCAAGTCTCTCAATGTCAAACTTGATAAGAAAGAAGAGACTAATATAGGTTAAGTTAGCTTTGGAAAGATGTTGGATAGTGTTATTGATTTACATAAAACATTGACTTTTTTTAATAATTTTTTATTTTATTTATTTATTTATTTATTTTTGATAATATTTTTCATTTCTATTTTAATAATATTTTTTATTTATATTTGTTTCTTCACAATTTTGATAGGTTAATTTTGTATTTATATCATACACACTTAAATTATACAAATTTGTATATTTACAAGTCTCTCAATGTCAAACTTGACAAGAAAGAAAAGACTAATATAAGTTAAGTTAGCTTTGGAAGGATGTTGGGTAGTGTTATTGATTTACATCAAACATTGACTTTTTTTAATAATATTTTTTATTTCTATTTTAATAATATTTTTCATTTCTATTTTAATAATATTTTTATTTATTTATATTTGTTTCTTCACAATTTTGATAGGTTAATTTTGTATTTATATGATACACACTTAATTTATATAAATATGTATATTTATACAAGACTACTCTATATATAATAAAAATGTGATATTTAGATAAAATATAAAAATTAAATATATAAAATAAACATGTATAAATTCAAAATATATTTTTAAATTTTAAATTGTATTTTAAATATATATATATATATATTACAAAGTGTGAAAAAATATATTATACCCAATCACTGATATAAATTTATATATTTATAATGCTTATTTTTTTTTTTTTTATCATAAACATTCAATTATATAAATTTATATATTTATAATGAGTTAGGATAGAAGTGCACAACTTAGTTAAATATATAAAAAAAACACATATAAATTAAAAAATTATTTTAATTTATATATGTAGTAGAAACGTAATATCTCAATAAAATTAAAATGTAAAATATTCTTATAAATTTTGAAGTTTGAATTTAATTAGTAGTCATAAAAAGGTGCATTTCTATAATATAGAATCTAGATTATATATGCAACATTAAATTGGAAGTTAATGAATTTATTGTTGGATGAATGAGGTTGAGAAATCTCAAGTTGAACACAAACATAAATAATTTTAAGAAAATTGTTTGAAATGGGATTGAAATTTGTTTCAGATTGGTTATGAAATTATAGGAAATTAAAAAAGGTTTGTAATAAAAAAATGAAAAAATAATACAACTTTTTTTTGTAAGCTAATGTAGGACCTTTGATTTTCTATTTAACCGGGTTGAAAAAAATACAAACGTTTGGTGACCTCAACCCGCCCGGAAGGGAAACCGGGTCTGTTGGCCACCTTAAGTCTTTATATGCTGACCAATAACAAAAAAGGCTAAGTCTGCCAATCCATGCCAAATACACTTCATTTTCAAAATTGCTAATCTGGTTTCCTATCGACATAATCAACTTAAAACAGAACAAAAAGGAGAACTAGTTCTCAGAGGACTAACAAAGAAAACCATTTGCATAATCTGGAAGGTTTAGTCTACCATGATCTCAGGCTTGATCTCTTCTTCTCGGGGCGTTGTTGCTATCTTCTTCAGTTGTTGTTGTATTTCTTCCAGCTTACTGTCCTACATCAGCAAAGTAATTTGGAGGTTTTTCATCTCCCTCCTCAGATTTGGTATTCCCTGAGCCATTTCTGCCATCTCCACTGCTACCTGCTCCATTGCCTTCGCCAATAACCGCTTCACCACCCAGTATACATGTAGGGCCTGTTTGTATAAGGACATGCGTCCCCTTGTATTTCCCGGGTCAGGGATCAGGTTGCCCCAATCCTCCATCTCTGGTTCCGAATCGTCCTGCATAGCATTGTTTTCCAATTCCTGAATAAGTCTACGTATGTCTGCGTCGGTGCCTTCATTATAGGCCTTCTCTGCCTCCTGCACCATACGCTTCATTGTTTTTCGACCCCGTCTCTGTCGTGCTGGCGAAGGTGCTTTAGAATCTTGATTGTCGGGTTGTCGTGCTCCCCCTCTGCCCCTGCGTCCTTTTCCTCTGCCTGAGCGAAGCTGTCTGCTCCTGGTAGCTGCCTGGCTCCCCTGCCCAACCTCGAATGAGACGTTCCCTGTGAATTCCTCTCTGCCAGACTCCTTGACTTTCCTATCCCGATCTATTCCTTCTCCCTGTTGCTCTTTCTCAAGCGTTTTGGCCATCCCCACTCTTCCTTTCCTAGAAAGAAATTGGTCTTTATGCTCAGGGGGTCTCTCTTCCTCCCAGGCCCTCAGATTTTCTGTCTCCAACTGACCCTTCTCGGTGTCGACCTGTGATCCTTGCATGCCTTTATCCTGTCTCATCTGCCTGCCTGTCTTATTCACGTCGACTTCAGCCCTTCTCATTCTCCCTGTCGTTGCCTTCTGCCCCTTTCTGAAACGAATAGCAGGGATTACCAGCCAGCTGCTCACTTCCTTCGTCACCCTCCTTCGCATCATACTGCCTTTAGCTCTGCCCTTACCTGCTCTTATTGTTCTGTTGCCACCTACCCAATGTCCCATCATCTGATCGCCGCCGATCCTTACTCCTTCTTCCTTCATTATTCTGCCATCTCCTCGCCTCGGGTTTCTATCATACCTGCAAGCCGTCTCAACGTCCTGTGGGATGATTAAATTGAGAGGTGGGTTGTATTGCCACCTTCCCACCTCCATCATAATCCCACGCTTCACCCTTTTGTCCACCCAACTTTAAAGGCTAAAACCTACTAATTTTAAATAAAGGAAAAATTTGTGTTGTATGTATTAACGGAATGTTATTTCTGAATGATAAACTTGACAACTAGGTAGAGATCAAGGGTTAAGTTAGCTTTGGGCGGATGTTGAGAGTCATGTTATGATTTTTTTTAAATAATATTTTTCTTTTCTATTTGTTTATCTTTATTTTCACAATTTTAACAAGTAGATTTTTAGTTATACTATACACACTTAAATTATATAAATATACATACTTTGTTCTGCTGCGTTTTGCTGCATACAAACCAGAAGGTGAATATATTCTGCTGTGTTCTTCCATCAACGACTGCATTCTTCCCTCTGCAGCTTCGTTCTTTTGTTTGTAGCTGGGTTCTTCCATCTCTACTGCTGCTGGGTTCTTCCGTCTCTGCATGAGCAGATCTGCAGCTCCAGATCTACTTCTATGTGGTGCTCTTCATCTCTATTTTCTCATTGACTAAGCTTGACCGATCTCAGATCTGTGAAAATTGATCTGTGAGCAAGTCCTCCTTTACGTGGGCATCTCCAGATCGAGTGGTTCATGAAGTGAAAGTCGGTGATTTATTTTTATCTAGAGCAGGATTTGATTCTCGGTACTAAAAGCAGGATTTTTCCTACTAGGGTTTCTTGCAGATTAAAAGACTTACTAAGACTCTGCTGCTGGGTTCTAGATCTAATCTTCTACGGCTAGATCTAGATCTAGATCTAATCTTCTGCCTTATTTCTTTGCGGTTGGGTTCTAGATCTAATCTTCTGCGGCTAGATCTAGATCTAATCTTCTGCCTTATTTCTCTGCGGCTGGGTCTCGGCTTTCTACGGGAAAATATGGCTCCCAGCTTCGCGAAAATAGCTGTTGGCTCAGTTCTGTCCGCTTCTGGAGGGCAAGCTCCTACCCATATCGTTAGTGAAGCCCTAACTCCCACTGTCTAGGTGGTCCAGGCCTCACTCGATGAGGCTTTGAAGTTTTCTGAAAGTGCCCTAATCTGCCGGTTCAATGGTTTTTGGCCACGATTGATAGCTCTCCACAATTGGATCTCGAAGGTATGGAAGCCTATCATTTCTGATGAAATTAATATCTACCCTTGTGCCAGGGGTTTCTTTATAATAGATTTTGAAAATCCTGAAAGCAGACAACGTATTCTAGATTCCGACCCTTGGTTTTGGGAAAATTCAGGCCTATTCATGAAGCCATGGAACCCAAGAAAGAAACAAATCTCAAGACAAGCAGGAGAAAGCCCCGCCCAGCAACAACAAAGTGAACTCGACAACTCGTCAAGCATAAAAAATGATGAGGATTCGAATACCGCACAAAATAAATCTTCATTTAACAACAAAGCAGATCTCCTAGACCAAACTTCTTCTCCGTCTATCTTCAAGAGGACGAACACAATAGATCGCGAAGCTAAGACACCAATGTCCCATGAACCAGAAGAGATGAAGGAGATGCAAGATACAGGAAGTTGTAAGATCGTAGAGAAAAAAAAGAAAGCTACAGCATCAATCTCGCTAAGAAAGATGAGGAACCAGACAATTAAAAACTAAGAAAAGTATAGGTCCAATAGACCAATTTGGTCTCAGTGGAAGTTAACCACTATCATCATCATCATCATCATATATATATATATATATATATATATATATAGATATATATATATATATATATATATATATATATATATATAACCAGTTATAATAAAAGTGTGATATTCTAATAAAATATAAAAGTTAAATATATTAAAGGAATATATGTAAATTTAAAAAATATTTTAATGTTTGAGATTCTCTTTGGGATTAATCACATCGAATAATTTTATGGCCAACGTTTAGAACCTACCAATGAGGTTTATGTTCGGGACCAAGGTGAAAAGACAGATCAATCACTATGATTAAATAGTAACCAGATGCATCAAGTGAATTAATCGTTATGAAAAAATATTATTTAATAAAACGAACCTTAACAACAACTAGTAAGATTTTTTTATTGGGCTGTGGGCGCGAGCCTGCTGCTTGACCTAGCGGGTTCCCTCTCTACATGCAGTCGCCACTCAACAACCTCCTACTAATGAGATGTCAGAGCCACTGGATCCCCTAGAGCAGGGCATGACCCGGATTTAAATAGGAACGCAACAAATTACAAATATAACCGTACATATAGAGATGCAGTACAAATAATACTTCATTTCATTACTATAAAATATTGAAATATGCTTACAAACAGAAATGGAAATAAATTAGCCAGGGCGATGATAGCTTGTCTCTGAGAAGAGATGTGGTGGATACATGCCTCTGAACTGTGTTACAATGAGGTTCGAAGGCCTATTTAGTGTTTAGAAACAATGGAGAACCCTAAACATCCAAAAACCTAACTCTAGAAGATGAAACGCCAAACTATGGGCCCCATTTGGGTAAATTGGTACATCAACTTCCCGGGGTCATAACTTTGGCATACGATCTCTGTTTGATATGCACAATATCTCGTTAGAAAGATCTATCTAAAAAATACTTGGGAAGAGCAACATTAGTCCATGAACCCATGTTGCTCCCAGTTTTCCCAGAAAACGTCGTTTGGGTCAAAAACGTAGTTTAGGGCCTCAAAACAGCTCTGGAAGTTCAGGACCCAAAAAACTGCTAAAAATAGTAAAGTGTGCTACAATTAAGGAAACTGAAAAGATGAAAGAAACAATGACGGTGGTCCAAGCGGACTTGGCTGGTAGCCGCCAATATCCATCTGGATCATTCCTCCCCCCTCAGGAAGCAATGGTCCCCATTGCGTTGAGTCCCTGGTGAGCCACTTGCCCTAGTGAAGGAGTTGGACGGCTTTGATAATTCAATGCAATTGGATATTCTACTGGCGAGTGTGCTTGATCTGTGTGTCCATGATCCGATCAATTGCAGCTTGTTCCATGCAATCTAGATTTAACTTTATGGGTGTGAGTTGTTTTGCAATGTCGGATGTGTCTAGTAATGGTGGAAAGTATTGTCGAAGTCGGTCCACATTGAACATCGGGTGAAGGCCAAGGAATGTGCGAATGCTAAGTTCAAATGCATTGTCTTCCATAGCCTTGGTAATGGTGTAAGGACCATATCAGAGTGGTCTGAGTTTCCGATAGGTTCTGGTAAGGCGTTCCTTTTGCAAATGCAACCAGACTTTGTCACCCACCTGAAACTTGTGTGGCACCCGATGTTGATCATGTCGCTGCTTGTACTTGGCATTTGATTTCTCCAGAATGTCATGGACCTACTAGCGAATATGTTGGATGTGCTCAGTGAAGTCGTTTGCCTTATCTGTTTTGGACTGGACATGAACCAAATTTGCGTGAGTAGTTGCAATTGGCATGGCCACATCAATGGGACATGGTGACTGGAATCCCAAGCCCACCTGAAAAGGGTTATGGTCAGTCAAGTTTTGGAGAGCCCAGTTGTAGCTATGTTGAACATAGGGGAGGCTCCCGTCCCATGTGCGTGGATGCTTTGAGTTGTACATGCGTAGAATGTGTACGATCATCCTGTTCACAACCTCTGTATGGCCATCAGTTTGAGGATGGAAGGTTGTGGACTTAGTGAGTTTGGTATCCAACATCGACCAGAGACTAGACCAAAATGTACTGAGGAACCTGTTGTCTCGATCTGAGATGATAGATTGTGGGATCCCAAAGTGTACCCACACTCGTTCAAAGAAGAGTTTAGCAGTGGCTTCTACTGTGATATTCTTCTTGCAGGTCGCCATAATGGCCATCTTCGAGAACTTGTCAACAACCACAAAAACACAGTCATTTCCATGCTTAGTATAAGGAAGGCCTGACATGTAATCCATGGAGATGGATTCCCAAGGTCGACTAGGTGTAGGTAGCAGAGTATAGAGGCCTTGCTTCTTGATGGTCGGTTTGGCAATGGCGTAGGCAGTACATGATATGATGTACTTCCCGACATCCTATCGAAGATTCGGCCAATAGAAATACTTTTGCAGTACTGCCACCATTTTCTCGGCCCCGAAATGCCCAGTAGCCCGACTGTAGTGTGCTTCCCAAATCATCTTGGCACACTCGCTTGAAGGAACACAAAGGTGACCTAGGTGGCATAACAAGGCATCCTGGAGGTGAAAATATGGAACATGCTGACCCTCCAAGAGTGTTTGGTATGTGTGGCAAAATTCTGGGTCGCTTTTGTAGAGAAGTGGCAAATTAGAAGTCTCATGCCCACAAGAGTTGAGCACAGTGGTTAACGCCATGATCGGTGGCCGACTAAGGCAATCTGCAACATTATTGGTGCTACCCTTCTTGTACTTGATATTCAAATGGAACTGTTTTAGGTATGTTGATCACTTCTGATGGCAATCATTCTTTAATTTCCCTTAGATCTGTATGAACTGCAGGGGTTGGTGGTCTGTGTGGATGACCATTTCCTTCCCCAAAATGTAATGCTTCCCTTGTCGACAGGCCTGCACAATAGAATACATCTCTTTGTCATAAGTGGGATACTTTCAGACTATGTCTGAAAGTGTTTCACTGTGATATTCCACTGGATGCTCGTGTTAAGTAAGGACTACCCCAATAGCATAGTCAGAGGCGTTTGTCTCAACCTCAAATGGTTGTTGCAAGTCTGGTAATGCGAGCACTGGTGCTGAGAAGAGGTGACATTTCAACTCTATGAATGCCTTCTGTTGAGATTTAGACCAAAGGATTTTTTCTTTAGCTCCTCCCTTGGTGACTTGACTCAAGGGCCAAGTGATATGAGAAAATTCCAACACGAACTTGTAGTAGAAGGTGGCAAGACTTAGAAAGCTTCCGAGCTCTGTCAGAGTAGTTAGAGATGGCCAATCCCGAATGACTTGGATTTTGGCTGGATACACATGCACCCCCCATTCATCAATAATGTATCCCAGATACTAAACCTGGGTCATGCCGAAAGTGCATTTCTCTAAATTGGCAGATAACTTGTGTTGCCACAGTGTTTGGAGAACCGGTCAGATGTGGTGGAGGTGCTCTTCCCAACTCTAGTTGAATATCAGGATGTCATCCAAGTATACCACTAAAAATGAGTGGTGAATGGCCACAAGATGTCATCCATTAGCCTCATGAAGGTTGCAGGAGCATTCGTCAATCTGAAAGGCATAACCAACCATTCGAAAAGGCCCTCCTTGGATTTGAAGGCAGTCTTCCACACATCAGAGGGTTCGATTGGTACCTAGTGATATCCTGACTTCAAATCGATCTTGCTGAAATATTTTGCCCTCTTTAGTTGGTCCAGGAGGTCATCAATCCGTGGGATCAGGTACCTATTACGGAAAATGATCTTGTTCAGCACCTGATAGTCAATATAGAGTCTCCAAGTCCCATCCTTCTTCTGTACCAACACGATTGGGCTCCCACAGGGCAATGAACTCAGACAAATGTGACCTTTCTACAACAGATCCTGAATATGTCTTTTGATTTCATCGTTCTCCAGCACAGATCGCTGATAGATTGGTCCATTGGGCAGCAGTGCATCTGGGTCAGATCGATGGAGTGCTTGACCTGACAGTGCAGAGGAACCCCTGCGGGGGAGGTGAAGATGTCCTTGTACTCCTCCATGCCCTTTTCCATCTGTAGTTGTTGTGCGGAGGGGCCCTGTTTGGAGGTCTTCTTCTTTCCTCGAGGGTGTATCATCAGGAAAAGAAATTTCCCAGTTTTGGAAATGAGCTTACTGCATTGTTTTGTAGTCATCAAAGAGATGGTGGTAGGTGGTGCTACCTTTGGTATCCTGTACAACTTATTTCCCAAAGTAACAATAACAGCACGGGGCCTTGATTCATACACAGCATGTCGCTTCCACAAGTATGGTTGTCATAATAATACATCACAAACATCAAGGGGAGCAACGTCACACAATACCTCATCCATGAAGGGCTTGATGTTGTACAAAAGGCGACATTGATGGCTTATGCGAAGATCTTGTCCTTGGTGAAGCCACCCGATGATGTACAGTTGTGGATGTGTTGTGGTCGGTAAGCCCAGCTGCTTCATGACCTCTGTCGAAATAAGGTTCTATTGGCTCCCGCTGTCAACAATGAACTGTAGCGGGAAGCCCTTCACCCACATCTGGGAGTGGAAGAGACACTCCTCCTCCTCTGGATCTTCGGGTTCCTCCTTCTGGATCTTCATGGTGGTAACGGTGGCATTGGGCTCCGCATCGATAATTTGTTTCCCTTTGTAATTCCCCTTGTCAAGTTCTGACTTAGAGTTAGAACATGCATCTGATTCTGAAACCCTTAGCTCAGCCACCAATGACTGCTTGGCTCGACACTCACTTGTGTTGTGAGTGGAGCTCTTATGGAACTCACACCACTTTCCCGTGACCTTTTTCGGCTTCGCAGCGCTGTTATTTTCTTGCAACTTTGGCAGGTTGTCTTGGGCCGCCCCACCTTGGCTTTGTCCTTTGTTCTGCAGTTTGGGGGCACCTTTCCCTTGCTTCAGATTCACAGATCCAAAGTCTTTCTTCTTCTGTTTAAAATTTTGCTCGATCTTGATGGCATATCGGTATGCCGTGTCGAGCGAGGAGATGTTCAGGAATTCTATTTCTTCCTGGATGTACTTGTGTAGGTAGCCGCAGTATTTGAGTACCAAATGCTGCTCTGAATCCTTGATACCCAAATTTTTTCGAAGGGTATGGAAATTATTGGTAAACTCTGGCACGTCTTGGTCCCTTCCCTGCCGCAGCGTGGTCCACTTTATGTATTGATCCTCATAGCTTCCGACAGGGTAGTACTGCTCCCTGATGACAGTCTGGAATGAATCCCAAGTGGGTGCGGTTGAAAATAGTGAGGCTGTACTTTCATCCTTCTGCTCGCAGTAGGTTTCCCACCAGTCCTTGATGTGGAGGGTGGCTTTGAGAAGAGCGAAAGTAATCTTTTCCCAACCGGAAAAATTATGAATAGAAAAATACCCTTCTAGCATATTTAACCATTTATCTACGGCGTCTGCATCTATCTGACCCTCAAATATGGGAATGTCAAAGTTAACTTGTACCTTAAAGGGTGTGGCACATCCAAAGTAGCTGCTCGAAGTAGATGTGTTGCCCCTAGGTAGCCACTGAAGGATCTGGGAAAAGTTGTCCATCATCACGTTCCTTTGTCACTCGAGGGCCTCTTCGAGCAAGATTTTGATAGGATCTCCTGCCCCCTCATCTTTCTTTTCATCCGCCATGGGAGGCTGTCGGGATTTGCGAGGCTGGTCTTGCAAAGGTTCGACCAGTTCAAGCGATAACTCCTTATATCTCGACCTCGTTGGGGAAATGCAAGGAAAGATAGAGAAAGATTAGATCACTATGATACCACTGATCCAGATTTAAACAAGAATGCAACAAATTACAGATATAATTGTTGGGCACCAAATCGGCCTATCTTTTCCCTACATTTCCACTCCTCTTTTCATCCCTTTTGTATTCATTCGCATACATTTACTATGTAAAACTATGAGGTAATTCCCCTTTATCATCTCTTGGGATATTTAATTAATGAAGTAGAGTCATGAGGGTTTTACCTATGCAAACCACTAAAACATGTTATGACCGCAGATTATGGAGTGCAGGTGTTGACCTCATGACATATCGCAGCAGTTCCGCGATTCATAGCAGCTGATCGACCACGATGAAACAACATAATTGATTTGCAGCTGTTCTCAACCCGTTTTGGATCATTCATGTTCTTGCTCTCTCGGTGCTAGTGCTGTGTTGAACTGATGTATATCTTTGGGCATATAGTTGCCAGGTTTTGGGGAGAGATGTTACTCTCATTTGTACTGTATAAAAGATGGTTCATTCTCGTACAAGGGGTTAGCCAAACCCTGTATTGTATTGTGACAACATTGTTCAGATTAATAAAATACAACCCTTTTTGCTAGTCTATCTTTCGTTGTGAGTAACGCGGGCCTAATCAAAGAGCTGGGTTTGATCTTCTGATCAGGTGCTACGCGTTTCCTTGTTATGTGTGTATTTTTCATTGATGTGTTTATTTCTTGATTGATGTTGCAGATTCTTTAGATCACTGTGAATACCTTTTTAAGTTCTGCAGTTGAGTTTTTATTTCTGTTTCAGCAATGCTTTGATTGGTAATCACGAACCCTTGGTCAATGACAGATTGTAACCTTGCTCCCGCATATACCTTTCGTGTTGCCTTGAAAAGAATACGCACCTGGATTGATACATTAATCTAATAAAATGGGTGAATAAATCGTTCATACCTGGACACCAACATTTTGGCGCCTTTTCCAGGGAGACTAACAAGGTGCAAGACACGATTTGTATCAACCAGAGGGTCAATCTCTCATCTTGGGGAGAGAACAAGATTTATCACTCTGCTCTAGGTCCTAAGCATAGGTATTTCATTTGTTTTGTGCTTTTATTATTTTCCTGTTTTATAGGGCCGATATCTTGCCCTAGGGACGAAGGAGTCCTTTGACGCCCTGCTCCAGACCCTGGGCTTAGATTTCCCTAGCATTTTTTTTGTTTTGGTTTTGAGAAACCCAATCTCTCGCCCTGGGGAGGGATGGGTCCTCTGACGCCATACTCCGGGTCTTGAAATGTTAGGTTTTATTGTGCGTGTGTTATTTTTCTTGATTGGGTTCTCGTCCCGGGAAGGGGGAGTCTTTTGACGCCCTGCTCCAGGCCCTGAACCCTAAGTTCCTTTTTTTTTTTCCAGTAACTGTTCTCTTTTCATCATGATCTCTCGTCCTGGGGAGGGAATGGTCTTTTGACGCTCTACTCCAGGTCTTGAGCACTGTGATTTGGTAGCAACATCTTTCGTCACACCAACTTGTATGAACAGAGAGCCAAATAAAATGGGTAGAGGGAGGGCCCCAGAGAAGGGAGGACAGGATTTGGGAAGGAATACTTATATCTAGAAAATCATTGCAAAAGCTGAATCAAAGGCGTCTTCCAGTGAAACCGTGAGGCCAGGTGCACAGACAAGATCTAAGGGACAATATGTAGATCAACCAGTGTTGTCCACAACACCCCCTGCTGATTCGATACAACAGGCCCTTCCAGCAGCCAGAGAGACAAGAAACAGTACGCTTAATAAAGGGATATCGTTGCTCATAACAGAAGAAGAAGAAGTTGCAAGTAACTCATCCGAGGGAACTGTCCATCCTAGTAGGGAAGAGAAGTTGCAGAGAGGAGATCTAAAGGGTCAAGACACTGTGACAGGGAGGAAGAAATTGTAGAGACACTTCTATCACCAAAGGATAGAGGGAGCACTATTAAGGCAAATTGAATCCCTATGATAAAAACCCTTCCGACAGAGCCTACTGAAATCCCCAGTGAGTATTGGAGGATATTCACGGCACCTACAACCTCTACTATTGACTTCCTAATTGGGGATCTTGGGACTGGCACACCAACAAAGCCCATTCCTTTAACAGATTTACCCAGTTTCCATGGGCTTACTTTAGAAGACCTCGACACGTTTTTGTTTGAATTTGACATTGTGTGTCAAGGATATGATTATATAACAGATGCTCAGAAATTGAAAATCTTCCCTGCTACGCTAAAAGGGACAACCCTGCGGTGGTTTATGGGTCTTGGGAGAAGGGCTATCACCGCATGGGAGGAAAGGAGAACTACTTTCTTGGAGAAGTACCAGGACTACTATAAATCACGAGATATTAAAGAAGAACTTTTCAAATTTAAGCAGAAAGAGGACAAAAATATGGAAGACTTTGTGGAATGCTTTAAATACACATTGCAGAGATCAGGTCACTCTGACCTGAATAAGGACATTTTGAAAATTATCCTTCTTCGGGCCTTCCAAGAGGACTCTTTGGAATTGTTAAATATAGTCAGAAAGGGAGATATATCAAAGTAGAACTTTGACACCATCTGCGAGTTGTGCATCCACTGCTCAAGGGGAGTTGCAAGGAATAAACAAGGCATTCGATCAACAAAAGTATCTGGTGGAGGTGTTAGAAAAGTAGAAATTGGGAATCTGTTGGATAACGTGAGGACTGATATCCTGATTACCTTGTTTGAACAAATAGACACGCTACAGGTAAACCAGAAACAACTAGAATCAGAAAGAACTGTGGCTGTATTTTTCCCAACATGCAGGAAGAAACACCCACAGAGGGAATGTCCATTAAACTCTGTAGAGGAGTGTGCAATCTGTGATTTGAATCATGCTACAAGTTCATGCCCATCCTTGCCAAGACTAAAAGCGGTTTTTCAAGGGACAGGCGAAGAGATGGAGCAGCTATACTTTATGGGACCTAAAAAGCCATGGTAACCTCGGTTGTCAATGGGAAGTCAAGGTATGTTTCTTGACCCATCTCAATATTTTAGTAATTTTAATATGGGTCCCCATTCCATGCCTTATTTTCCCATGTGGCCCCAATACCAGTTTCCACCTTGGCAGCAGTGGGCTCCTCAAGCTAGTTTGAGTTCCCCGCGGGCTCCGAACTGGCGGGGATCTTCTCCTCCTGGTCATTTTCCCCAGTCAATACCACAATAGCAACTTCAGTTACCCTCTAATTTTCCTCCTGGTAATCATCTTGTTCGTCCCCAGCTTCCCTTCCAACCCAATCTGATTCCTAACAATAAAGGGGCTCAACAAGTTGACACCCTCAACCTACCTTCATACAGCATCTCTACCATAGAATTCTATGAGATGAATTTACGATCTGGGCAGACAGTAGATGCTCAACCCTCACCAATTATCTTTGAACAAATTGACAGTGAGGAAGAGGAACCAAAAATGGTTGAAGAGGAATCAAACCGAGGCAACAAAAATCATACACCTTCTCAACTGCCAGTTACTCAAAAAAGCCAAGCTGAACCACCCTATCCAGAAAGGTTGGCTTTGAGTAAACCAACCCCTCAAGCTGAGTTTAACCTGTTAGGGGAGTAACAAAATTTATTTATCAATATTCCCCTGTTGCAAGCTATGATGGACGTACCTATATATGCAAAAACTCTTAGGGAATATTGTGCTAAGAAGCCTAAAAAGAAATCAAGAGACCCGCTCACCATTCATGTAATGGGGAAGTTATCAGATTTCATGATGGGAAGGTCCATGCCTGTAAAGTATGGGGATCTCGGGAACCTAATTTTAACCGTGCAAATTAATGGGGTAGAAATTCCAAATGTATTGGTAGATTTGGGTGCTGCCATAAATGTCATCATTGTTGAAACTATGCATGCATTAGGTCTTCGTAACTTGAAACACACACCTACAGTGTTAGAACTGGCAGATCGATCTACAGTGAAACTGGTAGGGAAGTTAGAAGATATCACAATTTTGGTTGATTCATGGCACTACCTTGTGGACTTCCTAGTACTCCAAACACAATCTCTAGCTGGAGGCCATCCCCTGATTCTAGGAAGACCGTGGCTGGCAACTGCATACGCTTATATTGGGTGTCAGTCTGGACATATGATCATTTTAAATGGAAAAAACGCTAAGAATATAGTATTATATCCTCCCGCAGAACCTAACCCATCAGCAAAATCAACAGGCCGCAAGAAATCTTTATCCAGGAAAGAGTTTGAATCAGAAAATGAGGAGTTAAGACCAGTTCTTACTATTGGACATGCCCTCTAGCTGAAAACTGAAACGGAAGATGATACAATTACTACCTTTATTAGTGATCCCTATTCTGTTTCAGATTTAAATCAGCAAATCTTGGAGTTCGTCTTGAGCTGTGAGACTCAGGAAAGTATTGGAACAGTAGATGGATTTGATGAGCTACCTACAACTGCGCCCCATGACAATATTTCCGTGGAATTAGAACTAGTAAAAGCCATGAATATCAACCTAGATCTGTCAAAGTCCCAAAAGAAACAACTCTTGGATGTTCTTCGGAAACATAAAGAAGCCTTCGCCTAGGACTACTCAGATATGAAGGGGATTCCTGCTAATCTATGCACCCATCACATATACATTAAGGAGGACTGTCGTCCTATGAGGCAACCCCAGAGAAGAATGAACCCTGCTCTGAAAAACATTGTTAAGGAAGAACTCCAAAAGCTGTTGGACGTGGGATTTATCTACCCCATTTCAGATAGCCAATGGGTTTCCCCATTGGTACTGGTCCCTAAGAAAAATGGTAAATGGTGAATATGCGTGGATTACAGAGAATTAAATAAGGCAACTCAGAAAGACCATTTTCCATTACCATTCATTGACCAAGTCTTGGATACATTGGCTGGGAAGAAGTTTTTCTCCTTCCTGGATGGATTTAGTGGGTACAACCAGATCCAAATAGCTCCTGAAGATCAAGATAAGACCACTTTCACATGCCCTTAGGGAACATTCGCATACTGGGTCCTCACATTTGGTCTCTGTAATGCGCCTGCAACATTCCAGAGGGCAATTTTAGGGATTTTCTCTGATCTAATGGATGATAGTGTTGAGATTTATATGGATGATTTCATGGCATATGGAGATTCATTTCTTGAAAGATGCAAGCAGGTGCATGTCTCTTTAAGTATAGAAAAATGCCATATGATGATGAACGAAGGAATAGTCCTGGGACACTTGCTTTTGGTTGCAAGAATCCGGATGGATCCAGCTAAGATAAAGGTAATACAACATTTTCCAATACCCAAAACACCCACTCAGGTACGTAGCTTTATCAGTTGCGCTAGTTATTACAGGTTCTTTATATAAAATTTTGCTAAAACAACACATCCGCTTTTTCAATCACTGACAAAATATGAAGACTTTGTGTGGACAGATGACTGTGATGCAGCCTTTGTGAAGATCAAGGAACTAGTCTGTAGTGCTTCGATCCTTAGAGGGCTAGACTGGGCATTACCATTCCATATTCACGTTGATGCTTCCCAGACAATAGTTGGGGCATTTTTGGGGCAGTAAGTGGATAAGGTACTGTATGCAGTTTACTATGTTAGTAAGAACTTGGCTCCTGCTAAGTTAAACTACACAGTGACTGGAAAAGATTTCATTGTTGTCATCTACACCATCAACAAGTTTCGACACTATATCATTGGTTACCCCACCTTTGTACAAACTAATCATGCAACCATCAGGTATCTGATGAATAAACCTGTTACTCCTGGTCGTATTACAAGATGGATTTTGCTACTTCAAGAATTTGACATTACCATAGTAGATAAACCAAGGAAGGACAATGTGGTTGTTGGTTTTCTGTCTAGGTACACCTATCGAAGATAGTTTCCTAGATGAATATCTCTTTGCAATTTCCGCTAACACTCTGTGGTATGCAGATATTGCTAACTATCTTGCTACAAGGAAGGTACCTTGTCATTTGTCATATAAGGATCAACAGAAAATTATTCATCATAGTACTCGATATTCATGGATGGCAGGATACCTCTTTCATATAGGGGTTGATCAATAGATTCGGCGTTGTGTATCAGAGGATGATATCTATGAGATAATGAAGGTCGCCCATGGTGGACCTTGTGGAGGACATTTTGCAAATAAAAAAATAGGCCGCAAGGTGCTGCAAATGGGATACTACTGGCCTTCTATCTTTTGCGATGCTAGAGATTATGTCCGAAGATGTGATAGTTGTCAACGGATGGGACAACCTGGGAAATCAGATGAAATGCCATTACAACCCCAGATAGTCCTTGAACCTTTTGAGAAGTGGGCCATCGATTTCATTGGACCCTTCAACCCACCTTCTCACTAGAAGGTTCACATCCTAGTCTGTACTGATTATGTGACTAAGTGAGTGGAAGCCAGAGCGGTTGCGAAAGCAACAGAACAGGTGGTAGCAGATTTCCTTCTTGAAGAGATTTTTTCCTGATATGGTACCCCAAGAGAAATTGTTTCAGATGGAGGAGCACAGTTCACATCCCACATGATAGAGAGGCTTATGCATAAATACGAGGTTAAACACAAAGTGACAACTCCTTACCATCCCCAAGCGAATGGACAAGTAGAGAGCACAAACAAGGTATTGGAAAATATCTTGACAAAAACTGTAGCAAGTCATCACCGTGATTGGTCGCAGAAACTTCCAGAAGCTCTTTGGGAATATAGGATGACATGGCGGAATACAATCGGGTTTTCACCATTTGAGCTAGTCTATGGGAAATCCCCCTTGTTTCCAGTAGAATTCGAGATCAGTACGCTCATAACGGCTTTGGAAGTGGGATTAGACTTATCAAAGGCCCAGAAACACCGACTGGAATAGCTCAATGAGTTAGACGAGATTCGTTCAGTAGCTGTCTAGAGAACCACTGCTATCCAACAGCAGAGAACGAAATGGCATGATAAATTTATCAAGAATAAGGTGTTTCATATGGGAGACTAGGCATTTCTCTATGACTCTATTACTCGTTGGATGGGACCGTATGAAGTGGATGCTGTATTTGACAATGGAACAGTCATATTGGTTAGAGTAGATGAAAATCGCACTTCCTTCCTAGTGAATAGACACCATCTGAAGTTATATCACCATCCAACTTCTAAGGATGCCTTCATCAAACATCTTTCTGATACATCTGGTTTGATGGTTGTTGGTGCAGAGAATACTCCCTCTACCTTCTGTTAAAAAAAATAAAAAAATAATAATAATATGTTGTTACGACTCACTTGTTTTTCTTTTTGCAGGAATAAGAACCGAATTATGATAAGGAGAAACTGATAATTTTTCCAAGTAAAAGTCCTTGTTGTTACTCCACCGTTGATGTTACTCCATTGGTGCTATTACTCCGCCGTTGTTGTTACTCTGCCGGTGCTGTTACTCCGCCGTTGTTGTTACTTCATTAGTGTTGTTACTCTGCAATTGTTGTTACTCCACCGTTGTTGTTACTCCGCTGGTGTTGTTACTCCATTGGTGTTGTTACTCTGCTTTTGTTGTTATTCTGTCGGTGTTACTCTGTCGTTGTTGTTACTCCATCAGTGTTGTTACTCCGCAAGTGTTGTTACTCCACAGTTGCTGTTACTCTGCAGTTGTTGTTACTCCGCTGTTGCTGTTACTCTGACGATGCTGTTACTCCGTCGTTGTTGTTACTATGCCGATGCTGTTACTCCGCCGTTGCTGTTACTCCATCGGTGTTTTTACTTCGTAGTTGTTGTTACTTCGTTGTTGCTATTACTCCGCCGTGCTGTTACTCTGCCGGTGTTGTTACTCTGTCGGTGCTGTTACTTTGCGGTTGTTGTTACTTCGTCGATTATTTTTGATGTTACTCCACCGACAGGTACGCCTTCATTGACTCTTACGGATTTAATTAAAATATTCCAAAGAAGAGACTAGTACATGTTGCGGACGACTGCATTTAAGTTAGGGGGGTCTCGTTACAAATAAACGATGGCATACCTAAAATCGTAATCATATCAAATCCAATGCGAACGGAAACCAAAAATAGTGTGATTTTGTAATCATGATTTCGACGCATTGGAATTTGAAATCATACGCCAAAAACCTTATCAGTTATTTCCCTAGTATGTTGTATTCAATCACCATAATCATTCACCTATACTGCCATACGATGCCATTATTCACTGTATTTTTCAAGTTGTACCAGCCATTATTACCATTTTTTACCTTGCGGCCACCATGCTAACATTATTGCCATTGTCAGTTGGGTTGCCGTTACTGTCTCCCTACCAGCCGACTATATCCATCGTGTTGATCCAGTTCCTACAACGATGGGTGGGTTGGCTGTGTGCCATGAACCGAAGGACACAACATTGATCCAAAACAATGAGGAAGTATGGTAGGTTTTTGAAAATGCATGTTGGAACGTCTATTTCGACAGGTTGCAGGGGTTTAACGAGTCAATTGCAATTGAATTTGCACTCAATTTAGATTAAGGGAGCTCTTAGGTCCGGGGGATAGAAATCCTTGTTATAGAGGAAACCATTGAAGAGGTCAACGGGATACCCCAACATGGCCAGAGATGGTTTCTGCGAAGAACCTCCCTCCCGGAGTTCCCTGAAGCATTTTTGCAACCCGGAGAAAATGTTGTTCAGAAAGGTTGAGGGTATGACCGGAATTCATTACCACACCCATGGGGTGAGGTAGCAAGTTTTGTAGTGAGATACATAATCTATGAGGGGAGGTATACCACCGTGTTTAAATATCATTTCAGAGTGTTGGCTCACCTCTGGTTCCAACAGTCAGAAGCCTTCTCATTGAATATGCCTTTCTTCCTGTTAAAAGGTCTCCAACTGATGGCGCACTATGCTCGACGTTCGCGACAAGTGGCGGTAGTCAGTACTGATCCAGGTGGCTCCAGAGACACACATAGGACAAGGAGGACTCAGGGAAGCTCAAAAATCAAAGTGTTTGGAATATGCTCGAACAAGGACCAGAGTGTAGATCTCGTCTTCCTGATCGTGGAGGTGCAAATGGTTCGTCAATCCGAGTCTCCAGCTGCGAATGTTAGAAGCAATCAAAATTGGGTTGACTTTTTGATGACTCGGCAGCTTAAGGAGGCCACAATTTGGATTGAACCCAGCCACCAGATTCCGGACGAAATTGTGGGGTCGTTAATTTGACTCCTACAGCTAAAAATCCGAATTTCAAAAATGTGCATTATTGTTTTTAAAACAAATATATATATATATATATATATATATTAAAAGGGGGTGGGGACCACCAACCCCACCACCCCCAACCAACCTACGTACCATGTATTAAAAATGGTGAGGCCGGTGGGAGTTGAACCCGCCCAGTGACATGGGTCGGCCCATCGGATGGCCCCATAAATAGTACAACCAACGTCAAACCACACAACTCCATGTGTATGCACCACCTCACAACGATAAAGGCAAAAAATGATGGAAATGGGGGCGGGCCACCCGAAACAACGGACCTGCCACCCCTAAGTTAACAAAGAAAATATTGCATGGGTTAAGTCGGCAGAGGCGGGTTTTGATCCCCTGATCCCTCCTCAACGAATTTCAAATCTTGCCATTAGACCAAACAATCGTTGTTGACAAATCCGCCTGAAAATTTATATTAACCCGTCATTTCATTAGTGCACTCGGGCAGATGGAAGAACCAGGACAGGGCATGCATTTCAAGGCAGTTAATTTTTAATTATTTTTTAATGTAGGTGGAACCATGAATTTTGCAGGAGGGCTAACTTTTCACTTTGTCAGAATTTGACAAATTTTATATGGATTCAACACCTCTCGACGCCACGAACGCGATGGCGTTTTCCATTTCTCCATCAAAGTTATGCATTTTTCGGCCATTTTTAGTATGAAGGTGGAACCATGATTGTTGCAAAAATAGGGAGCGGAACCATGATCCTTGTAATTTTCCCGAGGAGGTAATTTTTCTCGATGTCGGAATATAGTCGAGTTTATACTTGTTTTTCACGGTTTTCCGCAGGGATCGCAATGGCGAGGTTAGATTCACCATTTGAGTTGTAAATTTCTAGTCCACCCATGGAGCAGAATCTTTGAGGAATCTAGGGGGAATCTAAAAGATTCCTTGAGCCCTAAATTCTCAATTTCTCATCTTTCAAATTTTTGATAGTCGATTTTTCACTACTTAGTGCCACAAATCTAATGGTGCATTCAGATTTTTCATTCTCTCATTTTATTTTTCAACCACTTTTCTAAGTGCCAGTGCAAATATCCACATTCATGTGCAAGCAGCCATTTTCCTGCGATCGATGCCGTGAGATCGATGGTCTGAACAACTTCAACAGTTTGACATCCGCTTCTTCAGATGACCCTTGGTTGTGAGGTATATTCAATTTTCATGTACTTCTTCTTTATGCATTGTCTTGCACAGATCCTTGTTGATGCTTGATCTAGGATCTTGTTTATTACTCGTTTTTATGATTCCTGCTTGATGTGACGCGGAATCGCCTATGTGATGTACTTGTTGTCATGATTCATTATGTTGTGTTTTGAGATACCTTTGTTGTATATGGGATACTCATGTTGTCGACATGCATGTTTTGCATTGAGATCCCTTTATGCCATGTTGGTGGGATGCTCATCATGCATGAGTTTGTGTCATACTGATAGGAGTCTTTTGATTGAGAGTTCCTGTAGCGGAACATCTCTTAGAGCCACTCCTGTGTGAGGGCATTTTTCCTTGTATGATATCGACGTCACCTCCATGTACATCACCACTATTGACAACACTTAATGCAGTGGCCTACACCATCTTGACACTGGGGCCTGGAGACATAGTCCCTCTTGGACGAAATCCATTATCAACGACTTATGTTTTTATGTTGCTGATGATTGACATGTTCCTCTTCTTTACAACATGCAAATATATTCATTTATGTTCTTTTAACAATGAAATTTAACACATCACGAAAGTAAAAGGTCTTGGAAGGGTCCTTCGTCACACTCAAACCTGGATCAAGTGGTATCAGAGCGGTCTTTGCGTTGATGTGAATTACGGCGTGAACAATGGAACATGCGGTGATAGAGGATGAAAAAGTGATGTACGAGACCATGTTCAACATTTCCAAAAGAGTGGAAATCATGTATGAAACTCTACAGAAAGAGACAAAGGAAAAGGAGCGATTGCAGCTTCAGTTGCAAGCCACAGAAGAGGCCATGGAAGAACTAAATCAAAACAAACATAATATTCAAACAGAGAACATTGAATTGAAGATGTGTCTACATGAAGAGAAAGAGGAAAAACAAAGTTTTCTATGACAGCTGCAAGCAAAGGACGAGGCCTTGGAAAAGCTGCAGCGTGACCCATGTGAGGTAAAAAGTAGTTCTCCATCTTCATGTATATTTCCTGATGATGATTTCACTGTTTTTGAAAATCATACCACAGGAATTGGCTCCAAACTATTGAAGAAAATGGGGTATGAAGGAAAGGGTTTGGGAGTCAATGGCCAAGGCATTATCAACCCCATCAAAGTACAAGAATTACCCCGTCAGGCAGGACTTGGGTATGTCAGAAAGGAAATTGGCGAATGCACCAAGACAGTTAGTGAACCACCAAAAACGGATGATGAGAAATCCTCATCAGTTCTTTCCAAGCCAATAGAGGAGGTAAAAATGTTGATTTCCTTTCAATTTCGTTCTCACATAGTATGATTTCTGTTGGAGATTTGGAGATCCCAATTACAGGGACAAACATGCGGCTACTTACAAGGACGAGGCATGAGGAGGAAGAAGAACTTGGTGTTAATAACCAAGGCATAACTCAACATTTGGAGGTTGTGTAGAGACCTCAATTTGCAGGCTCGAGATACACCAAAGGAGAATGTTCGAAGGTGTCATATGCTTCTGAGACATTGTCAAAATTGTCGAGGAAAGAAAATGATGGGAACACATCCCCATCATCCCATGGCAATTTCCATTGCAAGGAATGAGTTGAGGCAAGCTCTCATCGCCATAATGACATCAGAGACAACAAGGGAAGGTATAACCACTTTTGATCTTCGAATGTTCATTTCGATTGTAATCATGTTTTTAATGATGAGCGTAAAACATGGCATCGAAAAACATGTACCTTTTGTGGATTACATAACCATACATTTTCTAAGTGTTGGAAAAGAATGGTAGCACACAAAAGGATGAGGCATGAAAGACCCTCTCAACAACATGTAAATAAACATGTTAAGCAAATCTGGAGGAAGAAAACCTATTGTCGTCATTGCGATAGAAATGGCCATCAAAGAGCCACTTGTTGGAGGCTCCATCCAGAGCAGTGCCTTAAAGACAAAGTGTCGATGCCTGAACCAAATGAAACAATTGTTTAACAAGAAAAACCATCACAGGGTGATGACCCGTTCACCTTGATAAGTGAAAAATGGTTTCTAGATATGTTAGTGTTTCATGGTCATACTTTTGTAAATCATTTGTTGCATTTTAAAATGTAAAAGTGATGATGTGTCTTCCATCGCTTGTTCAGCATCAATGATGTCTGGTCTTATTTGGTGTCACATGTTAAACTATGAAAGTGATGTTATGTTTCCATCACTTGTCAAAACAATAGCATTTGGCCTTATTTTTGCAAATCATGTGTTGCAGTGATGAAGTGTTTTCATCACTAGTTGAAGCAACAATGATAGGTTGGCCTTGTTGTCATAGTTGGGGTATTGCATCCATCTTGATGTAAATTTTGCCACCAAGTATGTGTTATACGCTTGTGGCAAGTGTGGGACATTTGGTTCATTAGTTGGTCATGAAAATCAAGCATGTAATTTGCGAAACAATGTACTACAAGTTGCAGAGGTTGCAGGTGTCAGCTCATCGCTTAAGACTCCAAAGAACAAAGGTGAAGGAGATGAAAGCGAGACCTTTCAGGACGCTTGTGATGGAGACTAGGTACAGAGAAGTTGCCGATTATTTTTCATGCTTTTGGAGGACCAAAAGCTCCTCAGTGGGGAGGATTGATCCAGGTGACTCCAGAGACACACACAAGACAATGAGGACTCAAGGAAGCTAAAAAATAAAAGTGTTGGATTATGCTCAAACTAGGACCAGAGTGTAGATCTTGTCTTCCTGATCATGGCAGTGCGAACGGTTTATCAATCCTAGTCCGGATGTGAAAGTTAGAAGAAATCAAAGTTGGGTTGACTTTGTGATGACTGGGCAGCTTAAAGAGGCCACAATTTGGACCGAACCCGACCACTGGATTCCAGGAAAAATTGTGGGGTCATTAATTTGACTCCGACAACGAAAAATCCTAATTTCAAAAATGTGCATTATTGTTTTTAAAACAAAAAAATATATATTAAAAGTGGGTGGGGGCCACCAACCCCACCACCCCCAACCAACCTACGTACCATGTATTAAAAATGGTGAGGCCGGCGGGAGTTGAACCTGCCCGGCCACGTGGGTTAGCCCACCGGACGACCCCATAAATAGTACAACCAACCTCAAACCACGCAACTCCATGCATATGGACCACCTCACAGCGATAAAGGCAACAAATGACAGAAATGGGGCGGGCCACCCAAAACAGCGGACCCGCCACCCCAAAGTTAACAAAAAAATATTGCATGGGTTAAGTCGGGAGGGGCGGGATTTGATCCCCCGACCCCTCCTCAACGAATTTCCAATCTTGCCATTACACCAAACGGTCATTGTTGACAAATCTGACCGAAAATTTATATTAACCCGTTAGTTCATCAGTGCGCCTGGGCAGATGGAGGAACCAGGAGTGGGCATGCATTTCGAGGCAATTAATTTTTATTTCTTAATGCAGGTGGAACCATGAATTTTGTAGTAGGGTTGAATTTTCACATTGTCAGAATTTGACAAATTTTATATGGATTCAACACCTCTTGATGCCACGAACATGATGGAATTGTCTGTTTCTCCATCAGAGTTCTGCATTTTTTTTTGGCTATTTTCAGGATGAAGGTGGAACCATTATTGTCAGGGAGCGGACCCATGATCCTTGCAATTTTCTCGAGGAGGTAATTTTTCTCCATGTCAGAATATAGTCAAGTTTATACTTGTTTTCCACAGGGATCACAATGGCAAGGTCAGATTCGCCATTTGAGTTGCATACTTCCAGTCCACCCATGGAGCGGAATCTTTGAGGAATATAGGGGGAATCTAAAAGATTCCTTGAGCCCCAGATTCTCAATTTCTCAGAATTCAGATTTTGGATAGTCGATTTTGCACTACTCGACGCCACAAATCTGATGGTGCATTCATATTTGTCATTCTCTCATTTCATTTTTTAGCCACTTTTCTAAGTGCCAATGCAGATGTCCACATTCATGTGTAAGCAGTCATTTTCATGCGATCGATGCCGTGAGATCGATGGTCCGAATAGCTTCAGCAGTTTGACATCCGCTTCTTTAGATGGCCCTTGGTTGTGAGGTATATGCAGTGTTCATGTACTTCTTCTTTATGCATTGTGCTGCACAGAGCCTTGTTGATTCTTGATGTGGGATCTTGTTTATTATTCGTTTTTATGATTCTTGCTTGATGTGATGCAGAATCGCCTATGTGATGTACTTGTTGTCGTGATTTATTATGTTGTGTTTTGAGATCCCTTTGTTGTATATGGGATATTCATGTTGTCGTCATGCATGTTTTGCATTGATATCCCTTTATGCCATGTTGGTGGGATGATCATCATGGATGAGTTTGTGTTATATTGATAGGATTCTTTTGATTGAGAGTTCCTGTAGCGGAACATCTCTTAGAGCCACTCTTGCGTGAGGGAATTTTTCCTTGTATGATATCGACTTCACCTCCATGTACATCACCACTATTAACAACACTTAATGTAGCGACCTACACCATCTTGACACTGGGGCCCGGAGACGTAGTCCCTCCTGGACGAACTCTGTTATCAACAACTCATGTTTTTTTTGTCGTTGATGATTGATATGTTCCTCTTCTTTACAACATGCAGATGTATTCATTTATGTTCTTTTAAAAATTCGATTTAACACATCACGAAAGTAAAAGGTCTTGGAAGGGTCCTTCGTCACACCCGAACCTGGATCAGTTACCAACCATGGGTTGGTCTCGCTGTTAGTCATGCATGCAATTGATCAACTTCAAATCCCGTGGGAAACATTCTGGGATTCTATAGAGGAAGAGATAGCAGCTACTAGAGCCGCTAGAGAAGAAGAGCCGAAAGCGATGGAGGAAGAACCCAGAGCAGAGGACGAATACATAGATCAAGAAGAACTAGAGGAAATGGAGATGGAACTCGAGGGGCTGGAATAGAACCAGGAGCGTGAACTGTTATAGACATATTTGGGCACTGCAACCCCAAACACATATGCCCATAAAACCAAGGGCTCCCAAGTCCCTAAAAGTGTTATTTCTACACTAAAGGAGCAAGGTCAGCTGATTACATCATCTCCCAGAAGTTTTCCATGAAAAACTACTCAGAACTGGTCAAAACTGGACCATACAGCTGCTCAGTGCTAAGGGTGCGATGCATATCACTTGCCACATGCAACAAGTATGATGCATAATGGAAAGCCCTTTTGTAGGGTGCGATGAGCGAGAGCAGACAAATGGCAGAAGCAATTTTCGAGGTGGAAACCCTGAGAATCTTCTAAAAGCTGCTCATTTGACACTTGCCTCTTTGAATTCACCCAGGGATGAGTAAGAGATCATGAAATCGCCAAGTGGAACCAAGAACTATCAGAGAGATGACACTAATCAAAATCCCAGAAGCTGACTCACCCCCCTACAAACATCTATATATGGATCCCTCATCCTAGAGATCCAGATGCTGGAATCTTGTATTTTGTAGGGAAGTGCTATTGGTTTCTCTGTGCAACATTGTATTGTTGGGTGATCTAAGCTTTTCATGAGGTGAAGAGGGCTTTCATGCTGGGAGGATGGCGCTGGGTCAGACCAATGGGTTGTAATCCTCTCTTCTACTACTATCAATAAAGCTATTTGAGTTTTCCTCCATATTCATGTATATCTCTGAATCTTGTATTGATATATGCATTTGTATGGTTAATATACATTCATCCTATATTGTTTATGGTTATAGATCTATATACTTTGATGGTATTATGCTGCTTTGACTCTACAGGTGCTCTTTGAAGCGGGACAAGTAAGGAAGGAGTGGCGAAGTTCTGTCAAAGGGGAAATGAAACAAGCAAAGAGCCAAGCGAAAGACTAAGGTTGGTAGTCTCTGCTTCTTTCTCATCTATCTCTCATAAAGGAAAACACAAGTGACCTTAGTTTGTTTGTTTCTAAGATAGCTACCCGTCTTAGTGGGACTAGCAGCTCTGAATGGACACTAGTTTTCTGGATAACAAAATGGTGACTCCACCGGGGAGCAAATAGTTTGATTTCTTGTTTATATTTGTTTTCTTTATAAACTACAAAAGGAGCCTGAAGTTAAGCCAGTTAACCTTCGAACTGCATTTTCTATGCAAGTGCAAAGAAGATCAATGCTGATTCAGTCCATCTCCGGGTTTTGTTTATAAACTAAACAACTAACTTGCAAACATCCTAAGTGCCCTGGTGGTAACTCAAGTAACCTCATTAGATCAGACCCTATACTTTATGTTTACTGCCTATCATTAGCTCAGCCTAAATCCCTGAACTAAGCTTCAAACTATGACCAAATACCAAGTGAAAGTCTCGTCCCTGGATCATCGCACTGTCTCCTTTTGACGTTCTGGATGCATCGCACCTCCCGTGTGCAGTAGGTGGGATGCATCCTTGTTTCCCTATGTTACAGGTGCGATGATCAGATAAGGCTGTTTCTGCCTCCAGATTTTGGTTTTTTCTTCATTGTCTTCAGCTTTATTCAAGAGTTTTGCTATCTGTGTACCACTGTTGAAACTCCCTTCCTTTGCATTATTCAGCCTCCATTATACAAATAATTGTGATTGTTTTTATGTATTTTTCGCCATTTACAGTTCTCCTTTACAAAAAAGTAGCTTAATCGAACTATCGTCTTTTGATTTGAAAGTGTCGCAAGTGTCGTTTTCAGTGAAAGAAAAGAATCCTACTATTTTTGATGGTCGATTACACTGTTACTCTTGTATTTGATTTGAATTAATAGTATTTCAAGTGTCGAAAGTAGTTTTCAAATTGAAGTTGAAAGTGTCGCTCTTAGCCTTCCTTTCGTTTTTTAAATTCGAAATCGCAAAGAGTCGTCTTAGCCTTCCTTTCGTTTTTTGAATTCGAAATCGCAAAGTAGTCTTCCTTTCATTTTTTGAATTCAAAATCGCAAAGTGTTGTCTTAGTCTTCCTTTCATTTTTTTAATTTGAAATCGCAAAGTGTCGTCTTGTCTTCCTTTCGTCTTTTGAAGAGAAAATTGTTAGTACTGTCACTTTGAGAGAAAAGATAGTTCAGATTTGTACTTAGCATTCTTTTTTTCACTCACACATTAAGAAAGCAGAAAACAAATACATGCATGTGCATTTGCATTTAGACTGCTTGTTGATTTTGATTTAGGACAGTGCATCTAGTGTGTGCTCTTTGCTTATGTTGAAAGAATTTCGCTTCTCTTTCCTTAGTAGCTAGGATTTTCATTGCGAAAAGAAGAGTAAACCACCGTTTATCATCTTAGATTGCATATTTAGGAATTGTATATCTAGATCACGTGGTGAACCTTAAAGGCAAACTTCTTAAGAAAGATCAATTGTAAAATAAATTTAATGAACATAAAAACGCTTTGGAACCTAACGCACAACATTTAGAAGTCTAGGCTAGAGACGTATTTCGGTGTCGTAAAGCCTAGTAACTATCGTTTTCATCGTAGGTTGGTTGATTCCTCCTCTTTGAGAAGAAAAGTGCCAGTACAGACTTGTGCTCTCATGTACCGTCGAGTATATATTGGGAGACCATAATAGGCTATATCCTTTATCCTTAGGAAGCCGTGTCCACCGCCCTATCGATCGCAATGCACTGAACACAACATTCAAGAAGATTGACTGCCGTACCGTAAAAAGTATTCTGCATTTTTGCGATTGGTTTGGTAATCCCTCTCTCTAGATTTCCAGAGTAGTCGCTTTCATTCCTTTTTAGACTCCTTAAAGGAAAAGGTCCATCTGAGTGCTTGTCACTTCAGGCTCATTAAAAATTGAAGGCGACTAGAGTCATATTTAGCTTTTTCTCGACTCTTAAAAATTGAAAAAGCAAGTTGTGTCAAAGCATCATAAAATTTATTTTAATTGGAATAACATCACTGTTCCCTCGTTGATCTTAGGTTGAGAAAATGGAGTCCACCAATCAAGGATTTCCCCTTGGGGGAAATCCTAGTCCTTTCTCCTCTTGGGGAGATGTTGGTGCACCTCATATGGCCACATTGTCCCTTCCAAGACTGACAATTGGCCTGCCAGTATGGCTCTTCTCGACCTCTGTCGTTCAAAGCACCGTGATTCCTGAGCAATCAAACCAGCAACCAGATGATACTAAAGTTACCCCCCAATCTTCTACTTCGTTTGTTTCTCCCTCTCCTTCTTCCTCTTCACTTGGTGAAGCTAGTAAAACTAAAAACCAAGTAACTGAAAAGAAGAAGAAAGGGAAGGAGAAGAAGAAGAAGAAGCCAACGGTAAAAGGGGGCAACCATTGTCTAGCGAAAATCCACATATTGCACCATCCAAACCTAAATCTCCATGTGCCATTTGCAAAGGGGACCACTATCATCGAGATTGTCCTTGCATCCCACGGATCTTAAGGGACTGGTCTCCCCGCTTGCACAATCCAGTGTCGTCAACCTTTGGTGATCATGTTGAGAGTACACCATCAACTAGTGAAAATGAAGTAAATGGACAGAAAGGAAGATCTAAATTTCCTTGCAGACTGTGTGAAGGCGATCATGTCCTCCACCATTGTCCCTTCCTGGACAAAGCTAAAAGAGTCTTGGATAACTGTCCTGCGTCACCGCAGCGACTTCCTCCTGGATACAAGAAATTCTTGCCGAGTCCATTGCTAGTTGAAAATCCGCTGACACACCTTTGTTGTTGGTCGAAGCACCTATCATTGAAGATAAACCCTATGATTCCACATCGGACCAAAGTCAACAGGTCGAGACAGCAGTCGACCCCATCTTGTCTTCAGAGGATCCACCTTCAGATGATACAGTCACCATAGAGAATGAGAACGATACTGTTCAAATTCTTTTCGTAAACATAGACTCTGATGAACATGGGGGAAATCTACCCATTCCTTTACCGTAATAAGGAAGTTCGTCAGAGATTTATCCGGCCGTTTATTCGATCCCACCTCCTAGCAACCTAGTCGTTTCCTTCGATTGGAATCTACTAGGCATACCTCGTCTACCATCTAGTGTACCATTCTGAATCATAGTACAAGCTTACAGAATGATCATGGTTGATACTATCATAGATGAAGGGGCTTCTGTGAGTATCCTTTCCTCAACTTCTTGGAAAGCGCTTGGTTCGCCATCGCTTCTGCTTGAGATTCGAAATCTGACAGGCTTCAACAAAGGAACCAGTCGACCATTAGGGATCCTTCCAAATTTGCCTATAACTTTGAGAAGGAAAACCGTTCATCTAAATGTGATGGTAGTCCAAGGACCTTTAGATTACAATCCACTCCTTGGGCATGATTACATTTATAGCATGGGAGCTATTGTTTCCTCACTTTTTCGAGTGATGTGTTTTCCACATGAAGGCAGACTAGTCCAGCTCATAGACCAACTTTCATTCCCCGGTTCACACATAGCTAATAGTCAAATTCCATCCCTAACTGGTCTTTTTGCGCAAGGAATGTCTCATCAATCTCCAGTCCATCCACCTGATGAGCGCAAGTGATTCGGTGATTGTTACTAAAACCCAGGGGGCATGCACCCTGGTCTGCTTTGGCAGGAAAACTCTAGGTATAGGGCAGGTTTCTGCGAGGGATATATGACTAGTCTGACACACCCGTCCGTTTAGGAAAATGGGATTAGACTGGAATAAGATTCCCTCGTCAAATTTTATGTGATTGGAAGTGGATTCAACCTTTCACCTTTGTCTATTTCAATGGACAGAGCCAAGGAAGTGTTTGGTCTGCAAATGCAAACAAAACAATCTTACAAATGCGAGAACTTCCATATGGTAACCTGGAAACTCTACTTTTCTTTATACCTAGGGGCATGCAAACCTTTTGCATGCAAGTGAAAAGCGACCATTTATTTTCTTAGTTTGTAGGCTATTAACCCTTTAAACTTGTAGGTTGGTCGTTCCTAGATTGCTTAACAAAAGGCTTCGGAGCAAAGTTTCGAATGGCGCAAGCTCCCTAAAAAATGAACCTATCGATGAGACATCCTTATTATACGACTGACACGAGCAATTTTACGTGAAGTTCAAGCTCGTTAAAAAATAAACCTAGCAATGAGCATATGTTACACCAGAGTTTAAGCTCATTAAAAAATGAACCCACCTTCAGTAAATAACCATTGCGATCGCATAATTATCAGCTTCTAAACCTTGGTCGTGTTCTTACCATCACATCCACTCTTTTTTAGTTGATCATACGCTTCCATTTGATTGTTTGCCCCTTTTGAGGAACAACTACGATGAGTGATCCTATTAGCCACTTTCTCTACACTGTCGTGATTGAAAAATTTCCAAACCTTATCTGGAACCAGCTGCTATCCAAAAACATCACTCGTTCCTCAGAAAACAAGTCTCCTTTAAGCTCTTTTCATCTAACTCGTAAAATATGAAAATATTGTCGAGAAATTGGCCTCTCTAGCTCGTTAAAGCGATTGGAAGTGCCATCCATCCTCTATATTTAATCTTTTTGGACCTGAGGGATTATTACACAAAACGATCGAGCGTTTGTCTTGTTCGGCTTGTTAAAATCATCGAAAAGTCATCCATTTTGCATTGTTTTATACTTTTTCGGACTTAAGGGATTTATTATGAAAAAGGAATATTGGAGTTTCCTTTCCGTCTCTTTTCAAACTCTTTAAAATTGAAAAGAACCGAGTTATCCTTGTCGTTAAGCTCGTCAAAGCAATAGCGACAAACTTGTCCATGCAAACAAGAGTGAGTCTCACTGTCACTAGGCTCGTTAAAACATAGCGACGGGGTTTCTCGAAGGGCAAATTATAGAACAGGCATATGTTATCATCCTCAAGCTTGACAAAAATAAAGAGGTATTGGTCAGAAATGATTGGGGAAAATTGGGAAGAAAAACTTGAAGAAACTTTATTGGTAGCAGGTCGCTCTTGAACATGACACTTTCACTCCATCACCATGATTGAGTCGGGTTGGGTTATTTCATTCACCGGTCATATCACCATTGGTCCACCATACCATCCACTTTTGGGGTTAACGCTACCAATCCATTTCAATGTCACCGATATGTTCAAGAGAAGTTGCTCAGAGAATTCACCAACCTAGCTTGTGTCTCATCCGCTGCAATACCTTCACACTTCATTCTTTCATGACCGCCACCCTGAACCTTGTATCATCAGATCGTTTTCACCTCCACAAAATCATTTTCTCCGTTTCATGTCGTAGATGTGGGATTCATTAAGGCCCTCCTACGACGGGTCACTTCTTGTCGACATCAACTCATTATCCAAGAAGTCGACTTAGGAACAACCCTTTCAGTACTTTGAAGCTTGCATGCCTCAATGGCAAGTTTCTCACTTCCGGCGACAGGTTTACATCAATGACCTTCGACCGAAAGATTTTGCGTGGTGTTCGACATCGACTCATGCATTCACACCACGTGAATTGTACTGCAGTACCTTGAGGGTCATCATCATCATTGTTGATTCCTCTCATGCCTGTTAACAGCTTACATCATTGGCTAGTAATCAGGCGATGTCTTTCCATGTTCGACATCAGAACATCTTTTCACATGGACTGTCTTGTACTTCGAGAGAAGTTTGAATGAGTTTTGAAGACCTCGGATCTAGTTTCATCCATTCGGGCTGTGATATATTCAGGAAAATAAAGACATCAAATGTACATCATTGCTGCACAGATAATCATCCAAGCCAAAGGATGATGGCTCTACCAGAATCATCAATCTGCCACACAGACGGTTGTCTGTCCTATGTACATGAAAATGAATTTATAAATCTAAGCATGGGAATGCCCGCCTCAGCTAGATCATGAAAATATTATGAAGATAATGTATTGTATTGTATCTTATTACAGGTCACCTTCCAGTTCGAAAAACCTCGGATCCTCATGATAAAGCATTTCACCCGACATCAAAAATATTTACGACCTCATGCTTTAGGGGGCAACTGTTATAGACATATTTGGGCATTGCAACCCCAAACACATATGTCCATAAAACCAAGGGCTTCCAAGTCCCTAAAAGTGTTGTTTCATACCCTAAAGGAGCAAGGTCAACTGATTACATCATCTCCCAGAAGTTCTCCATGAAAAACTACTCAGAACTGGTCAAAACTGGACCATACAGACTGCTCAGTGCTAAGGGTACGATGCATCTCACCTGCCACATGAAAAAAGTGTGATGCATACTGGAAAGCCCTTTTGTAGGGTGCGATGAGTGAGAGCAGACAAATGGCAGAAGCAGTTTGCTAGGTGGAGACCCTGAGAATCTTCTAGAAGCTACTCATTTGACAATTTCCTCTCTGAATTCACCCAGGGATGAGTAAGAGATCATGAAATCTCCAAGTAGAACCAAGAACTATCAGAGAGATGACACCAATCAAAATCCCAGAATCTGACTCACCCCCCTGCAAACATCTATATATGGATCCCTAATCCTAGAGATCCAGAGGCTGGAATCTTGTATTTTGTAGGGAAGTGCTATTGGTTTCTCTGTGCAACATTGTATTGTTGGTTGATCTAAGCTTTTCATGAGGTCAAGAGGGCTTTCATGTTGGGAGGATGGCGTTGGGTCAGACCAATGGGTTGTAATCCTCTCTTCTACTACTTCTATCAATAAAGCTATTTGAGTTTTCCTCCATATTCTTGTATATCTCTGAATCTTGTATTGATATATGCATTTGTATGGTTACTATACATCTGATCCTATATTGTTTATGGTTATAGATCTCTATGATTTGATGGTATTATGTTGCTTTGACTCTATAGGTGCTCTTTGAAGCAAGACAAGTAAGGAAGGAGTGGTGAAGTTCTATCAAAGGGGAAAGGAAACAAGCAAATAGCCAAGCAAAAGACTGAGTTTGGTACTCTCTGCTTCTTTCTCATCTATCTCTCATAAAGGAAAACACAAGTGACTTTAGTTTGTTTGTTTCTAAGATAGCTACCCGTCTTAGTGGGACTAGCAGCTTTGAATGGACACTAGTTTTCCCAATAACATGAACCAAAGAGGATAGTCGAGGCTACTCCACAAGAACCAGCCTTGACTGTAGAACCGATGGAAGAAGAAGTGTTGCAGCAAGGGGCTGATATAGAAAGGGTCACTAGCACCACGACTGAGGTTGTCTCACAAGAACCAGCCTCGACCATGAAGCCAGTGGAGCAAATCAACAACACTGTAACAAGAGAAGAGATACCACATCAGGCTGAGGTGGAGGAATTTGTTAATATTGCAGCTGGGGGTGTCCCACAAGAACCACCCTCGATTGTGGAACCAATGGACGAAGATGAACTAGGACGAGAGGGGCCCGAATTTGAAAGAACCGTGGGGCCAACAGAAGGAGAGGCTATGGGTATAATGGATGGAATTGATGTAATGATGCAAGAATCCATTTTTATCAATGTCATGCTGGAAGAAATAGTGCCAGCATTGTCTATTCAAGAACTGCTAGATACAGAAGGTGGTGTTACACAAGAACCACCATCAACCTGTCCGACCCTGGAGATTGCAAAGGAATTAGATGCTGAGACTGACACTGCTCCACAAGAACTAGTGTCAACCTCGGAACAGGGGACTGCACAGGTAGGGGTTTCAAACTAGAGCAGAGACATTACAGATAGAGGGAAAGAGCCTGAGGCCACAACTGGGGCCGAGATAGATTAGGTAGGAAAATTCTTTCAATTTTCCTCTTACTTCTCCATTCCAAAAGGGGTGAGGGTGTCTCACTCTTCCCGACACGCGGAGGAGGATGTTGTCATTCCACCAATTTTGAAGTTTGATGGGTCGAATAAGGAACCAACTACCATAGGTTTGTTGGTCGTAGACCTCCACAGAGACCTTTCCCAGGAACCCAGAATAGAGGAAGAGGCAGGTGTTTTTGAAACAAGGGAACCTAGAGGGGAAATTTTGGCTGAACCACCGATGGACACCCATCAAGTGAGTCTACCACCTATCGAGATAGCTTCACAATAGGTCGAGGCAGGAGTCAGTAAGGAAGCGACTGCTCCCAAGGAAGAAAGACCAAGAAAAGTAGCCCCGTCGATTAACCCTGTGGATACTCCCTCGAGTAATCCACCACCTGTCAAACCGGATGCAGTACCAGATGAGGTGGTGGTTAAACAAGAATGGGTATAATTGTGTGAGCAATGGAGGCTGCCTATTAAGCAGAAATATCAGCTGCAATTAAAAGAAAATGCGGCTCAAAACAAAGGTCAAGAGGCGGAGAAGGCAGGTGCACCGGTTGAAGAAACAAGTGAAGAAATATAAGCAGTGGGCTAAGAAGCCCAAAGCCACGACGACCAAAGCAGAGACACAGGTAGATGGAGTGGCAACAACCTTTGTTTCCACTCAGATATACCCTATAGAGTATTTGTTTGAAGGCCGTGAGTTTTCTTTGACAGCTGAAGTACAAACCTGGAAATCCACCACGGCGTGATATTAGAACGAAGTGAAGAAAGCCCAAGAACGAGCATCCACGGCTATCTTCGAATATGTGGAGTGCATTGATATAATGAAATTGAGGTATGCAAAGTAGTAACTCAAGGTGGAGCGGCTGGAAAGGCAAGTGGCAGAGTTGAAAGCCGACAAAGAACAGATGCTCTATTTAGCACAAGAGGTGATGGCATGTTGCCCTCCCGCTTCCAATTATTCTTTATTTTTGCATGAAAGTTTTATTTTCTTCTGTTTGGAAAACATCTAGAAAGAAATTGGTCACGAGATTGAGGATGGTGTACAGTTCCTCTGGATATTGAGAGCCCATGATGTGCCAACTCACCATTTGATGTGTGAGCTTTACATGCATGGGTATCTCCTGCGTGTTGATAGAGAATTTAATATGGTTCCATATGTGGGGGAAATTCATTTAAGGGCCTCACCTCTTACACTTTCAATCAGATAAGTTGGCAAAAGGCTTCTAATACGTTCGAGTCAAATCAGGTCACAAAGCCTTTTATGGTAAGAGGAGAACCCGAGAGATCACTGACTATGTACAATAAGCACACTACATTTTTAGAAATTATGGGAAATAAGGAACAGATGCTGAGGACACAAAAGTGGTGCATTGATCTCTATGTCAAACAATTGGTCATGTTTCAAGCTGAGACCCTAGATAATTGTCAGAAAAGGTGGATGATGTCACCCACAATTGTCCGGAACAGAGAACTATTTGGAGCACCAAATTTTGCACGAGCACTCAATAGGGTTCCAAGATACCTGACATGCATCCAAACATGTGGGGTTCGGTGGATGGGAATTTGATTTGAGTACCCTGTCCTTTGGTTGCCAGCAGAGCACTACACCCAAGTATATAATGTACCAAATGATTGGTGGAAGGAAGTTCTTCTCTCAGAGGGGTTTAAGGTTCCAGGAACAGAAATGGCCGAGGAATACGATCTTGCCCGGCTTCATGAAGCACACAGCCTATCCAACCCAGACCTGGGGAGACGACGATCTGTACGAGCGCATACAGAAGGCTAGTTGGGGGGAGATGTTGGGCACCAAATCGGCTTATCTTTTCCCTACATTTTCACTCCTCTTTTCATCCTTTTTGTATTCATTCGCATACATTTACTATGTAAAACTATGAGGTAATTCCCCTTTATCGTCTCTTGGGATATTTAATTAATGAATTAGAGTCATGAGGGTTTTACCTATGAAAACCACAAAAACATGTCATGACCGCAGATTATGGAGCGTAGGTGTTGAACTCACGGCATATCGCAGCAGTTCCGCAATTCACAACAGTTGATCGACCACGATGAAATAGCATAACTGATTTGCGGTTGTTCTCAACCCGTTTTGGATCATTCTTGTTCTTTCTCTCTCAACGCTAGTGATGTGTTGAACTGATGTATATCTTTGGGCATATAGTTGCCAGGTTTTGGGGAGAGATGTTACTCCCCTTTGTACTATATAAAAGATGGGTCATTCTTGTACAAGGGGTTAGCCAGACCCTGCATTGTATTGTAACGTCATTGTTTAGATTAATAAAATACAACCCTTTTTGTTGGTCTATCTTTCACTGTGAGTAATGCAGCCCTAATCAGAGAGTTGGGCCCGCTCTTCTGATTAGGTGTTGCGTGTTTCCTTGTTATGTGTGTATTTTTCATTGGTGTTTATTTATTGATTATTGTTGCAGACTCTTTATATCATTGCGAATACCTTTTTAAGTTCTGCAGTTGAGTTTCTATTTCTGTTTCAGCAATGCTTTGATTGGTAATCATAAACCCTTGGTCAATGACAGATTGTAACCTTGCCCCTGCATATACCTTGCGTCTTGCCTTGAAAAGAATACGCACCCAAACTGACACATTAATGTAGGAAAAGGGGTGAATAAATCGTTCATACCTGGACACCAACAATAACCATACATATAGAGATGTAGTAGAAATAATGCTTCATTTCATTACTGTAAAATACTGAAATATTCTTACAAATAGAAATGGAAATAAGCTAGCTAGAGCGATGGTAGCTTATCTCTGAGAAGAGATGTGGCAGCTACATGCCTTTGAACTGTGTTACAATGAGGTTCGAAGGCATATTTATTATTTAGAAACAATGGAGAACCCTAAACATCCAAAAACCTAACCCTAGAAGATGAAGTGACAAACTATGGGCCCCGTTTGGGTAAATTGGTACATCAACTTCTCGAGGTTGTAACTTTGGCATACAATCTCTGTTTGACATGCACAATATCTCGTTAGAAAGATCTATCCGAGAACTACAACTTTGGGAAGAGCAACGTCGGACCATGGACCCAAGTTGCTCCTAGTTTTCCCAAAAAACATCATTTCCGGCCTCAAAACGGCTCTGGAAGTTCAGGACCCAAAAAACTAAACTGCTAAAAATAGTAAACTATGCAACAATTAAGGAAATTGAAAAGATGAAAAAAATAATGGTGGGGGTCCAAGCAGACTTGGAGGGTGGCCACCAATATCCACCTAGATCAGGGCGATCCACTAACAGATCGACTCCAAGGAAATGAAGAAACAGTTGATGTGTTTGCCTCCCTTATAGCAGCTACAGGACCTCCAAGAATCAGGCCAACAGTAAACAAGTTTGTTAAAAAGCTCGATGATATTCCAGAAATCTCCCTTCCTCCTGCTCTTCCTCGCAGAGCAGCGTTGTCTCTCACTGAACGTGGTCTAGTTGGACAGTTCACTGGGCTATGGTCATCCCCCAAATCGGTCCAAAGATGGGTCGAAAGAAACTGGAGCTCAACCATCAATGGGAAAATCGCAATAAGATTATGTGGAAGGGGATACTACACCTTTCATTTTGAATCAAAGGAAGATAGAGATCTGATCTTTAGAAATGGCCCATATTTCATGGATACCAGAGGACTATACCTAAACCGATGGACCCCAGACTTTGATCCTGAAATGGATGTGCCAAGTGGAGTGCCAGTATGGGTCAGGTTACCCCATCTCCCTCTACACTGCTGGGGAGATGAGTCAGTAAAGGCCATAGGAAATGTAGTAGGAAAATATATAGATAGATGTGAACCGAAGGACAATATGCATGCATGTGCCAGAATATGTGTGGAAGTGGATCTAGGAAAAGGACTTCCAGAAGCGATCAAGATTAAGGTCGACCAATGGACGCATATACAATAGTTGGACTACGAGCAGATCCCATTCAAATGCAAGGTATGTCACGAATATGGTCATTTTGCAAATAGATGCTCTAAAAAAAGAAAGTGAAAATGTAGAGGAACAAGAAAATAAATGGGAGCAAGTAAAAAGGAAGAAACCCACCAACAAGCAGCCTCCCCTCCCCCATCTTCGCAGCCCCAGGAATCAAATGAAACTTCCTCACCATCTCCTTCCACTGCCCTCCCCCACACCTCACAAATTCGAACCCCTTTGGGCCACTAGAAGACACTACAGATCCTCCCTCACCCAAATCCCCAACGCATTCACATAACCCCCTTATCCTCTCCACCATCCCTTCAAACCCTCGCTCCCCCCTCCCCCCCATCAGTGGACCGTATCTTAACTAGAAACCAATCCAAAGAGACCCTACAAATCAATGAACACCAAAAAAAAGCAGGCAGAAAATCCAACAAGGAAATAAGGGATGAAGCAGCTGCCAAAGAGATGGCTCTAGGTACTCAGCAACCAATGGACTCCTTCCTTGGGAAAAATACAGGAAACAGTGAGAAAAATCAGCAGAGAGGGAAGGGCATCGTGCACCAACAAACCAATAAATAATGATAGTGGTCTCTTGGAACTGTCATGGTCTGGGCACATCCTACAAAGCAAATGTAGCAAGAGACATCCTAACGAAAGAAGTGTCAGACATTTTCATGATCCAGGAGACCAAAACAAACAGTCAAGAAACTGGAAAAATGATACAAAAATTAAAAAATTATGAAGGAATAGCGCTTGAAGCAACAAGAGCCTCAGGAGGAATTTGCACTCTTTGGAAAAAAAGGAAATGGGAAATGACAAATCAAAAAATCGGCAAGCATTGGATCAAAACAGAATTAAAGGATCTCAACACAAAGGAAAACTACAGCCTCATTAACATATATGCTCCAAATCATTATAAAGAAAAAGAACAATGTTGGAACTCGGTAAAAGAAGTACTAACAGAAAGTCAAAATGGGAAAATAATTTTGGGAGGTGATCTAAACTTGGTAAGAAAGGTAGAAGAAAAATTTGGAGGGACTTATCATGCGGATTCGTCAAGAGAAGCTCTGGAAGAAATAATGGAGCAACACAATCTAATTGATATCCCGCCAAGTAACGGGAAATACACATGGAGCAACAAGAGAGTGGGTAAGAATAATATAAAGGAGAGGTTGGACAGAATTTTAGTTCAAGAAACCATAGCAGCTGATTACACCTCTGTAAAATCCAAAATTATTCATACAACAGCCTTAGATCATAAACCAGTAGCACTTATTTTGGGCAAAATGGACAACCAAGGTCCTCTTCCTTTTAGATACAATTCAATCTGGGACAACAATGAAGATTTCAGAACTCAAATCAAAGAGGGATGGGCACAAAACATTACAGGATCTCCCCAATATGTATGGGAAACAAAATTAAAAAATCTGAGAATAAAGCTAAAAATATGGGCAAGAGAGAATGAAATTAAAAAAGAAAAAGAAAAGAAAATAGAGCTACAAAAAAAATGGACAACATGCAAGAAGAAAAGGAAAACAAAGAGGAGGACAAGCATGATTATTTGAAAGAAAAGGAATTATTTTGGGAAATATACAGGCAAAATAGAAAGGAAGAAGAAGAGCTCAGATTAAAATCCAGATGCCTTTGGCTGAAAGCAGGGGATAAAAATACTGCCTTCTTTCACAACACAATGAAAATTAGAAGAGCCAGAAATCAGATAGACCAAATTAAAGTGGATGGACAAGAAATAAAGGGAGTGGAGGAATTAAAAAAATCAGCCCATAACCACTTCAAAGATCTATTAACAGCAAATGAACAACCAGTAGATCATGAGGATTTTCTACAACACATCCAAAAAAAAAAGTGAGGAACAAAATTCAGAAATAAATAAAGAAATCTTTGAAGAAGAAGTGCTAGCAGCAATATGGAGTCTTCATCCAGACAAGGCTCCGGGGCTAGATGGGTTCACAATCGCCTTTTATAGGCAGCACTGGAATGTCATAAAAAAATATTTCATGAGAATGACAAAAAATGTATTCAAAAAAAAAATGGGAGGAAATACCAAATCCTCTTATCTGGCTCTAATTCCAAAGGAATCCAACCCAACAACTTTCAACAGATATAGACCAATATCTCTCTGCAACTCCTCCTACAAAATTATCACAAAAATTATAGCCAATAGAATCAAAAGAGTTCTCCCTGATGTAATCTCTGAAAATCAGGGCGACTTTGTCCCCAACCGGCAAATAATTGACAATGTGATTATTGTCCAGGAAGCAATTCATACTAGCATTCAAAGGAAAGAGAAAGGAATTATTATAAAGCTAGACATGGCAAATTCTTTTGATAGAGTCAGCCACTCATATCTAACAACAATTCTTAAAAAATTTGGGTTCTCTCAAGACATAATCGAGACCATACAGGCTTGTATCTCAACCCCTTGGATAGCGCCACTAATAAATGGAAGACCCAGCAACTTCTTTCAGAGCTCAAGAGGGTTGAGACAAGGATGTCCTCTATCTCCATTTCTATATATTATAATGGCTGAAATGCTAAGTGCAACATTGGAAAATCATTGGAAAATCAAAGGAAAGAAAAAAATCACAGGTATCCAAATTGCAAAAGGAGTAAAAAATATCAATCATTCTCTTTTTGCTGATGACACTCTTTTATTGGGAGGGGCATCAAGTATAATAGCAAGAAGATTTTAAAAAGTTCTGGATGATTTTCTTCAGGTATCCGGAGGGCTATTAAATAATTCAAAATGTAGAATATATGGTTGGAACACTCCTCCAAGAATAATGCAGAACATCTCACAAATCCTTGAAATTCCAACACAAGCAAGATGGATGCACTTCACCTACCTAGGACTTCCAATAGCCAAGGAGAATGTGAAAGCTGAAGTATGGAGCAAACATGTGGAAAAAATGAAGGACAAAATACAAAAATGGGGTATGATGTGGCTCAATATGGCAGGCAGGGTGATTATGATTAAGGCACTACTTTCAGCTCTCCCAATATATCAGTATGCGATTATTTTGGCTCTGGCAAGTGCTCACAAGCAAATGGAAATAATCATAAGAAGCTTTCTTTGGCAGGGAGGAAAGCAAGAGAACAAAAAGTTCAGTCTGGTAAAGTGGGATCAAGTCACACTACCATATGAACAGGGAGGTCTATCCATACGTTTACCAGGCTTAATGAATGCTACATTAGGGATGAAAATAATATGGAGAATGATAACCGGAAAGGAAAGTTGGTGGAAAAAATCCCTCGCCACAAAATACTTGAATCAAACCAGAACAAAGTTATTGACAGACATCATTCCTGTGAGACCTTGCACACAAGTTTGGAAACTTGTAAAGAAAATAATCTCCTCAATCAAGAATCATATATCTAAAACTCCGGGAAATGGGAAATCAGTGGCAATCTGGGATGACAAAATAATGGGAAAAGAGCCTCTAAATCTTCAACGGGACCTCCTTGGCATACAAAAATGGATGGCAGAAAGAGGGTTGAACACTCTTCATTCAATTTCGGCATGGGATCAACAAACTTGGCATGAGTGGAAAATCCCAACAATCCCCTTAAACTTAAAAGGACAATGGGAGAAATTAAAGCATCACCTCAAAGGTGCAGCACCCATAAGTATCGAGGAAGAGGACGATTATGTTTGGGATCCAAATGGAGGAGGATACACGGTTAAAACAGGGTACAAAGCACTTCAAGAATAGCAAAACCATCAGGAGTGGAGCCTCTGGAAAGTGGTTTGGAAAACTGAATGTCTCCCTAAAATCAAAGCATTTATATGGACTCTTCTCAAAGGAAAAATACTAACTACTGAAAACTTAAAAAAAAAAAGGAATTCAGGGCCCATCTAGGTGCTCCATGTGCTTGATAGAGGAAGAGTCCATCCAACATCTCTTCTTGGAATGCAGGATAGCCAGAGAATGTTGGAAGCAGATTACAAGCCCACTGGAAATCAATTTAAACTTCACAAATACTTTCTCAGAATTTTATAAAACATGGGAGAAGAATTACCCTTACTCTAAAAAAAACAAGGCTACAATTATCAGGCTCTGGAAATGCCTTCCAGCAGTACTGTGTTGGCAGATTTGGCTAACTAGAAATAAAAGTATCTTCAAAGATCAAAAGCCAAGAACAGGTAAAATCTTATAAAAAACATGGGGTTTAGTCTCAGAAATTATAAACACTAAAGGGATGTTAGCAGTGGATCACAACAATCTTCAGCAAGAGGAGAGAGATTGGATTGGCAAAGCTATATTGGAAAACACTGGGAAAGCAGGACCAAAGAAAGCTCCTACAGCAAGAAATTGGAAACTAAGGATGAGTGAAAAAGAATTTGAAGAGTGGAGAAAAAACAAACTAGTTTCAGTCTTTTTTCGATGGGGCATCGAAAAACAATCTAGGGAAAGCAGGAGCAGGAGGAGCGATAAGTGATCCAGATGGGAAAGAGATCGTCACCTACGAATGGGGCCTAGGAGAAACCACAAATAACAAAGCAGAAGCCTATAGTCTTTTATTAGGCTCAAGGATACTAAAAAAAAAGCAATCCGAGATCCTATGATAATAGGAGACTCTGCAATTGTCATTGAAGCAATGATCAATAGTAAAAATCCCAATAATTCGGCTATCAACAGAATATATCAGAGGATAAGATTGAATCTAAAAGGATTGGGAAGAGTCAGCTTCAAACATGTCCTGAGAGAACATAATAAAGAGGTTGATAACCTCGCCAATAAGGCTACAGAAAGAGAAGCAGGAAGCGTCAAGGAAAACAACGAAATATATTGTATTTCCATCCCATAATTTACAACATCCCTCATGAAGAAAGAGAAAAAAAATGGAAAAAAGCATGAGGCAAATCAAAAAATCAGTGAGAGTACTCCAGAAAATCAAAAGGTAGATTTGTTAACAGAGGCACTCAATTGGTACCTTCAGAAGTATAAGCAGAAAATCCAAACAAAATCTAACACTATCCAAAGCTCGCAGGCCAAGGATGACAGAAATATTTTCTGCCTGAATCGAGCTGATATCTGTCACTTCAGTGTCAAGTTTCAAGAAACAAATGTGTTCATAAATTGCAATCGAAGGACCATATTCAAACACTGCAACAGGACATGTATCCTCGCGTTCATCAACAAGCTTAGTAAACTCAATACAAGCTTATGTAACTCTTCAACGAATAGCAATAGTTCTCAGTTATATGTTTCCAGTTTTCTGTGTCAAGCCATCAGTGGAGCAATCTCTCAGTCAGGCATTTTCATACATTCAGGTCACCCGTCATCCTTCTACGAGCTCTCCGCTAGTCTCTCAGCCATCTCCAAACATTGTAACAACAAGAGCTTTCTCATTCCTTCCAACAAGCATATCGCTCCCAATAATTCCTTGTGTATCCCTCCATTGAATCGACATAGCATTATGCCCTGTGTTTCCTCTTCTTTGTGTCATTTTATCAGGGTGTCTCCCTCTTCTCGAAATCTCCATCATTTTCTTCAGTCCCATCTACCTTCTCACAGTGCCTTCTCCATCATCCATTCAACTTTCGCAAAAGTCTCGGTGGACATCCCTTCAAATAGGCTTCATAGTATTTCTTCAAATCAAGCTCAGAACATCTTATCTTTGCCAGATTGGGCATTGTTGTGTATTTGTGTGGTAACAGGCTGCAACAGATCAAACTCTCATTACAAGGACAGAGAAGCAGAGCAAAAGAATCTCAACAGAAGGTATATCAAAAACAACAGTAAGATCAACAAGAGCAAATACAAAAGGAATAAAAAAATCACAAAAGATTCAGCAAGTCAGAGGAACAAAATGGAGTGCAATCCCATAGAAAGAGTTGCAAAAAATGATGGTTGTCCAACATGCAGAGCAAACAAGTTCATGATAGGTAGGTTCAACGAAGCTCTCAAGGATCTCAAGTCGGAAATGAAAATAGAGAACATGTATAAACAAAGAGACATAGATAAGCAGAAAGCAGAAATAATAGAGCTCAAAAACAAATGCAAGCATCTTGAGGAAGCCATAGATTATATCAAGTCAATCACTCAGAGCCAGCAAGGGGAAACCTCCACTCAGCAAAGCAAGAAGCGCCACTCTCAACAGGAATAGTCAGTCAACTAGTTTTGGTGAAATCTTTTAATTTTATATGTATTGCAATTTTATTTTATATATCACAAAGAAAGGGTCGGAACCCTTTTCTTGCTTAGTTTCCAACCATCATCTCTATTGAGATTTTTAGCATGTTTCTCAATTTCAATGGCCTCTCTCAACTTCCTATGGTGGAAATTATCAATCTTCGCAATAACTTTAGACTCTTCAATGCAGACATTGTGTATAGTTTTCTTTGCATATTCAATAATAGCTGAGGAGCGGGAGTGATAATGTCTGATGTCTGTTACATGATCTCGAAACCTCTGATTAATGGAGCGACTGCTTTCTCCAATGTATGGAGTCTCACATGATCAAGGGATTGAATAAATCCCTTTCATGTCTTTAGGGTCCACAGGGTCCTTAACCTATCTAAGAGAGCTCCTAATAGTTGGATTTAGGCTTCTGCGATCCATAACAAGTTTATTGAGAGGGATTTCCGCGAAAATTACATCGTCATTCATTTGTCGACGCTTTTCGAACCAAAAAGTGTGGTTCATCATCAGGACAAGTTGAAAAACCAGACCATGGTTGAATGTTAAATAGAGAGAGCAGATCATCCAACGGTTATATTTGCTTGGAAATGACTATACTAAGAAACGATTATATTTGACTGGACTGGACCAAGGGATAGGGACAGGGAGAAATCAGTTTACAAATTTATAAGTTAGTTATGTTATATTTATTACCATATTTGAATAAGAGTAAATTAGTTATGTTATAGTTATTACCATATTTGAATAAGAGTAAATTATTGTATTTAAACTGATTTCTCCCTGTCCCTATCCCTTGGTCCAGTCCAGTCAAATATAGTCGTTTCTTAGTATAGTCATTTCCAAGTCAAATATAGCCGTTGGATGATATGCTCTCTCTACTTAACATGCAGCCATGATCTGGTTCTTCAACTTTTCTTGATGATGAACCACATTTGTTGGTTTGAAACACGTCAGAAAATGAATGATGATGTGATTTTCGTCGAAACCCCTCTCAATAAGCTCCTAATAGTATTAAGGGGCTTGAAGGTGGTAGCGACATTATTCTTCTTAAGAACCTGAGCAATCTTATCTGTAGCCCCTTAATACTACTAAGAGCTCCCTTAGATCGGTTAAGGACCCTGTGGACCCTAAAGACATGAAAGGGGTTTATTCAATCCCTTGCTCATGTGGGACTCCATACATTGGAGAAACCGATCGCTCCATTAATCAGAGGATTCTGGAGCATGCAGCAGACATCAGGCATAATCGCTCCCGCTCCTCAGCTATTGCTGAATATGTGAAGAAAACTAAACACCATGTCTGCACTGAAGAGTCTAAAGTTATTGCGAAGATTGATCATTTCCACCATAGGAAGTTGAGAGAGGTCATTGAAATTGAGAAACATGTCAAAAATCTCAATTGGGATGATGGTTGGAAACTAAGCAAGAGTTGGGCTTCGATCCTTTCTTTGTGAGTGTTTTTTTTATTTATTATTTTTTTAGTTTGATTGATTGATTGATTTATTATTATTATTTTAAAGAGATTTTCTTAATTTTCTCTTCCTATATATATATATATATCTATATATATATATATATATATATATAATAATAATAATAATAATAATATTTTAAATCAATTCTTTTTAATAACTTCTTTGGACTAAATTTTATTTTTCATTACTAACCATTGATGTTAAATATATATAATTTAATTATTTAATATTAATATAATTATCCTATAATCTCTTACATGGACTTTTCGAGATATAATCTCTTGACTAAAAACTAGTCGTTAAGGTTAGTTTTATTAAATAATAAAACATAACAGCTGATTTTGGAAGTTGATGCATCTGGTCACTATTTAATCAATCTGATTGATCTGTCTTTTCACCTTGGTCCTCAAGTTGAACCTCATTGGTAGGTTCTAAACATTGACCATAAAATTATTTGATGTGTTTAATCCGAAAGAGTCTCAAACATCATTATGGATCACAGAACTTGACGCATCTGGTCACTATTTAATCATACTGAGTGATCTGTCTTTTCACCTTGGTCCTCAAGTTGACCTCATTGGTAGGTTCTAAACGTTGACCATAAAATTATTCGATGTGATTAATCAGAAAGAGAATCTCAAACATCATTATGGATCAGAACTTGATGCATCTAGTCATTATTTAATCATATTGATTGATCTGTATTTTCACCTTGGTCCTCAAGTTGAACATCATTGGTAGGTTCTAAACGTTGACCACAAAATTATTCGATGTGATTATTCCGAAAGAGAATCTCAAACATCATTAAGGATCACAAAAATCGATATCAAAAATATTTTAAGCTTTAAATTGTATTATTATTTATTATTTTTGAATATATATATATATATATATATATATATATGTTATATTTATTCATTTATTTATATTATACATAAATTATATAAATTTATTTTTATAAACAATTATAATAGAAGTGTAACATTTCAATAAAAAATAAAAGTTAACAAAATTAAGAATAAGAATATTCTTACATATTTTGAAGTTCAAATTTAATTTAGCATATATTTTTATAATATAGATTTTATATAAAATATCAAATTTGAAGTTCGATGAATTTTATAGTTGCGCAAATTTATTAGATGAGACTTGCAAATTTCAAGAGTTGGGGAAAATTTATGGAGTTGTCTTTAGTGTGACTTTTTGGACTTCTCGGTGCTGGAATCCGAAAATTTTGAAGTGAAATCTTGATTTGTGTTATTTATTTTATTGTATATAAGGATTCAACACCCTAAAAAACTCTAGGGCACTTTGATTGTGCAAAGGTTAACATCAAGCTTATGATCTCAATAAATTCCTCCCAGATTTTAGAGAAATTGGACCGTAAAACCCACCAGAAAAACTTCCAAAAACTCTCACTAAAGACAACTCGCAAATTTATTAGATGAAGTTTGCAAATCAAGTTGAACTATGAATAATTTCATGAAATCCTTTTAAAATTCTATTGAAATTAGGTTCAAGTTCGTTATGAAATTATCTGAAATTCAAACAGGTTCATAATAAAAATAAATAAATAAACAACATGTCTATGGACATTTGTACCCAACATGGCAAGGGACATAAACATGTACCCAACCCTTGAGTTTTTTTTAATAATATTTTTCATTTCTATTTATTTATTCTTATCTTTACAATTTTGATATGTTATTTTTCTATTTATACCATATCACTTAAATTATATAAATATATATATTTATAAACATTTATCATAAAAGTATGATATTTCAATAAAATATAAAAGTCTATATATATATATATATATATATATATATTAGAAATGGAATATTTCAATAAAATATAAAAGTTAAATATATAAAACAAATATATGCAAATTAAAAAATTATATATATATAATAGAAGTGTAATATTAGCCCCAAGGGTTAGCTCAGTTGGTCAAAATTAGTGCCTCGCCATCAGGAGGTCATAGGGTCCAATCTCCCCGAAGCCCTTGGGGTCAGGCCTTGCTAGTGGGCCACGGGGCTAGATTCCCTTCGGGGTCGATCAACCCAGATTTTTCTGTGGACGTAGCGCCACTCGTTGACTAGGGTGTCCGTGAACCACAACATAAAAAATAAAATAGAAGTGTAATATTTTAATAAAATATAAAATAAATATATCTAAATTAAAATATATATTTGAATTTTTAAATTTGGTTGTCATATATGTGTTACTTTTTTATTTATATCATACATGTTTTTTTTTCTACTTTTTCCTTCTTTTTTTGGTAAAGATTATCATTAATTATAAAGGTTGGGAGTTACATAGCACGTTACAAATACTAGTTAGTCTTTCACTAGGCAGACCAAACCAAAGCCAAAATTGGAGACAATAGTAACTAACATATAAGCCAAACTGACCAAGAACAACAAAGACCCTGAATGTAGCAAACATAACCGTTATGTTGCAAGTTCTAAATCAGATCCCTGCAATAGGATAGACTCAACAAGATCAACAGGAGGTTGATTTTTTGTAGGGGGAAGGCCTACGTGACGCTCTAGACATTCCATTCTCATGTCCACTTAGAGAGATGACTATGGATGTGTTCGAGAGAGTGGAGGATACTACTCTGAGCTTGCTATCGATCAAGGATAACTCTGACCATAAGGAATTTCATTTGTTAGTATAACTCGATAGCCTCCATGTATTGATTGTATCTATCATGTGGGGTGCCTGTATTTGGAACCTAATTAGCCTATTCCCCAAGAATTTTAGTTTCAAATAAGGAAGACCTATTAGAAGAAGCTTCTTCTTCCAAGCTAGAAATATAAGCTTGTACATGGGGAGGAGTGAACTCTTTGAAGTGAGAGGAGGATGCCTAGATTTTGTAGTGCATGAGGTTTTGCCTCAGTAGACCAGCCCTTGATAAGAGAGTGCCCCTTTATAGACTCTACCATGCTTCATGGGCATAATGAAAGGATCAAGAGCAGACTGTATGGTCCAATAGAGGAACATATATCTAGAGTCTTTGGGGAAAAAGAGATAAGTCCTTAAGGACCATAACAAAGGACCCCAAAGAAAAAAACTAGTATAAAGTTTTGTGGCTGACAAGTGATGAAGGTAGTGCAGTAACGCACTTGTCTACAGTCAAGAGAGCCTGAGTCTAGTCCTTTCGAAAAGTATTATAGTTGATCCTCTGCTCATAAAGGGAAATAGGGAAACAGATAAATATGGTGAAGGATAGAGAAGAAAATATCCTGAGAGCGGGTTCGAATTCCAAACAATCATGACCCCTATGATGACTCCCAACAATACTATGATCACAAAGTGAAATTGCATAAGTTGAAAGTGAGTAACCAAGCCTGAGACCAAAATTCATCACCCAAAAAAAGCGTCAATGAGCTGAACTTCAACGCCCCCAATATTGGTTGGGGAGAATATAATGCAAGCAGAACCAAAGTAATCATGAAAGAACATTGGGGGGTGATGTAAAAAAAAGACTATAAAACAGAGCAACCAAGAATGGAATGAGCAGACAAATAGTCCATATGTGATACCGAAGTTCTCACATGATTTTGTATTCTTTGTGTAGGTTCAACGCCACTAGATTTCCCCATAGCCTCACTAGAGAGGAGGTTGAGCATGTAGAGAATGATGGGCTCAAGAGAGCACTTTGTTAGCGAGGGGAGGCAATGCTTGAAGACAACAAAAAACTCCCAAGATAGTCACCAAAAGAATAGAGGGTGATAATGAGAGTCTTAAATTATATAAATTTATATATTTATAAAACAATTATATATATATATATATATATATACTTATATATATATATATATATATATATATATATATATATGTATATATATATATATATATATATATATATATATGTATATATATATATATATATATATATATTATTGAAATATTATACTTTTCTTATAATTGTTTTATAAATATATAGAAAGAAAAAAATTATTTTAACGTCCACGAGGCTAAAGATAACCTATGGGATAGATTGATTCTTCATCTGCTTGATGTATTCAACCCTTTTTTTGAAGCTTCACAATAAATGCTCCGAGTTTCTCGACAAACCCCTTGCTAAATAAATTATCCCAAGAGCTAGCTGCCACTAGATATTCATAACTTTCCCTGTACTAGTCTTTGAAGGCCTCATTTTCCAAAATGAAATGATTTTCTATTTCCACTTTTCCATAAGAACAAAAAATGCACACTCTTTCCTTCCACACTTCTTTTGGCCTTTTCCAGCGCCCTGTTTCACAACGAAGTTGGTGAGAATTAGTCCTTAACTGAGAAATAAGAATTTCAGCTCTCCAAGAGATATTGACCTCTATGTATGCTTTTGGTTGATGATTATGAGTGGGATTAAACACTTCAATATAGTACTTTTTCTTTCTTCCTAGATCCTTATCCCAAGTACGCTTGTGGAACTTATCCATAACAAAATATTTGATCTCTTTGTTGTTTATGGGACATGTGTTCAAGAAAATACCCCATTTACTAAACCATTTGTTATTTTGTTGCATCCAAGTTTTTTATTTTTATTTTTTTTGGCACTATTTGTCATTAAAGACAACCTTAGGCCATCTACCCTCTTCCATTTGTTCATTTTTTTTAAATACCTTATGACTCGTACCATAACAATTACTTCAATAGGAGCATCCCTTGTTTCACTTAATAAGGTAGCATAAGGAACTGCACTTTTAATCTTGAATTTGTTTGTAATCAAATGCTTCTGAATTTTCTCAATTTGTCTCCACTGCATGTCAAATTATTGCTGGCCCATAGTTCACAACCATAGAGAATCACCATAATCCCAAAAAGTGTTTAAGTGGTTTTCCAATCCCATAACTCTGCCTCTCTACACCTATTTTGAAAAGCATAAAATGCTTTCCAACCCCCCAAAGTTCTTTTCTTTCTACAACCATCCCAACTTAGATTTTTGTTGAAGTCAATTCCAAGGTATTTGTAATCCGCAACTTGTTCCAAAATGTTTCCTTCAAAGTAGAACTTATTCTCGTTATGTTTTCTTTTTTTAGAGAAAACCACTACTTTTGTTTTGCCGATATCGACTTGCATCCCCACAATTCTACAAAAATTCTCAAGGGATAGTAAGTGCTATTGCAAACCAAGAGTTGATTTAGCAATTAGAATATGATCATCTGCATACCAAAGAAGCCTTATAACAAACTTTCCCAAATAGATACCATCACCCTCTTGTGAATTTAACCACTCCTCAAGCTTGTCGATATATAAACCAAAAAGGGTAGGAGACAGTGGACAACCTTGCTTGACCCGGATATCATTTCTAAAACTTTAAGAAATAACTACTAAAGTTCTAATTTTGTCTTTCACTTCTTGATACAGCATATGCACAGTTGCTCCCAAATGTTTAGGAACCCCAAGTTCCTCCATTTTGTGCCAAAGCTTATCCCTAGAAACCATGTCAAACATTTTTCTAAAATCAACAAAGTAACAAAAGATTTCTTCCTTTTTCTCCCAAACTTTTTCAATGATGTGCCTTAAAGTTATACAATGATCAATTGTGGAATGTTTAGGTCTAAAACCTGCTTGCCCTTTAGCACACTTATCTCTTTCTTCTGCCCACTTGCTAATTTTATTTTCTAGCATGTTTCCAAATAGCTTTGCAAACAAAGGGCTTAAATGTTGTTGTTGTTATCTATATATATATAGATAAAAGCTAAAAACACATTTATATTTTTAGATTATATAATAAAAAAGAGCTACAATAATTCTTAGCACCATATATCAAAGAGTTACAACAATTTTCAGTATATATATATATATATATATATATATATATATATATTCAATTTTATTTAGTATGTCTAATTTAATATCGAATTTTATTTTCAAAGTTTTAACTGTCAATTTTTTGTCGAACTTTAAAGTTGTCAAACAAGAACAAGAAGACGAACCAGATGACTTTAATCCATATGCCAAACACCAAGAGGAATCAAATTTATTGAGATGCAAACATTTTCTCAAGTTTTCACTTAAAATAAATTTACATGTTGAGAGATTTGATCCCTCTTGGCTCTTGGTGGATCTGTAGTTAAGATGTATCTATACTGGTTTATGGGAAGTGATATATTGGATGAGTATGCCATTTTTTGAAAGATGATTTTAATCTCATGTTTCTACAAAGATTTTCTAGATGAATATCTTAGGTTGATAAAATTTATAAATAAATATTTTTAGTTGCTAAAATTGTGTAGATGACAAGAAGAAGAAAGGGAAGCCAAGAAGTCATCATCCGCCTGCAAATAAAGTTGATGACGAGAAGAAGAAAGGTAATCCAAGAAGTATATAGTAACTTTCAAGGTCGAATTGTTGAGCCCCCTACCAAAATATTCAAAGAAATCAATAGGTAAATAACGCGATAAAACAATCAAAGTCACTTAGCAAGCAATCGATATTAATTTACAGGAACTCATCCCAAGTACGCTTGTGGAACTTATCCATAACAAAAGCTTTTATCTCATTGTTGTTTATGGGACACGTGTTCAAGCAAATACCCCATTTACTAAACCATTTGTTATTTTGTTGCATCCAAGTTTTTTTTTTTTTCACAATTTATCATTAAAGACAACCTTAGGCCATCTACCCTCTTCCATTTGCTCAATTTTTTTTAAATACCTTATGACTCGCATCATAGCAATTTCTTCAATAGGAGCACCCCATGTTTCACTTAACAAGATAACATAAGGAACTGCATTTTTAATCTTGAATTTGTTTGTAATCAAATGCTTCTAAATTTTCTCAATTTGTCTCCACTGCATGTCGAATGTATTGTTGGCCCATAGTTCACAACCATAGAGAATCACCGGAATCACTAGAAGCCCAAAAAGAGTTTGAGTGGTTTTCCAATCCCAAAACTCTGCTGCTCTACACCTATTTTGAAAAGCATAAAATGCATCCCAACCCCCCAAAGTTCTTTTCTTTCTACAATCATCCCAACTTAGATTTTTATTGAAGTCAATTTCGAGGTATTTGTCATCCACAACTTGTTCCAGAATGTTGCCTTCAAAGTAGAAATTATGCTCATTATGTTTTCTTTTTTTAGATAAAACCACTACTTTGGTTTTGCTGATATTGACTTGCATCCCCACACTTCTACAAAAATGCTCAAGGGATAGTAAGTGCTCTTGCAAACCAAGAGCTGATTTAGCAATCAGAATAAGATCATCTGCATACAAAAGAAGCCTTACAACAAACTTGCCCAAATAGACACCATCACCGCCTTGCGAATTTAACCACTCCTCAAGCTTGTAGATATATAAACCAAAAATGGTAGGAGACAGTGGGCAACCTTGCTTGACCCCGATATCGCTTCTAAAACTTTCAGAAATGCCTGTTGAAGTTCTAATTTTGACTTTCACTTCTTTATACAGCATATGCATCGCTGCTCTCAAATGTTTAGGAGCCACAAGTTCCTCCATTCTGTGCCAAAGCTTATCCCTAGGAACTGTGTCAAAGGCTTTTCTGAAATCAACAAAGCAACAAAAGACTTCTTCCTTTTTCTCCCAATCTTTTTCAATGATCTGCCTTAAAGTTATACAATGATCAATTGTGGAATGTTTAGGTCTAAAACCTGCTTTCCCTTTAGCACGCTTATCTCTTTCTTCTGCCCACTTGCTAATTTTATTTTCTAGCATGCTTCCAAATAGCTTTGTAAACAAAGGGATTAAATTGTGTTGTCATATATATATATATATATATATATATGTGTGTATGTGTATGTGTATGTGTATGTGTATGTGTATGTGTATGTGTATGTGTATGTGTATGTATATGTATATGTATATGTATATGTATATGTATATGTATATGTATATGGTAAAAACACATTTATATTTTTAGATTATATATAAAAAAGAGATACAACAATTTTTAATATATATATATATATATATTCAATTTTTTTTAGTATGTCTAATTTAATATCGAATTTTATTTTCAAATTTTTAACTGTCAATTTTTTGTCGAAATTTAAAGTCATCGAACTAGATATATATATATATATATATATATATATATATATATATATATATATATATATATATATATATATATATATCTATGTATGTATGTATGTATGTATGTATGTATGTGTGTGTGTGTGTGTGTGTGTGTATGCTAAAAACACATTTATATTTTTAGATTATATATAAAAAAAGATACAACAATTTTTAGTATATATATATATATATATTCAATTTTTTTTAGTATGTCTAATTTAATATCGAATTTTATTTTCAAAGTTTTAACTGTCAATTTTTTGTCGAAATTTAAAGTCGTCGAACTAGAACAAGAAGACGAACCAAGTGACTGTTGGTAGGCTGAAATGCTCTATTTTTACCTCCTTCCTATTGCAAAACTACAATCATTAACCTCTGTTTATCTCCATAAACCTCCTCATTCCTGCACTAGTCCAAGAATACTATTTATTCCTACATAAACTTCATATTTCATGTTTAAGGTTTATTAGGTGCTTAATTAATCATTTTAAATAGATTTTGTGCCTTTAATATTTCTTGTAACTTATATTTACTTTCCCAAAGTATTTGATAAGCTAAAGTATTAATCATTGTACTAGCTTGACCTAGTGCAGGTAGATTCCTACACCGTCGACAATTATCCATTTCGTGATCTCTGCAACAACTCGATCACTTCACGCGGGCATCTTGGTCCACGTCATCCAGTTCGGTTGTGATCATCTGGAGTTGAACTCAAAGTGGAGGATAGTCAGGGATATGGCTGAGGATCAGGTCTACGGCCAATGAATAGTTCACACCTTATTATAGCCGCTGGCTTAATTTTGTAATTTTGTTTTCTATTTCGTTTCAGCTGAAAGGCTTGATTTGGAACGATTGAGTAATTTTTGGTTATGCCCACAGGCCGAAGGCTTGTATAAAATATAACTTTTAGATATAACTAAGTTAGCAAGCGATAGTGATAGCAGTATAGTTGTAATTTATAGGTTTATTTGTAATTTCGTTGTCGCCCTTGTTCTGGGCTAGACTTGAACTAAAATTATATTTGATGATCGAAATTAATATAAGGAGTTGCGCCATGATTTTCTCATTATGTGTTTCAATTCTTCATTGATGTGTCATTAACGTGCTGAAGGTTTTCATTTCCTAAAATGGGAAACGAGATGTTTGGATAGGGCCCAACCAACCCAACTCATTTACCCTCTTGCTTTTTTTATCTTAAAGATGTGTTAACTCTGTTCATTTGCAAAAGCGTGGTTTGAATCTTAATTTCATTCTCGCTTACAAATTCTGATTTATTTCATTAAAACAGTCAAGTGTGAATGGATCTGTTGTGTGAAAGTTAAATTGAATTACTTTACTTGCTGTAATTTCTTTTCTGATTTGCTTCCGCTTGGATCGTGCAAATAAGATCATTCCTGCACCAATGCATTTAGGATCTTGCACTCTAGTTCGCTAGTTCATTTACAACCAGTGTTTCATTCTTTTTTCCTTTACATGATTTAATCTATTTCTGCGAAGTAAGGGTTAATCACTAGAAGGAAGCAATTCTAATATTAAAAGTTAAACTTCTAAAGATTAAAGATGACTTCATGAAATAGAAAAGAGCGTTGTTGCCATATCTTAATTTATATTTGCACCTCACTATTTAAGGAAAATGATTAAAAGTAATCTAAAATACTAAAGTGAACTGTTTCGAGTTAGATTTGACTGCATGCAAAACCCTTTGACTGAAGAAAGTCTACTTTAACTTTTTGAAGATTGTTTTCATCTTAAAAAGTTATTTCTATTTGTGAGATTCAGTTGATTAAAGCATTCTTTTTCGTGTGCAAGTTATTTCAAATTCTGCTCACATTTGCAGTTATTGTTTATAGTTAACATGCTCTTTTCATTTTTCCCAAAAAGTAAATTGGAATACTTGGTGTAGGAAGCTCTGTTCCGGTACAAGGACCAATATCTTGTTACAGGAATAGAGTGCACCAAGCCTTAAGGCTTAGAGCCCCTAAATGAAGACATAAGTCTTCAGTATAAGTGTAAAATATACTTCTCACATAAGTTATGTACCTGCACTAGTGCAAGCAGATTGCAAGAGTACAAGAATGACCACTTAGTGTGAGAAGGAAAATCATTTAGAAGGCAGATCTTTTCAAGGGCCCACTTGTTAAACTACCACCACCTATACTGAGGATAAACATAGAGTTTTACTTCAACAATTAAGATTGTTTACAACAGTGTGAAAGTTCCTTTATTTGATTTCTTTGCAAATGCATTCTTTTACATTCCAGCACTACAATTACTTTGGTGTTAGTTTCCTTTGAGATTTTTCTGTTTGATTATGCAAGATTTCAATTGAGAAGTGGGAATATAAATAGGAAAAGTCCATACCACTTTTGGCATTACCTGTGCTTTGTCTCTAAGTTTACGAAACCCCCAGGTTGACAATTAAGTGTTGAAGGAGCTTTCTTAAGTGCAGTTCCTGCACCCAACAATGACTTTGATCCATATGCCAAAGACTAAGAGGAATCAAATTTATTGAAATGCAAACATTTTCTCAAGTTTGCACTTAAAATAAATTTACATGTTGAGATATTTAATCCATCTTGTCTCTTGGTAGATCTGTAGTTAAGATGTATCTATATTGGTTTATGGGAAGTGATATATTGGATGAGTTGTCCATTTTTTGAAAGATGATTTCAATCTCATGTTTCTACGAAGATTTTCTAGATGAATATTTTAGGTTGATAAAATTTATAGATAAATATCTTGAGTTGCTAAAATTGTGTAGATGACAAGAAGAAGAAAGGGAAGAAAATAAGTCATCATTCATCTGCAAATAAAGTTGATGACAAGAAGAAGAAAGGTAAGCCAAGAAGTACATAGTACCTTTCAAGGTCGGATTTTTAAGCCACCTGTTATCACTCAGGTTGTCCCTTTTGACTCCTAAAGGGATACGGCTGAGGTAACCACAAACCAACTTTGGACTGCAGGTCCTAGCCTACCTGCAGTCAGAGAGGGCTCTCTCTTTATGATTTAGCTTTGTTGAAAAAGGGTGATTTTAGGCTAGATATGATGCACAGGGGCTTTGATTGAGTTTTGGTGGGAAAACTGACACTTTCAGGTAGAGAGGCAAAGTATAGTCTGAATGTTTCAAACCATTGGGCGTGGAGTCGAGGAGAGGAACTGCTGGTGTCTTTCCTTGATAATAGTGAGGGGAAAATGGAGCAAGATAACTGAAGCAGAAGCAACTTTCAGGTTCAAAGGATGGAATGAATGCTAAAGAAAAAGAGGCAGTTAAGAATCTCTCCAACAAATTAGCAGAGAAAATAACAGGGCGCTACCTAGGAGCAGTTAAGAATCCCTAGATAATTGGCCAGCACAGGTGAATTGGGGTAAACATGAGCCAGGAGGAATTCAATGTTCATAACCAATTCTTTTAGAGGAAAACATAAAGAAACAACAGAAATTGAGCATAGAGAGTGTTTAAACTAATTCTAGGCTATTCCTTTTTTCTGCTATTTAGATAATGGCACACACATAAACAAAGATAAGAGGCACTTATTGCTTCAAACCGCAGCGCAGGAATTCCATCTTCAACTCTTCAGAACATTCATCAGCAACAGACAGTTCGCTCTCTAAGCTTTAAGAAATATTTGATTACAGAAAAGTTCAGGTATACACAGCGAGTCTCTCTGAAAATCTCAATTGACCAACCCTTAAAACTATACAGAGGGTGGTATATATAGGGCAAAAACTCTCTGCAGAGTTCCTTTATTACATCTTGACCTAATTAGGTCATAAAAAATGACTACTTGACTTAATTCTATCTAAAAATAAATGCAAAAAATATCTCGGGCCGTGCTCAGGGCCGATGTGTCAAAACTGAATAAATGATGCTGTCCTTGGTGGCTTGCTGCAGTGTTTTCTGCAATAAATGGGTATGGGTTTCTGCTTCCTTGCTGTCCTGGTGCTTTGAATGCCTTAATGGTGATTTGAAGGCAAGGATGGGATGTTGCTTATTGATTTGACTTTCTGGGGGCTCCATCAATGTTCAAGTGCCTCGAGCCCCTAAAAAATCGTGATTAATTCTCTCTGGTGTCCTTTCTTCCACTGATACTCTCTGACAAAATCTGGACTGCTGATCTGCTGTGCTGCTGGTCTAATCACCAGTAAATGGCCGCTGTTCGGCCTCTGTATCATCTGGAATTGTCTTCTGATCATTCTGGTATGCTCTGTGAAGAAAACAGATCATTTTTGCGCCTTTTCGGGCTTCCTGGGGCCGCATGGTGAGAAGATTCCATAAAGATTCCCTGAAGATTTTCCATTTTGCCCCAAAATATCCTGCGATGCCTCACAATTCGATTCTGGGGCTCCGAAGTGCGACTTTTGCGCCTCTGCATCCAAAAAAGGGCTGATGACGTCAGCATGATGTCAGCATTGTACGGCGGGTGACGTCAGCATGGCGACGTGGCAGGATGACGTCATCATGATGTCATCACGTACGGACGATGACGTGGCAAGTACGGTGGCGGGGAGACGTGGCAATGACGTGGAAGGAGGCCACACAGGCGGGTAACTCATCGGGTGACTGGACAGGGGGGTGACGTGGGCATGACTGTGCAAGGGGTGACATGGGTGGTGACGTCACCCGGCAGGAGGCAGTAAGCGGTATATGGCGCACCGCTTATGGGCAAAGGCGGTTTCGGGGGAGGGGGCTCTGCCACAACCCAGCGCCTGACGCGTGGCGGGAGTACGGTGACAAAACTGCCGAACTCCCGGACATTAAAGGCCGGGCGTGTCAGGAATGGGGATGCCCGCTAGCCGTTGATCTGTGGGGCGGGCGAACCAACGGTTGGCGGCGGACGCGAAGGGAAGGCGGGTTAATGGGTGGGAATATTCATAGGAATATTCCCTTTTTAATACGCGCGGTGGATGGGTTAAAACTTAGAAAAACAGGTTTATGCGGGTTTTCACAGGCGCGGGTTAACATTTATGTATAGGAACTTTGGGTTAGGGGCGGAATATATGTTTTTTAGGGTTTTTAGGGTTAAGGGAGAGGTTACTAGCTGACCAGATGTCAAACTAGTTCCTTAATGACGCGGATGGGCTAAAAATAGTCCCGGATGGACTGCGATTTCCCTGACTTGGTAGAATTATGGTTATAATGCCAGGGAGGGGTATTTATATAGGGGGATTTATATACATGATTTTAATAGGGGAAGGGAAAAACTAATAGGGAGTTATATAATAAGGATGATGAGAAAAAGAGAGATGTTAGTGAACTCCAGCCTGAGTACCTCCAACTGAAGAAACTGCCTCGGACCGAAAAATGGACTGCTTATCAAAATTGGAACACAGCAGTGGCCCTTAGACTAGCATACTCTTAGGGATACTTCTTTGGCCATCTGTAGCAAATATGGAGCATTGCAGCATGCATAGCACGACATATTTGGCATGTAAAATTGTCGATCATGAAAGATGATTAACCTGCTGCAGCAGGAGGCTAACACCCCCTACGAAAATATTCAAAGAAATCAACAGGTAAAGAACGCAATAAAAGAGTCAAAGCCACTTAGCAAGTAGTCAGGATTAATTCACAGGAATTCCTAATAGACATCACCCTCAATGATTTGAAATTGAAACAACACATGGTGAAATAGCAAAGTAGGTGTTAGAAGAAACAACAACTAAAGGAAAATTGACAAAGAAGTCGAGGAAGACACAAGTGTTGGACATAGTGTTGTCACTGATGACAACAAGGGTCATTGATGTCAAAGGGTAAGACTAAGGAAGCAATAACGTGTTTATTGAAATAAAGGAAGCAATATGATAGTCTGATCTGTTGACATGTTCTCATCAAATGATGTCAAAGTGGTTTGAGGTTTATTATGTTTTTGTCAAAGTTATGGTGTTCAAATGAGTTTATGGATCATAGTTTTAAAAACCATTTTGGTTGAACTGAAAATTGGCCAAATCGGTTGGTCAGAAACCTAAGTTTGCTAACCGGAGAAATAACCCTGATTCATCTCTAGTTAGGACTAGTTAAGTGCTAAACCGACCAAATTTTGTGCCAAATTAGCCAGTTTGGTACCTAACTAGTCTTAACCAACAGGGTTTGTAAAAAACTAGCCCCCTTGGAATAAGCATGCACTGGTTCTATAATTTTGAAACAAAATACTTGATGTTGGTGAGACGAATAGTAAGCCTAAATTTTCCACTCGAACTTCTATGTCAAGAATCCTGTTTCCCAAACACTCCCAAGGCACTCCCTTGATTGTCCCTAATTCCTCCTAGATACTCCCTAATCGTAATGTTGAATTCTTAAAGTGAAAGTGACATTCTCCTTTATCTTTCATTTTCATCCTTTTACTTAAATTTTTAATATTACCATGAAATGACGTAGGATGTTTGAGAGTATTTCCAACCTCATCAGACTTCATATGGAAAAACTAGAATTTCATATCCCATTCAAAATCCAGTAGGCTTAACAATTTTTGGGATTTCAGGATCAATGGGATTGTGGCATTTCACTAGATTATATCATGTATGATGGTATGTGATTGGCATTTAATCAAGAGCACGAAGCCCTATATGTACCCTAGTGTTGGTGGTGTTGATTGTTGAACTCCTTTGTTATAGCCTTAGCAAAAATGTAACCTTCACTCAAGTTAACATCATTGATGAGACATGTTAAGTGTTTTATACCACAAGATGAATAAGCTATACCAAACTCTTAGAATTATTTTGTCATTTGGTTCTTAGTATTTCAACCTGAACTATTACAATCTATTGGTTACACTATTTAAGTTTGATGTGTCTATGCGTGTTCTAACAAATATGTCTCATAGTTAGAAGACTCACAAACACTTGATAGAACTTGGCAAGTCAACTCGACTTAACCTAGTGCTACTTAAGTTGGTCATCCTCACCAAGACTCACTAGTTGTGTAGCACTCACTAATTATAGGGAAACTCGATGAGTTATTATCAAGTAATCAAGTTAATGTGGAAGAATGAGTTTTATGGGTGATCATGTTGATTAATGATTTGTGGTAGGCTAGTGGCCTAGTAGTTTAAGTTGTGGCATTGTTTTTTGACTCTAGAGGCCATTTAAAGCCTCATTGCTTATGTATTTTGTTGATGATATGTAGTGCACTCGGGGCCATTTTGATATATCCACTCTTACATGGTATATAGATTAGCATACTCTGCATAATTTGTCTCTAATGGTTTGGAATCATGGTTTGTAATCTTAAAAATATTTGTTTTCATTAAAAAATAATTATTTTATGTATTTTTTTCAATTTCGATTTATTGAATCATGTTCAATCTAGTTTGATCCGGTTTCGGTTTGAATCACAGTTAGATAGGTAGTTAGTTTGAAACTAGGATGTGGTTTTTAAAACTATTGTATGGATGGTATGGTTGGATAGAACTCTTCGAGACCTTTCCAACAATATATCACACTTGGTTAGACTCCTCCCGAATGAGAAGATATGTCAGTTTAAAGTTGGTAGCTACAATGAAGCCAAAAACATTAAATTTACTCGGAAAAACACCATATTTGTTAAATTTTAAACCTCTTCAAATAAGATCTATGATATTGTGGTGCAATCATGATTGATGGCATATGGACTTGCACACTATTTAATAGGTTAAATTTTGCACATCTTTCGGCATATCTAAAGGTGATGAATGAATGGAAGAAGATCTATGGTGAACAGAGTGTGAATTTGCACACTGGTTAACAATAGGCATGCCCCCACATAGGCTTGACATGGCAGCTCAAGGATGATGCTTTCAATCAAGTGTGGCCCAACTATAGCATGACACATTAACATGATGGGATTAGTAGTGTGACATGGAAGTATGGATGATTTACACATGGCAAGTGATGGGCCTCCTAGTTTGGTAAAATATAAGTCCTGTCTTACCTCTCCTAGGTACATAAAGGTTCTATTAGACTTTCCTTTTTCACTTAATAGCATTTTCTTAGCTTAAATGAGTTCTTAGGAGGGTCAAAGAGATTTATCATGCTTTATGTTCCTAACATGATTATTGTGCAAGATATTAAGAGGATTTTTCATAGATTTCGAGGAGATCTAGTTAGAGATATTCATGAGGCCTTCCCCTTGCTATAGAAGGATCAAAATCGGATGAATCTAAACAATAAACACTCCTTCCTATTGTCGTGAGGTCAACCAAGGAACATGATCTATTTTTCTAGGGGTTTTGGAGGGAAAGTAATCCTCCATTCAAGGAGGATGTCACTTATTTATTTTGTATAAATAGAGGGTTTGAGTAACCCATTAGGGAATCATTAGAAGTAAGAGAATAACAATGTAGAGCATTAGGAAGTCTAGTTTTAAAGTTCTACAATTTTTTTCCATGTACAAGCATTTCTTCAATTAATGAAAGTCATATTTGGTTTCAGTTCTTAGTCTGCTTCTCCTTCAGGGTTATGAGATTCCTTGGGTTAGGGCCCACCCCAGGTGCTTAAGACCCCTTATGTACCATTATTCTTTATGCATTTGTTCATTTATGTAGTTTATTTCTAAATATTTCTTTTAATTAGGTGCTTTATGAATTGCCTTTCTTTACAAAGCATCTGAGAATTAGATGATAACATTGGTAGTGGTTATATTTTTCAAGTAAAATTCTTGTTTATGCACTTAAATTTACTTTGATTAATTATGTTTATTTGTTATCCATCATTATTGTTTCATAGTGTCAGCGCAACCCCCTATTTTGCAGCTACATGAAACCCTACAACCACGTATCTTGATGAAGAAACCCTACCACCATTGATGTGATGACTTGGACATGTGTTTCTTATCATTTCTTAGCCCTTACTTAGCTTATTTTTCTTTCCAACCTCACCTTTAGCACATTTTACTACTCGTTAGATTGTCTCCTGAAACAAAACAAAGACTCCTGTAGAAACTTGCAATTTGCTTACGAAACTTGCCCATATTTGATTCCAACTCATAATTCACCTTTTTAATATGTTACAACATCCCTAGAACCCTAAACATGGAATTTAGAATTGGAAAGACTGAGTAGATTCCTTTACCTAGATCATTGTAGAAATTGCTTCTTTCTTGCAGAATTAGGGTTTACTATTTGCAAGATTTTACTTCAACAATGCATTTTCGTTCTTTGCATAGTAGAATAGATATGTTTTCATTTCATTATAGTTAAGATGATTTTCCTTCCTTGATTACAACTACCATAGGTTTTCTTGTTATCTTTCATTCCCTGCAATTTATTTTTTTCCTGTAGCATGGAACAATTAGAATGGTCTCTGTATAACTAGATTTCCTCTCAGCACTTCCACCTCCATCAAAATTATCAAATAAATATATAATTCTTACTACAAATATAGTACCGACTACTCTTAAGTTTGTACAAACCCTGGGTTGACAATTAAAGTTGAGACCCTTAGGAATTTCATCATTGTTGATGCAATACTAAGGGCCATCACTTTTTGGTGACGTTACTAGGGAGGTGTCAAAGTATGTAACCTCTTCTTCCCTATTTGATCTTTTCTTTCTCTTATTTCACTTTCTGCAAAAAGAAAAATTGCATTAGCATTTTCATTTCCAAAAAAGTTTGCAAAAACAGAAAAATTGCATTAGCATTCACATTTCCAATTTTTTTTACAAAAATAGAAAAATATATTTATTTCTTTTATGCCTCAAGAGTTAGGGATAAAACAAGAAAATTCATACCAAAAACCACCACTTCCATTAGCAACCAACCTTTTTTCGTTGATTGTGAGCCTCCTACCATATTTGCAGGGACTACTGAGGCTCTTTTTGGTGAGAAAGCGAGGATCTCTAAGGAGCTTACAAAAGAAGAAAGACCTTCACAACCACCAATACCATGGTTGAAAATAGACAACCAGAAGTGTTCACATTTCCTATCAAATAAATAGATGGAGAGGCCAAAATGAAAAACATTAATCCATCTATTCTCCTACACTTCTATGATCTAAGCATTGAATATCCTCACACTTTTATCTTTGCGTTTGTTGTAGTATGCAAGACTTATGACTACACAAATGATGAGAAAAAGCTCAAATTGTTCCCTTCCACTCTTAAGGATATAGCCCTTTAATGGTTCATGAGCCTAGAAGGGGAGAACATCACCTCACGGGAGAAAATGAAGCAAGCCTTCAACAAAAAATACCAGGATGATTACATAGCAAGAGAGACCATAGATAAGCTATTCAAAATGACTCAAGGAGTAGATGAATCTAGAATATTTTGAGGAAATATTTCAATTGAGTTATAAAAGAGCGCAAAATTGCATCTAGATTTGGATTCCTTGAAGTTAGTTGTACTACATGGATTGAGGGAAAAATTGATGGAGACATTCAAAATACAAGATAATGGAGAGATATATAAGCTCAACTATGATGATATCAAAACGATATTCAAAAATCACTCAAGGGTTGTTAGAAAAGAGGTAAAACAAATAAAAGTCTGATAAGTCCCTCTTCCTCCTCCTTGATTACTAAAAATTAGATAGGAGGTATGCTAGAGGACATGAAGACCAATATCTTACATACCTTTGCTATGCAGATGGACACACTACAGATCAAGAGGAAACAAAAAGGGCATTAGCTATATTTTCCCCTAAATGCACTAAAAGGCATCTTAGGAATGAGTGTAATTTATATGTCATAGAAATATGTTCTGTATATGAAGAAATTCACTCCACTGGAAAATTTCCATATTTTCCAGGTTTGAAAGTGTATACCAAGGAGTGGAAGGGCGTATGGAACAACTATACTTTGTCTATAAAAAAAAGCCATAAGTCCCCAAGTAGTTTCAACAAGGTATGAATTTCTCATATCCTTTCAATACAAAATATAATGCACATTATCAACCTTGGTGTCCTCCTAACCCTTCATCCTACTTTAAGCCCACTCCATGGCCCTATTCTCCTTAAAATGTTATTCCTCCTTTTCAGCCATATCCACATCAACCTCCTCAATGGGGTAATCCATCTCTGGGATGGAGGCCTTAAGCTTCCAAACATTTTCTTTGATGTCTCCTCCTCCTAAACCACAAGTACCCTAGAATAATCCTCCAAAAGAACCTCATATGCCTTCTCAATGAAACCCAAATCCCAACAATAATTAAGCTCAACCAGTTTATAGTGGAGAAACCACCTATCTAACTTATGTTGTAGAGATTCAAGAGATCAACCTTAGGTTTGGGAATATCCTTATGGATTCTCACCCACTTTCTCCAATATAATATCTAGAGAAAGAGAAGGAAGATATTGTACCTCAAGTCACCCAAAAAATGCCACCCTATCCTGAAAGGTTGACCACCCAAAAAGCACACACCTTAGAAGAAGTTGAACTTCTATGAGAATTAAAGAAGTTGTGTGTCAAATTCCCTCCTTAAAGCCATCAAGGATATTTGTATCCACCATAATTTCATTAAATATGAATGTCTTAGAAGGCTAGGTGTTATAGACATTTTTGTGCCTCGCATCATGGAGCATGGAATGTCAATAATTACAGGGATCCTCAGTCCCTAAACATGTTGTTCTTACCCCTAAAAGAACAAGGTCATCAAACAACAGCACTTCCAATCAGTTCTCCACGTGAAAAACACTTCAAAACAGGCTTATTTTGGATCATGTCAGCTGCTTAACTGAGCTCCTGCGCTGTAATGCAACTGTCCCACTCTGTACCTGCGCTGAAAGTCAAAAGTAATGAAGGCTACCTGCGCTGGGCGAGATTGGCCAAGTGGCACAGTCATCCTGCAAGGTGTCAACTGCCCAGGAAGCTTCCAAACTGACACTTGGTTCATGAGATTCGCCCTGTGATGAGTAAGAGGTACTTGATCACCATGTGTAAGCAAGGATCTCCAAGTGGACTCAAGAACTGAAGTTTAACTGAAGAGGGAGAGGACACTAGTCAGCTCTATGCCAGCCTCAAGCTGACTCATCCTCTCTTCTTCTCTCCTATATATAGAGCTCTTCTATGAGGTCTAAGGAGGCGGGAATTTTGTGTAAAGCAAGGAGGTGCTGTTGGATTACAGTTAGAGCTATTGGGTGATTGTTTTACTAGAGGTGAAGAGGAGAGTTCTTGCTGCTGGGGAGGTGCTGCTGGATTGGAGCCATCATTGGTTGTAACCTTCTCAGAACCCTGTTACTTCTATCAATAAAGTTTTGCATGTTCTCCTATATACTTGTATTGCATTGATGTATTGTATTTACATGTATATTTGATTCACTCTAATCCATGCATCAGTTATGAGTACATGTATCTTGTAGTTTCCTCTCTTGTTTTGTGCAGGATCTGTGTGTAGCTGGACCGGCAAAGAGAGCAAGGAGCTGGGAACAAGAGACAAAGAGAGAGGACAAAGATCGACTAAGCGAAGGACACCAGGTTGGTTAATCTTTTCATCCTTCTCTCTGTACTTTCATAAAGGAAAACATCAAAGCTTTACTTTCAGTTGTTGCTAAAGACTGTCACCTTTAGAGTAGGGATAGGGTCATCCGCATCGAATACTTTTCCCCACAACAAACTGGCGACTCCGCTGGGGAGCCTAGTATCTTGTTGGTGTTTGTAGTATTTTGCTATTCATTTCTTGAAGAAAAGAGTACCAAATCGAAAAGCTTTTGACTATATCAAAAGCGAAGTAGAAGGACTGCTACTCTTGCTCATTTGTTGAGCAGATTCAAGATTTGAAGAGCTTATCTACAAAAGACTCTTTACTCTTTGTGATAGATCTTCATCCTCTTGATCATCCCTTAGCCTGTACTTGACCTATAGCTTTTTATTTCATCAAAAACAGTGCATTTTTGAGCTTTTTATGACCCGGAAAACTTTGTAGACGAAACTCTCGTGAGTCAGTGCAGGCTGTACACAGGCAGCCTGCATTACAGCGCAGGTACTCCCTTCGGGAACTGCGCTGAGAGTGAAGTTGGCAGACTAGAACCTGCGCTGGTCCAGTTAGCCATTGTCTTGCTCAGTCTTCCTATTGAGTCTTGGCCCTGTTTGCACTTGTTTTTGGCTGATTGCTTGCTGGTTATTGTACTTGCTGTAAGCCACTTCTCCTTGACATTATTCCGCCTCAGTTGTGTGATGAAACTGTAAATGTTCTTTCAGTATTTCTTGTTTCAGTTACAGTTTCCCATTGTGAAAAGCGAACCAGTATAGCTGTGACCTCTTAGATCCTGAACTGTAAAAGTGTCTTTGTGATCTTATGAGCTAGTTTTATTACTGTTCATGGTTGTTTGAGTTTGTTTGCTTTGCATTTCATGGTTTGAATCTATACATTTCCTGTGTTTTTAAACAAGTCTATCATAAGGTGTCTTTTTGATTGTGGACAAGCTTGTTTATTTCTACTTGAAATTAGATTCAAAATCATACAACAGTTTCCTTTTTGTCTAGCATCAACATTAAGGATAACGAAAAGAAATACATGCATTGTGCATTTTGCATTTGACTGTATGCTTGACGATTTAGGAAGATGTGCATTTTAGTGTGTGTTCTTTGATCTGTGGAAAAAGTTGTGTCCTTCTTTTCCCTCAAGTAGATTAAGGTTTTCAAAGTTGAAAGATTGAAAAGATTTGCTTCTCATTCTTAGATTGCATATAGGAAGTTGTATATATACATCTCGTGGCGAACCTGAAAGGCAAACTGTTAAGAAAGATCAACATTAAAATAAACTCAATTTACATAACAACGCTTTGGAATTTAACACAAACATCTAGAGGTCTAGGTAGAGACGTGTTCCGGCGTCGTTAAACATAGTGACTGTCGATCTCTACGAAGGTGGGTGATTCCTCCTGAGAGTCGGTGGCACTAACACGGACTTGTGCTCCCGCGTACCGTCGCGTATATTGGGAGACCCCTATAGGCTTTTATCCTTTATCCTTAGGAAACCGTGTCGGCCGCCCTACTGATCGCGATGCAGTGAACACAGCATTCACGAAGATCGCCACCCGTACCGTAAAACGTATTCTGTGGTTTCGCGAAAGGTTTGGCACACCCTCTGCCTAGATCTCCAGAGCAGTTTCTTTTGGCCTTTTTCAAACTCTATAACTGAAAAAGTCCAACCGAGCATTTGTCACTTCGGGCTCGTTAATACATCGAAGGCGACTAGAGTCATCTTTAGCTTTTTCTCGACTCTTAAAACATGAAAAAGCAAGTTTGTGTCTAAAAGTGTCGTTAATAAAATTTATTTTAAAGCGGAACGTAATCACCTGTTATTCCCACGTTGATCTTTCAGTTGAAAAGTATGGAGCCCACCAACCAAGGAAGTAACCTTGGCGGAAGTCCAAATCCCTTCTCCTCTTGGGGAGATGTTGGTGCGCCTCATATGGCTACATTGTCTCTTCCAGGATTGACAATCGGCCTTCCTGTATGGCTCTTTTCAACTAATGTAGTCCAGATCGCCACTAATCCTGAGCATTCGAATCAACAGTCAGAACAACCTAGAACTACCCACCAGCCTTCCACTTCTTATGATACTTCCTCTGATCCTTCATCTTCGCAAGGTAAAGCTGGCAAAAGTCAGCCTCCCAAGGAGAAGAAGAAAAAGAAGAAGAGAGAAAAGAAGCAGAAGGAGCCTCTGGCGAAGGCGACTGGGGGCAAGCAGAAGAAAGCTGAGAAAAACCCACACACTGCACCGACCGGGCCTAAATCGCCATGTGTCATTTGCAAAGGGATCCATTTCCATCGTGATTGTCCTTGTATTCCCCGGATACTAAGGGACTGGTCCCCAAGGTTGCACAATCTGGTAGCATCAACCTCTGGTTGTCATGTTGATTGCATTCCGTCGACTAGCGAGAGTGAAGGACGAAGAAGGGGACCAAGATCACCCTGTCTATTGTGTGAAGGTCATCATGCCATCCACAAATGTCCATTCTTAGATGAGGCCAAGAGAGTTTTGGAAGATCGCCCGGTATCACCGGTGCGACTTCCGCCTGGATATCAAAAACTCGCGCCTAATCCCTCGATAGTTGAAAATCCGGCTGAACCACTCAAGTGGTCAGCTGAAGTGTCGGTCGTTGAGAATGAACCTACTGAATCTAGACTAGACGAAAGTCTAAAGGTCGATACGGCAGTTGGCCCGGTTCTTCCTTCAGAGGTTCTATCGTCCAATGACCCCGTCATTGAAGACCCGTCTTCAAATGACACCGTCGCCGAAGAGTTGTCTTCATGCGACACCCTCACTGATGAGAACAAAGATGACACCATCCAGGTTCTTTTCATCAGCACCGACTCCGATGAGCATCAGGGCAATGCGCCCATTCCTTTATCGCAGGAAGGAACATCATCAGAGTCATATCCGGCCGTATATTCGGCCCCACCGCCAAGCAACCTGGTTGTATCCTTTGATTGGAATCAACTAGGCAGACCCCGGTTACCAGCCAGTGTACCATTCAGAATCATTGTCCAGATCTATAGAATGATTATGGCTAGTACTATCATTGATGAAGGGGCGTCTGTGAGTATCCTTTCCTCTGTTCTTGGAAAGCACTGGGTTCCCCGGCGCTTTTACCTGAGTTGAGAAATCTCTCAGGTTTTGATAAAGGAACCAGTCGACCATTAGGGATCCTCCCCGATGTACCTGTTACATTGAAGGGGAAGACCGTCAGGATGAACGTGTTGGTAGTTCAAGGACCCTTGGATTATAACCTACTCCTTGGACGCGACTATATTTATTGCATGGGAGCGATAGTCTCCTCACTCTTTAGAGTAATGTGCTTTCCACATGAAGGAAGGATGGTCAAGCTCGTAGACCAACTTTCATTTCCGGGATCTCGCATCGCAAATAGTCAAATACCAATCCTAAATGGTCTGTTCACTCAAGATTCGCCTCCGCCCCCGGTCCTCCTTCCCGATGAGCGCGAGTGATTCGGAAAGAAAGACTAGGACCCAGGGGGCATGCACCCTGGTCTGCTTCGGGCAGAAGAAACTCCGGGTATAAGATAGAATTTCCGCAGAAGAACATGACTAGTCCGTACCCCGTCCGTAGGAAGTGGGGTTGTTCTGGAATAATGATCTTTTGTTAAAGTTATGTGTTTGGGAATCATTCACCTTTGTCTAAAAAAGTGGGCAATGCCCAAGTAGGAATTCCCTTATTACAACAAGTAGTCACCATCTTTAAATTCAAGCCTCGCCCATCGAAACATATGTTTTGAAGGATAAGCAGGGGCAGTCTTCTAAGAAGGAGACCGTATTGTTGTGACAGAGGGTAACCATCTTAGGACAACCCAATGATAGGCACCGCCGAAGAAAGAGATTGATCTGCGGCAGCAAATCGAACCGTCTTTGGAATAATAAGAAAGAGGCAAGCCTCCCTCAATAATACCAATGTTTTATCTTTGAGTAGTGTTCTTCTATTGTCACAAATAGCTGTTTATTAAAAGTGGGCCGACGGGAAGCCTGAGTACTGCGTAAGACCCCTTAGAATAACGAGAAGACAAGTATCGTTAGCATTAGATTGGCAAGATGACAAATAAGTGGGAACACCCAAAGAAAAACAGAAGTAGGGGAGAGGAGGGGCAGCCTCGAAATTCTATCCTATACCTGGGGGCATGCAAACTTTCTGGAGTGTAAGCTAGGGGCGGTTATTTATCTGGTTTTAAGATTAGCCGTTTCCAAACTTGCATGAAAGAAAGCCTGTGGGGCAGAAGTAAAATTTGCCAAAAGAGAGCACAGCTGTGGTAAGGCATAAGCTCTATAAAAATTGGTCCTTACGAGAGGCGTTCTTCATATGACTGGTATATCGAGCAGTTTTAGCATATAGTTCATGCTCGTTAAAAAATAAACGCAAATCCGAGCAGTTTTAGGACTGAATTTATGCTCGTTAAAAAATAGAAAAGTGTGAGCAAAAGTTTCCCTCAGAGTTCAAGCTCATGGAAAAAATGAACCGGTAAATAACCTTTTGAGATCGTAAATTCATCAGCCATAAGAACCTTGATCGTGTTTTCATCCATCACCTCCACTGTTCATTTGGCCGATCATTCACTTCCATTTGTGTGTTTACCTCTTTTGAGAAACAGCTGCGAAGAGTGATTTCACCTAGCCACCCTTGTGACACTGCCGTGATTGGAAAATTCCAACCTGTACCTGGAATCTGTAGCTATCCCTGTTTATCACTCGTTCCTCAAAAGACGAGTCTTCTTTCAGCTCTTTTCACTGACTCGTAAAATATGAAAAGTTTGCCGAGTTTTGGCCTTCCAGCTCGTTAAATGACCGGAACACTATCCCTCCTCTAAATTTTAATCTTTTTGGACCTGAGGGATTATTGCACAAAAGGATCGAGCGCTTGTCTTGTTCGGCTCGTTAAAAGTACCGAACAACCATCCCTTCTGTATTGTTTTATACTTTTTCGGACTTAAGGGATTTGCTGACGAAAAAGGAATCATGGAGTTAACTTTCTGTACCTTTTCAGACTCTCTAAAAATGAAAAGGACCGAGTTTTCTTTGTCGTTAGACTCGTTAAAATGATTAAATAGCGACAAACTTGTCTTTAGACGAGAACGAGTTTCCCTATCGCTAGGCTCGTTAAATCATAGCGATGGGCTTGCCCGAAGGGCAGGTTATAGAACAAGCATATGTTATCCTCCTCAAGCTTGACAAAAATAAAGAGGTACTGGTCAGAAATGACTAGGGAAAAATTGGGAGAACATTCAAAGTTTAATGGTAGCAAGTCACTCTTGAACATGACACTTTTCCTCCGTATCACATCGGGTTGGGTTGTTTCATTCACCGGTCTCATCACCATGGTCCTCGCCACACCATCCACGTTTGGGGTAATGCTACCGATCCATCGCATCAGTGTCGTTATATGTTCAAGAGGGGTCATTCTGAAAGTGTCAACCGTGTCCCATCCACTTCCATACATTATCCTTCATCCATTCATGATCGCCACCCTGAATCATATGTCACAGTTTGTTTTCACCTCCACTAAAGTCATTAGCTCCGTTCCGTGTCATTGATGTGGGATTCATTAAGGCCCTCCTTTGACGGATCGCTTCTTGTCGACTTCAGCTCATTATCCAAGAAGTTGATCTAGGAACACCCCCATCAGTACTTTGAAGCTTGCATGCCTCAATGGCAAGTTTCTCACTTCCGGCGACAGGTATACATCAATGACCTTCGACCAGAAGATTTTGCGTGACGTTCGACGCCAAGTCCTTTATTCACGCCACGTGAATTGTACTGCAGTACCTTGAGGGTCATCGTCATTATTGGTAATTCCTCTCGCGCTTGTTAACGGTTTTCATTATTGACCGGTAATCAAGCGATGTCTTTCCATGTTCGACTTCAGCGCATTTCTCACATGGATCGACTTGTACTTAGAGTGAAGATCGAATGAGTTTGAAGACCCCGGATCTAGTTTCATCCATCCGGGCTGCGATATATATTCAGGAAATATAAAAGCATTTGCCATGTACATCATTGCAGCAGATGATCATCCTACTCAAAGGATGATAATTTCAGCAGAAAATTATCAGTCTATCTTCAGACGATCGTCTGTCATATGTACCAAAATGTATTTATAAAAAGCTGAGCATGGGAATGCCCGCCTCAGCTAGATCATGAGAATAATGATGAATGAAAAATAATGTATTGTATTGTATTGTATTACAGGGCACTCTCCTCAGCACTGGAACGAACTTCGGATCCTCTAGATAAAGCATTTCACCCGATAAACGGCCTCATACTTTAGGGGGCAACTGTTATAGACATTTTTGTGCCTCGCATCATGGAGCATGGAATGTCAATAATTACAGGGATCCTCAGTCCCTAAACATGTTGTTCTTACCCCTAAAAGAACAAGGTCATCAAACAACAGCACTTCCAATCAGTTCTCCACCTGAAAAACACTTCAAAACAGGCTTATTTTGGATCATGTCAGCTGCTTAACTGAGCTCCTGCGCTGTAATGCAACTGTCCCACTCTGTACCTGCGCTGAAAGTCAAAAGTAATGAAGGCTACCTGCGCTGGGCGAGATTGGCCAAGTGGCACAGTCATCCTGCAAGGTGTCAACTGCCCAGGAAGCTTCCAAACTGACACTTGGTTCATGAGATTCGCCCTGTGATGAGTAAGAGGTACTTGATCACCATGTGTAAGCAAGGATCTCCAAGTGGACTCAAGAACTGAAGTTTAACTGAAGAGGGAGAGGACACTAGTCAGCTCTATGCCAGCCTCAAGCTGACTCATCCTCTCTTCTTCTCTCCTATATATAGAGCTCTTCTATGAGGTCTAAGGAGGCGGGAATTTTGTGTAAAGCAAGGAGGTGCTGTTGGATTACAGTTAGAGCTATTGGGTGATTGTTTTACTAGAGGTGAAGAGGAGAGTTCTTGCTGCTGGGGAGGTGCTGCTGGATTGGAGCCATCATTGGTTGTAACCTTCTCAGAACCCTGTTACTTCTATCAATAAAGTTTTGCATGTTCTCCTATATACTTGTATTGCATTGATGTATTGTATTTACATGTATATTTGATTCACTCTAATCCATGCATCAGTTATGAGTACATGTATCTTGTAGTTTCCTCTCTTGTTTTGTGCAGGATCTGTGTGTAGCTGGACCGGCAAAGAGAGCAAGGAGCTGGGAACAAGAGACAAAGAGAGAGGACAAAGATCGACTAAGCGAAGGACACCAGGTTGGTTAATCTTTTCATCCTTCTCTCTGTACTTTCATAAAGGAAAACATCAAAGCTTTACTTTCAGTTGTTGCTAAAGACTGTCACCTTTAGAGTAGGGATAGGGTCATCCGCATCGGATACTTTTCCCCACAACACTAGGGAGGACGAAAAAAGATTCCCCTACTCTCAATTTCATAGGCAAACTAGTTGATCTTTTGCTTGGGAGAGTCATCATCCCCAAGTACTTAGATCTTGGGAGTCTGATTGTAGATATCCACATCAATGATATTATAGTTCCTAACGCTCTCATTGACATGGGAGTTGTAATAAATGTCATGACTAAGGATACTATGCTCAAACTTTACCTCCAAGAATCTCTAAGGAAGACCACCATAGTGCTACACGTGTTGATAAATCCACAATGGCACCTAAAGGTATCATCGAAGATGTTATGGTCTCTATTGATTTTTGGGAGTACCCCATAGACTTCCTTTTCCTTTAGCCCAAGTCCAAGTTTAATGGATACACTCTCATATTAGGAAAACCTTATTTAGCCACTATTGATGCCTACATGAGCTATAGGGTTGGAAATATGACTATCACCAATGGGAAATAATAAAACAACATCTATTATATCCACATGTTCAACCCATCATTGAACATGACTTTCCTATTTGGGGAGAAGAAGAATAAGAGGAAGAAGAAGAGGACTCTTATCTATTATCATCCTACCCTATATGTACATTAGAAATCACCATTGGTAGCAGAAAAATTGATGAAGATAATCTTATTGATAATTTTTTGTAAACTAAATGCCATGCTACCATGAATATTGATGGATTATCTACAATATAACATGGTTGTTTTTGGGAAATTTCATGGGTAGATTTGATAATTTCTCGTTCTAAGTAAAATAATGTGAAAACCATAGAAATATACCCCTCCAAAACCTTGAAAATCATCCCCTTTCTCTCAATTGGTCAAGAAGATCATTTGCTCGTTAGATTGAAATAACATGTTGATGCATTTGCATGGGACATCTTTCCATTACCTCACTCACATTTTCCACCAAGATTGTTGCTCAAATACTTGAATTTATCATTCATTGGGATTTCTATGTCAAGTGTCTGAATTTAGAGAGGAACATTCAGTCAGTATTTTTTCTTCAAAAATGCAGAATGATTTAAAGTATGGAGTGATAATTTGTTTTTGAAAGAATTAGCTGGAAGTTGTACATTTTCCTTAGCTAAAGAACTTCGTACCACCATAAGAAAACCCTAATTCATGTAGTAACATAGAAACATAATTTGCTTGCAAAAACAATTGTTTCCCACACTTTTGCAAGTTTGAGTCATACAATGGGGGAAGGATTCAACAAGAGAGAACCAATTGATACCACTTAGATTCATCAAAATCCTAAGGTCATGGCCATCCTAGAAAATTGTCACTAGCTAGGGTTCTTTGAGAAACTTACAGGATATGATGATGAAGTTGCCTTAGAGTTTGCCTTGAACTACACGGTCACTACCCTTCCAAAAGGGATATATTGGAGTAAAGAATAAATTCATGAAGGTATCAATGCAAAAAGATGGTTTTTCTTCCCTAATGAGCAACCCGGTGAAGACAAAAATGGAATCATAAGGGAAAGCTTACCATACCCCTAGGATGAAATAGTCTATCATATCCTCAAGTATATCTCCTATGAGGAAAGGCTAAGCATAGTATATGCTTACCAATTTATACTTTGTTATCAATTAAGATTCCAAATTGGACTACCTATTCATGAGAGGCTAAGTATCCCACACTCCCCTCTCCATTCCCTTAAAGAGATGAGCACCAAGGTGAAGGAGGGTAAAACGAATTACCTATCCCATCACAACCTTATCAAATTAATTGCCATGGATGCATTAGAACATATTTAGTGCTCCATTCCCTAGGTATACTTTGTTGACATGGAAAAGTCCTTCTTAGAGGTCGAGGCTGAATTGAAAAACCCTCATATAGAGTTGCTAAAACCCAGATTGAATTGGAAGAACCTTAAATACAATTTCAAATAGAATTGGTAGAACCTTAGGAATAATTAATAGAACCTGAAGAAGAGGTTGCGAAACCACAAAAGAGGCCAACTAAAAGAGGAAAAAAGAGGCAATGGAAAACCCTATAGCACAAAAAAGGGAGAAGAACTATTGGAAGAGGAAGAAAAGGAAATTGAGGCCAACATCAATATGATTTGCCTTCGAATGATAAGCAGGGTTCTTTTCCAAGAAAATTGCACTTTTGTCATCACAATCTATCCTTATAACTTGCTATAACAATCCCATATCTTAACAAAATTTCTATAACCAAATTTCTTTCTTTCTTGCATGAGTGGCTACCATGTATTCAACTTTTGTAGTTTAAAGTGTCACTACAGACTGTCTCTTTCTCATCCAATTGATTGCTCCTATCTAATGCTCCTTCCCTATTTTTGACATAAACCTGCTCAATACTCCCATTGCATGTGCAATGTTTGGTTTAATATAAACCATTTCATACATCAAACTTCCAACTGCACTCACATATGGAACAAGGGACATGTCCTCTTCTTCTCCCTGTGTCTTGGGATACTATTATGTAGATAAATTTACACCTATAGAAATATGAACCTTCACCAGTTTACTATCTAGCATATTAAACCTTTGCAATATTGTCTCGACATACTTCCTCTGATTTAACTAGAATTTCCTCTTTTCCCAATCTCTTTTAATTTCCATGCCCAAAATAAAGTTTATAGCATCAAGATCCTTCATGTTGAATTTAGAGTACAATTGGGTCTTCATATCCTAGATAATTTCTCTGTCATTTCTAATCAATGACATATCATCCACATATAAGACCAAGTAAATAATATGACCACCAACTAATTTATAATGCACATCGTGGTCCAATTTTCTCTTTGTGAAGCCAAGTCCCTATATATATGTATAATTTTTTTGATACCACATCCTTGGTGATTGCTTTAAAGTCAAATTGAATGATACCACATCTTATATATATGGTTTTTGGGGTCATTTTAAAGTCGAATTGAATGATGGGAAATGAGAAATTATCAAAATTCTATTTTGATATTTACAAGGGTTATAAAGAGTCATGAATTTGTCATTGTGATGTTGTAGATATATATTTTCCACTTTGGGGCTTATGAATAGGTTTAAGGGTTTATGAGAAAGTGTTGTATGTTGACCAAAATGGGATGCCAGAGAGGTGTTATGGTACCAGATTGCTAAATAAGTTGGTATGATGAACAGATTATGGAAAATTGATGAACATGTTATGAAAACATTATGATTAGTTTGTGACAACTTGATGAACATGGTTATGACAGGAGTAGTATGATAATTTTTGAACACCTATATTTTATGATGATTGTGGATCCTGTCTGAAATATTGTGAAAAGTGGCCACAACAGGTTGGAGCAAGAGGTGGGTGCCTCCACTAAGGTTGGAGCCTCAATCAGGTTGAATCTGAAGACTCCAATCATGAATATAATGCTAAAGAAGCCAAGTTCATTAGAAGGTTAAAGAATGGAATTGGAAAGTTTAAAGGTAAGTTTTCTTTTAAATGTTTTGCATGTGAAAGAATAGGATGATATGCTTCTAAATGTCGTTATGCAAAAATGAATTGTAGTGATGATGAAGTGAATTCAAGTCTAAGGATCATATGAAAAGATGAAATGCCAAAAAGAAAAACTTCTTCTCAAAGGAAGAAAGTGATTACAAGAGAAATAAAAGTGTGATTGATGATGAAAAATGTGAGATATTGTTCATAACTAAAGCGAAAGTAGATTGTGAAGGAAAACTTAGGAGTACTTGGAAAGAAAATATCTTAGAAATATGTTGGTTCAACTAGAATGGAAACTATAAGTCAGAGATCGAGATGCAGATTCCATTGTCTCTCTCAAAGTTGAAATAGGAGAAGCCAAAAGGATAAAGGAGTTTTTGTCAGAACAAGTGAACAGAAAGGAAGACCTTTGTGAAAAAATATAAGAAGAAGTTGTGCTTTTGAAAAAGAAATTGGAACAACCCAATCACAACTCAAGGTTCTCAAAAGTTCTAAATCATTGGATCACATCCTCAATGTCCAAATATTTCCTCTCATCAAAATAGGTATTGGTTATTATAAATATTATGAGATGTCCAAAATTGCATATCTCTTAAAGACATCAAATAAAGATCAACCTAAAGATCACATGCACACGGTCATTGGATCCAACTACGAATCAAATGAATATTCCAAGCAAGTGATCGATATGCCTAAGCATGATCATTTCAACATCTCAAATGAATCTTATAAATACACCAAGAATCAACAAGATCCATCTAGCTCAAGTATGAAAATCAGGATGAAAGTATAAGGCCCACGAAGGCAAAAAATCCTCTCAAGGGATCCAAAAAAAACAGTGGAACAAGAGTAAAAAATTAGCAAATAAATGAATCTCTTCTAAGGAACAACTTTAGAAGATATGCCTCATCAAGATACCCTCATGCAACCAGGTATCAAATATTTTTTGTATCATTGTTTCTCTTGCTCGAAGTATGGACATAAAGCAAGGGATTGTAAAGCCTATGCCATAAATGATTATGTCAAGTACAAAGGATTCTATCAAACTCCAAAGAACAAATTTATGGGAAATCAAATTAGAATTTATGAAAATAGGTCATATGGGTCATTCCCACTAATATTCAAACCTAATATATAATGTTTCAAGTGTCATACTGAAGGGCACATAAAACATTATTGCAGTATCACTTTGAGATGGTACACGGAAGAAAGACTCTCTAATATCTCAAGAATGAACACCAAGGGATGGAGAAAAAAACATGAAGAACCAAGGTTAGATCTGACCTCTCAGATCTAATCCAACGGTGAAGGACTCTTGGAGAATGTAGTTGTTTGAAATAAATCTTGAAGAAGCAAGATTATGCAGGCATGATGGAAATTCACAAGGAAGCTATCATTGGTAAAATATATCAAGGAGACCGAGAAAGTCATGTTGCATATATGCAAAGGGAGTATTTCCATATAATAGGTAGGATCGATAAGAAAGAGTAGCTGAGAAATCCAAGGATGCTAAGTAGTTCATATTGGGCCTCATATTACAGATCATAGGATTTTTATCTTAAAGATAACATGAAGGAATAGATCGTAGATTTTAGACGGGGATTACAAGGTTATCCTTCAACCTTTGATAGGAGGAAGATGTTATAGTACGAAGTCTTTGCAAGAAGGGAGATTATTGATATGGGGATATTCACATGATAGGGAAGCATATTCTCATGGGGAGAATTCTTTTACAAGAAGATTAGGTCCATAAGAAGCTACAAGAACAATTATGCAACATAGAAAAGCAATTCTTTCTGAGAAACCATCCTCAAAACATCCCTTTTCCATTGATGTCAAAGAGGGAGAGAAAGAAAACGTTTAAGTAGTAAGAGGATTTTGGAGGGAAAGAAGATATTGAAGGAGAGAGAGCAGATATTTAGGAAGAAAATAAGGATCAAGAAGAAAGATTTTTTGTATCCAATAACATGACAGGTGGGGTTCCTAGTAGCATGTCAGGGGGAGTTTAGTCCATTTCCATTAATGACCATCAATGGATGGTGGTGCTTCCATCAATGAAAAAGGGGGAGATTATTGGACATAGTGTTGTCATTGATGACAACAATGGTCATTGATGTTAAAGGGGAAGTTTAAGGAAGCAACAATTTCATTAATGAGATAAAGGAAGCAGTGTGATAGTTCGATCTCTTAACATGCTCTCATTTGATGATGTCAAAGTGGCCTAGATTTTATTTAATTTTTGTCGAAGTTATGGTGTTCAAATGAGCCTATCGATGGCATGGTTGGATAGTCCTCTCCAAGACCTTTCCAATGGTATATCACACTTGGTAAAACTCCTCCAGTATGAGAAGATATGTTAGTTTTAGTTTTGCAGCAACAATGGCGTCAAAAACACCAAATTTATTATGAAAAACACCAAATTCATTAAATGTCAAGCATCTTTAAATCAGATCTATGATCTTATGGTGTAATCTACGATAGATGGTGCATGTACTTGCACACTTAACAAGTTAAATATTGCACATCTTTTAGAAGATCCAAAGGTTGTGAATGAATGGAAGAAGGTCTATGACAAACTAATCATGAACTTACGCACTAGTTAATGATAGGCATGCCCCCACATAGGCTTGACATGTGAACCCTATGATGGCGCTAACAATCAAGCATGGTCCAATTATTGCATGACATGTCAACATGATGACATCAACATTATGAGGTGGCAATACAAATGGCTATTACATGGCCAGTGCAAATCGAACCTTGGGCGACCAATCAACGTGTTTTTAGGTTACACACTAGTTAGTGGGTGCCACAAGGAGTGATGACATCATGTTGACATCACCATGTATTCAACTAATGATCCCCAAGGATTTGGTCATATGGCACATGAGGTAAGTCTTAAGTGACTAAGGGTAATTGTGTCGAAATTAATTTATTGTTACATTGAAAGGTTGTATGGTCAGCGTGAATTCCCAATCAATTGGATCGATCCCATATGTGTTTGTGTGTGTGTGTGACCTCATCATGACATTAGCACAACAAATGGGACTATAATTCAATCACACATTAACATTATTAACTTAAATTCCTCCATATATTTTATGTCACTTAATAATATAATAAATGATTAATTCTTTTATTGAAATAAATTATGATTATTTTGGAAGTTGTTTTTTTCTTCTAAAAATTATATTTTTTTAGTAAAAAGATACTAGAGAGATTATTCTTCCTTTATATTTAATATAATATTTATATATAAATTTCATTTCAACTCTAAATAAAATATTATAATAACATAAAATAATTGAAAAAAAATTATGATACATTTTAATATGAAATTTACAAATAATGTATTACATTAAAATTTTTTTTTTTTTCCATAAACAAAAAGTCTTACCAATTTAATGTATTTAATTTTAATAATAATAATAATAATAATAATATACTGTTTAAAAATATAATTGAAGGGTTCTTAACGCGAGAAAGCGGCCTAGATATATTTTGAACATGCGGAGGGTTGAAAACTCGAGCTGCTGACCTAACCACGAACGTGAGGGAGTTTTTTGGAAGGGGCTAAGTTATTATCATTTAGTTGTCAGACAACTTGAAATAATTAATCAATTAATCCTCCCAGGTTCAGAAGGGCAGCCTTTCGCTTTTTCTTTATACTTACGGATGTGATGGAATTTTGGATTTATTAATTTATTTGTTTTGGAAGGGGCTAAGTTATTATCATTTATTTGTCAGACAACTTGAAATAATCAGTCAATTAATCCTCCGAGGTTCAGAAGGGCAGCCTTTCGCTTGTTCTTTATACTTACAAAAAATTCTCACCCAAATAAAAACCGTTTTAAAAAATATTCCACCCTTTTATTAATATGAAAGAGTGGCTCTAATTACATTTTCAATACTGTTCGGCTAATTGCGTCATCTTCATGACGTTAGTTATTGCAAAATGAAAGCTTTTTACAGCGGTGAAGCACGAGAGAAATGGTCCTTCCCTCTGCCTGGTTTGAAAAATGCTGTGGACAAACAGGGGAGTGACTCTCGCCATGTGCATTCATACCCTGCGGTCCCGTATTTTTCGTCTTGATATGCTCAATTTTCTGTCGAACATACATTGTTGTCTCACCGAATCCGTTCGTTCTATATATATACGTTGTTTCTTATCAAGTTTTCCAGAGTTGTTTCTGAACGATGAGAATCTTTCGTTATTTTCGTGTGTAGATATCAGTGTTACTTTCAGTTGTGCGATTGAAGTTTGACTAAGCATTTGTATTGGAAGTTTGAGGCCCTAGAGATACCTCTGGAGAAATTGCAACATTTCCTCCATTTGTACAGGAAATGGTGACAAAATAGTGTCCATTTGGAAGGGGATTCAAGGAGCACAAACATTGGAAAGGAGGGGACTTGATGGTTGCATTGGCCTAAAGAACAAGAAAGGAATGAGAAAATAAGGAAAGGAAGAATAACTACAGCAAAGATGCTTAAAGAAGCCAATGATTTTTACTAAATTCGGGGTAGATTAATAGCATCTCGGAGTATTTTCTCCAAACTAATTTTGTTCCTTAATAAAAATTGTCTCTTGGAATATTCAACGCATAAATCGTAAAGGAAAGCAGAGGTACATGAAATCTACTAATAAAGAAGGAAAAACTGAAGAGAGTAATCTTACAAGAAACAAAAGTTTCTAATATGAAGTTAGCATAGATCATGGATAAATACTGGATAGGTAGCAATTTAATGGAAATTGACGCATGAGGTAGCATGGGAGGCTTAGAAGTGGTATGGGATCCCTTAATGGTGACCTTCTAGAACTGGGTAACTTAGCCTGTTATCCCCTTGGGGCACTTACGTTGCACAGGGGAAGGAGAGATGGTTTGTTTAACAACAATATATGACCCCTCAATACTTGACAGAAAAGATGGCTTCTTGAATGGCTTGTGGAATATTAGAAGGATTAATCAAGATGAGTGTTGGATCCTAGGAGACAACTTTAATATAATTCACATCTTGGAAGAGAAAAAAGGGGGATGGGGAGAATGGAATCGACATTAGTGCTCTTCCAGGAAGTAATCCAAGATCTAAAGCTTGCAGATGCGGAAACAGTAAATGGAATTTACACTTGGAATAACCGCCATGGAGGTCGACATCAAGTGTCTTTCTATCTTGACTGATTCCTTCTTTCGAGCATGGAGGCCACTATTCTGCCAAGATTGGGGTCAGATCACTAGCCAATATGACTGCAACAATATTTTGGATCCATCAGTTATGGATCCAAGGATGAAGGTATAATGTCTAGGGAATGAAGGGACAAGAGTTGTGGTAGGGTCTAAGGTTGTATATGAGGGGTCAAGGAATAAGGTTATGGGTTGAGAGAATGTGGTAACTATGATGAAGGGTGCCCAAACATAGGGGTAATGGTGAAAAAGTTCTTATGGCAAAGAATAAGGCCCTATGTATTAGAGGGTATGGAAGGAATAGGGCCCTAAGGAAGAGGGTATAGGGACACAATTGATGATATCCTAAGGAGGGGGCTATGGCCTCAGCATGAAGGTGGTCAAATTGGAGACAACAGCTGAATCGAAGAAGGAATTGGTGGCCTGGGAATGGATGGGGATGTAAGTAGAGGTAGGTTCTAAAGAGTGGATGCGGTTGAGGATAAAGGATTACTTCAACTAAGTCTTGGCTTACCCCCTTGACCATATCAAGGTCTTGATACCTACACCTAATGATAAAAAAGTTATGGTGGCACTAACATCTTTCTAGAGGCCAAAGATACCCTTAGGAGGAAATGTGTAGTGCTTCTAGGCATTGTTCACAATTATAGATACTTATGCACAAAGGGATATATCAATAAAGTAGAATTGGGGCCTAAGTGTAAATGGGGATAAGGTATGAGAAAAGGCAAGAAAAAAAAGGTAGAGGGGATAATAATTTGATGGGTTGTAGGGGAAAGGGGGATCTAGAGGTGGATGGGGTGGGATGAAAGCAGAAAGGTGGAAGGAGATGACACCAAGAGAGGTGGGCATGAAAGGGTGGGCTAGTGGAAAAAATTGGGATAAGGTGAGAATAGGTAGATCATTTCTAGGGACCTAAGACACATAACTTCTACTCAAAACATCTAGTGGCACTAACGTCTATACTAATAAGCTAATGAAACTATCAAGAGGCCATGTGTGTTTTTTCAAGGCATCGTTCTTGATCTTAAATAGTTAGAATATTCCTTTAGGGCTTAACATTCATGTCTATCCATGTTAAAGGTCCAAGACTCATACGTAGTGCTAAAAATACTAGTGGTATCTATATACCAGTTTGGAGGAAAATAATTCCCTTGTTAGGTCATTTGTGGCCATTCAGAATGTTGTTCCTGCCCCTATAACCTTGTAAGCTTCCTTTTGGGGTTTAACCATTAAATTTATTCCTTTGTCCATATATAAGTTCTAGGGACCCATACTTAATGTTCAAAAAATCATAATGCTAACTATCCCCATAGAGAGACCCGAGATATGTTTCAAAGGATGTTTGTGGTGGGACAACCTGTTATTGATGTCCCTAGATACCTTCAAGTTTTCTTTGGCAGATTATTGCTAAACCTACCTTGTGAATGCTTAATGAAAATGTGCCCGTGCATTCCTAGAATGTGCACACATTTCAGAATGTGTGTGCTCTTTTCATTTCATTGTTTTTCAAGTGGGAGAAATAACATATGTGCTTGTTGATTGTGTTGTGTTGGATTTAGGTTTGGAGTAACAAACCTGGTGGTTTGGCCTGCAAATACATTAAAACCTCCAACTTTTTAAATACCTCTCAATAAATTTATTTTATATATTATTTTTGTATAAGCTACGCAAGTCTATTGTAGATGAAATTACAAACACATTTAGAGTCAACTATGCAAATTACAAACACATAAGTTTCTAGTTACTCCCTTTTGTACTATAATTTGGGTACACTTTGTATATCATTCATTGTATTTTAGTAATTGTATATTAAAAGCTAATTACTAACTCTATTGTTGTATTATATTATATTAGTTAGTTTAATATGTAATTTTAGATGCATTAACATTGAACATTGATGCTTCAGTGATTAGGTGATCAATTTTTAGCTTAAAAATGAAAGTGCCTAGAAAGTCTAGAAACTAGTGCCAAGTCAAATTTTGCGTCGTTTTGAATCTAACGAAATTCATTTCACCTCAATCTGACACCATATGCTATAGATATCGTGTTCTAATTGTTTTCCCAAACATGTAAAATTTGTGTAGATCTATTGACTGGGAAGCTGACTGGGTTGACTGCAATATTGATTTAGCAGGGTGACCATACAGGTACGAGGCAACTAGAAGGAGACAAGTGGCATCATCTGATTCACTAGTAGTTTGGTGCATTTGATTGGTTGTGGCATATTTTATTTGAGCCAATGATTGGGTGCCACGTGACCTAGTGATGAGATGCCACATGGCACCCCAAGGTCAAAATTTTGGCATGGGTTGCCAAAGGCTTGATCAAGATTCAAATCCATGACCTTTATTCCAACAACAGAGCGCTCTATCAATACACTACGCGGTGATTCTTATTAACATATGGGTAAAACCCATATATAAAGATTAATATCGCACCCATTTGGAGGGAGGGGTTAGGGCTAAGCCCCTAACCCCCGGTCACCACACCCCATGAGATGATGGGAGTGGTGACCAAGGTGCTTGGGGCTTAGCCCTAGCCCATGGTCATCACCCCTTGCATATAACCAAATTCGGAAGGAAAAGAGCACTCAAAGGTAAGCCCTAGTGGATGGGAGCCAACCCTAGGGTCATATGCAACCACACATGACCACACGCTGGAATTTTAGGGCTCAATGGGAAGGATGAGTAGTTAACCTAGCCCTTCGACACGTGGTGCCCATAAGAACATGACCCCGTGTTTAGGGGCTTAACTAGCAAGGGCGGGCGTTAAGACCCAACCCTCAACCCCATGTGGCCTATATGCCATGATTTTCGAAGTTAAGGATTCATTGGGAAAATTAATGATCATAACAAATACACCACGCGGAGGGTGGAATTGTCACTTCATTAGTGAAAAATGTTGAAAATGCAACAAGATGATGGAGCTTAGTGAAAAGAAGTTACCTTCACTAAGTGGCCCCGCAGGCTATTTTTGGCGCGAAGTATAATTTTAGACATATGGATCATGTTCTATGAGTTGCAGGATGCTATTTGTGGATGATTGGTCATGTTGGTAAAAATAGATGGACCTCTATTTTTAGACATATGGGCGGAGTCTATTTTTAGACTGCCAGTCAAAAATAGAACAGTCGAATATTATTAGCTCTTAATAATATTTGGACTATAAACATTATCTTATTCTCTTGGAGCACTTCAGTTCGAGCTACGGATGTGGCACATGCAACTGCCATAAGGAAATACGCTTTTCTTATGGGTTAGTTGAGTTATTGCATGAAGGACTTCAGTTAGAACTCAAGTGATTGAGTTTGGTGGAGTTGAATGAGGAGTTGATGGAGTTGTGTTCAGTTTGACTTAGTTTAACTAGTTGTATTTAGTCTAACTAACAAATACACTAGTGATGAGTGGTGTGAATTAATTATTAATTAATTCACTAATTATTAACTCATAAATCAACTAAAGAATACATCAGTTAACTGAGTGCATGGACAGTTCAGTGGAGACAAGTGTTAGAGGTGAGTGAAAGGGCAAGATAGATGTCAGTTGTGACTATAGTTGTGCATGAGATTTGCACATGCATGGATTGAGATTTCCAATGAGGATTGCGCAGTACAAACCAAGTGAATACGAGTTTGGAAGATAAGTATTCTCATGCAGGATTGCGCAGTGGAGGCAGGCAAGTAGCATAGGAGATTTGAGCCAGTGATTGATTCAGATCTGAGCTAGTTTGTGTGTAACGGGTGGAGATAGTACCGAGTACTTGTGAGGAGTATTGTACTATGTATTGTTACATGTTCTCAATCAATATAATATACAGATAGTTGGGGGTTTTCATCTGTATGCTTTCCCCGGGTACATATTGTGTTGATATGTGTGATTGATGTTTCAATGTGTGCATGCGATTGTTTCTTAATTCCACAAAATTGATGATCAACGTAGAGGAGGTTATGTATTATGCATGATTCCGCAAATAGTGTATAATCAGGATAATCTCTGTGAATAAGTGTCATATTATTCAAAATTTCTACATGGTATCAGAGCTAGTTTATTTGTAGAAAAATTTCTACAGGATATCAAAGCGAGGATTGATCATTGGATCTATTATTCAGAAAGTGTTTACATTTTATTTCTTCAAGCAGAGTCTGTAATCGGGCCAGGTAGCCACTGGATTCATCCTTCTTTTGGAAGGTGAGATATCCGGTAAATGCCCATACAGTCGATTTCTGTATGAGAAATACTTTGTTCTCACGAATTTTAGATCAGAAGCAGTTGAGTTTTGAGCTGGTGGAATTCGAATTTACAACAGTGTTTTCTTGGTGTCAAAGTTGAAATGTCTTTCAACAGATTGTGATTGGAGTATGCCCTTGAGGGCAGCTCGAACTATATTGCATGGGAGGACAGGATGGACGCGGTGTTAGATGATAATGGGTTGAAGGAGTTCATAGATGCGGATGTCCCCAAACCTACTGATGTTTCTCAAGCCGGGGATTGGCAAAAGAAGACAACAAAGTGTTGAAGGATTCCGTTGGAGGGCGTGAGGGATCACATTGTGTCCAGCCTCCATGGAAAGGCTTCTCCATACTTGATGTGGAAAGCATTGACAGATATATTCCAAAGCAAGAGCGACCAAAGGAAGTTGGCGCTCAAGGATAAACTTAGAAACATAAAGTGTGAGAAAGGCGACAGTATGCCCAAGTATCTCACGAAGTTCACCCAATGCCGGGATGAGCTGGGAAGTGTGGGGGTGACTATCGATGATGAGGACTTGGTGAGCTTCGCTCTCCTTGTTCTTCTGAACAGTTGGCATTCCTATCAAGACTCTGTCAATGGTCAGGAGAAATTGTGAGGATGGGAGAGACTTTGGTCGAATCTTGTGAAAGAGGAGATCAGGCGGAATACTAGGGACGGATCTTCATCAAAGGCATTTCATGAAGAAAATTGCGCTTTGGCTGCCAAAGCAAAGAAGGGGAAGAATAAGAAAGCTTCTCATTCCAGTGCTAAAGGCAAGAAGCAGGATATGTCCAAGGTGAAATTCTTTCACTGTCACCAGCACGGACACTATGCCACAAATTGTTCGAAGAAGAAGAAAGATAAGCAAGCTGCTGGATCTGCAGTGGGAGAGGCCTTAGCCTCGTAGTTTGAGCTAGATTTTTCGTTGATCTCATGCTTGGTATCAAGTGTGATGGGACCGGTATGGTTCTTGGACAGTGGTGCGTCTTTTCACATGACAGGAGATCAAGATTTGTTTTCTGATCTGGATGAGAAAGATCTTGGAGTGCACATCGAGATGGGTGATGATGGTAGATACAGTGGGACCGATATCGGTACCATTTCCTTTGAGAGGGAGTCTGGTAAACCCTTCGTATTGAAGGAAGTGATGCATGTTCCAGGATTGAAGAAGAATCTTATCTCTGTGGCGATGTTAGAAGACAAGGATATGATGTTTTTTTCAGCGAGGGGAAGGCTTTCTTGCGCAGTAAGACAACTGGAGAAACCCAGAAGATAGGAGTTCGAGTAAAGAACCTTTATGAGTTGCATGTAGATGGCTGCGCAGCAATGGCATGCAAGGCAGAAGGAGTGGTGAGACAGGATGATGGCGAGCTGTGGCACCAGAGATTTGGCCACCTTCACCATGGAGCCTTGAAGATACTACAACAGATTTCTACTGGGCTTCCTAAAGGCACTCTTGTGTAGTCAGATCAGTGCAAGGGGTGTACTTTGGGAAAAATTGTGAAAGCCACCTTTCACGAGAAGGATAGTTGCGCCATGACGATCCTTGAGAGAATTCACACAGACGTGTGTGGACCTTTCTTAGTAGCTTCGACAACAAAGCATAGGTACTATGTGATCTTTGTTGATGATTTCTCTCGAAAGTGCTGGATCTTCTTCATGCAGAAGAAGAGCGAGACATACTCATAGTTCTGTGAGTTCAAAGCACTGGTCGAGAAGGAATCGGGGAAGAAGGTGAAGGCTCTTAGGAGCGACAATGGTGGTGAATTCATCTATGGCTATTTCAAGGATTTCTGTAGCGTAGAAGGGATTTGAAGAGAGCTCATAGCTCCCCACAACCCACAACAGAACGGGGTTGCTGAGAGGAAGAATAGAACGATCGTGGGTGCTGCACAGGCGATGTTGCATGATCAGGGCCTACCCCTTCACTTGTGGGCGAAGGCATGCAATACTACAGTATATGTGCAGAACCATTGTCCTCATAGGATACTTGGCATGAGTACACCCAAGGAGGCTTATTCTGGTAAGAGGCTTGATATTTCCCATTTGAGGATTTTTGGTTCTCCTATTTACATGCATGTGACGAAGGATGCCAGGAAGAAGCTGGAGCCGACTGCAGAGGTTGGGATATTTGTGGGGTACACTGATACGCCCCACAACTATCGTGTGTATTTGCCAGACAGTCGTAAGATTGTTGTGCGACGGGAAATAAAATTTCAAGAGGAGAAAGCCATGAAGTGTTCGCTTGAGAGGGAGCCACACTTACATGCAGATGAGGAGCTATTAGTTCCTAAGGATGAGATTTAGGACATGGATCAGCCACAAGATGAAGCTCATGGAGTGGAAGGGACCACTCATGCAGCGCCAACCATCAGAGGGCGAAAGTGCACTACAGAAGCTGAGTGAGTGGCTCAAGATGCAGAGAAGGTTGTAGGACCACCTACAACACAACGCAGACAGAGACAGTCACCTGATCGGTACACTGGATACATGGCTCTTGTGAGCAAATGTGTCGTGACTAAGCCATCCTCTTTTGAGGAAGCTGTGGAGGATCCCGCATGGGTAGATGCCATGGTGGAAGAGTATGATTCGATTGTCAAAAATAGTGCATGGGATATTTTCCCAAGACCGAAGGGGAAATCAGTGGTGGTTTTGAGATGGATCTACAAAGTGAAGCAGGCAACTGACAGGAGTGTGGAGAAGTACAAGGCAAGATTTTTTTCCCGAGGCTTCTCATAGATAGAGGGGATCGATTATGAGGAGACCTTTGCACCTGTCGCAAGGTATTCTTCCATATGGACGATTCTTGCTCTCTCAGAGCAGATGGGGTGGCACATTCATCAAATGGATGTGAAGACTGTGTTCCTCAACAGAGTCATTGAGGAGGAAGTGTACATAGAGTAGCCCGAAGGTTTCAAGATCTTCAGCAGCGAGTCGCATGTGTGCAGGCTCAAGAGAGCGCTGTATGGGTTGAAACAAGCACCTCGTGCTTGGTACACACGGACAGACAATTATTTCACCGGACTTGGATTCTCCAAGAGTGAGGCGGATCCTAACCTATAGCAGATTGTGGTGGAGGGTAAGTTGCTTATCATTGTACTTTATGTAGATGATTTGATTCTAACAGGAGATGAGTTGTTGATACTTTCATGCAAGGAGGATCTTGCTCAAGAGTTTGAGATGAAGGACTTAGGCCTCCTTCATTATTTCTTGGGATTGGAAATTTGGCAGTGCAGTGATGGACTATTTGTTTCTTAGGGTAAGTATGCTCGGGAGATACTGGAGAAGTTCAACATGCATGGCTGCAAGCCTGTTGATACTCCTCTTCCTGGAGATTGGAGGAAGGAGGATGCTACTTCAGCGGAGGTAGTGGATGCCACTGTTTATCGACAGTTGGTGGGGTCGCTTATGTATCTAGTCAATACACGACCCGATATATGCTATGCTGTTAACCAACTTTCACAAGCTATGGTTAAGCCAACCAAGCTCTTCTGGAAGGCAGGAAAGCATGTATTGCGTTATCTCAGAGGCACATTGAGATATGGATTGTGGTACAGACAGGAGGATGAGGTGAAGCTATGTGGCTTCACGGATGCTGATTGGGCAGGGAGCCCAACGGACAGAAAGAGCACATCTGGAGGGATCTTCAGCATCGGGTCGACAACAGTTTCTTGGTACAACAAGAAGCAGAGATCCATGGCACTCAGTTCAGCAGAGGCTGAGTATATGGCAACAAGTTTGGCTGCATGCGAGGCTATATGGATGAGGAAGATCCTGGTCGGGTTGTTCGGGTCACACTTGGAGCCTACTATGATTTACTGTGATAACCAGAGTTGCATTAAACTCTCGGCTAATCCAGTATTTCATGATAGATCCAAGCACATCGACATCAGGTACCATCATATCAGAGATTGTGTGCAGGGGAGAATCATGTTACTTTCATATATTCCCACGGAGGATTAGGATGCTGATATCTTGACGAAGGCGCTCACCAGGAGCAAATTCGAATACCACAGAGACAGGATAGGGGTTGTAGATAGTCCATATCTTGTTGAGAGGGAGTGTTGAAAATGCAACAAGATGATGGAGCTTAGTGAAAAGAAGTCGCCTTCACTAAGTGGTCCCGCAAGCTATTTTTGGTGCAAAGTCTATTTTTAGACTATGTCTATTTTTAGACATATGGATCATGGTCTATGAGTTGCAGGATTCTATTTGTGGATGATTGGTCATGTTGGTAAAAATAGATGGACCTCTATTTGTAGACATATGGGCAGAGTCTATTTTTATACTGCCAGTCAAAAATATAACAATCGAATATTATTAGCTCTTAATATTATTTGGACTATAAACATTATCTTATTCTCTTGGAGCACTTCAGTTCGAGCTACTGATATGGCACATGCAACTGCCATAAGGAAATACACTTTTCTTATGGGTTAGTTGAGCTATTGCATGAAGGACTTCAGTTAGAACTCAAGTGATTGAGTTTGGTGGAGTTAAATGAGGAGTTGATGGAGTTGTGTTCAGTTTGACTTAGTTGAACTAGTTGTATTTAGTCTAACTAACAAATAAACTAGTGATGAGTGGTGTGAATTAATTATTACTTAATTCACTAATTATTAAATCATAAATCAACTAAAGAATACATCAGTTAATTGAGTGCATGGACAGTTCAGTGGAGACAAGTGTTAGAGGTGAGTGAAAGGGCAAGACAACTGCCAGTTGTGACTATAGTTGTGCATGAGATTTGCACATGCATGGATTGAGATTTCCAATGAGGATTGCGCAGTACAAACCAAGTGAATACGAGTTTGGAAGATAAGTATTCTCATGCAGGATTGTGCAGTGGAGGCAGGCAAGTAGCATAGGAGATTTGAGCCAGTGATTGATTCAGATCTGAGGTAGTTTGTGTGTAACAGGTGGAGATAGTACTGAGTACTTGTGAGGAGTATTGTACTATGTATTGTTACATGTTCTCAATCAATATAATATACAGATAGTTGGGGGTTTTCAACTGTATGCTTTACCTGGGTACATACTGTGTTGATATGTGTGATTGATGTTTCAATGTGCGCATGCGATTGTTTCTTAATTTCGCAAAATTGATGATCAACGTAGAGGAGGTTATGTATTATGCATGATTCCGCAAATAGTGTATAATCAGGATAATCTCTGTGAATAAGTGTCATATTATTCAAAATTTCTACAAAAAATAGGGTGAATTTGTAGGATAGTTAGATTGTTGGTCGAATTTGTAGGATAGTTAACAATCAAATTCATATGGAGTTTTGGAGAGCCATAGATTTTGGAGTTTTGGGTCAAATTGAGCTGAAAAAGAGTCCACTTATGGGTTTTTGAATATTCTGAATCCATTGGTGACCTCTAATTTATAATTTAAGCACATCTAAGTATCCCTTTTTTAGTGTTGAGAGTAAGAGTGTATGGATCAATCATGTTTTGGAAGCAATTTTGGAAGGTGCTTGAGCATGGAGATTAGCTTGTAGGGGTATTCTCACCTTCAGAAGTCTACTGCAACAACTGTAACTTGCAAGGTTCAAATCAAGTTCACTTTCATCATTATGTTATGTTGAGGGAAGTTTTGTTATGTGCTTCAGTGTGGAGTTGAAGTGCTCACATGCTCATTTTAGCTCATCTCAATTGGAGTATGACATATTTATAGGAGATGCTTTGAGTTGATGTTGTTTGTGAGAGTTATTTTTAGCAGGACATTACCTTGTAAGGGTAATAGCCACTTGTTTATCATCAACTAAATGTTTATGTACTCCAATATTTCTACTAAATATATGGGTGGTCTAGCTATGTTGGCAGGCCCAAAGATGTAACCCAAGAGGGGTGAACTTTGTCAACAATTATTTTGTTATCTCTTCATTATGACTTCATGAGTTATGTGGTGTTATGTTTCTTATGTTAAGTTACATGTGAAGACTAATTCATGAGTTGAAGAGATATTGGAAAAACATGTTTGCTCGATACCCATGTTACCTTGCAAAGTGTCAACACGGTCCTATTTTTGTTTTTATTTGATTTTGGAAAAGAGGAATAAATCACTCACTCCATTATCAGATGAGGTTGGTATCATAGCACCAGTCAACCAATTTGCTAGAATGGGCAGCAAAAAGAGTCTCTAAGAACTATAGGTGCAGAATTAGGCTCTTCGTATGGAGAACATAGAATTGAGAAGGATGCTAGAGATGGCTAAAGAAGAGAAGAGGAACATGCGACTTTAGTTACAACATTTGTTTGAAGAGAAAGTTGCAGAAAGTTCTACTCTTGTACCAGCAAGAGAAACCTCTAGAATGAAGCCAGTATGTGGTCATGGTTCAGATAGTGGTTTTGGACCATATGTGGAAGATGATGCATGTGCATTTTGAAAGCATCTTCAAGAAGCACAACATATGCCAGTGGATAAGAGTGGGTGGCTAGGGTCATCTACAAGTTGGTCATCATCGTCATCATCAAATGTTGAAAAGATGAATGACAAATTTAAAGAAGTAATTAACATTTCAAGTACCATTCCTTCTGTTTATGTGCATAACACTTCTTTTGCAGTGTTTGAGAAACATACCAAAGGCATAGGTATGAAGTTTTTTTCCAAGATGGATTATGAAGGTGGATGCCTCGACATAAATGGCCAAGGTATTACCAATCTAATTATGGTTAAGGAGAGACCAAAGTATCAGGGATTGGGATATGAAAGAAGGGAGTTTGGAGAATGCTCCAAATGACTTGAGGCACATCAATCATCTGAGGATGAGATGTCACCACCTTGTGACAATGTTCATTCATCTCCCAAGTGAGATGAATTCTTGAAGGGACCTTGCATGGCATCGTCCAATCCACTCTGTCAAAGCTGTAGCCCTAGAGACAGGTATAGCTCTCATGGGTGTTTTCCAATGCATGGAAATTTTGAAAACTTGTGGAATCAGTACCGTTGTACTTTTTGTGATGCATTTGACCATTGCGTGACTGTATGTGAGAAACATAAGATAATGGTTAAAAGAATGAATCAAATTCTAGGCATCAAGCATAATGACTCTCCTTCACGTAAGAGAACTTCTATGTCGACAAATAAAAGGAAGTTCTTTTGTACTCATTGCAAGATGCATGGGCATGGCACTAAACAATGTTGGAAGTTACATCCAAAGCTTCGTTCAAAGAAGGGAAAAAAGATTGTACAACATAATGAAAGAGGTGGAAAATAAGATTCACATTAATCCTAAGAAACATTCAAGGCAAAGATGATGCAAGAAGAGAACCCATAAGCCTAGGAGAGGCAAAGTTTTGGTAGACTTGTTGTAAAGTTGCTTTGTAAATTTTGTAATTACTTGTTGTTGTTTACCTGTTTAGGTATTTTCGTAAAGTGAACAATCATTATCACTATGTTGAACAAGTAGTTGTTTTTCATTGATGTATGTATTGGCTTATTTATAGTCCACATCTTCAAGGACTTTTGTGAATGTACAAGATTGTCGTCCAAATTTGTCGTGTATTCACTAATACAAGTATTTGATACGAAACTTGTGTCAATAGAATATTTGTTTTCAAGGTAATACAAGATGACTATGTTTTGTAGGCAAGACCAATTATATCATGGAAACTACTGTAGCAATTTACTTTTTATGTACAAGCTCAACTTGAAGACATTAAAGCAAGTGTATATTGTTTATGAATTCCAAGATGGAATCAAGTTTGTCTTCAACATTTTAACTTCAAGATGAAGTGTTTTTGAGCCATGTAAAGATGAGATTAAAGAGAATTTTCATATTCCACTCATCAATATTTTATTCCTGCATCAATAATAAAAATGTTGGCTCAATGTTTAATAGGACTGTAGGTCTTCACGAAGAAGAAAGTTGAAGTGCCTTGAATGGGGCTCGAAAGGCACCAATTGAAAAGCATGCATTTTCGATTGCGTTTTTGGGTGTTTTTGAGTTCCAACCTCTTTATAATGACAAAGGAAGTAAAATTTTGGAGTCCAAAAGTTTCTAATGGGGAGGTGTGATCAGGTGATCAATTTTTAACTCAAAAACGAAAGTGCCCAGATAGTCTTGAAACCAGTACCAAGTTGTAGTTCTCATCATTTTGAATCCAACAACATTCATTTCACCTCAATCCGACACCGTATGCTCCACATATCACATTTTGATCGTTTTCCCAAATAGGTAAAATTTGGGTAGGTCTGTTGACTAGGCAACTGACTGGGTTGGCCGTACTACTAAGCCAGCAGAGTGACCATATGGGTAATATCCAACCAGAAGGAGACAAGTGGCATCATCTAGTTCGTTCGTAGCTGGGCACATTTGATTGGTTGTGGCATATTTTATTTGGACCAATGATTGGGTGCCACATGGCCTAGTTATGGTTTACCACGTGGTGCCCTGGGGTCAACTAAAATTTTGGCATGGGTCGGCTAAAGGCTTGACTAGGATTTGAACCTATGACCTCTATTCCAACAACGAAGCACTCTACCAATACACTACACAATGATTCTTATTAACATATGGGTAAAACCCATATATAAAGAATAATGTCGCACCCATTTAGAGGGAGGGGTCGGGGCTAAGCCCCTGGCTCCTAGTCAGCACACCCCATGAGACCATGGGAGAAGCACCAAGAGGATTAGGGCTTAGCCCCAACCCATGGTTATCACCCCTCACATATAACCAAACACAGAAGGAAAAGATCGCTCAAAGGTAAGCATAAGTGGATGGGGGTCAACCCTAGGGTCATATGTCACTACACAATGACACACCAGAATTTTGGGGCCCGACAGGAAGGGCAGGTAGTTATCCCAACCCTTGGACCCGTGGTGCCCATAATACCACGACTCTATGTTTAGGGGCTTAACCAGTGGGAGCGGGCGTTAAGGCCTAACGTCGGCCCCATGTGGCCTATATGACCACAATTTTCAGAGTTAAGGGGTTATTGGGAAAATTAATGATCCTACAAAACGCACCAGTAGAGGGTAGAATTATCGCTTCATTAGCGTAAAATAGAGCTAATTTGTAGGACAGTTAGAGTGTTGGTCAAATTTTTAGGTTAACAACGAAATTCATACCGAGCTTTGGAGAGCCATAACTTTTGAAGTTTTTTGCAAAATTGAGCTAAAAAAGAGTCCACTTAGGGGTTTTTGGATGTTTGGAATCCATTGGTGACCTATAATTTTTTATTTGAGCACATATAAGTAGTATTTTTGCAGGTTTGAGACTAAGAGTGTATGGATCAATCAGGGTTTGGAAGTAGTTATGGAAGGTGTTTGAGCATGGAGATTACCTTGTAGGGGTATTCTCACCTTCATAAGTCTACAACAACAGTTGTAACTTGCAGGGTTCAACTCAGGTTCACTTTCCTCATTATGTTATGTTGAGGGAAGTTTTGTTATGTACTTCAACGTGGATTTGAAGTGCTCACATGCTCATTTTAGCTCATTTCAATTAGAGTATGAAATCTTTGTAGGAGATGATTTGAGTTGCTGTTGTTTGTGAGAGTTATTTGTAGGATAAAATTACTTCGTAGGGGTAATAACCACTTGTTTATCATCAACTAATTGTTTATGTACTCCAATTTTTCTACTGAATATATGGATGGTCTAGCTATGTTGGTAGGTTCAAAGATGTAGCCCAAGATGGGTGAACTTCGTCAACAAATATTTTGTTATCTCTTCACTATGCCTGCATGAGTTATGTGTTGTTATGTTGCTTAAGTTATGTTACATGTGAAGATTAGTTCACGAATTGAAGAGACATTGGAAAATTTTGTTTGTTCAAGACCCCTTTTACCTTGCAAAGTGTCAACAAGGTCTTATTTTTGTTTTTATTTGATTTTGGAAAGGAGGAAGAAATCACATACTCCATTATCGAATCATTTAGTTTATGTATATATAACCTTAGGATAATATTAGGATTTCCCCACTCTCTATCTTTGCAAGAAGAAGAGATTCATAGGTTAACATAACCTGTAGACCCATTGGGAGTGGTTATTAAATGGCTTAGGTTGTGTGAAGAACTTTGTTCCATGCCACATCCCATTATTAACATATGGTCAAAAAGGCTCGTCAACACTATCCTCATCGAGAGACCAAGGGTACACTTGAAATGTTGTTTGTGGCGGGATAGCCTGTTATTTATGGCCCTATATGCCTGCAAGTTTTCTTTGGTAGGTTGGTGCCTATGAATTGCTCTAATATGCACACAATTTAAAATGTTTGTGCTCATTTCATTTCATTTTTTTCAAGTGGAAGTGATTGCTCTGGAATAGGTGATTTTTAATTTTTTGTACTGGATTTAGGTTTGGAGCAACAAACCTGATGGTTTGGCTTGAAAATATATTAAAATCTCCTTTTTTTTTAAAATACCTCTCAATAACTATAGTTTATATGCTATTTCTTTTTAAGCTACACAAGTCAGTCATAAATGAAATTATAAACACATATAGAGTCGATTATGTAGATTCCAAATATACAGTTTAAAAAAAATGTTTAGTAGTTTTAAGATTTCTTTTGTTTTGACATATATCAACCTTTTACTCATTCTATAATTTTTTATTAATTTAACCATTTTAAAATAAGTTCTACACTACAATAGTATAGTCATATTTATAATCTAAAAGAAAAAGTATTTGATAATGTTAAGAACCTGCACTAATATAAAGCCTTCTAATTTCAAGGATATAATGATTCTCACAATTTTAAAATATATAAAGTTAACATTATAATTTTTTTTTAAATAACACTGCACTAGAATAATTTTTTCTCTACAATTCTACAAAATTTTAAAAAGAAACCCATAGTTAAGGTACTCAATACAGACATTAATTCAGACATGCAATCTATTTTGGATGACAAATAGCATATCAATGTTGAAAAAACTCAAATTTTGCAATAGCATATCAATGTTATAAAATCTCAAATTTCACATAATACTACAAGTTTGCAATTTTTTTGAAAATAAATCTCATTGTTAAAGTACTCAAAGCACACATTAACTAAAACATATGCATTATATTTTGGATGACACTAACATATCAACGTTAAAAAACCTCAAATTTCATATAGTACTATATACATTAACTTAAATAAAAATTGGCACTACAATTCTACAAATTTTATAAAGAAAATCCCATTGATAAGGTACTCAACACATACAATACCTTAAACATATACACTATATTGTGGATGACAAATAACTTATCAATGTTAAAAATTTCAAATTTCATAATAACATATCAATGCTAGAAAAACTCAAATTTCACATAGTGGTACAACTAGCAATTGCACCACATGTTGCAAAGGAAACATCATAAGACAGTAGCATAGAAGAAAGAAGTAAAAAAATTATGCAATTTGGTTTTGAAATGTAAACTTTGTAGAATTGAGATATAACAATTAGGAATGATATATATGGATATTGTTGATACAGTTTGTGGTGTTTTCTTGTAGGTGGAAAGAATATGGTCTGACATTCATCACTTTTTGTGGTTTGCCATCATTGAGCTAACTCATACCTTTAACTTCAGAGAAAAAACAAAATCCCCATCCTCAATTTGGAGCCTCTCCTCATCATCCACACATGACAATAGAGTATGATTGTCATTGGTAATAGAAGCAATGATACCCATTTGTTAGATGCAAGCATCTCTTCTCCACATATTACTGCATAAGAGACATTTATCTACATATTATTTCTGATTTTTAGATGAAAATTTGATCACATTTCTTCTCACTCCCTCATTTTGCATCTTCCCTCAACATATAAAGGAGTTTCTATGGATTTCTATGAGCTTTTTGACCTATTTTTATATAAGCCTCTTTTTCTTTCTTATTAATGGTCAATGGAATCAACTAAGAAGAAACAAAAACACAATCAATCAATTACTCATCTCTTGAATCTGTAATTCATATAACCTGCACACAAGACAACCTGAACACAAGACAAAATATCAAACAGAACCACAATCTAAGAAATTCCTAAAAAACAATGCATCATGAAGATCTTTTCACATGCAGAGATTAGTCAATACAAGAAGGGTTGTTCTTACAGTGAATGGTAATTAGAAAATTATTCTAAATACACAGTCATTCTAGTGAATTCCACATTTAATGCAATATAAAAAGAAATCTCTTAGATAAATTGTTGCAAAGCAAGTCCAATTTTAAGTTGAACATAAGCATGTTACTGCATAACCAACACTCACATGGCATTAGTAATTGTAAATATGAGATATGAGAATGGTAAGAGCAGTGAAAAGTACAACCCTTGCTTTTTAACCAGTTGCATAATGGTGCAATTCTAGTTGGAATTTAATCATATATGATATCACTAGTAGTTCCTGCTCTCCAACAATATATGTTGTGTGCCATATAATGTATTTTTCCCTGTATTGATCACAGACAAATGGACCTTTTGTTGCATGAGTGTTTGCTCCAAGAATCCCTGAAAGTGAGGGGCACTATCGTCATTCCTATCATACAAAATGAAGGAAATTGAATACCTTTCTTCTAAACATTTTATTTTCCTTGTAAGCTCACTCAATTCTTACTAGGACAACAAAAAGGGAAAAAAATCATAGCACATATTTTCTATAAAATTCTCATAGCTCAGGCTCATTTAAAAGATTGAAAGATACATTACTTTTATAGTGGAAAGACTATAAAGACCTTTATACCCCAAGATGATAGATAACTTTCATATCTCAGTTCTCAAGTTCAAAGCCACACAATAATGCTTGAACCCAGTAAAAAATTACTAGTATTACATGTATTTTGAGAAATAAGTAGATCCCACATAACCCCCTACCATAGCCTTTTTGACATTGCTTCTGAACACTTTTGGGTTATCTCTCATCACAAGAGCAACTTCATGGTTAAGGGGATCCTCGTGATTTGGTTGCTGCAATAAATATCACACTCACCATGGTAAGTATTATATTTGAACATAAATACAATTTTTTAATAGAATTTAAAGCAATAACTCAAAAAAAAATCCATATACCAGAGATATCATAATAGAAGGTAGCCCCATAATCTTCAAAAGCTAAGTGCAAATTCTTTGTAACTAGACATTACATCAATAATATGCTATGCTTTGAAAATATGTAGAAATCAGGAAACTTAGAGTGAAGAGATGATCCAACCCATAAATGATGGCGTTGATATTCAGGACAGGTTTCCAGGGTTCACACAGAGTATTGAGGCACACATTGCCTTCCATCTTATAAACACATTCATTTGAAAAAGATAAGGTGTTTATGTAGATTTCATGTTCTAATAGAAGGTAGCCCCACAATCTTCAAAAGCTAAGTGCAAATTCTTTGTAACTAGACATTGCATCAATAATATGCTATGCTTTGAAAATATGTGGAAATCAGGAAACTTAGTGTGAAGAGATGATCCAACCCATAAATGATGGCGTTGATATTCAGGACAGGTTCAACGTTCACACAGAATATTGAGGCACACATTGCCTTCCATCTTCTAAACACATTCATTTGCAAAAGATAAGGTGTTTATGTAGATTTCATGTTCTAATAGAAGGTAGCCCCACAATCTTCAAAAGCTAAGTGCAAATTATTTGTAACTAGACATTGCATCAATAATATGGTATGCTTTGAAAAATATGTGGAAATCAGGAAACTTAGTGTGAAGAGATGATCCAACCCATAAATGATGGCGTTGATATTCAGGACAGGTTCAGCGTTCACATAGAATATTGAGGCACACATTGCCTTCCATCTTCTAAACACATTCATTTGCAAAAGATAAGGTGTTTATGTAGATTTCATGTTCTAATAGAAGGTAGCCCCACAATCTTCAAAAACTAAGTGCAAATTCTTTGTAACTAGACATTGCATCAATAATATGCTATGCTTTGAAAATATGTAGAAATCAGGAAACTTAGTGTGAAGAGATGATCCAACCCATAAATGATGGCGTTGAGATTCAGGACAGGTTTCAGGGTTCACACAGAATATTGAGGCACACATTGCCTTCCATCTTCTAAACACATTAATTTGCAAAAGATAACGTGTTTATGTGGATTTCATGTTCTAAATTAGAATGATTTTATCGTATTATTGTGAAAAAAAATATATTAAGCTATGTAATAGAGACACTATAGTTATTTAATTGTTAACTGGGTTAACTCCGTTGTATCTACATAATCTTAGTATATATCTAATATAAACGTGGAGATTTTGTAAAAAACTAGTTACATAACTCATGTTTATACTCTCTTCGATTTATTAATTTACCCATATAAATAAGAAAAAGTAAATTACTAAGATGTTATAAACTGGTAACTTAAATGGTAGTTAATGCAATATGTAGTAAAAAGAATTAGAAGAAATTGCATCAAAATTTCATGGAGGGAGATTTTCTTAAATGATAGTTAGAATACAATATGTAGTAAAAAGAATTAGAAGAAATTGCATCAAAATTTCATGAAGGGAGATTTTCTTAAATGGTAATTAATACAATATGTAGTAAAAAGAATGAGAAGAAATTGCTTCAAAATTTCATGCAGGGAGATTTTCTTAAATGGTAGTTAGAATACAATATGTAGTAAAAAGAATTAGAAGAAATTGCATCGAAATTTCATGCAGAAAATGTTTTTAACATTTACCTTGAACCAATAAAGGGTTGATATAGTAAAAGAAACAAACCGTTTTTTCTTTCTTGTAAGTGGAATCGAACTAGTGATAAGATATAGTGTATAATTATGAGTATACAGGTAGGTAATTATTTGTATAATTTTTTGTAATCGCTGATAGATTTACATTAATTATAAATGGAAATGAATTCTAGTAAATGGACAACTAGTTGGAAGAAGTGAGTTTTAGTAAATGGATAACTAGTTGGAACTTAGTTAATAGTTGAAAAACAAATAAGACTATAAGAAATCCAAAATTCTAAAAATAAGATAATGATTAAAATAAACAAATTCAATATCAAATTAAAAAATCAATTATAAAACCTAGGAACCATAAAATTTTATAGTGTGAGATACTTGATCATTCAAATCAAATTCTATATATATATATATATATTTCTCATTTCAAACATCATAGAAATTTATTTAAAAATAATAATGAAGGATTTAACTGCAAAGAAATATATATTTCCCCGAATTAGTCAAAAATGAAAAGAATTCTGGAAGAACATTATAATATATACTATTTGTGGAAAAGATCCCTTGGCCATCAAAATGGAGGTATACATTTGTGTGTAATGTAGACTTACATTTAAAATAGAGTAAATATAAAATAAGAGAAAGATATATTCAATTCTTACGGCCATAGGTGAAAGTAAATATTATTGTAAGTCTACGTGTAACGAAGACATAAAATATAGTGAGAAAGTACCGAAGTTGTATTGGAAAATGTGACATGGATGAGAAAGGAAATAATGTAAATGAAGGAGGAATCCCCAATTTTGGATTTTACCACAAACCACTTCGATTCCTGTTGTCGGCAAAGCATGTTGATGAGTGGGGGAAACATTAATGGTGATGGATTTTACCACAAACCACTTCGATTCCTGTTGTCGTCAAAGCACGTTGATGAGTGGGGGAAACATTAATGGTGATGTAGATTTTCCCGTGGAGAATAAATCGAAATATCTATCAAACGGAAACATCTTTCAATCTCCTCTGGGTGAAATTCTATCTTATTTCGCTCTGAAAGGTCCTTCAAGTTTGATTGCCGAACAAAGTGTTGAGGCTGCCATGTATAGGGATTACTGTCAGCGATTAAGATGACCCGTCATTTTGAGTTTTGCTCTAGGTAAAATGGAGCAAAAATAGCAATTAACTCGATAGGGTCGGATTTGTTTTTTGAAACCTATATAAGATATAGTAATTTAAAATAAGCACAAGGTAATATATTTAATTTCTGAGGATGTCTGTTTTTTAGACTTAGTCACCAGAGAATCCACAGTAAGAACCATTTTCTGCCAACGTTTCAAATCCCAACTGGGATCCATCATCAGGAAAACTTGAATGCTTAATAGAAGAAGAGCTTATTTGAGGGATAAATAGTATTGGGGAGAGAAAAATAGTAATGGGGAGAGAAAAGATGAATGTCAGCTCTCAATTTTTTTTTTTTTTTTTTTTTTGAAAAACAATTTTTGATGAGAAGTCGGCTGTCTCTGATGTCTGTTTTGCAGGGAACAAGTTGGACAATGAGACTTAAGAGATTTTTTTATCAGGGCAAGTCTGATCTCTAGTCATACATTCAGATAAAAATTGAAATTCACTATCAAGAGTCCCAGTCAGCAAATCAGAACGCAGTTGTTGTTATGGACTCTGAAAACTGTGTTACAAACGAAAGTCAAGTCTGATATGGCCAGAATAATGTTGTCTTTTTCATGAATGCAGAACAAACTGATGGTTTGAGCCAAAATATGAACACTGGTCTGGAGTATGCAGATGGACAGAGTTGTAAAAGGAAACAGGGTACAGAGGCTAGCCAGCCTCCCACAGACAACCACTGTTCTTGGTGAAAATTTGCATGCTACTTTGGAAAGTAGAGTTACAAACGAAAAGCAAGTCGGATATGACCAGAATAATGCTGTTTTGCCAATAAACATAGTTCAATATCAGATGAAGAATATGGAAGCTAAGGAGGTCCAGAAAGGCAACAACATCTTTCAGCCAATTAGTTGCACTCTTATGGAAAATTTGAAACTGACGGTTTGAGCCAAAATATGAACACTGGTTTGGAGATTGCAGGCGAACAGAATTATAAAAGAAAACAGGGTACAGAGGTTTGCCAGACTCCCATAGACAACCAGGTTACTGTTCTTGGTGAAACACTCTATGCTACTTTGGAGAATAACCTGTTCTTGGTGAAACACTCTATGCTACTTTGGAGAATAGAGTTACAAACAAAACGAAAGTCGGAAATGGATAGAATAATGTTGTCTCAGACCAACACCGTAAAAGAATGTGAAAGTTAAACAGGACCAAGAAGGCAGTAACATCTTTCCACTAATTAGCCTTCCTCTGCTTCAAAATGATGCTTTAAGAAGAATTCTGCACCCTGGTCTGGAGATTGCAGGAGGCTAGCTAGGCTCTCGCAGACAACCATGTCACTGTTCTTGGAGAAAATCTGCCTAGTACATTGGAGAATGGAGTCAAAAATAAAAAGCATAAATGAAAGGCATCTAAAACCTGGAAATGTTAGGAGAAAATTTAGAAATGGAGCAATGAAAGCAGATTTACAATGGTTGCAAATGAAGAATATTACAGATTTAGATCAAAGTGATTCATAAAAGATGCATAATTATACAAACTATCAAATTGTTTGTATGTTGCAAAACATAGATGATATAGCCAGAGATGTGTTAGAAATAAAAGAACATATTAAGAAATTGCATACTGGTTATAATGAGGTATTGGGAACACAGAATGAGCATACACAGAGATTAAATGATATTCAGTCAAACATGGGTATTATTTCTAAATCTCTAGATCATTTAAGAGATGCTCTTCCTACTCCTGCTTCTCCTCCACACTATAGAGAAGTAGACATGTACAGTTCAAAATTAAGGTTTACTTCTGAATATGATGAAGGGTTAAAAGGTATTCTTTTCAAAGGAATAGAAAATTTGGATGCAACTAAGCTTGAAAGAATACAGAAAGGAATAAACTTAGCCATAGAAAAAACATAATTGATGAAAGAAAGGTTAAAATGTTTCCCTTATCTTGAAAGTCTAAGACTACCTAAGAATTATGTTAGTCTTAAAAGTCTGAAAGAAAATGGCCAATCATCTGCTCCACAATTTCCTTAAATTTTGGCCATGTCTGGTGTCACTTCTACTCCAAGAACCCCTGGCGAACAAGTAAAAGGTGAACCAAGTTCTAAGAGAGAAAGAGGTGAAACTTTTTCTTATATTCATAAAAGAAGAAAAAATAATGAAGAAACCACTGCCCATGAAGCATCTGCAACAAGCCCATTTAGCAAATATGCTGAGAAGTTGCAGAATATTCCATTAAGAATGGAAAATCCTTCCACCAAAGGATTTGGCAATACTCTGCTTGTTAATATTGATTGTTTGAGCTATGATGAAGTCATTGCTGTGCTACATAATGTACATGCTTGGGCTTTACAAAGAAAAGCAGAAACTAAGGTAGAATGGTCAGATATTGTTACTCAGATTATTTGGTCTTTTACTAGTATTCTTAAGCAATGGTGGGATAAGTTATCAGATAGAGAGATGAACCAAATTGTTGAAAATGAAGATGATCCCTTAAAAGCTTTGTTTGATGCATTAACACATGAGTTTGTAGGGATTGTACCAAAAGATTCAGCTCACCATTCTCAGTTGTTTTTATCTCAAAGGTTATGTAATATAGACTATTTGCTAGAATATTTCTGCACTATGCAGAAATTATGGTATCAAGCAAATGATCCTCATAATGTTGCACATTTGAGGTATTATATAGCTTCCATGCCGAGAAAAATTCCATATCTGATTAATCAGTATATTGATGAACATAAGATCAAGATTGAGAACTCATATTTTGCTGCTATACAACAATTAATTGTTTCAGTTTTGTAAAAAGAGTGTGCTGCTGCAAAAGCTAAAAAGAATTTTCACAAGCAAATGCATTTTAGCACTAAGCTCTGCGATAATTTCAAGGAAACTTATGATTTTGGTTTCCATTCTAAGAAGAAGAATATCAAGACTAAGCACCAAAATTGTTCCTGCAAGACAGACAAGTATTTTCCTAAAAAGAAATATTATCCCTCTAAGAAATGTTTTAAAGGGAGAAGGGTTGTATTTAGGAAAAGGACAAAGCCTTCATGGAAAGTTGTTTGTTTTATTTGTGGAAAGGAAGGACATTATGCTAATGCTTGCAGAGAAAAGAAAGACAAGAAGCAGATAAAAATCATGGATATATTTTCTTCAGTACATGATCCAAAAGATTGGGATCTCATATCCCACTCTGAGGGAGAATATTTTGAAGTATCCAGTTCTTCCTCAGAATCTAAAGAAAATGAATTACCAGATATAAAAATACTTGCACTAGATTCTGATGAGACATTTATTGCTGACATAAAAATGTTTCATTTTTCAGATAGTGTACCGGTAAAGATAGCAGAAGTCAAAGCTGAGTTGGCAAAGCTTGATCCAGTATAGTTTACAGCCAGGAGAAGGTTAAGAGAGAAACTTGAAAGCCTAGAAAGTCAGCTACCTTCTTCCAAAAGATCTAGAAAAAATTTCTCAGATGATGAATTCAGTGAAAAAGAGTTTGATTCATTGTTCAAATATTTGATGATTATAGACGGATCACAAGGATCAGGTATGGATACAATCACAACTCTTAAAAAGAAAATTGCAGATCTCGAGTCATCCATTTATCATACAAGAACATAAATGATTCAATTATCATCTAAACTTCAAATGCTTATTGGCAATTATGATGATTGTAATTCCAAGCTAACAAGCTTGTTGATGAAGAATGTTTCAAAGGAGATTCCTTCAAAATCCACAAATGTTGATATGATAAGTATTATGGGAATTGGAGATAGAGTGATTATTCCAATTAATATCAAATTGCCCAAAGTTAAGGAATACACTCTAGATGCTCAAATTGATTCTGGAGCATTGAGTAGTTGCTGCAAATTTGGCGCCATTCCTGCATCTTATTGGCAACCTACAAAATTACAATTTAGGGCTATTACAAAAGACTTGATGGAGATTAACCATATAGCTCCTGATTTTCCAATTTGTTTGAATAATGTTCAAGTATTTGTGACATTGTACAGTTTTGATACTGGTGCAGATTCTTTTTTAGGGCAAGATTTTTTGAAGAAATTACCTCCTGTTACTTTTGATATAGATTCTGTTACTTTTTCTACAACAAAAGGTCCAGTGACAGTACCTGCTTCCAATGACTACACAGTTAACGTACAACCTGTTGAAGAAGACCAAATTCAGTGTAGTCTACAGGACTTGTCAAAAATGCTGAGATTCATGGTCCAAAAACATTACAGAATATTTCGGACAAGGTTCGTAAAGATTGTACAGCAAGCCGTCCAAATGCTTTTTGGACAAGGGAAAAATATTTCGTGGCACTTCCTTATAAAGAAGGATATGTTCCTAGACCAGAAAAGGCAAGTGCTAATCACATGAGTCCACAAGAGCAAGCTTTATGTAAACATGAGATTACTCAATTGCTGCAACAACAACTTATTGAGCCATGTAAAAGCCCTTGGGCTTACCCAGTGTTTTATGTGAACAAGAATAATGAGCAGAAGAGAGGTATGAAAAGGCTTGTTATCAATTACAAGATCTTGAATGATGCATTACTCCCTATCACGTATCCTCTGCCTAATAAAGAACTCCTTATTGCAAAAATTGCTAATGCTAATGTTTTTGGTAAATTTGATTTGAAGAGTGGGTTTTGGCAAATTGGCATTATCCCTGCACACAGGTACAAAATAGCTTTTACAGTCCCTAATGGACAGTATCAATGGACTGTAATGCATTTTGGATTAAAAAATGCTCCCTTTGAGTTTCAAAAAAGGATGGAAGACATTTTTGGAGGGGTAGAGTTCATAATTGTGTATGTAGATGATTTACTTGTTTTCAATAGAGATGTAAATAGTCACAAGATGCATTTAGAAAAGTTCTATGAAATGGTGTACAAACATGGACTTGTTATTTCTAATTCTGACGAGAAGTTTCAAATTGGTAAAGTGAGAATTGATTTCTTAGGACTGCATATAGAAAAAGGTCATATTGGGCTTCAATCACATGTTCTGACTTATTTATTAAAGTTTCCATATGTCATTTCAGATGTTAAGAGTTTGCAGAGGTTTCTTGGTTGCCTGAATTATATCAGATAGTTTTATGAGAAACAATCAGATGATACTAAGACTTTGCAGAAAAGGCTAAAGAAGAAGACAATTGGGTGGACAAAAGAGATGACATAAGCAGTCAGAAACATTAAAACTAAGATCAGTGAATTGCAAAAACTTAAACTTCCTGACACTAATCTTCCCTTTATTCTTGAAATAGATGCTTCACATCACACTTGGGCTGCAGTTTTGTTACAAAATCATGGAAGGAAAGAATTAGTTTGTGCATATGCTTCAGGCACATTTGATGACACAAAAATAAAGTATCCTTCTTCCCACAAGGAGATACTTGCAGTAAAAAGAGGAATCAAAAGATTTCATCTATTTTTAAAAGTGTCAGATTCATTGTTCGCACAGATCTCAAACACATGAAAGGAATTTTGGCAAATAAAAGATTGTTGGAACAAGGTAATACCAGAGTCCTCAGATGGGCACTATGGCTTGAAGGATTTGACTTTGATATTGTGTACAAGTCTGGTGCTGAGAATTATCTTGTAGATATGTTGACAAGAGAAGGAGCCGAGACCAAGGAGATTAAAATGTTTAGGCCTCTTCGTCAAGATGGAGCTTTGTCAAGTAACATTTCAGTCTAGTCTAATAGAATCAGTCCAGTCGTCATTTTTAGTTTGTGTCAGTATGAGTTTTGTTGGAATTGTTTTGTAAAAAGAGTCAAGTCCTTGCCTTTAGGTCTTCAACATCATATATTACAGAGATGGTTTGATTGTAAAGAAGCTATGTGGTCTTATGCTAGAGAGTTACCATATAGGAATAGGTCATGGCGTGTGTATTATGGATTGCCTAGAGAGTCTATATATTTTGGTTTCATTCAGAATACTGATTGGACATGGAATGATTATTTCAAAATTCATTGGAGAGCTAGGATTCATGGGTCTATTAGAATCAGATTTTATGCAATTGACATAGATAATGCTGTAAATTGGTGGAGTCCTTGGTTCAAGTTATTTTTGTGTAAGTATATGCCTAGGGTATGTTGGATGCTAGATCATGATTTCCAAAGTACCTTTAGTGCTCTAATTTGGGAATTGCATGTTGCTGCACAAAATGACTATGTCATAGAGTTCGAGTTTGTCCATCAAGATACAGTTGTAGTACCAGATGAAAAAGATGAATCTTTTAGTCTCTTTGTGAGTTTTCAAGGGAGGATCACTGTTGATGAATGATACAGACCACATAAGATGTATTCTTTCCATTTATACTGTTGTTTCAGAGAAGTTGGTCCACCGTGGTTGGATGACTCCATTCCACATGAGATATTTGCTCCTGAACCAGAAGAATTATTAGAGGCAGAATAGTTTGCCAGAAATGATTGTGAGCATATCAGATATGTACATGAGTATGATTATGAATATAGAGAGAATAGTGATTGATAGCAAATATCACTCATTTGATATCTTTGCATATCTTACTTTTGGTTTCCATGGGATTTGGTCTAGAAAAAATCTCCACTGTGTATTTACTTTTCTAAAAAAGCCGATGTCCTAGAGTTCGGCCTCATTGTACTATTTACTTTATTATATTGTGTCGGATTCGGTCCCCATATGGCTTAGCCTCCAAGGGACGAGATAACAAGTGATTGTCCTCACTTGCCTGAATCTTTAGACTATTCATTACTTTTGGTACACTTTGCTTTTTACTATTAGTCCTTCGGATATGATTTCCTGCGTGATATTCATACTGAAAGTAGATTCTCATCAGTCCAAGTTTCCGGTAAAAGTTTCAATCGGGTAATTGGCTAAGAGATTATATATATTGGGGTTGTAAGAAGGGGAAGGCATTCGAAGTCTTGAGTTTTTGAGTTGAGTCAGAACTCCCTGCTCTGCATCTGCGAGAATCATCTCGATCTGCTTGCATCACGGAGATCTAACTCCAAAGTTTAAATGTTATCTGAGTTTTGATGTAATGTTGTTTTGAAATATTAATAGAAAAGTTGCCATGTGTGAAGTGTTGTAAAAATTGGTATCAGAGCCATCTGGTTCTTTGTCCAAGCTATTTTCGTTATGTCTGGTTTTTCATGAAGATATATTGGTGTCAACATTTGTTTAAGTTTGAAGTGGATGGTAAGGCACTGGTAGAGAGCGTTGAGGCGAAGGATTGCCGGTTTTTGCTTTCCTGGTGCACAGAAGCTTTATTCCTCTGTTCAGGTGCATACTTATATCTAATCTTAATGGCTGGTTCTATGAATGAATTTGTTCTTCAGAAGCCCGATGACAAGAAAATTGCTAGACAAAAAAGATGGTCTTTTTTGAATAAGTATAGATCTAGTAATGATAAGTTGTATGATGAGAAAGTGCTCGTTCAAGAATTTGAACCTCAGCCTAATTGGACATTGCCAGAGATAGAAGTCGATAAACTATATAAGATTCCTGCTTTTTAATTTAGAGCTGCTCAGTTATTCCGATTTACTTCTGTGAATATCCCTATTTCTACTAGTTAGTATGTGTATCAAGTTCCGTTGATAAAGAAAGAGGATATTGAATGGGGTTTGGAACATGGCTACAATTATATTCATATTGGAATGATTCAATTTGGCATAAATCCTCTAGTAAGACCAGGATTGAATACTCCTTGTTTGACCTGCGTATTAGATACTCGAATGAATAATTTTCATGATGCACTTTTGGGTGGATTTCAGAGTCCATTAAATAATGGTTCTATCTGGTCTTCAGTTATTCCCAGATACCAAGTAGCCTTAACAGATCCATACATCAATGAGTTCCTAAATGCATACATCCAATTCCATGGATTTGATGTAGCCCCTCAGGCTTTAATAGCTCAACTTCATTCTTCAATATGTTTGCATTTTGTATCTACTTCAATGCCTCCATTAAATACAAAATTGTGTCAAAGAGCTTTGAAAGAAGGCGTAGTTGTTGGCCCTGGTAATACACCTCCTTTACAGATAGGATTTTTTGAGTGTACCCTTCCTGACGAATGGAATAGTTCCTACACTCCTTTGTCGTAGAAATATCCCCAATTAAAATCCTCTAAAGAGCCACGTCAACTATCACTTATCCAACATCCTGATGGATCCACTGTTCTTAATTTTACTACACTGTCTCTTAGTCGATCACTATTTGCTTTCGCCAGATCTCCATTTTTGGTGGGTAGAGATGGAGATATCCTACCATCATCATCTCAGTCTACTATTCCAAGAAATCTTACCTCCAAGAAGAGTCATAAGAGATCTCAGTCCCACAAAATTGATGATTGTCAGTTCTGCATTCCATCCTCCAGTTTCCAAACTGAAGAACAACATTCTCCTAAAAAGAATACACAAGTCTTCATCCCTGACATAAAGAGTTTTACTCGTCCTAGAGCCCAACAAGAGTTATCTACAAAGATAAATGAACAACATATAAACCTGGAAATGTTAGGAGAACATTTAGAAATGGAACAATTAAAGCAGATTTACAATGGTTGCAAATGAAGAATATTACAGATTCAGATCAAAGTGATTCAGAAAAGATGCATAATTATACAAACTATCAGATTGTTTGTATGTTGCAAAACATAGATGATATAGCCAGAGATGTGTTAGAAATAAAAGAACATATTAAGAAACCGCATACTAGTTATAATGAGGTATTGGGAACATAGAATGAGCATACACATAGATTAAATGATATTCAATCAAACATGGGTATTATTTCTAAATCTCTAGATCATTTAAGAGAGGCTCTTCCTACTCCTGCTTCTCCACACTATAGAGAAGTAGATGTGTCTAATTCAAAATTAAGGTTTACTTTTGAATCTGATGAAGGGTTAAAAGGTATTCTTTTCAAAGGAATAGAAAATTTGGATGCAACTAAGCTTGAAAGAATGCAGAAAGGAATAAACTTAGCCAAAGAAAAAACAAAATTGATGAAAGAAAGGTTCAAAGGTTTCCCTTCTCTTGAAAGTCTAAGACTACCTAAGAATTATGTTAGTCTTAAAAGTCTGATAGAAAATGGCCAATCATCTGCTCCACAATTTCCTCAAATTTTGGCCATGTCTGGCGTCACTTCTACTCCAAGAACCCCTGGCGAACAAGTACATGGTAAACCAAGTTCTAAGAGAGAAAGAGGTGAAAATTTTTCTTATATTCATAAAGGAAGAAAAAATAATGAAGAAACCACTGCCCATGAAGCATCTGCAACAAGCCCATTTAGCAAATATGCTGAGAAGTTGCAGAATATTCCATTAAGAATGGAAAATCCTTCCACCAAAGGATTTGGCAATACTCTGCTTGTTAATATTGATTGTTTGAGATATGATGAAGTCATTACTGTGTTACATAATGTACATGCTTGGGTTTTATAGAGAAAAGCAGAAACTAAGGCAGAATGGTCAGATATTGTTACTCAAATTATTTGGTCTTTTACTGGTATTCTTAAGCAATGGTGGGATAAGTTATCAGATAGAGAGATGAACCAAATCGTTGAAAATGAAGATGATCCCTTAAAAGCTTTGTTTGATGCATTAACACATGAGTTTGTATGGATTGTACCAGAAGATTCAGCTCACCATTCTCAGTTGTTTTTATCTCAAAGGTTATGTAATATAGACTATTTGTAAGAATATTTCTGCACTATGCAGAAATTATTGTATCAAGCAAATGATCCTCATAATGTTGCATATTTGAGGTATTATATAGCTTCCATGCCGGGAAAAATTCAGATCTGATTAATCAGTATATTGATGAACATAAGATCAAGATTAAGAACTCATCTTTTGCTTCTATACAACAGTTAATTGTTTCAGTTTTGTAGAAAGGGTGTGCTGCTGCAAAAGCTAAAAAGAATTTTCACAAGCAAATGCATTTTAGCACTAAGCTCTGCAATAATTTCAAAGAAACTTATGACTTTGGTTGCCATTCTAAGAAGAAGAATATCAAGACTAAGCACCAAAATTGTTCCTGCAAGATAGACAAGTATTTTCCTAAAAAGAAATATTATCTTTCTAAGAAACGTTTTAAGGGGAGAAGGGTTGTATTTAGGAAAATGACAAAGCCTTCAAGGAAAGTTGTTTGTTTTATTTGTGGAAAGGAAGGAAATTATGCTAATGCTTGCATAGAAAAGAAAGACAAGAAGCAGATAAAGATCATGGATATATTTTCTTCAGTACATGATCCAAAAGATTGGGATCTCATATCCCATTCTGATGGAGAATATTTTGAAGTATCCAGTTCTTCCTCAGAATCTGAAGAAAATGAATTACCAGATATAAAAAGACTTGCACTAGATTCTGATTCAATTGACTCTGATGAGACATTTATTGCTGACATAAAAATGTTTCATTTCAGATAGTGTACAGGTAAAGATACTAGAAGTCAAAGCCGAGTTGGCAAAGCTTGATTCAGTACAGTTTACGGCCAGGAGAAGGTTAACAGAGAAACTTAAAAGCCTAGAAAGTCAACTACCTTCTTCCAGAAGATCCAGAAAAAATTTCTCAGATGATGAATTCAGTGAAAAAGAGTTTGATTCAATGTTCAAACCTTTGATGATTACAGACGAATCACAAGGATCAGGTATGGATACAATCACAACTCTTAAAAAGAAAATTGCAGATATCGAGTCATCCATTCATCATACAAGAACATAAATGATTCAATTATCATCTAAACTTCAAATACTTATTGGCAATTATGATGATTGTAATTCCAAGCTAACAAGCTTGTTGATGAAGAATGTTTCAGAAGAGATTCCCTCAAAACCCACAAATGTTGATATGACAAGTATTATGGGAATTGGAGATAGAGTGATTATTCCAATTAAGATCAAGTTGCCCAAAGTTAAGGAATACACTCTAGATGCTCAGATTGATTCTGGAACAATAATTAGTTGCTGCAAATTTGGTGCCATTCTTGCATATTATTGGTAGCTTACAAAATTACAATTTAGGGCTATTACAAAAGACTTGATGGAGATTAACCATATAGCTCTTGATTTTCCAATTTGTTTGAATAATGTTCAAGTATTTGTGACATTGTACAACTTTGATACTGGGAAAGATTTTTTGTTAGGGCAAGATTTTTTGGAGAAATTACTTCCTGCTACTTTTGATATAGATTTTGTTACTTTTCTACAACAAAAGGTCCAGTGACAGTACCTGCTTCCAATGACTACACAGTTAACGTACAACTTGTTGAAGAGGATCAAATTCAGTGCAGTCTACAGGATTTGTCAAAAATGTTGAGATTCATGGTCCAAAAACATTACAGAATATTTCGGACAAGCTTCGTAAAGATTGTACAACAAGCCGTCCAGATCCTTTTTGGACAAGGGAAAAATATTTCATGGCACTTCCTTATAAAGAAGGATATGTTCCTAGACCACAAAAGGAAAGTGCTAATCACATGAGTCCACAAGAGCAAGCTTTATGCAAACAAGAGATTACTCAATTGCTGCAACAACAACATAATGAGCCATGTAAAAGCCCTTTGGCTTGCCTAACTTTTTATGTGAACAAGCATAGTGAGCAGAAGAGGGGTAAGAAAAGGCTTGTTATCAATTACAAGCTCTTGAATGATGCATTTCTCCCTATCAGGTATCCTCTGCCTAATAAAGAACTCCTTCTTGCAAAAATTGCTAATGCTAATATTTTTAGTAAATTTGATTTGAAGAGTGGGTTTTGGAAAATTGGCATTATCCCTGCAGACAGGTACAAAACAACTTTTGCAGTCCCTCATGGACATTATCAATGGACTGTAATGCCTTTTGGATTAAAAAATGTTCCCTCTAAGTTTCAAAAAAGGATGGAAGACATTTTTTAAGGGGTAGAGTTCATAATTGTGTATATAGATGATTTACTTGTTTTCAGCAGAGATGTAAATAGTCACAAGATGCATTTAGAAAAGTTCTATGAAATGGTGTATAGACATGGACTTGTTCTTTCTTATTATGACGAGAAGTTTCAAATTGGTAAAGTGAGAATTGATTTCTTAGGATTGCATATAGAACAAGGTCATATTGGGCTTCAATCACATGTTCTGACTTATTTATTAAAGTTTCCAGATGTCATTTCAGATGTTAAGAGTTTGCAGAGGTTTCTTGGTTGCCTGAATTATATCAGATAGTTTAATGAGAAACAATTAGATGATACTAAGACTTTGCAGAAAAGGCTAAAGAAGAAGACAATTGGGTGGACAAAAGAGATGACAGAAGCAGTCAGAAACATTAAAACTAATATCAGTGAATTGCCAAAAGTTAAACTTCCTGACACTAATCTGCCCTTTATTCTTGAAACAGATGCTTCACATCACACTTGGGATGCAGTTTTGTTACAAAAGTATGGAAGGAAAGAATTAGTCTGTGCATATGATTTAGGCACATTTGATGACATAGAAATAAAGTATCCTTCTTCCCACAAGGAGATACTTGCAGTAAAAAGAGGAATCAAAAGATTTCATCTATTTCTTAAAAGTGTCAGATTCATTGTTCGCACAAATCTCAAACACATGAAAGGAATTTTGGAAAATAAAATATTGTTGGAACAAGGTAATACCAGAGTCCTCATATGGGCACTATGGCTTGAAGGATTTGATTTTGATATTGTGTACAAGTTTGGTGCTGAGAATTATCTTGCAGATATGTTGAAAAGAGAAGGAGCTGAGACCAAGGAGATTAAAATGTTCAGGCCTCTTCGTGAAGATGGAGCTTCATCAAATACCAATTCAGTCCAGTCTAATAGAATCAGTCCAGTCGTCATTTGTAGTTTGTGTCAGTAGGAGTTTTGTTGGAATTGTTTTGTAAAAGGAGTCAAGTCCTTGCCTTTAGGTCTTCAGCAGCATATATTATAGAGTGGTTTGATTCTGAAGAAGCTATGTGGTCTTATGCTAGAGAGTTACCATATAGGAATAGGTCATTGCGTGTGTATTATGGATTGTCTATAGAGTCTGTATATTTTGGTTTCATTCAGAAGACTGATTGGACATGGAATGATTATTTCACAATTCATCAGAGAGCTAGGATTCATGGGTCTGTTAGAATCATATTTTATGCAATTGACATAGATAATGTTGTAAATTGGTGGAGTCCTTGTTTCAAGTTATTTTTGTATAAGTATATGCCTAGGGTATGTTGGATGCTAGATCATGATTTCCAAAGTACCATTAGTGCTCTAATTTGGGAATTGCATGTTGCTGCACAAAATGACTATGTCATAGAGTTCGAGTTTGTCCATCAAGATACAATTGTAGTACCAGATGAAAAAACATGAATATTTTAGTCTCTTTCTGAGTTTTCAAGGGATGATCACTGTTGATGAAGGATACAGACCACATAATATGTATTCTTTCCCTTTCTTCTATTGTTTCAGAGAATTTGGTCCACCTTGGTTGGATGACTCCATTCCACAGGAGATATTTGCTCCTGAACCAGGAGAATTATTAGAGGCAGAACAATTTTCCAGAAATGATCGTGAGCATATCAGACATGTACATGAGTATGATTATGAAGATAGAGAGAATACTGGTTGATAGCAAAGATCACTCATTTGATATCTTTGCATATCTTACTTTTGGTTTCCGTGGGATTTGGTCCAGCAAAAATCTCCACTGTGTATTTACTTATCTAAAAAAGCCGATGTCCTAGAAGTTACATTTCATGTAAAATTACAAACTCAAATCCTTGAATTCCTAAAAGAAAAGGATAAAACAAATATTGAGCTCACCCTATTGTAGAAAAAAAATGCCCAACTGAAGCTTTGCAAGAGAAATAAGAAGAGCACTGAAAATATTATTACAGTAAAGCAATGGATACAAATATATATATATATATATATATATATATATATATATATATATATATATATATATATATATTTCAAAATGAAAAAGCATGATTGTATTATATTGAGACAATATAAAGATAACAGATATTACATCATAAAGCTCTTAAAAGCTGAAGAGGTCTGAATCAAGGAAAAACAAAACTAGATGAGATGTCCATCCGGGATGAAAGCGATCCGAGCCAATACACAGCTAACATATACAAGACTTTTAACACAACACATGATATTTCTGAAGTATAAACTTGTTGCAAAGATAGTTCGAGCATTCATAAACCACATATATTCGAGGAGATTAAACAAAAGGAAAAAATAACAGTGCATACCTGGAGAGTGTCAAAAAGAGAATTAAGAACCAGGGATGGAGAAATCCTGGATGGAGAAGGATTTCTCGCCAACTATTACCTTCATGTTCGAGGTAACTATTCCTGATAGAAGACCTTCCTTTGACAAAATATCTTCTTGTTGGTTTTGGGATCTACATATGTGTTGAATGGTGCATCCTTTCACTATTCCCCATAGATACATGATTCTGTCCATCCATCCTGCAAGATGTGGGCTTCTGATGTGGCATTTTCCCATCACATGATCAACCATGATTTTGGAGTCCCCATAGATTGTAACAAACTGAATATCAAAAAATATGTAGAAGGAGAGAAGACCCGCTAGAGCCATTGCCTCAGCCATGCAGTTAGAGCCCTTCCCCCATTCCATGAAATGAGATATTGGAGGTTTTCATCCATTATAATATGTACCCCGCAACCACAATAGTTTTGCAGAGCTCCTCCGTCAAAAGACGCTCTCGGGACCCTTGAGTGACTGTCTTCTTGCTCATTTCGATTAGCATTTTTCTGTTTGTGTTTCTTTGCCTGCAAAGAATCATAGATGGATACAATATTTTGTAGAATTGCCGTAAAAGTCTCTTTGTTGGGTCCCTATAATACTAGTGATTACCCCATTATTATTGTAGTTGTACCCCTTATTAATATTGTTGTGCCCCTATTGTCCCCATATTGTTATTACTGTGCCCCATAGTATTCCTCTATTGTTATTTTTGTGGCTTTATATTATTATTATTGGGTCGGCTGGGTTATATTGTGACTCCTTAGAATCCTATATATAGAAAGGAGGTTTTGTCATTTGAATCATCCAAGAATTGTTCATTTATGTAATGTATAGGAGGTTTCCCCCTCAAAGAGGCTGAATTCTAAGGTGTTGATCTATCTTTTCTATCTTTTCTTGAGCTGGTTTCATAACATTTGTTATCAGAGCTTTGGATTTTAGGGTTTTGCTACTCCAAACAGGTCATCGTGGAATTTTCTCTATAACGTTTTTTCTGCACCGTTTCAGAAGCTAAAATCAAAACCCATTTGAGAAGACATCACGCTGAATCTCAGGTCCAAATTTCAGAGATTTTCGCACTATATTTTCGGAGATATGATCTGAGGAAGTTGGTCCTTTTGCAGAATCCTGAATTACATTCAAAACAGGTGACCTGGGGAAAATCGTCATAACTTTCTCTCTGAGCATCAGATTGAAATTTCGTAAGAAGGTACAAAAAGAGGACAGACTGTAGTTTCTTATATATATTTTTCAGGGCAGAGGTCGAAACAGGGACACGTGGCACGTCGTACAAGTTCGCTCTACTGAATTAGTTTATAATCAGGTCATTGTGGGAGATTTGGCATAACTCTTCATTGGAGAATCCAATTTGGGTCAGGCTGGTGGCATTGGAAAGAGGACATTGAGGGCTACCGCAAGTCACAATTTCAGAACTAGATGATCTGAAATTACAGAGATACATTAGAGGCAATATCGAGCTCCTACAAAGTGAAAAAAGGTCTGTATATTTTTTTAAATGTTTGCTTAAGCTTGGTTTGAAAAATTATTTTGAAGGAATTCAAAGGGCATAGTAAAGCATTATTATCGGTAATTGATGCCACGAGGAAAGAAAATGGAAACACCTAGTAGGCGACTTGAAAGCTCTAGCATGACTCATGAATAAGAGGAAGAAATGTAACATGATATATCAAAATTACGAGACCAAGTGCAACAAGTGTCACTTGCACAAAAAGGAACAGAATCTAAGATGGATGGTTTAAAGAAAGGCGTAGAAGCTAAGATGAATGATGTGGAAGCTAAGATGGACGATTTGAAGATAGATTTGAAGACATACATGGAAGAATTGAAGATAAATATGAATAAGTTGCTACAATAAAGGGTCACTAATGGTGAAAGGGTAGTAAAGGAAACTCATGATGAGAACAAAAGAAATGTTAATCATGATTCCACAGACTCTAATGTTGGATCGGAGACCCACCATATTCCAAAAATCAATATGAGGAAGTTTGATGGCAAGCATCCCACAACATGGATATTACAGATGGAGCAATTTTTCGATCTCCATAATGTGCAAAACACACAAAAGGTACGTATTGCAACTTTATATTTGGAACCAAATCAGTTTGTATGGTATCAATGGATTTGCTATCATAAAAAATTTATCACTTAGGAAATTTTTACGGAAGAATTGATAAAACATTATGAGGATACAAAATGCAACACTTTTTTTAGCCAATTGATAAGTCTCAAACAAAAGGGTTCAATAATGGAGCACATTGAGGAGTTCCAAAAATTGAACATATGGGTAAAAGATATTCCAGAGGAGCATAGGATTGATGTGCTCATAGGGTCTTTAAAGGATAATATCCAACATGATGTTCGCCTTTGGGAACCTGATTCATTAGAGAAGGCATTCAGGTTAGCAAGAAAAATGGAAAGCAAAATTATGGCAACCAGGAAGCATACCACTCACAACTATAAAGATGGAAGTGTTGTTGCTGCTAGTCTTCCACAACCTATAAGGTTGACACCACAACAATTGGAAGAAAAAAGAGAAAAAGGGCTTTTTTACAGTTGTGATAGCAAATACACTAAAGGTCATAAGTGTGCTAAGAAGAAATTATTCCACATAGATTGTGAAGAGGAAGAAGAAAAGGAGCAAGAAAGGTCAAAAGAAGAGGATATACTCCAAGAACAAAGCCTAGATGAAGAACAAATGAATCCAACCATATCTTGTAATGCATTGGCGGGAATTACCACTCCTCAAACCATCAAGATAGAAGGAAAAGCAAGAAGAAAAAGGTAATAATGTTGATTGATTCAGGAAGTACCCACAATTTTATTCATTGTAAGGTAGCAAAAGAATTGAATTGCTTCTTATATCCAACACCAGAGTGTCAAGTGATGGTTGCAAATGGAGGAACAATAAATTTCTTTGGAAAGTGCCATAATATCAAGCTATCCATGGGAGAATATATATATTGACTAGCCCAATGCTTTCCATTCCAATGGGAGGTGCTGATGTTGTATTAGGAGTCCAATGGCTACAATCCTTGGGTACAATAGCTTTTAATTTTCAAGAACTTTTCATGAAATTTTTTGTGGAAGGAAAGAAAGCTGAATTAAGGGGTATTGCAGGGAAACCGGGAAAGATAATCAGCTCTAATGTATGACAAAGCTTCTAAAAAAGGAACGAAAAGGTATAATTGCACAATTATGTTCGCTAGATGTTTCCACATTGGAATCATCTATTTCTCCAAATCTCCAAATAGTCTTGGACAATCATTCCAAGGTATTTGAGACTCTCAAAGGTCTCCCACCTAATCATGATCATGATCATGCTATTCATCTGATTCCAGGAAGTGTTCCTCCAAACATCAGGCCGTACAGATATCCCTATGCCCAAAAGAGTGAAATTGAACGTATGGTTGCAGAAATACTAGAGGCTGGTATAATTCAACCGAGTCAAAGTTCAACCTCTGCTCCATTAGTATTGGTGCACAAGAATGATGGATCATGGCGCATGTGTCCGGATTATAGGGAGCTCAACAAGCTCACTATTAAAGATAAGTTTCCCATTCCTGTCATTGATGAATTACTGGATGAATTGCGTGGATCAATTTACTTCACCAAGTTGGATCTTCGTTCAGGATATCATCAAATCAGAATGAAAACTGAAGACATTTCGAAAACATCATTTAGAACTCATGAGGGCCATTATGAATTTTTGGTCATGCCTTTTGGCCTTACCAATGCACCCTCAACATTTCAAGGTTTGATGAATTCAATTTTCAAACCATTCCTTAGAAAATTTGTGCTAGTATTCTTTGATGATATACTAATCTACAGCAAGTCTTGGAAGGATCATGTTGAACATGTTGACAGGGTGGTACAACTATTGGAGGAAAAACAATTATATGCAAAAAGATCCAAATGTTTCTTTGAAGTACAAGAGGTGGAATATCTGGGTCATATTGTATCTCATGAAGGAGTTAAGATAGACCCTAGCAAAATTAAAGCCATTAAGCAATGGAGAATCCCCACATCCATAAAGCATCTGCGAGGATTTATCGGGTTGAATAGGTATTATCGCAAGTTTGTTAAGAATTATGGGAGAATAGCAGCACCTCTAACAACACTATTGAAGAAAGATGCATTTTCATGGACTCCAGAAGCAACAAAGGCCTTCGAACATCTTAAAGAGGCAATGTGCCAAGTCAAAGCTCTTTCTCTGCTCCATTAGTATTGGTGCACAAGAAGGATGGATCATGGCACATGTGTCCGGATTATAGGGAGCTCAACAAGCTCACTATTAAAGATAAGTTTCCCATTCTTGTCATTGATGAATTACTAGATGAATTGCGTGGATCAATTTACTTCACCAAGTTGGATCTTCGTTCAGGATATCAAGAAATCAGAATGAAGATTGAAGACATTCTAAAAACATCATTTAGAACTCATGAGGGCCATTATGAATTTTTGGTCATGCCTTTTGGCCTTACCAATGCACCCTCAACATTTCAAGATTTGATGAATGCAATTTTGAAACCATTCCTTAGAAAATTTGTGCTGCTATTCTTTGATGATATACTAATCTATAACAAGTCTTGGAAGGATCATGTTGAACATGTTGACAAGGTGCTACAACTATTGGAGGAAAAACAATTATATGCAAAAATATCCAAATGTTTCTTTGGAGTACAAGAGGTGGAATATCTGGGCCATATTGTATCTCATGAAGGAGTTAAGGTAGACCCTAGCAAAATTAAAGCCATTAAGGAATGGAGAATCCCCACATCCATAAAGCATCTGCGAGTATTTCTCGGGTTGACCGGGTATTATCGCAATTTTGTTAAGAATTATGGGAGAATAGCAGCACCTCTAACAACACTATTGAAGAAAGATGCATTTTCATGGACTCCAGAAGCAACAAAGGCCTTCGAACATCTTAAAGAGGCAATGTGCCAAGCACCTGCCTTAGCTACACCGGACTTCACAAAAACCTTTATTGTGGAATGTGATGCTTCAGGAAATGGAATTCGTGCTGTTTTAATGCAAGATGAAAGACTCATTGCTTTTGAAAGTCGTCCAATCAAGGGAAACTTTTTACACAAATCTATTTATGAGAGGGAAATGTTGGCAATACTCCATGCACTTAAGAAATGGCGACCCTACCTAATGGGAAGACACTTCAAGTTAAAAATGGATAATGATAGCCTTAAATAATTTTTAGAACAAAGATTATCCTCTGAAGAGCAAAAAATGTGGGTCACAAAGATGTTGGGTTATGACTTTGAAATCATCTACAAAAAAGGGAAGCAAAATGTGGTGGCAGATGTACTCTCAAGAAAGGATGAGGATGTGGAAGCATTGTTGTGCGCCATTTCTATTATCCAACCAGATTGGATAAACGAAGCAAGGGAGGAATGGAAGAATGACGAAGAAGTGTGGGCACTTATTCAAAAGTTACAACAAGATTCTAGTACTTCGGATACATTTAGCTGGCAAAATGATTCGTTATGGTACAAAGATCGCTTATACCTCTGTAAGAATTCCCAGCTAAAACAAAAGATTCTTATGGAATTGCACACTTCTCCCTTAGGAGGGCACTCGGGATTTTTAGAAACTTACCATAGGGTTAAGAAGGAATTTTTTGGGAGGGCCTTAAATCAGATGTTCAAAAGTTTGTGGCGGAATGTTTGGTTTGCCAACAAAATAAAGTTGAAACAATTAAGACACTGGGTCTATTACAACCTTTATCCATTCCAAGCCAACGTTGGGAGGAGGTTTCAATGGATTTTATCACAGGTTTACCCAAGTTTGAGGGAAAGAGTGTCATCATGGTGGTAGTTGACAGAATTACTAAATATGCACACTTTTGTGCATTATCACATCCATTTAAAGCCAATACAGTTTCTACTGCATTTATGGAAACAATTCAAAAGCTACATGGAAACCCAAAGATTATTGTAAGTGACAGAGATCCCATTTTCACTGGAAATTTTTGGACAAAATTATTTTCTTGTCTTATTACTCAGTTAACTCATAGCTCATATTATCATCCTCAATCTGATGGGCAAACTGAGATAGTAAACAAATGTTTGGAAGGATATTTTCGTTGCTTTGTATATGATAAACAGACACAATGGGTCAAATGGTTGCCTCTGGCTGAATGGTGGTATAACACTTCCTTCCATACAACAACAAAAATGACCCCATTTATGGCACTTTATGGGTATCAGACACCATCCATCACATCATATTTAAGAGAAAATTCTAAGGTTCAAGCAGTGGAACATCACATCGAACATCAACAACAAGCCCTCCAACTCTTAAAGGATAACCTCGTGTTGGCACATAATAGAATGAAACAACAAGCAGATAAACATCGCAGCGAAAGAAGTTTTGATGTAGGTGATTGGGTATTCCTACGGCTACAACCATATAAGCAAATGTCCCTCAAGCAAGCTAAGAAGAATAATAAATTATCACCAAAGTATTATGGTCCGTACAAGGTGTTGTAAAAGATTGGTACTATGGCATACAATTAGAGCTTCTTGCAACTTCTCGATTGCACCCAATTTTCCATGTTTCATGTTTAAAGAAGGTTATAGGCGATAAGCTCCCAATTCAAACAATATTGCCAGAACTTGACAAGGAAGGAAAAATTATATTGGAACCAGAAGCAACCACAGAAACAAGAACTCGACAGCTACGAAATTGATCAATTTTAGAGTATCTTATCAAGTGGAAGAACTTATCTGCTGAAGATTCCACATGGGAGGATGAGAATTTTATATAGAAACATCCAGAACTACTCAAGTGTTGAGGACAACAGTTTTTTGAAGGAGAGGGGCATGTTGGGTTCCTATAATACTAGTGATTACCCCATTACTATTTTAGTTGTACCCCTTATTAATATTGTTGTGCCTTTATTGTCCCCATATTGTTATTACTGTGCCCCATAGAATCCCTCTATTGTTATTTTTGTGGCTTTATATTATTATTCTTAGGTCAGCTGGGTTATATTGTGACTCCTTAGACTCCTATATATAGAAAGGAGGTTTTGTCATTTGAATCATCCAAGAATTGTTCATTTATGTAATGTATAGGAGGTTGCCCCCTCGAAGAGGATGAATTATAAGGCGTTGATCTATCTTTTCTATCTTTTCTATCTTTTCTTGAGCTGGTTTCATAACACTCTTTTTTGGCTTTGAAAATTATGTTGTTTCTCCACTTCCATGTACACCACAAAAATATGATAATTATTGGTCTCCATGCATCTTTCTGTCCACTCCACCAGTCATAAGCTTCTTGCGTGGATGCATGAGTCACAAGAGGGAAACCGAAAGAAACTGCCAGTTCATGCCATAATTGTAGAGTTTTTTGGCAGTGGAAGAACATGTGATAGTTGCTTTCCTCGGCTGATTCGCACATTAAGCAAAAGCCCGGCCCGTGCCAATTTTTTTAAATTTTAAATTTTAAATTTTATTTTATTTTTTTATTTATTATTATTATTATTTTATTTTTTTTCAGATTTTCCCAAGACAGGTTTTTATTATAGTAGACCAACCATGAGAAATATGTTAATTTGGGGGGACATCCGGTCTTCCAAAAAATTGATGGAAAAATTGGGCTAGAATGCATGGTCTTTAAACCAATCAAGTTTGTGTAAATGTCTTTTACACAAACCTGAGCACTTGCTTTTGGCACTTTCCAGATAAGAACATCTTCTAGCATAGAACGATGTATTCCACAGCTTCTCAAGCCATCTCTGATTATGTTCCATTGCCTTGCCAAAGACTCAGACATCCCCAGACTGTCAGCCTCTTTCCAAAGAGGGATAGGGCCCTGCCATGCTGCTATGAGTTTATCCCATGTGAAAAAGCCTTTCCTATGGAAGAAATTTAGGAGTCTTTCAGGAAGAGTTATCTTCTCTCGACCACACATGAAAGGGTCTATTCCAATGAGGATCCTACTACCAGATTGGAAGTTCCATACCAAATTCCTTAGAAAATAATGCTCGATCTTGCAGAAGCTTAGCCATATAGCTGATCCATACGTGGCTACGATCCTCCCTAATCTGTACTAGTGTGTTATATCTTTACCGCCCATATAATTCTTCTTTATTGTGATGCTCCAAGCACCCTCTCCATAAATCCCTCTCCACAGTGATTTGCATAAGAGTACCTTCCCAAAAGTCCCCATCCACCTGAATTCTTCGGCATAGAGATCTTTTCCATTGTAGTAAGATGATATTTTCTCTGTTCTGATTTGCCGCCCCATATGAAGTTTGCAGTTATCTTGTTCATTTTCTGGATGATACTTGCAGGGAGGAAGAATAAGTGTGCCCAGTATACAACGAGTTGTGTTAATACTGCTTGTGTTAGAACAATTCTTCCTGCCAATGATAGGCACTTATATTCCCAAACTGATATCTTTTTATAGTACTTGTCTATTATCCATTGCCAGTCCACTTTAGTGTATCCCTTTGCTTTCAGCTGAAATCCCAGATATTTTAATCCATTCTTGATGGATCGAGACTCTATTCCAAATAACACAGATATCCATTCTATTGTTTCCATGTTGACATAATTATGGAAGAGGATGGATTTTGATTTGTTTATTTGAAGACCAGTAGCATTTTGGATTTTTTTTAGAATATCATGAAGACGAGTCCAAGTGATTCTGCACAAAATTGCAAATATGAGCACATCATCTACAAATAAGTTGTGCGAGATGTAGTTGTTTCTGCAAATCTTCATAGGCCAGCATCTGTTTTCACTGACTGCTTTGTTTATATGAAGACTTAATGAATTCATTGCCAGGATAAACAAGGGAGGAGATAGGGGACAGCCTTGACGCAGTACTCTTCCTGCTAGAAAATAAGGGAAAGGAATCCAAATTATGATGACAACATAGTTTACTTTCTCCACACATGCCATGATCCAATTTATAATATTGGATTTTAGGCCGATTTTTGCTAGTAAGCATCTAATAAATCTCCAATCTAAACAATCATATGCTCTTTGTATATCAATTTTCAATATGGCAGCTTCGCTTTTTTTTGAAAGCATGGCGAACAAGCTTTCTTGTGTATTAGTGACAACGTCCAATATATTCATTCCCTTTAAAAAGGCATGCTGATCCTTTGTTAAAAAACTAGCTAAGGTAGCTTTGATCCTTTTCGCAATAATTTTTGAAATGATTTTGAAAGTTATATTGCAGAGGGAAATCGACCTAAAGTCTTGAAAGGATTCAGCCTCCATTTTCTTTGGGATAAGTGCTATTTGGGTGGAGGATATTATCTGATGTATGCTACCAGAGATTCGCGCTGCTTCGACCATTCTTAGCAGATCCTGTTTGACAAGATCAAAGAAATGGATAAAGAATTCTATTGTCCAGCCATTCAGGCCTGGGCATTTATCCTTTTTGAAGGACTTCATAATACCTAGTAGTTCTTCCTCTATAATAGGCTGGAAAAGGCATTCATTTTTTTCATCATCAAACATCTGTGGAAAAGGATCGATGCCCCATAAGATATCCCGAAACCTACAAACATTCGTTCTTTTATATTGGTTTTTGAAGTATCTCACAGCTTCCTTTGAAATGTCTTGTTGAGAGAATAGAAAGCCCCCCTGACCATCACTTATTTTCCATATTGAATTTTTTTGACGCCTTGAATTTGCATGCCTATGGAGAAATTTTGTGTTTTTGTCACCTTCCTTTAGCCAAATCGCCCTGCTCTTAAGTCTCCATGAGGCTTCTTCCTGCTTCAGTATTTTTTGTTTTTTCCTTTCGAGCTCCTTGATGCGGCATCTCATATTAAATGGAAGTGTATTAGCAGCCAAAACTCCAGATATACTATCCAGTTCCATTTGTATTTCCCGAAGGGCCCTTCTATCCAGATGTCTTTTCTTAAACTGCCATTCTTTTACTACTTTTCTCATGGAGGATAGCTTATCTCTAAAGGTCAAAAAAGGGGGGATCTTGTCTTTTGCAGATAATTCCTTCCATGTTCTTGTTATGACTTCATTAAATTCTGGTTCTTCTAACCATGACCTGTTGAATTAAATGGGTACCCTTTCCTAAAATCCTTTTCCCTCCAACTAAGATATATCGGCCTATGGTCAGATATGAAGACATTTCCAATGGAAGAATAGGGCATACCCATTCTATCAATAATGCTGACATGTACAATGAATCGATCAATTCTTTTTGCAATATACGCCTCTTCTATCCTTCCATTGTCCCATGTTGGCATCATTTTAGAAGGATTTATGTCTACCAGATTCCTGTGCAGAAGTTCATATCTGATGCAATCTGCCAGTGGGTCTTTTTTCCTGCTTTTCCCCCATCGTTCCTCCAAATTTAGAGTTACATTTAGATCACCTGCAATCATCAAGGATTCAATATCAAAAATTTCTGATGCAAATAATTTTTCCCAGAACGGGATCCTGTTCTTGTAAGGGGCGTAGATATTCAAGATATTAATGGGATAGTATTTTCCTCTGATGGACGCCGAGATGAGGATTCCCGCAAAACATTTATAAGCTTTTGCTCTAATCCAAACAGGGTCCCATACAACCGCCAACCCCCCCGAAAGGCCATTTGCTTCCGAAGCAACCGAGTGCAAGGAGGGAAACATTTTCCTAAAATAGGAGATGAATACAGAATTACTATGCATAGTTTCTTGAATTAAAATAATTTTTGGTTGAGCTGAGTAGAAAAGATTCTTTAGTGCCAAATTTTTTTGGTCTACTCCCATACCTCTTATGTAAGGACCTGTGGTCCTTGGCATGCCCACCGGATGAAGTACGACTTCAACAAATAGCTCAGACTTGATGTGCACATGGAGACAAGTAAATATATGCACGAAGGAAGGAGAGCGAAGTGCGAAGTTGGGCGAGCCGCTGCGCAGGGCTGCACGACGGGCGCCCCAGTGGGCGCCCATGTAGGGTTGCATGACAGGTGACTTGAGTTAGGCGTCCGTGCAAGGCTGCACAACGGGCGACCCGAGTTGGGCGTTCGGGTGGGTATACACGACAGGGTGACCGGGTAGGGCATTCGCTGAACGAACGAACCAAGGTGCTGAACGGGTGACCTGGGTAGGGTGCGTCGTGCACGAAGGTGAGTTGGTCGACATGGTGAGGTTGTGCAGACGTGTGGTCGGTTGAGGGCACGCTGTGCACGACAAAACGGTGGAAACGAAGGTTGGAACTGGAGTTCGTGAACAAGGAGTTGGGCAGGCGGTACTACGTGCCGTTTCATATGATTTGGGCATTTGTCAAGGGTTGGCAAGCAAGACTGCATGTGGGTAGGTATACATGGTTTGGGCATTTGCTGACCAAACAGAGAGCGAGCTGGGTGAAGACGTGCGACGAGGTGAATGAAGGGTTGGTGAGTCGTGCGGCGACCGTGCAGAGGTGCCGACGAGCTGGGCAACCGAGTTTGCCGAAGTTGGAAATTTGGCTAAGTATAAATTTGGGGTTTCCCAAGGACTTAGCCTATGCTTTGTAAAAGTGAAAAAATTATATATTGATATTTGGACAGGCTCATATTGCAGGGAGTTGCCCCTTCCTTTATACTGTTGTGCATTTCTATTGTATAATGTTGTTTATGTGAATGTTATGGGCTTTCACTTGTATAAAGGAAACATAATAATACTTGGTAACAAAAATAAAACTAAGTATGGAATGTTAGGCGTAGTTTACAATCACAAGTATTGGTGAAAAGAAAACGATTGGTAGTGCCGCAACTCACTATAAGCGGTTAGAAGACTACCGTAGGTGTAGGGGCATGACATCTTATGTTCATAGATATGATAAAAGTAATTGAGGGGCTTCTTTAGCCGCGCTTGCTCTAAGAGGCCGATTCTCTGACATATCAATGATGGGTACATCAATAAGGGAAAGGTTTCTTACTCCTCTGTCTGCTCCATCAGCGCTCCCCCTAAAGTGTCTACTACCTCTGTTGTTTTTTCTTCTCACTGTTATATTTCTTGCAGAGTCTGGACTTATCAGAGGAGGCGATGGCTTCCTTGGTTTATGAATGGTTAAAGGTTCCAGCTCGAGAGGTTTTCTACTTAGAAGATAGTCTAAGTCACTGTCAAGCAAATTTGTTGGAGAATGGATACAAATATTTTAATACACTTCTACACGCAAAGTATTCGATATACGAATAATACCTTTATTTGTTGAACGATAGTTGGATTTATTCCACCACGAGATGTCACAGGAGTTGCAGGAACCGAAACCTTGCCCCATTCATGGAGAATACAAAAAAAATAAGAATTCCATATGGCAATCGAAATTGGTAATTAGAGTTCTTTAACTTCTTGAAATTTTGTAAAATTTCCACCATTGGGTTTTCACAATAAATCCACACCGTGGGACACAAGAAAAACTGTGGAAATAATAAAAATCAAAATCCACTAAAATACCTTTACTTCCTGAGACGGAGGAAATCTTGGATTAATGGAATAGAAGACCTTTCAATTGAAATTGAAATGGGTCGCTCAAGGAAGCCAAGACGCCCTGCGAAGTTGCAGAGCGACATGTTCCTGTTAAGACAGGTCAACCAAAAAAAATGCCAAATTTTCCATTTGAGGTATTTTGATTATCAGGAATATAATGAAGAAAAGACATCTCTTGGAAAGCAGGTTTGATCAGTGCAATAGATGATCCGTTCGAATTGTCACTGTAACACCAATTTTCAATCTGATTGTTGAGATTATTTCAGCCGTCTAACATTAAAATTAATGGCTCAAAACTTGCCAGATAACAAGATAAGAGTTGATGTATCCGTGACGTGTCCCGGGTGGTTGGGATGGTGCAATAATGCCCTCTCCACTGGGTTTTATTTAGCCCTTACATGCCAGATGTGCACAACATTGTATATTGATTATTCTGAGTTGTTGTTAGTATGCCGCAACAATTGTAAAGTTGTACAGAATGTATATTGTGTAATGTTTCTTTTTCAGCGGGGATGCCCTTCCCCACAAAAACAAGATAAGAGTTGGTTGTAAAAACTAAATAAATAAAAATTACATATTCAAAAATGTATATTGTGTAATGTTGCTTCTCGTTGGTAAAACACCTAATGCATTTTGAACATGTAATCATTAGGCAATGAATACCTTAATAGTGCAACTATCTACACTGCAGAACACATAATTTTTAAGTTATTTACTAATTAGGATCATTTTGATTTTTTTTTTCAATCATATTTAAAATATTAAGGAGATATATTATTCTTTTATGTTTATACTTTACATTTAAAAAAGTTTATTAATAATAAAAAAAATTAATATTAACTCTAAATAAAATATTTTAATATTATTTTTAACTAAAATATTTTAATATCTTTTTAAATTAATACTTAAAAAGTTTAAAAATCATTAACAAAAAATGATATTATAGTCATGACATTTACATAGTACATCTATTCTATTAAGAACAAGTAATTCATTTTCTTACATCTAAATCTTCATAATTAAAATAAATTAGAGTAGTCTAATGAGGTCACACTTGTGAGGGTGGAATTTTTTTTTACCAAAATCAGACAAAAATTTGGGGAAATCTAGGTTACAAATGTCAAGATTTAAGAGTTTGTGAGTGTTGCAGGTTTTTGATGGCCCTATTGAATCTATTTCCACCATAAAGAAAAAACCAATTTAAACATTCTTACGGTTGGATTTTTTGAAAAAAAAGACCAGATTATATATATATATATATATATATATATATATATATATATATTCAGAAAAAATTGTTGCCTCCACAAACAAGACCAAATAAATATATATTTCAAATATTGTGCTTGCTTTTTCCTTTCCTATTATTACGACATAATCATTGTTATTCCGACATAATCATTGTAGATATGCCATGTATGTGGTCAAGCCCTCTGTTTTAACTTATTTATAGCTTTGGTTTATTCACGTGAAAGGGCAACCCATTGAAGAGTTTGCAAAGGAATATCATGCAAAGGGTTAAAGTTTCACGCAGCTGACGTAACAACGAATATGATGGAGTTTTGTTTTTAGTGTGATTTTTTAGATTTTTTGGTTTTGGAATTTTGTAGGAAATTATGAGTTGAAATCTTGATTTGTGTTATTTAACTTGGTTTTTTGACTATATATATTGATTCAACGCTTTGAAAAATTCTTAAGGCACTTCGATTGTGCAGAGTTTTTTTTTTTTTTTTTTTTTTTTTTTTTTCCAGCACGAAAAAAAAAGCTTTATATATTTTATATTCATAACGAGATCTTATACATGCATATTGCTATTTAAGAAATAAAATCTGCAGCAGTGCAACTATGGTTTTGATTGTGCAGAGGTTTTTTTTCATCTCGAAAAAAAAGCTTTATATATATTATATTCATAACGAGATCTTACACAGGCATATTGCTATTTAAGAAATAAAATCTGCAGCAGTGCAACTATGGTTTTCAGAATCGACTGTTGGGAAAACACACCGATAGGATGGATTTTTTCCCAAAACCCCCAACATGTTGATCCAGTGGAGCATAGATATATATGAGCATTATATAGAGGAATTTAGATCCTATTGGCCAGATTATATAAGTGCAAAACCTTCGCAGAACTATGAAGGAAAAAAGGATACATACCAAATATTCTTTATAAAGAAAGGAAATTATGTACCCGGAAGGCAGAAATCCTGGATCTGGTAGGAGAGATTGTCCTTCTTTATCTGCATTCTCCAAATACCTTGTGGGGAAGAAAGTCCCATCTTGGATAATTCATCTGCTTTATTGTTTAAGTCCCTGTTGATGTGTGTGATAGTGTAGTCCCTCCTACTGTTCCATAGTGCTGCTGTCTTGTTAAGCCATCCTTCATGATGTATGTTTTTTATCTTGTGTTTTAATAGGATATGATCGATGATAATTTTCGAGTCTCCATAGATTTGTACATTCGATAAATCCAGAAAGATACAGAAGGAGAGAAGGCCGGCTAGGGCCATCACCTCAGCTCTATTATTTGAGTCGGGTTCGCCATTCCAATGTATTTCATAAGCTTGTCCTGCTTCTGGAATGATGTAAACACCACATGCGCATGTGCCAAGTTGAGCAGCACCATCAAAGAAAGCTCATGGGATCGTTGTGGGAATCCTTGTCATTGCTCCACTTCCTTTTTTGATCTTGTTCTGTCCAGCTAATTCGAGTGCATTGTATTGACATAAGATTGATTCGTAAACAGTTGAGAGAGATTCCTTTTTTGATCTGAAAAGCAAACCATTTCTGCATTTCCAAATGGCCCATAGGGTCAATAATGGGATGGCGCGCCATTCTATTTTCCAGCTGCTCCATTCAATAAAAGCCTCGGGAATGGATGGGTAAGAGCGGTGTGGATAGTTGAAGTGTGCCGCGATTTTAATAAATCTCTATCAAATTTAAAAAAAATAGACCAGAAAAAACCCACTGTAAAAGCTTTCTAAAAATCGCACAAAAAACAATTAATTATTAATGTGATATAATGGCACTAAGTACATTTTCAATATGGTTCATGAAAATTTAGTGAAATTTTAAAATTGAGTATGCTTGCGTCATCTCCATGACATTACTCCGTCCAAAATGAGAACATTTTGGGGAGGTCAAGCACGACAGAAATGGTCCTTCCGTCCGCTTGGTTTGAAAGGTCCTATGTTTTAATAATGTTGATTGGACAAACCTTGGAGGGATTGGCATGATTATGTGTTTTTATGGTAACAAATATGTGTGGTTTGGTTTGAAAGATTTTACGTTTTAATAATATTGATTGGACAAACCGTGGAGGGATTGGCATAATTATGTATTTTTATGGTAATAAATATGTGTCTTGTTAATGGGTATTAAATTAGCAGGAGTTGTATATGCTTATTGTTGGATAAATAACCTGCCAAAATTTCACTGTGGGCATATACAATCCCCACTCATTATTGCCCATTGACAGACTACTTATTTTCAGCTATGCCATCATGTGGGCATATACAATACCCACTCATTATTGCCCATTGACAAACTACTTATTTTCAGCTATGCCATCATACCCCTATAGCTTCACAAAAATTAATTATCCTCCATTAAAATTATCAATAATTAAAAAGTAAGATCTAGGTGTTCTTGATAACATAACTAATGTTTTGCCATGTTCTACATAAATTTAGAAAAGTAATGCATATTTGGTTTTCGTTCTTGATGTTTTGCCATGTTCTACATAAATTTAGAAAAGTGATGCATATTTGGTTTTCCGGTTGATTTTCTTCCATTTTTATAATGAGAGTTGATATTATGATCAACATATCTATAAAGTTGATGGTGTGGAAAGGAAAAATAAATTGTTAGATGCATTTTTTCTATAGATTCTTTGAATATGCATGATTCAGTGGTTCCTTAATTCATTCATGGGGAAGTTGAAACCACCCCATGCATATAGGGGAGGGACTAAGGTGGGCATTTAATAGGCATTTCAACACGGGGAAATAACAATGTTTCCTTTGCCTTTGGGTTATTGCCACATTCTGATATGAATTAAAAAAAAATGGATAAAGGAAAATTTTCTTCGTATCCTTTGTTATGTTAAGGAGTAGTTTAATTAAGATTTAAAAAAATTTGGATTTAGGAAATTTTTATGAGTATTTTTTTTTTTCCTAAATGTAACTAATTCTATTAATGTAACAAAATGATACAAGGAGGCCCCGACCTCTGCAGAGCAAGTCTCAGATTATGCATTATCTAACAACCTATAATTGAAAGTGACTGCCCTCATTGGGGAAACTAGTCCAAAACTAGAAGTTTTTGCTGCCCACACAGGGGTAATAGCCTGTAAAGCCAGAGTGGAATAGTTTGTCGAACTGACATTAAAATTAACAACATTTTCATAAAAGAAGCAACAAAATAGACCACTGAGGTGGGGTTCCGGGTACCCAGAACCTGGAAGAAAAGGAAACGTGGACCTGCTAGGTGTCGTTGGTGGGAGAAGGTTCTTCCACTATCATACACCTGTACTCCTCCATATCATCTTCCTCGCCCTGTTGATCTCTCGGCGTTTCTTCTACAGTCTTGGAACGACTTGGATTATTGCCTCCTTGAGCTGCGCCTGTGCGTTCCGGAGCATCTTCCTGTCTTTTGTACGCCCCTAAACTGCTTCCAGGGGCTTTCCTTTTTCCTGTGTTTGTCTTCTCCTGGATGTATCTCTTTGGGACTTCAGCACTTTGAGGCACCTCTCTGAATGCTACAGACACGGTAGAAATTATGCATGGGCAGTCCAATGTACAATGAAACTGGAATTGGGTCGAGTGACTGGGTTGCATAGAAGGGACAAAGACAGCAGGAGGCTGAGGAACATCTTCAGTATGCCGAGAACCTACCGTCTAAGTTCGCCCTCGACCGCTGCGGGTGGCAGGATACCGTCCCGTGAGATGGTCCATTGTCGAGGGTGAGGGAGCAGCAGAGGGGTTCAAGGCAGAGAGGAACAGGGAGGGGGGACGAATTGCACGCCCTCTGCTACCTCCCCTCCTACAGTGCATCCTGTGATGCAGACGAGGCATGTTTATCTGGTTTAAATTGGGCAGACGAGGACAAGGAGGAGTAATGACATGGATTGAATGGCTAGAGGGAGCAAGAGGACCAATAATTCTCAATGCAAAACCAAGATTCAAAGTCGAAGCATTAGTTCGAAGGGTGCAAAGGAGACTATGTGATAAATGGGCGCCCTCGACCATCTCAATGCAACACAGTATTTTGCAACGTCTCCCCATTGTCGTGCGTGAGCTCAACTCTACAGCAGTAGGGAGACAGTTATGGTTTAGAGGGGGCAGAGTGAGTGAAAAGCGATTCGAATGATCCATCTTAAGAACCAGAGTGAGGCTTCCTCGGCCCGCGCATAACATTAAAATGCCATTAATGTCGACGGTGGTCTTCTGGGTGGAAGCGTGGGATGCCAAGTAGTCGCGCCACTTGCCAACCCACTTTTATTGCGTTGTACCAACGCTATTAAACACTCGCATCCGGGATGCCAGTATCCTTTATTAGGGTACGCTATTAAACATCCGCATCCGGGATGTCAGTATCCTTTATTAGCGTAAGGAGTAGTTTTTATTTTATTTTTTTTAAATTTAATAATACTATTTAATTTTTTTTGAATATATAAATAAATTTCAAGATTTCAAAATAGTTACACTCTACACAGATTATACGAGAAATTTTGTGGCCTAATTTAAAAAAATTTAACCTAAAAAATACTTGGAACTAGACCACACAGTCGGTTCACCACGTACTTTAGAGCCAATGTAAAATGGTCTGTGAAGAACTCGAAGGGCTCAAGCATTAAGTAGTGCTGCGACTTTAAAGAGTAAACCTTCTATCCATAGATATACTTTACACAAACAAGGTATATAAGCTAGGCCCATGAAGGCTATGGGACAGGTTTGGTGCATGCCCCTAGGTAAAAGTAATCTGAACAACAGGCGTACATTGATTGTAAGGGCGAACAATATATGTTCAAGTTTTGGTTCATTAATGGGCCATGGCAGTATATCCCCCACTTGTGAGATTTAATTTGGAATAATTTTGGTTTATTTTTTTTATAATGAATAATGTAGTTAGGGTTTTGCTTTTGTTTTGTTTTTAATTAATGTGTGGTTCACAAATATAGATAGGTTTTGTGATTTTTATTAGCAAGATGTTTTAATCATGGAATTCAATTAATTGAACTAATCTTTGCGACTAATTTTTTTTGGATTATTTCTCAATTTGTATGTGTCATCCTTGTGTAGGGCCATGCTCGAGTATAGTTCCAATTTTATCTATGTCTCTCTGAAGAGACAAAATGTAATTAGAGTTGTTCAAAGTCATTAAATATTGAATAAAAGTTATTTTTCTTTTTTGAATTAGTGTTAAATTTGTTAAATTAATTAGGGTTGTTTAAATCTATATGAAATATTGAACAAACTCTAATTTGGTTTTTCACATCTATGTTAAATTTCCTACACTTATTTAATACGTTGCAATCAAGGTGGTTACAACTAGCTCGGAGGTGGAGATAACATAGTTACAGAGTCTTGATTATTATTTAACGATCCTCTCACTTGTCAAGTGACAAAGATAGAAATAATATTCCTTAAAAAAGTGGACATGGCTATAATTCTAGCCCATCCCAAAAAATAAGAGTTTAAGGGAGAAACACGATGGAGGTAATTTGGTCTCTAAGAGGAAGAATTAATGACTGATGAGAAGTATACAAAAAAACCATAGTTGACTAACTAAAGCATTGGACTAAAAATAATTGAATTTGACCTAATTTGGCATTTGTTTCATATGTTCATATAGATAGAAAAATTCATTAGTAATATCAACCCTAACCCACCAATTTAATGCCTTAGAAATAAATATTGCTTTCACTATTTTGATTGCGCAAGTAAATGAGCAATTATCTTGCTTTTCCACTTAGAAATTTGAAATCTGATATAACATAAACAATAGCATATTAGAATTCAAGTATCAACAATGAGGAAGTGAGATGAGCATAATTAGTATAACTAATTGCATATCCATCCCAACACATAATTTTGTATTGCAGAGATGCATGGAGGGACACGACCCATAGGTGCCACAAAAAGAGGCAGAAGGGACACCATTTGCCCTGATGTTATGCTCTTGACCTGCGAGAAGATGCCAAAATACCAAATATGCGAAGAGATACAACCCAGAACACATAACAAATGAGAAATAACAACATGTATTTTATTATTCAGAAAGGAAAGTAATGTTCACTTGCCTCTTCGAGGGGGCAACCTCCAATAGAGCAGGGCTCGATTACAAAATAAGACATGACGCTCCTCAATGGGGAGTCTCTATCCTTTATATAGGATTCATACATGCAATACCATGGGTGACTGCCATGGTTCTTATTAATACCATCTATCTAATACCGTGGCCCATTTGCAACTAACTGTGGTCCCTTCTTTAAATGCACGTCAACCACTTAAAATTATTAATATGGGCTTTATTAACTCTTTAACTAACTATAACTATGAATCGACCCTATTACATAAATAAGGGGGTTAGGGTTGGACCCTAACATGCCCTCCCCCATAAAAACAACCTTGTCCTCAAGGTTGAAGCTGCGGAAACTGCTGAAGAATAGTGGTTGGTTCCCAGGTCACATCTTCTAGAGAGGTGTCTTTCCACTTGACGAGGACTTCCTTGATCGTGCGGCCACGCAGGTGTCATTCTCGCGTGTCAAGAACCTATTCAGGTTGGAGCCAGATTGAACCTTCTTCATCTAATTCTGGTAGACTGGTTTGAATTCTGCAATTGTTCCCAACCACTTTCTTGAGGCATGAGACATGGAAGACGGGATGGATTTTTGCAGTGAGTGGCAAGGCTAGCTTGTAGGCTACTTCTCCGGCGCTCTGAAGTATTTGATATGCTCCATAGAATTTTGGAGATAATTTCTGACAACCCTTGTCTTTGAGTGATGTTTGCTTATATGGTTACAGCCTTAAGAATACCCGATCCCCTTCTTGAAATGTGCGCTCTGAACGATGTTGGTTTGCCTATTGCTTCATGTGATTTTGAGCTTGATGGAGATTATCTTTGAGGCGGGCAAGCATCGTTGCACGGTTCTGTAGGAGTTGATCCACTACTTGTACCTTAGAGCATCCTGGGATATAAGAAGTAGGTGAAGGGGGGAGTTGACCATAAATTGCTTCATATGGAGTCATCTTGGTGGCCGCATGATAGTTAGTATTATACCACCATTCGGCTAGAGGTAACCACTATACCCATAGATGTTTCTTTTTTGAAGTGAAACACCTGAGGTAGGTCTCCAGACATTTTTTGACTGCTTCAGTTTGACCATCATTTTGGGGATGATAGGAAGTACAGAGTTGGAGTTGGGTATCTTGTAGCTTGAATAATTCCTGCCAAAAGTTACTGGTGAAGATCGGGTCACGACCAGACACAATGGAAGTGGGCATGTCATGCAATTTGAAGATTTGGTCCATGAAAGATTGAGCCACCAAAGTGGGTGTAAAAGGGTGGGGTAGGGCACAAAAATGAGCATACTTAGAAAGTCTGTCCACAACCACCATGATGACTGACTTGTTGCCTGACTTCGGAAGACCAGTAATGAAATCCATAGAAACATCCATCTAGATTGAGGCAGGGATGGGCAATGGTTGTAAAGTGCTTGGGGATTTGACTGTTTCTCCTTTGTGGCGCTGACACACATCACATTCAGCTACAAAAGTAAGAATGTCCTTTTTCATGCCTGTCCAAAAGAATGAACGCCGAGTGCTAGCATAAGTCTTCTGAAAGCCTAAATGGCGTGCAATGAGAGATGAGTGCAACTCTGCCAAAATGTGACTTTTGAGGGTGGATTTTGGTGATATCACTACTTTGTCCTTATAGCGAAGAATCTCATCCTGCTAAGAGTAGCTTGCTGTGGAATTTGGATCTGCTTGCAATTTATTAATGAGTTTGGAGAGCAAAGGATGTGAAAACTATTCCTTGCGAGCCTCTTCAATCCACTCTAGAATGGGAAGAGAGATTGCTATCAAGGTGCTTTCCTCCTCAAATTGGCGTGATAAAGCATCCGCTACAATATTTTCGTGCCCTTTCTTGTAAATTTTCTCATAATCATATCCCGACATTTTGGCTAGCCATTTATTTTGTTGTGGCAAGGATAGGCATTGCTCCAAAAAATATTTAAGGCTTTGATGGTCTGTATGGATTTGGAAATGCCGCCCCACTAAGTATGGTCACCAGGTATCCGCTGCATGTAATATGGCCATCATCTCCTTCTCATAGGTAGATTGTCCCAAATTTGTCCCACTTAGTTGTTGGGTAATGAAGGCCAAGGGTCAACCTTCCTGCATTAAGACAACCCCAATACCCATACCTGAAGCATCACATTCAATCACAAAAGATTTGGTGAAGCCGGGTAGTGCCAATATGAGAGTGGAACACATGGCATGTTTGAGAGCTATAAATGCCTGTTGCGCTTCATCATTCTAGAGGAATGAATTTTTCTTGAGAAGGTGAGTGAGGGGTCTAGCAATGCGACCATATTTGCTGACAAATTTGTGATAGTAGCCGGTGAGACCCAAAAATCCTCTCAAACTCTTCACGAGCTTTGGTTGGGGCCAATCTTGCATTGCTTGGACCTTTTTGGGATCCACCCTGACACCTTTACGCCCCACAATGTGGCCCAAATACTTGACTTCTTTCATGCCAAAAGAGCACTTGGACAATTTGACAATAATTTATGCTTCCCAAGCAGTTGCAAGAGCGGGTCTACATGTTGAAGATGTTTTTCCCAGGTGAGGCTGTAGATGAGGATGTCATCAAAGAAAACAAGGAAAAATTTTCTGAGATATGGTTTGAGCAGGTGATTCATGAGACTCTGAAAAGTGGAGGGGGCATTACAGAGACCAAATGGTATTACCAGGAATTCATAATGGCCTTCATGAGTTTGGATAGCAGTCTTTGGAATGTCTACGTCTTTTATATGAATTTGGTGATAGCCCGAGCAAAGGTCTAACTTAGTAAAGAATTGATCCCCATTTAGTTCATCCAACAAATCATCAACAACCAGGATGGGAAATTTATCTTTTACCGTCAGCTTGTTGAGGCCCTGAAGTTTGGACACATATGCCATTCCCCATCTTTCTTGAGCACCATGACCACAGGTGATGAATAAGGACTAATGCTAGGACGAATGACAATGGCTTCCAGAAGTTCCCTGATAATTTTTTCAATTTCATTCTTTTGGGCGAAAGGGTATCTATATGGGCGCACATTTGGTGGTTGTGCCCCTGGGACCAAAGTAATGCTATGATCATGTTCCCCTCTCGAGGGTGGAAGCTCATGAGGTTTGTCAAAGACCTGCAGATGGTTGTTTAAGACCTGTTGCATCTCAGGATGAATATGAAGAGAAGTGGGCTCGAAGGCTTGGATGGCATTAAATTGGGCGATAACTCCATGGTGGCCCTTTTTTAACAACTTTTCCATCCGATGCAAGCTGATGATAGAAGGAGCACTTGCCTGGAGTCCACGGAGGGTATGCGTGTGGTCATTCTGCTTAAAGCTCATATATAACTCCTAGAAATCCATTGTGATTGGGTAGAGTGTGCGAAGCCATTCAACACCCAAGACAATTTCACACCCACCCATGTTAATGGCAAACATGTGGGTCTTTAGGTGGTAATCTCCCATCTGAAGTTTGACATTTTCACAGCAGCCGTCACATTTCATTGTCCCCCCATCAGCAATCTGGACCTGGAAATTAGAGACTGCTCTGACAAAATAATGCACTGCTTCTGTGACTCTTTGATGGATAAAGTTATGTGTGCTGCCACTATCAATCAAGACTACTATAGGGCGATGTTTAACAAAACCTCTGATTTTGAGAGTTTGGGGAGAAGAAATTCTTGCCAAAGCATGGAGCGAGATAACTGGTTCTTCTGGTGTAGCTGGGAGCTCATTGTCCTATTGGTTGTCCTCATCTTCCTCCTCTGGTCCCTCAAAGGGTGGGGCTTCCTCAGATGAACTGTGATCAGTAGCATTAATTTGAAAGAATTTGGGTTCCTTGCATTTATGCCCCGAGGAGTATTTGTCATCATAGTAGTAACACAATCCTTGCTTTCTTCTTTCTGCCATTTCTGCTGGTGACGCATTTTGAACCTTAAGTGTTTGGGTAGTGCTTGGAGCCTTGGTGGGGCGTCCCTTGGCTATGAAATTTGGACGAGGTGACTGGGCTGCTAACGCGCGTTCCACTTCACGAGCCATTATGCAAGCTACCAGCCATGTGGCTGGGTGGTGCATCCGGACATGGTCTTGTATGGTGTGTTTGAAACCACTGATAAAACATTCCAAGTAGAATGCTTCTGCCAGACCTCCCGTGCGGAAGGCTAATGCTTCAAAGGCTCTAATATAGTCTTGTACTATGCTTGTCTGTTTGAGCTTATTAAGCCAACCCAAAAAATTAGATTCATGTTCAAAGCAATCAGAAAGGGCTTTTTAGAATATCTGCCAAGTAATTGGCCTTGCATAGCATTTTTGATGCCACTGCCACCATTGCCATCTTTCTTGGCCCAGGTAAAGGCTTCCCACACTTAGCTTAGTCTCATCATCTCTAATGTGATTCAATGTGAAATATTGGTCCATTTGTGATAGCCATATGGCCGGATGAGACCCATCAAATTTGTACATGTCCAACTTGGGTGGTCGAGGGTGGGAATGTTGGTGGTTTCCATGGAAGTGAAGAGAATGTCTAGATTCGCCCCCATGGTCTTCATTAAAAGTATATGCCTCCGCTTGTAACACCGACTTGCCCTTTGTGACCATGTCATTTAATGATTGGATCTGCCTCGTTAACTCCTCCAACTTTTTTTCAAGGGTTTCCATCTTCTCATTGGCCATAGCTTGAGCTCTGGTTTCTACCATGCACAGATCCAGTTCACTTATCATCATTGTGAAAAAATTTGGGACCACCCGAAAATTTGAAGCTGACAAGTGAATGGTACCACCTTGCTCAGCCCGTTGTCCTGATTCTTATGGGCTAAGTCTCCTATAAATGTCCTGGTAGGGCTTCCGATATACCCAGAGGGTACGTGGAAGACAGTCCATGCACGGTTCTGTCTATGCGCTACTATTCGAAGGGGTACCCACATGGGTTACAAGGGAGTCCAGCAAGCATGACCACGTCGTGTATTTCCTGTGTGCATGCCTCCCCAAATCCATAGGTTTATGTGCTCAGTGTTAGATCCCATGGTTTAAAGACGCCGGAACACGTCTCTAGCCCAAAAAAAATTCTGTTAAAAATGGAGATCCCACCGGCCCTGGAAAGTGCTCTAATACCACCTGTTTTGCTCTTGACCTGCGAGAGGATGCCAGAATACCAAATATGCGAAGAAATACAACCTAGAACATAGAACAAAAGAGAAATAACAACATGTATTTTATTATTCAGAAAGGAAAGCAATGTTCACTTGCCTCTTCGAGGGGGTAGCCTCCAATAGAGCAGGGCTCGATTACAAAATAAGACACGACGCTCCTCAATGGGTAGTATATATATTTTATATAGGATTCATACATGCAATACCATGGGTCAATACCATGGTTCTTATTAATACCATCTTTCTAATACCATGGCCCATTTGCAACTAACTGTGGTCCCTTCTTTAAATACGGGTCAACCACTTACAATTATTAATATGGGCTTTATTGACTCTTTAACTAACTATAACTATGACTTTAACCTATTACATAAATAAGGGGGTTAGGGTTGGACCCTAACACCTGAGGAGGGGAAACCAAATAATCTTCCCAAGAAGAGAAAGTATGATTCCATTGTTACAGTTAAGAGAGGAAAAAATCATAAAATTAAAAAGCTAAACATAACGTTTGCTGGAGAGCTTGTAGCTACTACCACTCTATAAACTTTGAGAGGAACAAAAATAAAAAAATGCCATGTCGAGATGTGGACCTGTTCATTTGGATAGATGCATGGATAGATGGGTCATGGAGAGGGACTGCCAAGTGTAGGGAAGATTCATGCTTGGCTTGAGCAAGTGGTTGGGAAGATGGGAGCACTTGGATCTAGTGGAAAAGGTCCTTAGCCGCAATGTGCTTGTAGTGAGGGGACTAGGCTTTAATGGTTGGGGAGGATAGGGTTGAGTCCTCTCATTACTCATGATATTCTACTCCCTTATTAGCTAAGAAATCTATTGTGAGTTGGATTTGTGTTTGGTGTAGGAGAATATTATGGCCTCCTATTGGGAAAGGAGGGATGCCATTTGTTGTATGTGATGGTTTAAGTGTCAACTAGCTGAGCATTTGGATGTTTTCATTCCATTGAGGATTCGTTGAGCTACTAGAATGATGATTATTGAGTCACCTTCAGCTTTTAAAGGAAATAAGTGGCATTTGTCTAGGATTATACCATTCTTATACCTTCAATTAACACCTTTAGCTATTTCTATTGTGGCCTATGTATCCCCTATATATTCGGGTAATCTCACCTATGTGATCATGAATGATCCTTCCAATGCCAACTTCTCGAGGGTCACCTTTGGAGGCTCCAACGAAGTTGAGCTTGAAATGGTTGGAAGGTGGTAGCTTGTAGGTGGTGGGCTCCAGTATTGCAACAATAATGTTGCAACTCCTAGGACTCCCTTCTTTCCTTTTATCAACTCGGTAGTTCGTAACAAACTTAGAAGCGACGGTGCTGTATGCACAAGTACTAGCTCTTGCCGCAGCTGTCACTTGGTTAGCTGGCACAAGTCCGCTAGGGGCTCAAGCCAACTTCTATGAGCTCTGAGAAGAAGCTTGTTAATTGATGGATGGAAGCTAACTCGAAGGAAGCTAATCTGCTTACGAAAAGAAACTGAAAAGCTGAAAGAAAGCGCAAACCCTAATTTGATCAGCTAGTCCCACTGATGCGAAAAAGAGGATGAAAGCTACTAAAAGAGATGCCATTACTTCTAGGAAGGTAAAATACATGTGTCTAAACTACCTCTATCTGAAGAAAACATCTTTTTGTATTTTTGAATAAGTTGTCAGAATTATCATGCATAGGCTTTCATTGTTCTTGACTGTGCAGAGGTGGATTGGAGAGATGAAATGCTTGGAAGAGGTCAGGAAGGTTCAGAGAGGGCCTAAGGGGTCCCTGACACCCTTCCAGAGAGTTTCACAGAGTTTGGCTATCAAGAAACCTCAGTTGTGAGCTTCTACAGGAAGTCTGCAGGGGTTCTACAGGATGTTCAAGAATTTCTACAGGATGTTCAGAAATTTCTACAAGATGTTCATAAATGGGATGTTGGAGGATGGATGGGTGAGAAAATATGAAGGAGTGGGTATGGAGGTAGGATAGGGGTTTGAAGTGGTCCAGGGACTGGTGGATGGAGTTGAGAGAAGATGTAGATGGCTGAATTTGTTCAAAGAGGGCTGAAGCAATGTTTGCACAAAAAGGTAGGGTTATGTGGGAAAAATGAAAAATGTGAGGCAAGAAACTGAGTTAGGGGATGGAACATATGGGCCTGATGAAGTTTGGGTGGATGAAGAAGTGGTACAGGTGCTCTGCAATGTATATTTCCAACTGAACCAATAAAGACTTGCAAGAAATCAAAGACCTAGTTATGCCAACCTAATCTGATCTAGATAACAGTAAAGCGAATGAACAAAAGCTTTATTTGCAAGGAAACCATGTATATTAACTATGCAATGAAGCGTTCAAAGATCTGAACATGTAACCAACTTCTACAAATGAAAATCGTACACTAGTGATTGCATGGCAAAGCAAAGATAGTGTTTTTGCTTGGGACAACAAGGTTACTTTGATCCCAGCCCCTGATCCTATGAGGGAGAGGTGAAACCAAAGGTGCTCGTTGGCCTTTTTCTGAAGCTTTTTCCCTGTTGATATCCTACCAACTTAATCTAAACATCAAAATCCTTTCTAACCATCAACAATGACCTAGTTAATCAGCACAATTTAATCTACCTAACAGAAATGATTTTGCAAATGCATAAAGGAGAAATAACGATACATAAAGGAGAAACAACGATACATAAAGGAGAAATAATGATACATAAAGGATGCCTTGGCTCTCATGTTGGGCCCAGCCCTAAGAGCTACAGCTCCTATAAAGAACTCAGAGCTGATACCAAGTAGGACTGCTTGTCATTATCAAAAAATAGTCATCACCAGAAAGTTATACCACAATGGATACAAGAAAATGAGCTGAAAGTGATAGCACTATAGTGCAAAAAATACAATAGTTCCAAAAGTAAACTATGAAGGCTAAGGCCTTCTTATTTATACATTACGAGGGGCCTAGCAGACCTCCTAAATTCAAGGGACTCGGCTGTCCCAACTGCTAGTAGACAGTCACTATTCCCAAATCTGCTTGGCTGCCTTTAGGATCCGTTTTGGTGGCCTGTGAGCTCGGAGTTGAGGGTGGAGATCCCGAGGAAGGGCCATTTAATGTCAGAGACAACCCCCCTACGAATCCTCACCTCAAGATTGGCTGTCACCTAGCCCATGATTGCTTGGTTTTGCTCCAACATTTGTCCAAAAAAACCTGAAATAACCAAGTATTAGCCTCCTAGGTAGAGTGACCACCCTTATTCGTTCAAATGACATAAACATACGAAAAGACATGCATAATCTATGAAAAATGAAGGATTGAACAAGGACAATTAGGCAAAATGAGCCCAATAAGTTACCCAATTTGGGGCTCATCATCACCCCCCTGCTAAATGGGTTGCTCATCCTCTGAGCAACTAGTCCAGCTCCTCATCCTTGATTTCCTTGATCACCTCCCTCACATCCCAGGCTTCTGAGGTATCTTCTTCACTGTCATGGAATCCGGCCTTCCTTTCCACCTCTTCCCACTGCCTATGCTCCTCCTCTTCTGTGCCTCCTTCCAGCAGCCCCAAATGCAAAGGTGGACTTAACTTGAGGCCTATACAGTTGGCCTGAAGATTCTGCATGGACTTTTTGTAGAGAGGCACTCATGCCAAGGCCTCCCTCATTCTAGTTGGGGTGTGGTATTATCTGATTTTTGGGCTGTGGGACAATGTGTTCCACCTACGGTTGCAAGCATGAACACAGTTGTCCCCCAACAGTCGCTCCATGTCCTCAAAATGTGTTATGGCCTGAGCTTGATGATCCAGGTAATCTAGCAGGCCTAAGAGTTGTTTTCCAGGTGCTGGTGGGTGGATATTAATGCTGAGGGATCCCCTGGCTCTGCTCTAATCAGTAGCGGTTCCTGTAGTTCCCGGTCCATGAAATTTCTGACCTCTGCTGCTCTCTTTTCTTCATGGTTTAGCCACGACGTCATGGCCATAAGTTGCATGTCCCCTACTGCAGTGTTGGTGTCCCATGAGGTCATGTTGGGAAGGGCCAAATTGTGTAGGTAGAACTCTGATAGTTTGGCCTTATCTTCTGATGAACTGTTGTCACATAAAGCCATGAATTGTTGGAGGTTTTGGAATTGAGTGATACCTCTCTGTGCCAAAGTGTTGATATGAAATTGCAGCCACTGATCCCTGAGGTATAGGGCTTAGGATTTTGCCAGCTGCCTACACTGCAGAGTTTCCATTGCCCAACTGGCCATGCAGGCCAGTTGAGCCTCCTTCTCTTGTATCTACTGTTTTAGAGATAGTATCTCTAGGCCTGCTTACAATTCTTTTTCGTATAGCTGTCGATTTAGTGTCTCAATTTCAGCCTGCATTCCTTCCTTTCTCTGCTATTCTTCTGTGGTATCTTTGGCTGTTGTGGTCTCCTCTTATTGCTTTTGTTCTCCCAAGAGGTGAGGCCTGTCTTCCTTCCTGTGTCCTTGTAACTGTAGCTGCTGTCTAAGCAGCTCATTTTCTTCCCATAGCTTGGCCTGCTGGTAGCTCTCCACATGTCGTACCCTTGCCAATTATTTTTGGGCCCCCTTGAGCTTTTCCTCCAGAGGACCTATATCTACCACACCCTTGGATTTAGCGATCTTCATCCAAGTGTGGGTCCTCACTCTCTCTTCATCTAGTGCGAGGAAAAGTGGCACTGTGAATTTTTGGGGAATGATCTTCCCGACCTCTAAGAAGTTATAAGAGCCCAAGCTGGGCTGGTGGCTTGGTTCCACAATGGTATCAGCCTTCTCTTCCTCCAGTGATGACTTGGCTACTTTTTCCTCCATCTTTTCGGTCTCCTTCAGCCTAGCCAATGTTTCCTGTAGAACAACCTTAGCATCCTGTAGAGAGGCCTCTGAGTTCAACTTTTCCATTCTTTCTTTCCATGTGGATATCTTTGGGCTTCCCCGCTCATATGTGATGGATGTCTTTTGTTTGGATGGGGTGTCTACAATTGTAATTGGTCCTTTGGACTGTTTCTCTTTTGGTCTGCTAGTTTTTATCCTCGTGCTTCTTCTTGCCTTAAAATACATGGAAGGCTCCATCTTCCGCTTTTCTTTTTGCTTTGGAGATGTGTTGAGGGTGGCCAACATAGCTGCTACCTCCCTAGCTAGAATCTTAGGAGATTCTTCCTTCCCTTGCCCTTTTTCCAGACTTCCTGTAGAAAGACCCGTGTTGACTGTTTTCTGGCTTCTTGTAGAAGTAGTTTTTGGGCTTCTTGTAGAAATGGCCTTCTAGCTTCCTGTAGAACCAGTTTGCACTATTTTGGCATGCTTGGCTGGGGGTGCCTTCTCCTTTAGTTTGGCTGTGGCTGCCTTAGGTGTGCCTTCACTTGCTTGGACTTTTTCAGTCCTTTCTGCCCTGCTCTGCAATCTCTTCTCCCTGGGTGTTTGTGTCATTTTTCCACCCATAGTTTTGGCCTCAGCAGCTTGGCCTTTCTCTCGTTTCTCTTTTTGTCCTTGCTTTGGTGGTCTGCCCGGGGTTTCCTGACCCTTGGCTTTCGTTTTTGCCTCAATGTGCTCCTTCTCCTCTCTGCTGGAGGAAGTGAGTTCCTTGGCCAAAATTCAGATATCATAATCCTTAGACATATTGCGAAAAATCTCCCAGGAGAGAGGGACAGTATAGGTATGGAGTGCATCTTCTACTAGAAGCTTGCTAAGCCCATGATGGGCCAGCTAGTCTGGTGTCCCTTCCTTCAGTTTTGTGGCACACACAATCAAGGATTGTAGGAGGAAGTAGGGGATTCTTAACTTTTGTTCCGTGCGTAAATCCATCTTGTGCCTGAGTTCAGTTCGCAAATGGAAGTGATAACCGTATACAATACTGAACCGCCCCTCACAGGTAATATATTTCATAATCTGAAGGCTGACCTCGCTCCAAAATGGCTATAGGCTGGCTCTCCGGACCCCATTCTTATCCTCTGAAAATTGTTCCTCTGGTAGGAAGAATTCCTTTTTGGTATTTTGGCCCAATTTCCTTTCCTCTTTATCCCAGGGTATCCCCAATGGCAGATCAGTGACTCTGCTAATGAGTTGTGGGGTGAGATTTAGGGTCAACCCTCTGAAATTTACGGTGGCTAGTGTCTTTGATTTAGGCTTCAGGAACCTTAGGAACTCCTCTGTTATTTCATCATCGTGACCTTGAATTTTGTCACAGAACGTCATCCAATTTGCACGGGTAAATAGGTCTACCACCTCAGGAGTTTCTCGCAATTTCTTGGAATCTGAGGGTTCCTTTTGGATAAACCCTCCTGGCATGGTGAAAAATGCTCTGTTTTGGCTTGTGCTTTGATCAGAAGGGGAATTCTGTGTATGGTTTCCTCCTCAGAACTTTGAAGATAGTATCCCTCAGGTCACTTTGTATCAATTCCCCGGTTTTAAAAACTGGACTGCTCATGTACAGAAGGAAGACTTTGGTTTCCCTAGATAGAGTGCAGAGCTCAATTTCCACCCCCCAGCATACATATAACTGTGTAAAATTCACACCTTTTTTTCACAATTTAGCCCTGACAGTGTTTTAACTTTTCTACAGGAGGAATTTTCTTCAGGACCCATGGAGAAAATCTTGGACGCAAACCAACGAAGAAATTTCATGCAACCACAAGTAAACTACTATTTTGACTCACAGACAGACTTGATTTTAATTTTCCTACACCAGCACATCGAATTCACCACCTTTCCAACTATCATGCTTGGGAATGGTGTGTTCGGGCCTACCTCTCTTCGAATTTCCAACTTCGACGTAGACAGTCCAGGTTTCTTTGCTATGCCAGGTTTCCTGTAGAGCTCCTTCTTGTAGAAATCTTTTCCAGCTTCTGGAGGACGTCACGGTGCTTCTGGACAAGTCTGGGACGCGGAAGGATGTTGGAGTGGGCCGAGAAGCTTGGGCTAACAAACTGTAGAGGAGGAGGACGCGTACTCTATTGCAAAATGGTTGCAAGTGCAAATGACAGTGGTTCATCGTGAGTTATTTGGCCGAGCAATTTGAATTACTGCGCAATTCATTTCGCGGGGTGAGCTGTCCAGGCCGATCCATTAGCCAACGTCATGGCCATCATTCTTCGGCATGTCTCTGACCGCCAAATCCTTTCTCTGCGATTAACCGCTGCCATTTCTGCCAAACTGTCGATTCTCCCCGACTGGACACTTCCCACGTGTCGACTGCCCGTATTTTTGGCATAACCGGGCTCATTCAAATCCCACGAGGCCATCCGACTGGCTATGGGTGGCCAGTTAACTAGCCACCAAACTTGTTCAATCCGCACATTTCATAGTCATGCAAATTTCAGAGTATAGTCTATGAAATTCAACGAATAAGGTTAGACACTTACCTGTGTGGCCATGGACGTGTTTTGCAGGCTTTGGGACGTGGAATGATGGATTTGCTCACTACTGCTTCGTGCACGGGTGTTGGAGCTCCTTTTTCATTGGCTGATGCTGTATGCAAGACTTTGGGACCCGACCCTCTGGTTGTAAATGCTGCATGTGCCGGCTCCATCTAATTTGAGTTGCTGGTGTCTCCATAGTATGCGCTCCAGCCGGATCATCTGCTGCAGGATTCTTGGAGGAAATCCTATAGCTGCTTCTCCTCTTGGAATGCATGCTGAAACAAGTAGGGTTGCATTCACAGATGAAAGGTCCTGATGGAGCCTTGACAAGTAGAGTGTGCTAGCCTCTGCATGCTTGATTTGTCACTTGGAGGAAAAAAAAAATTAATCTGAGGAAACAAAACTCTTGTATGATTGTGCAGGAATACATAACCAGATTATTGCAATCGCGGTGGAAGGAGATGAAACAAGTGGTGGATGGAAGAAAAGGGTGGCTGCATGCCCCATCAACAGATTTCAAGCTTCAAATCCCACTCCAGAATCGATTCTGGCCTGCCCAAAGGCTCTACAAGATGTTTCCTGTAGAAATGCAGAACTTCCTGTACAAAGTCCTGAAACTTCCTGTAGGAGGTTGAACCTCGACCAGATTGTGTCCAAATCCTGAAAAAAGTGAGTGCCCATGGAGGGAGTGTCTGTGAGGATGCTTGGTAACTTGGTACAGACCCCTGTCCTTGTTTTGGGCAACCTTCTTTTCTGCACTGTATTCCTGCAACCTGCAATAATTCTTCAGAGATTAAACCTGCTTCTTTTTTTTTCCTCTTTTTTTTTCAAAGAACATGAACAGAAGCTTTATTTTCAAGGAAACCATGTATATTAACTATGCAACGAAGCATTCAAAGATCTGAACATGTAACCAACTTCTGCAAATGAAATTGTACACTAGTGATTGCATGGCAAAGCAAAGATAATGTTTTTGTTTGGGACAACAAGGTTACTTTGATCCCAGCCCCTGATCCTATGAGGGAGAGGTGAAACCAAAGGTGCTCGTTGGCCTTTTTCTGAAGCTTTTTCCCTGTTTATATCCTACCAACTTAATCTAAACATCAAAAGCCTTTCTAACCATCAACAGTGACCTAGTTAATCAGCACAATTTAATCTACCTAACAGAAATGATTTTGCAAATGCATAAAGGAGAAATAATGATACATAAATGAGAAACAACGATACATAAAGGAGAAATAACGATACATAAAGGATGCCTTGGCTCTCAGGTTGGGCCCAACCCTAAGAGATACGGCTCCTATAAAGAACTCATAGCTGATACCAAGTAGGGCTGCTTGTCATTATAAAAAAATAGTCATCACCAGAAAGTTATACCACAATGGCTACAAGAAAATGAGTTGAAAGTGACAGCACTATAGTGCAAAAAATATAATAGTTCCAAAATTAAAGTATTAAGGTCGAGGCCTTCTTATTGATACATTACGAGGGGCCTAGCAGGCCTCCTAAATTCAAGGGACTCGGCTATCCCAACTGCTAGTAGACAGTCACTCTTCCCAAATCTGCTTGGCTGCCTTTAGGATCCGTTTTGGTGGCCTGTGAGCTCAAAGTTGAGGGTGGAGATCCTGAGGAAGGGCCATTTAATGTCAGAGACAACCCCCCTACGAATCCTCACCTCAAGCTTGGTTGTCACCTAGCCCATGATTGCTTGGTTTTGCTCCAACATTTGTCCAAAAAAGCCTGAAATAACCACGTATTAGCCTCCTAGGTAGAGTGACCACCCTTATTCGTTCAAATGACATAAACATACTAAAAAACATGCATAATCTATGAAAAATGGAGGATTGAAGAAGGACAATTAGGAAAAATGAGCCCAATAAGTTACCCAATTTGGGGCTCATCAGCAGGTATCAAGATAGGGGTATTTAGTGTTGCCTGTAGGGGGAGCTTCTTGGATCATTGGGCGGTTAAGGTTCCACCAGGCAAGGATTTTTTTTTTTGATAGTGGGGCTTGGAATTCTTTAGTGTTCCATTTGGTGAGGGGTACGACTTCCTCAAGGAACTTGTGGAAAAGATACCAGGTGCTCTTAGGAGGTTTTTTCTTATTGTTAAAGGTTCTTTGATTCCTTTCTTTCCATATTTCCTAAGCTAGGAGGCTCAGAGTGATAGACTAGAGGCCCTTGAGGATGGGATTAAGGAAAGAGATTTTTGGCTAGTTCTTAATAGTTTTGGAGATGATGCCTTCCCCCTGAGCAGATCTTTGGAAGTTGTGCTCAAGCTTGCTCCATATGTTGTTGGCATAAGTGTAGGAGATAAATAGGTGATATATGGTCTCTTGCTGAGATTTTCATAAATAGCATGAGGAGGGGCCTTGAAAACCTTTTTCGTTGAATTATCCCATGTGAGAGTTCTATGCTTGTGAGAAGCCAAGTGAAAGTTTAAACTTTGGGCTAGGTGCTCATGTGCTAGAGCACATTCCAAAACAGATTGAGATTAGAGGATCCTTCCTAGGTTAGGAGGTGGTAAACCTCCCTGACTGAGATGCTTCCTACATTATTGTAGCCACATCAGAGGATATATGGTTCCTCTTTCTGCATACTAGATATTTGATGGAGAGGTTGTTGAAGGGATGTTTTGTTGGGTTTGAATCTTCCTCTTCACATAAGATATTTTGAATCTAAGTGCGAACTTCATTACTCTCATTACTGGTCTAGAAATAATGAACAAGGTTGCAGCCTGTGCTTTGGGATGATGCTTGACTTAGTGGAGTGGAGATGATGTTGCTTAAGCTGAGAATTCTCTACCATGAGTCATTCCAAAATCTGGTTATTCTACCATCATGGATTTCCCAAAAGTTGTGCATCTGAACCAAAGATCTATTAGTGCTAACCATATTCCAGATGAGAGATCCCATAGGTTGAGTGGAGAGGCAAATGAGATCCTTCTTTGGGGTCTCCTTTGCATATTGGATGTGCCACAAATGGGCACATAGTTTTGTCTTGTATTTTATTCATTTCCACTAGACTTTGGCACCCTAAACCTTATTGGCACTTCTAGATCATGTAAGCCTAGCCCCCCATTTGATTTTGGGAGGAGGAGAATTTCCCATTTCATGAGCGACCATTTTCTCTTTAAATCTTCTCCTCCCCAAAAGAATGAATGTTGGATATTTTTTATACTATTGAGGACCTATTTGGGGGCTGTTAAGACAGAAAACAAATAGAAAAGCATGGTTTGTAGGATAAATTTTAGGAGGTCTACTAGACTTGCTATGTTTAAGGATCTATATGTCCAACAACTCAGCTTGGAGATAAGCCTTTTAAGGATTTATTTCCAGGAAGAGTGCTTGATGGTAGAATCAATGAGGGGGGATCCTAGGGATTGAGAAGGGAGAGAAATTGAATAAAATTGAAGCATGCATTTGATTTTCCTCTAGGTGATGGTAAGGTTATTGAAGAAGTAAAAATGGGTTTTTGCCAGAGTGATGGAGGTATCAAAGGCTTCAGAGAAGAGGTATAGGATGGTTTTTAATTCCTTTCTATCATGAAAAAAGGAGTGGTGCATGATGAGGATATCATCCATAAATTATTGGTGAGTGAGGGTGATGCTTCCATGAATCGTGAGACCTTTGATCAAGTCTTTATGAAGAGGAATTTTGATAGATTTACCAAGACATTCTACCATGAGAATGAAAAGGAATGGGGAGAGAGGATCCCCTTTTCTTATGCCTCTTGAGGGTTAGAAGGTGTTCGTGGGGGAGCCGTTGACAAGGATGGAGAAGAAGGAAGTGGAGGTTAGGGACATAATCGACTGAATCAAGTGGGTGCATAAACTGGAAGCTTGAAGGGTGCTTTCAATAAAGTCCCAGTAGATCTTGTCAAAGGCCTTAGACATACCTATATTTATAAGCATTCTAGGATTATTTAGGGTTTTTAGGGAGTGGATGACCTCACGAGGAAGGATTATGTTGTCTAGGATTTGTATACCTTCCACATAGCCATATTGCTCAGGAGAGATGAGGGAGGGAAGAATGGGATTCAACTAGTTAGCTATGGCTTTAGTTATAATTTTCTAAATAACATTAAAAAGAGTAATGGGACGATATTTACTTGGAGAAGCAACATTGTCTTGATTTTGAGCTAGAGCTAGGAAAGGAAGTAGTGTAGATATATGCGTAGCAAGTGAAAAGAAGCAGTGAGGATAGAGGGATTTATGGGAAGAAATTCCATGCTTATTTGAGAGGGGTCCTAGGCATTTCCCAAGCCCCCAAAGGCTCCTTCTATGTCCACTGCCATGTTGTATCCCTTATTCCATAATTTTCTAGTTATGTATTCAAAGTCTTTTCCAGAGAATTTTGTTTCTTGGATTAGAAAGATTGTCGAGAGATCCCATTGGATCTTATGATGGAGAATGTATTTCATGGAGGGGCTATTCAGACCCTGTATGTTCCACCAAACGATCGTCATGGGAGTACAGGGGTTCGAGAGGAGTAGATATTTGAGTTCTACTTGTATTTCCTTAATTCAACTAGCTTTCATCATATGGTATCTAGTCTTTGAAGGGTTGTATTCCATTTCATTTTCTTGAAATATTTGATACTCTTCAAGTTCCATATTTAGTGGTGATAGCTTGAACACATAGTTGCATTTTGGATTTGGATTTCTGGAGGGAAAAGACTAGGAGGTGAATAGTTTATGTGGGATGGTATTCATGGTATCCTTGCAACATAAATCTTCTAGGGCCATCAGACCTTGCCCCCTTGTTGGAAAATGCAATGTGGTAGCCATTAATTCCAAATTTCCTTAACCTTAATATTTGATTGTGAACTTAGTTAATATTCTTATTTTTCTTTAGGTAGATATTTTCATCAAACAAATTTCAAGAACTAAACAATAACAACAACAAATGACACATAAATTAGGCTCTTATCTAGGGGAAAATCCAGAAAACTCTCCTCTTCTTACAGAATTTACTTCAAATGAAACACAAGGCCCAAGTCCTAGACCAAGTCCTCGTTTAAGTACCAAGTCATCCCTTACAACAAGTCCTTCTCTTGATCTTGCTCTATCCAGCTTCACATTGCAACTTTTAGCTACCAACTCCAATATTGCAACTCTTCTGCAACTTCGACCCTGCAGCAGTTGCATAGAAACCCTAAGACAACTCTTCCAGTAATCCTTCTTGAGAAAAATGAGCTTTCTAAAGATCAACACGGTCAAACAGAATAGTCACCCTTCCTGCAACCCTATGTTGGAACCAAGGTGACTACTCAGAGAAGGAGGGGCTGAATTAGTAGTAATAACAATTACACAACTTTAAAAAAAAATCTCCAATATATTAAACAATTGATAACCTAACATATAAGCAATAGATCTGAACATGAAACTTCAACAAGAATCCACACATGAGAGCCATAACATGTGAAGTAAACATGCACAATGAGACACAAATTATCACATCACATAAAAACATAGGATATCTGGTGGAAAAACCCCACCAGGTCAAAAAACACCCTTGTTGTTGTTGCATTGCTCAATATATTTAACTATATGTCAAGAAAATCATTACATAGAGTATACAAATGGAAAATATCTATAAGGAACTCTGATATTCATCTCATGACTCTATGGACGATCATTTGCTAGAAGCCTCCTTAACCAACAAGCATTTCCGAACACCCATTGGGCTATGAAGAAATATGTTCTCGATCCTTGTTTTGTCAAAGCCCCACTCCACTCCTTTGTATGTTTCACATTTCATGCATTTTTAAACTGGAACTCTTGAGTTTCTCAACATGTGTTGAATAATCTAGGGCATCTAGGTTATGGTGAGATTCTTCCGAAGATAAAAATTTGTGAAGTACTTTTACTTTTCTTATTAGCACAATATTCCCTTATTATCATTAGTATGTGTTCTATTACTTCATCAAACAATTACCAAAACAAAAGAGACAATAACATAGGATGTTGGCTCTCAACCAGGGCAAAACCTCTCTCTCCTATAGAGGAAAACCCTTTTGCAAATTTCTCTTATTGAAGCTTCAATTGACAAATACTAAACACTAGATTGTTGATAAGTAGACCCTCCAAGCACAAGACATAGTCTTTCTTCCCTTTGTTCTTTTTCAATGTCTCCTTTTGCACAACACCTTAATCTCTTCCTTATTACTTCTTTCGACAACTAACAACACATTCCTTCACTCTATTTCCAGAAATTGCAGAAACCCTAGGTCTCCTTTATAGACCTCTATTATGGAGTTCTAGTTTGGAATGAATGGTCACAAAAGAATAATCCATTTTTATTTAAAAGTTCAAATCTCTTATTTTCATGTCTTTTTAAAGATTGAATAGTTCTCTTCCCATCTTCTAAGCTTGCATCTATTTAGTCATAATCATATACGAGGGTTTTTCACAAAGTTGTAGAATTTGAATTAAGAAGTCAAGATTGAGAATCGTCGTACAGGTTTGTTCGCAAAGTAGTGAAATTTGAATTAATAAGTCAAGAATCAACATACAATGGTACATGTAAGTTTGTGTTTTAATGGATTTTTGGTATATATAGTTATTAATTTTTTGATATATACTTGTCATTTTCAAATATTATTTAGGTAGTAGATTTTTTTATGTTCAATCTCATTAAAATAATTTATGTTTGATTATTGCTTTTCATCTTCCACCCATCGTCTCTATTCCAAAAAAGTAATCCCTTATATTCCAAAATCAATACACCCCCAAAAAAGTAACCCCTTATATTCCAAAATCAATACAACCCAAATTCCATCATATATACTCTATGTAAATTATGTTTCTACGAAGAAATGATAAAGTAGTTGTTACTATTTGAATACAAAGGTACTGAAAGTTTGAAAAAATCTACTAGAACACATCTTGTTGGAAGACATTCTATTAAAAATCAAATTTTGCTAAAATTGTTGAAAAAATCTACTAGAACACAACTTGTTGGAAGACATTCTCTTAAAAATCAAATTTTGCAAAAATTCTTTAAATTTTATCGATTATGTTTCTACTAGGATTCGATAAAGTAGTTGTTGTTATTCTTGGAATAGTATGTTGTTGGCCGTTTGAAAAATTCAACTCGAACACAATTGAATGGATGTCTAAGACATCTTATTAAAAAAAATAACCAGGTATATTTAAAATATATGTATTATCAAAACAAGGATTGTCATCCAAACTTTCAAGATTGAAACGAAAAAGGTTATATTAGAATGAGAATTTAATAAAATGAATAATAAATTTGAAACTATGAAACGATTTACTTCAAATAAATTTCATTATCAAGATGAAGATGGAGGAGATATTTTGGGTGATTTTATATGCATAAATGCAGTGCAATTTTTATTCACTAGGTGCCCATAGAAATCAACAATCATTGACATCCTATTCATATATATGGTAGCCATGAAGAGGAGAGAGATTTAACATTTTGGAAGACATTAAAAAATTACATGTGGTCTCTCTCTCTCTCTCTCTCTCTCTCTCTCTCTCTCTCTCTCTCTCTCTCTCTCTATATATATATATATATTAGTTACAAATCTATTAGGTTTCTAAAGGGATTAAATATGTTCTATGCAAATGTTTGTGTCATTTTTTCATTGTAATTTTTGAAGACATTGAATCCATTTTATTCATTCAAAAATATAATTTAAACAATGAAAAATTAGCCATTTTTTTCATTGTAATTTATGAAGTGATTGAATCCATTTTATTCATTCAAAAATATAATTTAAACAATGAAAAAGTACACATGGTGTGTGTGTGTGTGTGTGTGTGTGTGTGTGTGTGTGTATATATATATATATAAGAGGTTTGGAGAGGGATTAAATATTTTGTGTGCAATTTGTTCAGTGAATTTTTTCACTATAAATAGAAAATGTGGGTTATAAAAAATGAATATACATGTTTTACTCTTAAAAATATTTAAATATCCATATGAACTATCATAATCTTATACCAATTTTATAGAGAATTAAAGTAACTAAATATAATAATAAAAATGTTATACTTTTGCGTACAACAATTGTATAATTCTTATACTTTCTAAAAATATTTGAGTACGTCACTTAAAAAACTTTAAAAATATTTCTAGTACATGACTCAAATAATGTTTTTAAATATGCGTGTTGAATAATTTATTTCAAACTCAACCTCATGCATATGTATATGGAGTGCGTAAATGACTAATTATTTTAATGTTTATCATAATAACATATTTCAATGTTGTAAGAGGAGTAATTAAAAGTAAAAAAGTTCAAGGAGATATGCATTTTATTCAATTATTAATATCAAATTAAAATGCAACATTTAAAAATATATAATCACTAATAAAATATTCAATGTTACTAATAAATAAAATATTTTAATATGGAGAGTTAATTAATATTCAAAAATATATTAATAACAGAAAAATAATTTTAATGTGGAAAATATATTCCATAGATAAAATATTTCAAGAAAAATATTTCAAGAAAAATATTTAAATATGCATGTATTATATATGATTAAAAATAACTATATATTCATTATATAAAGAAATTGAATATATATATATATATATATTTATTTATTTATTTATTTATTTATTTATGGCTAAACCATTTTAAGTAGTCTCATTGTTGCTCTTTTTTAAGAATATGTTTTTGGCCAATTTTGCTTGAAATCAAGCAAATGTGTGTTAGAATTGCAAGTTTAAGCTATGCAATTTACACAATCCAAGTTCTCAAGTAATTTTTGAAGACATTGAACTCATTTTTTACAGTAAAAAATATAATTTAAACAATGAAAGTTTACAGGTGGTCTATGTGTGTGTGTGTATTACAAATCCACTAGGTTTCTAGATATGTTGTGTGCAAATATTTTAGTCAAATTTTCACTGTTAAAGGAGTTTTCCTTGGAGCTACAATATTGTCTTGCTCCCCCAAAAAAATCATATATATTCTCTCTTCTAGATTGAAATCCAATCACAAACATGTACATATACACTGATTTGATCATGTGGTCACAAATTTGTTGTTAGTTCCAAGTACTGCAGTTAAGTTTCTAATTAAAGAGTTGATCCTCATATCCCATGGATGAAAACATACATGCAAACAAAAAAATCACCGTGATCACTCTCAATAAGAATTTGAGGCATTATACATATGGATTTTTATCTAAAATGCTCAAGAAGCACTTGGAGAAAGAAAAATCTTCATGGATAGCCTAGTTTTCAAAACCTTGGGGTATAGAGGAACTATGTCTTTTGGAATTTTCTCTTACACAATTATATTTTATATCTAAATTTTTGTTACATTAATTTTAATCAAAACAATTATTGAAAATGGTCTATATTTGTTTTACCTCTAGTTTGGTGCATAAGAAGTGAGTTATTATTTTAATAAAAAATATTACAAAGTAAACGAGTATGATTAAGTAGATGAGGCAGGATATGTGCCTATAGTTTCATGCATAAAATTAGCAAATAAATCATATGTTCCATCCATAGTTCGTTATTCCCTAATGGTACCCTATAACCAAAATATCGATTCACATAACATGTTCATCACAAGCTATAACGTTATGGATGTTCACTGGCACACTCACATCCAAAAATAAATAGAGATAATGATAGTTAGTAAAAATGTTGTACCATCATATAAAATTCCATTTACAAGAATTACATTAGCACCTGTAACATTGATTTCCCATTATGAAGAGATAACCTATAGCAATATTCAACATTCAACATTCAAATACTAAAATACTCCAACAAAGTGCATTGTATTAATCAATTGTATAAACAAACTAAAGGAAAAACTTATCTATTTGAAATTTGAAGACGAACATAACTTAGATAGATAAATGTTCCACCCAACCATACACTCTATTGTGCTTATTATTTTTATACTAGGCCAACCCAATTGGAGCTATGATACCACTAAGGAAAATTGGAACATTTTTATGGAAATAATTCTATCTTAGGAAAAAAAATTACCTATCCTATTCTATCATACCCCCTTCGAATATCACAATCATAAATATTTTCTTCTCATTAACAACACTTATTTTCCTCATTCTTCAATTGCATTTGTACTTCCATCTTATTCACTATCTTGGTATACCACTAGACTTCCACATTCCAACATATGCCTACATTAGTAATCAAGCAAGCATACATATTATAGCAATTATGGAGAAACAATTATCTTATACACAAGATTGCTCAATTCGATGATGTAAGCATCTATTCAAATATATTCATGTATTTTTTATTTAATACTTATCTCTATGGATATGCATATATCCCATATAATGGCTTCCATAGGAAATAATTAATTTCATTATACTTTCTAACTCACCCACAATATTAGATGTCCCCTTCTCTACTAAACAATCCCTTAGGTGATCCATCTTGTCATGGATTTCTCGTGTAAGGAGAGCACTAACTTACTACTAGACCTCCATTTGTAGTATGTAACGTTTGGCAATCACAGGGTTCCTTTGTCCTAAGAATGACCTTTCTTTTAGGGTTTCCATCTTCAATAGCCATCATCTACCATGTATAATACACATACAATTACCATAGATATATTCCTAATAATGCAACTTGTAAATTCCAAGTTTAATTCATAAAGAATATCATATTTCATAAGTATGATATTCCTTCTCACAGTGTTTGGCTCTTGTGTGTTGTAGACCTAGTCTTTCTTACAAAATTACACTCATTTTCATATTTGAGACCATTCTACCTACAACCTAAAATTTTCAATCAACCAAATGAAAGTGAGTATATATGCATATAATCCTTTTTGTCAATACTTACTACCATCCATGAGGTGTTCTGAGAACAATATTAACAAACTAATAATTCAATCATTTTTAGTTGTTAATCATACTGAACGAAATGAAACTATGATTCAATGTACATGGGTTACTTAACATACCTACCATTACAAGATGAAAATAAATATTTATTCCAATAAAACAATGTGTCAATACTCATGATCACATCTATTCAACCTATCTTTGTCACTTGATATCAAAATACTACATTTCTATACCATGCATTCTACCATCATCAGTTGGAAGCTCTATCCAACACCTCAACACATCATCTAGTCAGCTCTCATATATATCTTAGGAATAATACAAGGAACTTCCATTATCTACTCTATATTACCTTAGGAACCCTCTCCTCTATAGGTTCTTCTCACTATTTGCAAGAAGGTTAAAGTATACAACACCAATATAAGCAGGGAGACAATTAGACACTTGTGCAGTATTATATCCTTCCATATTCATAAAAATATGGTCTCACACATTAACTCTATTGGCATGCACTTTCATGTGTTATACAAATTCATGACTATGTTACCCATTCACCCATTATCATGTGACTCAATCATGAGATACTAATTCATGGTTGAATCAAAAGGATTATAACAATATTGCCATATGAAAAACATCTTCCTTCATTATATCCCACCTAGGTATCATTATCATACATGAATTCCATCATAAACAGATAAATGAATATATAAAGTATGCCTAAAGGAATCCTTACTCCAATCATTTCAAGTCATATATGTTGGCATGATTATTTTCATACTTGGATAGTTTCCTTCAACATTCCTAATGTTACTTGATCAATTGATGTCTCATGGGAACTAACATGATCTTTTAACCAAACTATTGACAAGAATCCTATCATCTTTATCCTTTTCAAAAGGTTTTATATCATAGGCCACTTCATCATCATCATTTCAACCATTTTTGAAAATGTTTTTTCAATAAACTGTGTTAATATTCGAAATGTCCACTATTCGAGTGGACACTCCACCCATCACCAAGAAAAAATAAAGAAATAAAATATAGTGATTTTAGTAATGAAAAGATAATATAAAGGTAACATAAAGGAGTTAACCATGAAAGAATAAAATGGGTTCCAAGGAATGGAAAAGATCCTTCCATATCCATAAAAATATGGTCTCACACATTAGCTCTATTGGCATGCACTTTCATGTGTTATACAAATTCATGACTATGTTACCCATTCACTCATTGTCATGTGACTCAATCATGAGATACTAATTCATTGTTGAATCAAAAGGATTATAACAATCTTGCCATATGAAAAACATATTCCTTCATTATATCCCACCTAGGTATCATTATCATACACAAATTCCATCATAAACAAATAAATGAATATATAAAGTATGCCTAAAGGAATCCTTACTCCAATCATTTCAAGTCATATATGTTGGCATCATTATTTTCATACTTGGATAGTTTCCTTCTACATTCCCAACGTTACTTGATCAATTGATGTCTTGTGGGAACTAACATGATCCTTTAACCAAACTATTGACAAGAATCCTATCATCTTTATCTTTTTCAAAAGGTTTTATATCATAGGCCACTTCATCATCAACATTTCAACCATTTTTGATAATGTTTTTGGAATAAACTGTGTTAATATTTGAAATGTCCACTATTCGAGTGGACACTCCACCCATCACCAAGAAAAAATAAAGAAATAAAATATGAAGTGATCTTAGTAATGAAAAGATAATATAAAGGTAACATAAAGGAGTTAACCATGAAAGAATCAAATGGGTTCCAAGGAATGGAAAATATCTTTAAATCATATAAATAATAATTCAGACATTACGATAAATTTGAGCCATAAATGATAAATTATTTTCTTTATATATTTTATTATTTAAGGATTTTTTTTTTCCTTTCACTTTTGGGGTTGTTGAGAAATGGCAACAATAAATTCCAGTTTAATTTTTCCTTGAATTAAATTGTGAATTAAATTTGAATTCTATTCTCATAGCAACTTAAAATAGTTAAATTAAGTTTATTAAACTTACTTAACTTAGGAAATTTGAGTTGGAAGTCTTTTGGAAGTCATGTATATGTTCTCCCTACTTTGTAGGAGTCCAGCGTGAGTTATTTGTGACTTGTAAAATAGAAGACTCAGTTTTATGAGTCAATTCAGTTAAATTAGTTCTCAAACTAATTGAGAGAACTAATAGTGAGTTAACAGTCAATGGTGACACTAATGAACTCCACTAGTGCTACTCTAGTTAACTGAATATTTACTCATCAGAAACTCATGCATGTCGATTCTGAGAAAGACCTATTTGAGACTAGATTGTAGGGAAAATGTACTGTTTATTTTTTATTTTTTTGAGTTGCACTGATAGTGCATGCAATCAGGAACTTATCCTTAAGTGATTGTGCAATTTTTAGAGGCTTTATTTCCATTTAAATACAAGCTATCCTTCATAGGAATTACACATTGGAATAAAGAATTGGAGAGATTGTGAAGAGACTAAGCTTTGGCCTTGAGCTTGCTTATGAGTTGGAGATTGAATTTGCTGACTGCTGGGATTATTCTAGAGAGAACAAGCATTGTAATTTCATCTTTATTTTCCAGATTAATACAAAACAAATAGTGGGGTTTTGAGTTGTGGGTTTCCCCAGATATTTAGTGTGTTATGTGCCTTTGGTTCTCTTCCTCTATTGATTATTGTTTCATCGATGTTTAGGGCTTTTGCTGTAAAGAGTAGAAGTAGATTCTTGTCTCTTGCTTTAACAAATTGCATTAGCTTGTGAATCTATAGGATTTTATACATGGTATTGGAGCAAGATTGTTTTTTGGGCTGAGAGTTTGTAGAGCATATCTAAGAATTTCTGTGCAAAATTTTTAGAAACAAATTGCAGATCTAGATTCAATGGGAAAATATACCCATATTAAAAAAAAAATCAATCGAATCAGAGTTCGGATGAGGGAGATGTTAGGGTCCTATAATAATAGTATTCATAATTTTGAATTGGCTATGGTTAGTCTTGTAATATTGTACATACTTTTGCTTTCTGCAAAATGTTTTCCATATTAAAAATTAAAAAATGTAAAGAGGGTATGTCCTAAAAGAATAATCAAAGGACAAAAAGAAAGAAAAAGATAAAAAAAAAGTGAAAAATATGAACCCCAAAAAGAAATAAAACAGATCATGAAAGTGTGCAAATTCAAATGCCACTACTTTTTACTTTACTATGAAAAATAAGGTTGTGTGCATCTTTTCAGAAATGCCACAATCCATGATGGTCAAATAGCTTAATCTTGACTCATTCATGTTTTAAATTTCATGTTAATAGATAGAGAATGAAGATCTAGCCAAACTGTTTAACCTTGGTAGATCAGTAGTTAGGTAGAGAATAAAAATGAGCTCATCAGTTTAATTTGAGCCATTGGAATTTATAAGGTTAGAATTATATAGTTTGCTTGTCAAAAGAAAAGGAAATAAAGGGTTAGCAAGCTCAAATGCACCCAATAAATGAAGAAAAAATGTTAGGATAAATAAAGGGTAGGTAGAAGAAAGGTTGCAAATGCACAAGGTTGCTGAGTCAAAAGCACATTTATCATGCTTAATCCTATGTTTCATGTGCAGGAGGATTTATGAGAAAGAAAGGATATCCACCAATATTGTTTAACTAATTTCCTCTCATTTCACTATACCCCCATATACTTATTTGCTAATTTCCCCATTCTTCGTTCATTACTTATTAATTTCCCTTTTCCTCTCATTTTGACCATACCCCTTTGTTTCACACATTCCCCTAGAAAGTACCCTTCAAAAACCATCCCCCCTTCCCAAAACCCTTTTCCCCAGTGTGAAACCCATTCCCCATTACAAATAACACTTTCCCCCTTATTAATTTCCCTTTTCCCCTTGAAAACCCACAAAAGCCCCCTTATCCTAAGTTTTTATGCCCCTGCTTTATCTAATTAATTTCACTGCTTCATATTTCCCCGATACCCTTTTTAACCCACCAACCCTTGGTGTAGTTAAAAAACCCCGCCACATAACTCATGGTCCCACCTTATTTACTCGCTGCTTATATTAAAAAACTCGGCATTATGCGCTAATTAATTACAATTATTTATAATTAAATCTCGGGCCCCGCCAATTCACTTTCCCGATTCTATTCGTGCAACTTAACTGTGCAATAGCCCTCTGATCTCATATCCCCAGATTTGACGGTGTACATCCATATCGCCTGGATTCATCGTTCGACCGATAATAGCCCAAGAGCATGTGAGATTCACGGTTTTGCTTGGGCACTGTTTTTCTACGTGGCGGCACCAGGCTAGATCATGTGCTCGCAAAAAATACCGCCTTCCCTCCAAAAGTGGTGCGATAGCACACAAAACCACCTCCCCTCCCAAACCAAAAACTGCCAAAATGTGACCGTTACCTGTTAACAGGCCGAAAAAGCCCCAATTCGCTCTTTTCTTGCATTGTCACTGTAAATTGTTGCTTCGCCATTTGTGACACCTTGAACCTCTACAACCAATTTGGCCACCTTTTGCCACCTGAAGGCGCTCCAGATACCCAATTGAAGCAACCACTTGACAATTGAAAGTTATAGTACCTTTTGCATTCACCATTGAACCTAGCCTGCATGCCAAACCATGCAGCTGGCTATAGATAGGTTCATGGTTAAGTTTGATGTTTTGAGGTAGAAAGGTCTACCAAATCCCTTGGTGATAAATGATAAATTTTTGTCACAGGACGACTACAACAGGAGAATTAGAGAGGTGGCCAGAGATCAGGTAAATACTTCTTCCATGAAAGGGATGCCTACTGGTAAGGTTCTATATCAAACATTTGAGAACCTATTTTACCTCCAGCATGAGGTAAAACACCCTTTTGTAAATAAATCCACTTTTTCCAAGTGCACAGAAGCAGATGAAATTTATAGGAGGATGGTAAATATTCAATTACCAGATGCAGACACATGGGAAAATTTGAATGACTTACTATAAAAGTACATAGTAAAAATGTGAAAATTGACAGTCAAAGTGAAAAAGGCACAGTAAAGAAAAAGTAACAGGCCAGCCAGGTGAAAGAGTATTAGGTGAAAGTGTATCAGTTGAAAGATAAAAGTAAAAAGAACAACCATCGTGAAGACCAACAACAGGGCAGAGAATAAACAGAAAAATATAAGAGCATAAAGACAACACAACCAAATAAACATGGACAACATATAACAGTTGAAAATCTGTCTCTATCTTCTTGCATGAAGATATTTCTTTCCCCTAGATTAATTCCCAAGATAGTTTGGGATATTCTGTAAACTATTTCTGTATAAATACTTCATATTTTGAAGTATTGAGTGTGGATTGCTATACATTTGTAGAGTTGTATTGATCATAAACCTGAGGGCTATTGTACGAATTTTTCAAGTCAGCAGACTAGACTGAGTAATAAAAATATTGCATTATAGGATTCATGTGTTGAGCTATTACTGTGAAGTATTTTCTTTGCCAAATTTGTTATCTTCTTATGTATTTCACAAACTTACATGTTATCTAAAGTGAATGAATTAACTGGAAATTTATTTCAGAATTTGTTTAAGTACACTCTGTCTTGAATAGTTAATCATTTCTATGTTTTCTTCTGATATCCAGATCTGAGAATCCTTAATTTCTCTCCCATCCTAGTTGGCCTATTTCACTTCTTTCATAATCCGGCCTAAGGAACCCTTAATTTCTCTTTGGATCCAATTGAAACCAACTTCACCATCTAGCCTTAAGATCTAAAATAACTCAGCTACCTTGCCCTGTAGACACTATTTTTAGAACTTGATCCAGTCTTGTGTTCTTGACATTTGACACCATAGCCCAAGGATAAAAGACATCCCTCTATCCATCTAAGTGATCCCACCACCAAATCCGAATCAAAACCCAAGTACAAACATAACTAGCCTAAAATCAATTATCTAAACAAAGTTAAATCATAAAGAGAGAACCCTCTCTGAGCATTAGGAAGGCTAGATCCTAATCTCCAAAGTTGGTTTGTGGTTATCTCTAATCATTTATTTCTTAACAACTCTAGAGAAATATTGGAGTGATAACATATTGGTGACCATATTGGGGAATCGATCCTCAGTGTAATAAAAATTTAAGGAAACATTAAAATTCATCTTTTGCACCTTAATGTCATTTTAGAGTTGTTGTTTAAAAGTTTCACAAGAAACCATTAAAAAATTAAAATTTTGGCTCCCAAAAAGACTCACTATAATAGGGCAAATCCAGATCCAAACCCTACTACAACAGTTGATGAACGTGACAAAATTTTAAGGAAATCACAAAAGATAGAAACTCAAGCAAGCAGTATCCAGTTAGTTAAAGCAAATTCACTCCCCGAGGAATTATCAACTTTAGAGGATATTCCGTTTGATTTGTCATTTGACCTTTCATTGTTTAGAACTAAATCAGAAAATGAAATTCATGAAACTGTATTAGACCCTAATTTTATTCAATTCATTGAGTGAAAAAAGGTGCCTATACATCCAGACTTAGATAAACTTGTGTTGCAAACTTTTGAAAAACTAGAAGCTTTAACCTCTACATTGATAAGCCATATAGATGATGCCTATCTTCAACAATCAGTTGAATTAGTTGTCATCACTGCTGCTACCTCTAAACGTTCTGCAGAACCTTCAAATATTGTAAATACACCTTCATTTACTACCACCTCGCCTATAATATCCACCACAATTTATTCCCCTAAACCAATTATTCCTCAGCTTCGTCTTCAACCAAACACCTCAAGATCATCTAGTTCATCTCCAACCATCTCAAGTCCTTCTTCAAGCACCACTACTTTGCCCCTTAGTCAAAACAAAATCTCAGCCATGGAAGACAGATATGCACCTTTGGTCTTACCAGCAAAACTCCATGCCATGCCCCAAGATTATCAAAGTGAAATATTTTTGTTTGATGCTACTGGTCAGTATACTGCCCAACAACATGTGAAAAAAATGACCGATTACTTTGAATTGCATGAAATCGACGAGTCTGATGTCCAAATGAGGTTATTTGCTCAAACATTAACAGGGGATGTTAAGAAATGGTTCAAAGGTTTATCTACTAATCATATTTCAGATTTAGCTTATTTTCATAGATTATTCATTGATAGATGGGAAAGAAAGAAAACCCTTTGCAAATACTATCTGAATATGATAACATTGGAAGAGCTCCTAATGAATCAGTTCATGATTATTGTAGTAGGTTCAATAGCATCTACAATGTAATCCCTACTAATATTAAATCTCCACCATACCTAGCATTGATCAAATTTCATGATGGTTTTGACACTGACATGTCATACCAATTAAGGGAAAGAAACCCTAAAACATTAGAACAAATGCAAAGTAATGACGTTAGTGTAGAAGCAAATTTATTAGCTAAGAAAGCTAGGATGATAAATGAAAAAAGAGTTGTCATTAAAGAGGAAACTTCCACTTCTGATGGTAAAATAGATAATTTATCAAAGAGTGTAGAAAGAATAATGGATAGATTAGAAAACATGCAAATAAAAACTCAGTGGGAAAATCAATAGCCACCCCCAATAAGAAACCCCAACTTTAGGAAGAATCCTAACACTGGAAATAATGCTATACCAGATCAACAAATTAGACCACCCTTCTAGGAAAACTATGCTGAGGGTTCATAAAACCATGAAGAAGAGGATGACACCCAGATAAAACTATTAGGGATTAAAAATGAAGATGCTTCTTTTTTTACTCAGGAAGAATAGGAATTGTACATGTTGCAACAATTGCAATTAGAATCTGGAGAATCCTTTGACTTCAAACAAGGCTATGAATCTTCTATATATGATTTTCACAAACAGAACAACCTTAGAAGCAAAAAGAATATTGAAATTCCCACTAAGAAGTCAATCCAAACCCACACTAAAAAGATAACAGAAGCTCCAATGACCAAATTTCTACAAATTCTCCCTAGGGGAACTCAGGAGACTTCTAGCCCAAAAATTGTAGATATAACTTCATCTGAGACTCAAAATGAAACTATTACTCAAATCATTCCAAATAACAGAATTCAAAACAAAACTGTTGAAACACAAACTGAAGTGTGAGGTACTTAAAAACAAGATAAAAATACACAAACCACATTTGCTAAGGAAATCCCATCCAATCAGGCAAAACTCAATTTCCATTCAACATTAAGACTGAGATAGCAAAATTTAAAATATCAATTCCTTTGACCGAGCTAGTGAAAAATGAACCATATAGAGCACAATCATTGAAACATTAAATATAGGTGAAGTAGAGGACACTGTAAACTTGAATGAGCATCAACCTGAGTTATTGTTTGGTCTAGAAGTAAATGGCACACATCAACAAGGGGGTATTCCTCCCTCCTACATTAACTTGAACGTTCATGACAAAATCTTACATAATGCTATGCTAGACTTGGGGGCATCCCATAACTTAATGCCAAAAGAAATCATGGAGAGATTAACCTTAGATATCACCAGACCATACAAGGACATATTTTCCTTTGATTATAGCCAAGTTAAATGCCTTGGTCCAATTAAATATTTGTGTGTAACTCTAGTCCAGTGTCCAACAAAGAGTATTGTCATGGACATTGTAGTTGCTGATATCCCACCCAAGTATGGAAGGCTATTGTCTCACTCATGGGGAAAGCAACATTACAGGGATCTCTATAGTTAGACATGTCATATGCCACCATATCTGTGTTTGGTCAACAAAGAAACACTAGTAGAAAATGATGAAATCAGTGACTAGGTGACTAAAAAATTTAGTCGCCATAATTATTTCAAGTGAATTACTACTAAATTTGAGCAATTTTAAGTCACTGAACTAAAAATGACTAACTTAAACGACTAATTTAGTCAAGGGATAAAATATATGACTAGATAATAAGTGACCAAACTAAAAGTGACTAAGTTAAATGACTAATTTAGTCCAGGACTAAAATATAAGACTGGATAATAAGTGATAAAATTCACTATCCATCATAGAGGCCATAAAACCCATTCTTATTATGCAAAACACATTAATTATGCCCATACTCCCATTCTAATATCTTGTTCATGGACATTAAACATGAGAAATACTTGTTTTAGTCCTTAGGTCCTTTTTCATTCCTTGGCCAAGATATAAGTCCTAACTCACATATATGATGTGGAAAACCTCATAATGGAACCCTTATTGATCTAGATAGAGGCATAAACCCTGTCAAAGGGGATTTATATTGTTCTTTATGGTCTTTTTCATGTAGTGTAACCCAAAGAAGTTTCGTTTTGGGCTTGAGGCCACTGTTTCCATCCCTTTGCCACGATACAAGCATAAGACCCATTCTTATTATCACTTTGACAATTCAAACTTACAAGTGATAGGGGATTAGTAAACATTAACTGACAATAATCATGTCCTCCATGTGGGTCCAACAGTAAGCAACCAACATCTCATGTGAAAAACATATTTGATGAGTAGTTGTGTGTCTTCAAAGGTTTATCATGGTGGTCATCTCTGTACTCAAAAAATATATATCATGTCAATAAAAAACTCATGGTTACCATTTAATTTATTTTGTGTTTTGACAAGGATATCAAAGAATAACATTGTCTAGATTCTCTTCACTCTTCGTCAAAACTATGCCCTGCTCTAGTCTGAAACTCCACGACCCTTTCTCCGCTTGCAATTTTTGTGTGGGCCTTCATGGTTTCTCTAGTGTTGAATTCCTCTCACATGGTAGAGATGTTGTATTGTCCTCTTTAATATTTTGCTCCGTCAAAATAAAATAAAATTTTAAAAATTAGAAACATAAAACTAATACAAATATTTTTTTGCCCCTTGGAAAAATCGTAATTTCCATTATGTGAAAGAAAATTACATGTTGTATATGTAGAAATGCATATGTTGTATGTGAGGTAGAGTGCCTGTCATAAATAGGAGCATCCAATTCAACCAAAAATAGTGCCTTGTATCCACGCAGGGAGGGATTGTTCTATGAAGAAGTTAAGAAAAAATAAACAAAATAACTCTACATAGAGAGTGCATGTTTGTTATATATACATCTGATAATTTAAAAGCATGAATATTTACAAACGGTAGAAGAAATAAAAAACTAGGCTCCAACTGGGCCATTTAGTCTGTGATGTCCATAAACAGTCGATGGTAAAACTGGTAATGAGTGCCATCCCTCTGTTCCCAAATCAGCTAAGTGTCGAGAAGCCTGACCACACCTTCTTTGGATAGTATATTGGTAGTTGTGTTTCGTTCCCTGTAAATATGAAGGCATACAAATGAGTCAAAATGTGTAGTGAGTTGGTGCACCTCATCCAAGATATGTCTCAGAGAATATGCAGAGCAGTTTGATGTTTTGTTTATCCAGTGATAGACAATTTTTGAGTCACCAAACAATTGTAGATTACTACAGTGTTTTTCCATTGCAAATTGTATGAGATATGTTGTTGTGATTAGCTCAACAAAATTGTATTTGCCTCTCCCCAGTCCCATTTTTATATGAAAGTGGTGGGATTTAGATAAGTACAGAATGGCACCTCCCCCACATCCAGCTTCCTGTGCTGAACCATCAAAAAAATCCCATGGATGTAAGTAATTTATGGCTTCGGGGAAAATGGTTCTGGGCCGAGGGGTTTCCTCATCATTAGGTATGGCGTTGTAGTCTGTCAGAATATGAGCTGAGATGGAGGGCCAGTGGGGAGAAATATTATGGAAAATGAATCTATTACGTGTTATCCAAATTGCCCAACAAATAAGGAGTAGGTTCCTTGTCTTTGTCGGGTCTGCATTGGTCCACCGTGAAGACCAGGAATCCTTTATTTTCAAGCCCTGCCATCTATTCTGGGAGGAAAAGATCGATAGGATCGAGCTCCAAAGATCCTTTGCAGCCTGGGAAGTGAGGAAAAGGTGGTCTACATATTCGTTATTGTTCTTACACAAGAAACGCCAAAATGGTTCGTGTTGTGCACGTTTGAGGAGGTTATCGGCAGTGGGGATCTTATTATTGAGGATTGTCCACATGAGGAGTCGGGTCCTAGGAGGTGCTTTGAGCTTCCACAAGTGCTTCCACTAAAGCTCGATAGCTTGTGGTCGATGGGTCTCGGCTAATACAAGATATCCCTCCTTAGGGGAGTATTTCCCTGATTTTGCAAGCGCCTAGATTATCTCATCCTCCCCTTCAACAATTCTAATGTGAGATTCAGTTAAGGCCGCTGTGTATTCAACCCATTTCTACTCCCATTGTTGTGGAATGTGTAGGATATGGGTGGATTTCCAAGCTTGTTGAAACAAGGTGGTATGGTCAAGGTCTGCAATATGACAAATATTGGTGATGCCTGCAATGCTGAGATGGTTTTTAAGCTCTATAGACAACCTGTGAGCATTCTCGCAGCCAATCCAGGGATCTTCCATTATATGCACAGATGTGCCAGATTGTATTCTCCGAGTAAGGCTTGCTCGAATGATGACCAATGATTTCAGCATTGCCTTCCATATGATATATATCTCTGTAATACTTCGATGTGGTTGTCTTAGCCAGTCCATCAGATTTAGAGGTGCAATATATTTTGAGACGAACACCATACTCCACAAGTTGTTCATGGTGATTAGTTTCCAACCAAGCTTTGCTACCAGCACTGAGGAGAAGTCCTCCAGCGTCTTTATGCCCCATCCTCCCCATTTCTTTGGTAGGCTAAGCGCCTCCCGTTTGACCCAAGCAAACATTCTCGTAGATTGTTTACCCTTCCAAAAAAACCTGCAACATAAATTTTGCATTCTGGAGATGATACCCCTGGATATCCATGCTAAGGACATCCAATATATTGAAGTGGCCTCTAGAACTGCTTTAATGTGTACTAATCTGCCTACCCTGGATAGGTACTTGTGGTACCAGATATTTAGCCTCCTTTGCAATTTGGAGATAAGCCATGTCCAATCTAATATTTTATATCCCAGGGTGTTAGGTAGCGGATCCCCCGCGTAACGGTTTTGGGGCTTAAAGCCCACAAATTTGGGTATTGGTATTGTAAAGGCTCAGCGAAGTGCATGGAGCGTGAGTTTTAATGAGTCAAGTCAAAGGGTAGTCTGCCTAAAATATTGTAAATTAATCTAGAATGTGTCGGCCTACCCATGGTCTGCGGACCATGGAAATATATAAATAGAGCAAGGCTCTAAGTGTAGAAGGTAGATTTGGTGAAGAACGAAAGTGTATGGGTTTCCGAAAGTAATATTTGATGTAAGTCTATAAGTCTGAGTCGTGAGTTGCAGTAGTAGAAGAGGCTCTGTAGCTGTGTGCGCAGAGACCTAGTAAAGTCCGCAGCTGTGTGCGTGGACCCCTACAGCTGTGTACGCAGGGTAGGAAGTGGATTGTAACTGAAGAAAGCATTAATAAAGATAATTTGGTTTGGGAATATTGCGTATCTATTTCTATATTCTAGTCTATGCATCTGTTTATGGTTTATGATTTTGTGCATGTCTGTTTATGTTAAATGATAACTGAAATTATTGGGCCTACTTAAGTTAATTCTAGATCTATAATAATACTAAGTGCAGAAAGGGTAAAGAAAATTCACTCTCATTATCTTAGCCGTGCAAAGGCAGTTTCACTGGACAGATGGCTACGCGGAAGTAGCATAGTGAGTAGGATCATTTCGCGAGCTTTCCAAACCTCATTAAGACATCCCTAAGGTGCGGAAACCTAGTTCCAGCACCCTCCCATACTACCTCGAGTGAGACCTCAATCTGTGCTTCGCGGACTGTTGCCGAAAGGGCCAGTAGTTTCGGGATTTATTTGGCTAAAACACTTTGAACATGGGTCAAGCCCCATCAAGCCAACAAATGGTTCCATTGCCGGGATCAGGATTTGCCTAGGGGATGTCTGATGTCGAAACGCTGGAACACTTTGAAGAAGGAAATTGAAGATTGGTTGGATCAAAAGCTTCACGAGTTCGTGGTATAGGAAAACAAAACCCTGTAGATATCTGAGAAGAGGTGGCTAGATCTCTATGTATATATGGAAATCCATGAGATCTTCTTTGCATCTTTCTCTTTGGAGCTGTATGATCAGATTGTGAGGCTAGCAGACAGCCAGGGAAGGTGCAAGCTTGATCAACCCATAGTGTGTACTCCAGAGTTGGTGCGCAGGCTAGAGGCATTTGAAGATAAGATCGCACAGGCTGTAGACCATTGGCTGGATCGAATAATAGGAGGGTTTATCACTAAATTTGTGTTAGACACAACTATCAGCTACAGCGAAGCAGAAAGACATTTTCTCAAGGGACCGCGAGGTAAGTACATAAAATATTTGAATACCTGGATTAAGATGTTGTTATGTGAAAAATGGGTGATGTGAACCCATTAATGAGTGGAACAAAGTGGAGCGGAAAAGTCTACAAAGGCATCGAAGGGTTAGGAAACAATCCTTTAATTTCATCCCTACGAGTGAGCGAGTAAGAGCGTGCATGGGTTTCTCCGAGGAGTGCAGTTAGTTTGATAAAGCAACGCATTTCGCAGTTACCATCCCCACGTACGCCGCCACCCACGTCACCGCATTCGCCTCTATCTTCGCCCACACCACCTCCACCAAACCAACAGTTCAGCATGGCGAGCGCAATCAAGCTGCCTGTATTCAAAGGAGTAGGGAACGAAGATCCAGATCAGTTTTGGTTTGTAGTAAGAGTAGTATGGGAAGCACACAGGGTTACAGATGATAACATTAAGAAGGCCACATTGGTAAGTGCGTTGCAGGACTGTGCGCTGACTTGGTATATCAAGCACTCGAATGATCACCCAAATGCAGGAATAGCGGAGATCCAGATCATGTTGAATAGAGAGTTTAGCCGGCCGAAATCTGAAACGCATTCGATCATCAGATTTAAGGAGATCGCGATGCTTCCAGGTGAAACCCCCTAGGATCTGGATCAGAGGCTGAAGAGTATGATCCGCGAGGCTAATATGACACTGACAGATGTGCATCACTGCACGTGGTTTGTGGTGTCTTTGACACCACACTTGAGGATGATACTATCACAACATAAGCTCTCAACCCAGGTAGAAGCATTGGAAATGGAGATGAGGTTGCATGAGACATCGATACAGGATCTAGGGTTGGGAGTCCAACAAATCCACGCGTAGCTACAAAGCCTATGTCTGGAGATGCAGAGTTTGAAGCAGGATAGGGCACCCTGGCCGGAAGCACGCGAAGAAGTGTGGTGCATAAAATGTAAAGGCCAGGGTCATGATAAGGATCATTGTCTAATATTTGCAAACTATTTGGCGAGAGGAGGACCGATGCCATTGAGGCCAGAGGCACAGGCAAGCCCAAGCACAACACCAGCGCTCTGGTGCACAATCTGTTAGGTGGGAGGAAAGCACACTACGGACAACTGTCACCTGTTGCCTAAGTATACGCAGACTCCGTAACAACTATTTTGTAATTTTTGTAGATCGGTAGGCCAAGATGAGCGAAAGTATCAAAGCTATTAATTATTGATGGATCGAACGCCTGCCTACAAGATGCAGGTCAAGGCGCAAGTTCAGGATCCAACCACAACCATAGTGCGCGGTGGATTCCAAGGGCGCGGACAAGGACGAGGAGGAATGGGACCTAGACGAGGGCTCAGATAGTTAATCTGCTACAATTGTGGAGGCCCTGGGCACTATGCGCGTGATTGTACAAATCCAACGAGAACATGTTGTCCGTATTGCTATCAGTTTGACCATGAAGTAGTAGATTTCCCAACGTTGATCGCACAGATGCGTGAGAAAGGGGTACTATAGCCTCCTCTGACATAGAATATCCAAATGACGAGGTCAGAACCGCGTGAAGAAGACCCTAATGTGAACATGGTACTCAAAAGCAGCACGACTATATGGGACGATAAGGGAAAGAAACCCAAGGGAAATACATGGGTTTGCAAGGCTCCTATGAAAGAACCTGAGTTTGACATGGAGCGCGTAAGGGACACATTTATGGAAGCTAAGAAGAGCTTCACGGAGGCCTCTACTTTAGGTAGTAAGGATCAACCAGAGTTGGGAATGGATCCTTCTATGCTTACTACCTTTTTAGAGACATGCATGAAGCTGCTACGTGACAATAAGGCAGTTAAAGGACTAAAAGAGTTGATCACTAGGTGGGAAGGGTGAGGGGAACTGCGCGTAGTTTGAAAGTTGGGGAAGCATGCCTTGCGCACTGGAAGGGAAATGCAATTAATGGTGAAAATTGGTGAATATGAGATGGATTAGGTCATCCTAGACCTGGGCTCAGATGCGAATGTGTTACCAAAGTAGACATGGCAACACATGGGCAGGCCCACGCTATAGTGGTCTCCTATTCAATTACGGATGGCGAACCAAAAAAAGATCGTGCCCATGGGAAGATTGCAAGGGGTAACAATGGATATTGAAGGTGCAAGCACATAGACTTATTTTAAAGTAATAGAGATTATGGATGATAGTAACCCTTACCCTGCGCTGTTAGGGATAGATTGGGCCACAAAAACGAATGGGGTCATCAACCTGAAGAAGCGAACAAAGATTTTTGAGAAAAAGTCCCCACACATAATAGTTCCGCTTGATTCGGCTAAAGGGGCACACTACACAGAACCTGTGCATGAGGATGATAGCGACGATGAGATAGATTGCATTTATCAGATAATGGCGCAATACCAGGATCAGGTGAACCCGACGGAAGATGGAAGAATCTCATGGGAGCACGACGGTTCATGTACTTCAGATTCGGATGAGGAAATAGAACGCTAGCAAAACCAGTTGCACGAAGTAACAACGCTAAGTTGCAACATGATGATTCCTAGACAGGCGTGGATGAATTCCTAGACAAATTCGAATAGTCAGTACCAAAAAAATAGAGGTACGGTGCGATGGAATGGGCGTTGAGCATGACACTGGCATGATGGTGGCAGACACACTAGAGAAATATTGGGAACTAGCATGAATGCAGAAGACAAATGCACTTACGATTTGTAAGTCCCCAACGTCGAAAGCAAGCTGGGTAGCTAGGGCAAAGCAGTTTGCGCGGCCACCTGTGTCAATGGGTACAGACGAATGCTGGGCAAGCACATCAGGCTAAGGATTAACCCGACGCAGCAACAGGCAAAGCGACGCACCCCACAAATGCCCCGCGACGAAGCAGTCACAAGGCTACGTGAAATAATGGATAAAGTTTTCTAGGTGGGACAAACGGGTTGGGACCTGCTTGTACCAGCATTTCGATGGGCCTATAGGACCATAAGCAAAAATCGGAGTGCAACAATATCAAGAAGAAAGGAAACCAGGAAGACAAAGAAGAGGCCCCGGACCACAGTAGGGACAAGATGTGAGGACCTGGGTAAAGGAATTAGGCAGTTACAAGAAGACCTTTAGAGAAGGGTCATGAGACTTCGTGAACCCGATGACGAGTGGGCAGGGATAAGGAAGGGAAGTGTGACAATGGATGAAGAAATCGGCGAACAGAACACTGAATTCATGCAAGCAGGCCGCAAGAAACTAAGCATGCTAGGATCGAGGCTAGCTAGCCCTACTACTGCATTAGAAAGAATAACAACCTTGCTATCATGGCTACAACCGCACCTTACCAAACTAGGGAGCGTACCACATAAAGACGAGCGCGGCACACCACTGGACGTAAGAGTATTTGAAGGGTGCCTGCAGCCTGGGCTAGCAGGAAAATCGAAGCCTCGCACCAGGGGTGTGACCACCTGACTATCTATAGGAAGCACAGTCTCAATGCCCCACGTAGTTGAAAGAAGGCACAGGACTATAAACAAGTCTACAGAAGAGATGCGTGAAAAGGAGGTTCCGCGCAGGGTCAGTCTGTCATAAGGATCATGGTTGTGCCTAAGAATCTGCGCTATTGCATGGGTAGGCTGGGCAGTGACCATTGATGACACTGTTCATGAAAAGAGGTCTAATTTAAGGCAAAAAGGAGCAGGCGGCGGGCCATTAAGACAGAAACTAAGAGATAGATTCGGGAGGATCTGCTGCCAAGTAGGTACTGCTGACTCAGATATGGAGGGAACGACCGAGTTTAAATTTGAAAGTTACTATAAAAGTTCGTGGGGTAGCTACGGAACAACTCTTGGTGGGTTGAGATTTGAGCCAGTACAGAACGGCGAGCACCAAGCTACCTCACCGCCTATAAGGATGCGACCGAACGAACCCACTATAGACACAATGTCCAGAAGCAGAGTGCGATTCGCAGAAGTTAGCCCAGAATCACGGGTGACCCAGGGAGAGACTGGAGAGGCAGTAGGTGCAGAAGAGATACCGAAGTCCCCATGCACGCCACAACCACAGAAAAACAAACAACAAAGGGGGCCAGTCCAGGTATCACCACACAACCCAAGAGTTAGTAAAATGTCACTGACAGAGAAGGGAAAAGCTGTCACCACTGAAACATAGGAAGAGGAAGAATATTTGCAAGCCCTAATAACCCAAATTGAGGCACAGGATGATGAGCCAAAGAGTGTCTCCCAAGCACTATCAGTGATAGAGTTACCCCCCTACATTTCCTCGTGGAAAGGGACAACCAAAATATCGAAGGACGTGGAAGCCACAAAGAGTGCGCTCTAGACCCCGCTTCTTCCAGATGAGATAAGATTTAACGGTCTGCCATTGGGACAGGTACCGAACATCAAATTTGAAGATTGGGACCTTGCGGATAATGAGAAGTTCCCACAGTTGGCTGCGGAGAAATTACTGCAGCAGAAATGGTTGCGTGGTGTGGAGATGGCTGGGTTACTCCATCTGCGATGGATACCCCACTACCACTGTGCGCCCATCACAATTTTTATCATCCGGCAGCTACTGTGTCTAGTAAATGATGGGTATCTGTGGCTAGAAGCGCCACTTCCCATAATGGCTAACTTAGTTCACCGAATAACACGATTGCCTATTAAAGGAAGCAATCTCGCAGACATCGTAGGAAAGAGCAGTGACTTGGGCCTCGCAGAAGCTATGAAGGCCAAATATAAGATAGAGAAGAGGAAGCGAGGGTATGTAATAGCAAGCATCAAGGACCGAGGGGTGTGCGTCACCACCCAACTGTTGGTCGGAAAGGTCATGAGGAAATGTTGCACAGATGAAGTGCCAGTATCTATAATTGCGTTGGCGAAGTAGTGTGTAGAAGGGGTCCAGTTCAACTGGGTGTAGTTTCTCTACGAGGAATTTTTGACTAATTGTAGGGAAGCCCAGGACCAAGGCAAGACCTTTCACTATGCGTGGTTGTTGTTATCCATCTTGTTGGTTATTGGCGAGCTACTGGCGGCTAGCCAGTTTCCCACCATTGATAGGAACCTACCCGAGGCCGTGAGGTACACCTCGCTCTGGGCAACAAAAGACGCGGCGCAGATTCGAGAGATAAAAGTGTTTTGGGCATTCATAGAGGCGAGTTTATGAACATGGATCCACCACAGGCCGTGCTTGTCCCCGACAGTATATAACAGTTTACAAAGTGAAACAGAATTCAAGGCGGATATGCATAACTTGTATATCTGGGCGCGCAAGGATCCAGCCTGAGAATGGGTAAAACTGTTGTTCATTGCCACAGATGATGTGATCTTCAAAGTCATGGCGTCATGTTCCTTGGAGTGGTGCACCCCAGACTTGGCAGAACTGGAAAAGATCGCAGCACAACAGAGGAAGAGGGAGACCAAGCTACGCATCATGAAGTTGGTGGAGACAAAGAGACAGGAACAAGACACGTCCACTTAGAAGAAGATGGCTGAGGCAGCAACAATTGAGCATATGGTACGAACGACAGCCGCACCAATGAGGAAACTGAAGAAGGTCAGGAAATGTCCATGGAGCAGGACATACAGCGGGAGGAGGAGACACCAGAATGCACAGATCTTATAACAAAATAGATCCAAACCAAGAGGCTGCGCATCTAGGAGCAACCACCCGTGCACAAAAATACAAAGACAACAAAGACTGCTGAGGGAAACCTCATTAACAGTAGTGAACTAGTTCGTGAAGTCACTAAGGATGTTCTGAAGGAGTTGATGACAGAGCAGACCACTGCGTTGGGGGCGCTCAGAGTGCAGTTGTAGGCATTATAGGTGCGACCCCCAGGAGAGATGACACCACACCTTGCGGAAGGTATAGTTGAAGCTGAGAAGATGGTGTGTGCCTACAAAATGAGCACTTTGGTGTTACCAGAGGGCACCTTCTTCACAAAAGCTGAAGGAGACATGAGGGGCTAGGGATTGAATTTGGCCACCCTTCCCAGAGAAACCCTATACTAGTTGCACGATGGGGTAACTACAGAGCTTCGCACCAGGGAGGGCCACGCTATCCAAATCTTAAATGAGTAGAAGGACAAGTTAGAACAACTCAACCTGTAGCGTGATCGCATGTCACCCAATACCAGGGATTATAACAGGCAGTGGAAGAGGCCTGTAGCAGCATCCCAGTGCTGGCCATACCAGTGACACTCCCCACCATGGAAAAAATTCATCAACTAGCAGTAGGAGTCCGCAGGACCCAAGAGGAGGCCGCAAAGGTTCAGTTGGAGCTGAACTTGTAGATCGCGGAGTTGCGAATGAAGGTGCTGTCCTCTATGCCCTCGAAAGTCAGAGAGTAGTGCCACCGCGCCATTCAATTGGGGTTGGAAGAAATAGAGCATGTTGTCCAGGACTGCACAGGGTTGTTGGACTAGTCACTCGTCACCCTCACTTCATTACAAGAGGACCCAACGCTACAATAGTTAGAAACAGAAGTGCAGGAATTATAGCAGGCCTATGACAATGTTCGGGGGACCACGCAGATGGTCGTCCTTACCTAGTGACTAGCCAATATGAGGGAGGCCTAGGCTCTAAAAGAATAGGAGAACGTCGCACGACAGAAAGCAACAGGGCTTAAAGAACGCATCCAGCCTTGGTTCGAATAAGCGTTCACGGTCGCCACCACGATCGAGGAGAAGCTAGCCCAGGCACAAGACACATATGCGAAAAGGAAAGAGGGGGCCTCTGACAAGGATGCATCGAAGAGTCGCACACACTTGATATAGCAGACATTAAGGAATGTGTGGCAGACGTAAGAGAAGTGTAGAGATTGCTGGATGAACTTCGCGCAAAGATCACTGCACCAGCCAAGTGACTCAAGATGAGTCATGATGTTTGTGTGGGGGCCTGTTGGGTAGTGTATCCCCCACGTAACGATTTTGGGGCTTAAAGCCCACAAATTTGGGTACTGGTATTGTGAAGGCTCCATGAAGTGCATGGAGCATGAGTTTTAATGAGTCAAGTCAAAGGGTAGTCCGCCCTAAAATATTGTAATTTAATCTAGAATGTGTCGGCCTACCCATGGTCTGTGGACCATGGGAATGTATAAATATAGTGAGGCTCTAAGTGTAGAAGGTAGCTTTGGTGATGAACAGAAGTGTATGGGTTTCCGAAAGTAATATTTGATCTAAGTCTGTAAGTCTGAGTTGTGAGTCGCAGTAGTAGAAGAGGCTCTGCAACTATGTGCGCAGAGGCCTAGTAGAGTCTGCAACTGTGTGCGCGGACCCCCGCAGCTGGGTGCACAGGGTAGGAAGTGGATTCTAACTGAAGAAAGCACTAATAAAGATAAGTTGGTTTTGGAATATTGCATATCTATTTCTATATTCTGGTCTATGAATCTGTTATGGTTTATGATTGCACGCATGTCTATTTATGTTAAATGATAACTGAAAGTATTAGGCCTACTTAAGTTAATTGTAGATCTATAATAATACTAAGTGCAGAAAGGGTAAAGAACATTCGCTCTCATTTTCTTAGCCATGGAAAGGCAGTTTCACTGGACAGACGATTGCACGGAAGTAGCGCAGTGCGTAGGATTAGTTGGCGAGCTTTCGAGACCTCATTAAGACATCCTTAGGGTGCAGAAACCTGGTTGCAACACCCTCCCATACTACCTCGGGTGAGACCTCAGTCCATGATCCACAGACTATTTCCGAAAGGGCCAGTAGTTTCGGGATTTTTTTGGCTAAAACACTCTGAACCTAGGTCAGGCCCCATCAAGCCAACACAGGGGTTTTAGCTTGTATCCCAAATATCTAAGACCATCCTCCATTCATAGAAGGGTAAAGGGGAATCTTTGGGGAGAAAATTATATCTCATGGGGAGAGCATCCAGGAGCTGTCATGGTGGACTTGTTGCAGTTGACTACCATGGCATTGGCAGTTTGAAATAAAGAGAAGGTGTTATTTATTATAGTCAGGTCCCCTATGCCTCCATTGAGGAATATCAGCACATCATCCATAAATGATAAGTGAGTCAAGATGCATCTGTTAGTGGTTTTGATTCCTTGGAGCCTTCCCCTGTTATGTTCTTCTTTAATAAGTCTGCTAAGCCCTTCCACGATGAGTAGGAATAGCAGGGGAGATAGAGGGCATCCCTGTCTGAGGCCTCTTTCTGAGTGAAAGAAAGGCGATGCTGCTCCATTTACAAGAACACTGAAGGATATATTTGTTATACAGCACATAATCCATTTAATAAACTCATATGGGAAGCTAAGGTGTGTTAGGAGCATTCTTATATACATCCAACTTACTCTATCAAAATATTTTGAAATATCTACCTTTTATTTTCTTTTACTGTAGAGAGTGCAGTTCCAACCACCTCATGGATCTGACAATCTTGCAAGAAAGCAAATTGCTCAAGAGAGATATGGGTAGATAGGATGGGGCGGAGGCGATTAGCTATGATTTTGGCAATGATTTTATTAATACAATTGCACATGGATATGGGCCGGAAATCATCATAAGAGGTTGGGTTATCGGATTTGGGAATGAGGGCTATGAAAGTGGTATTGAAAGCTTCATACATCTTTCCATTGATCCTACAATATTCAATGATTTTGAGGAGATTTTCTCCAAGAGTCTCAAAAAAACCCAAATAGAACTCCATTGACCATCCACCCCGCCTTAGGATTTTGTCTCACTTGAACCATTTTAGTGTGGCTTCAAGTTCCCCTAGAGTGACTTCCCTGTTCAATTCCATGGAAGTCTCCTGATCCACAAATCGTGGAAATACTTGTGCCACTTGAATGATTTCAGCAAGGGTGGCAGTTGGAGGAGCCCTATATATCTGCTTAAAATGATATGTGGCCAAGGTTTCTAGGTGTAGAAAGGTGTTGACAATATTCTCTTACTCATTTGTGAGCTGCCATATGGAATTGATAAATTTTCGGCCATTTAGAAATTTGTGATAAAATTTCATATTGTCATCTCCCTCAAGCAACCAGATTTCCCTGCTTCACAATCTCCAGGACCCTTCTCAATCTTTTAGGGTTTTGCATCTCTTAGATAACAAGGATGTGAGATTTTCCTTTTGTTCATTCGAGGTGAAGACCCTTCCTTGATTATTTTCGAAATCAACAATCTCTGCTTCGGTATCCCTTAGGGTTTAATCATCCTGCACTATCTTTTTGTGAGCACAGATTTTAGAGAGTATCTTCAACTCTTTTAGGTTATGTGCAAAGCCTTCTGCTATATTCCCTCCAACATCAGGGGGTGGGACTTCCAGAAATCAGTAACCACGCAAGCATAAGATGCATCCTTTAACCAGGAAGAGTTGAATTTGAACAGGCGTTTAGGCTTATTAAACCCCCCTCTTATTTATAGGTACATTGGCAGATGATCTGAGATACCTCCCGATCCCACTCATTGTCGATAATTAAAACCCATGTTCAGTAGGCACTGATTAATAAGAAAACAAACAAGTCTTCTAGCGAGGCTGTCTTCACTAACTCTGTTGTTCCTCCAGGTGCCTTGCAATTTTGTTGATGGGATGTCCATAAGACTGTGGATTTCCCAGATGTTTTCAAAGTATGATGTTAGGGGATCAATTTGGGCATGATCTCCCCAAGATTTAGAGAGACCTATGGAAAAATTTAGATCCCCTCCAAGGATTAAGTAATCCCTTTACAAGATATCAGAGCTCAGTAAATGGTCCCAGAAATCTGGACGGTGATGGCATGGCCCATACACATTAATTAGCCTAATCTCAATGCCTAGGTCGGATGAGAAAATATCCGCCCCAATATGCCCACTACCTCCCTAGTTGTTGCAAAGATTGATGGATCAAGTGTTATACCCCAGTGCTATGACACCCAAGCGTCCATTTGCATCAAGAGCTAGAAAGGACAAGCCCGGGAGCATAGATTCAAGCAAGTGGGTGATGGTTTCAGCTGAGCCCAAGGTTTCTTCGAGGAAGATGACATCAACTGATTCAGAGGTGATCAGTCTGCGAAGAACTAGTTTTTTATCAGGCCTAGATAACCCTCGGTAATTGAATGAGAATAACTTCACGGAGGGAGTTCCGCCAGGGTGTTCATAGTTGTAAGTACCCTGTCGATGGTGTTTTATTTCCCAAATGCAATTTCCTCTTCAGCTTGCAGCTTTTCTTTGGTAAGGGAGGAAGGACGTCCTTAGGGAGGCTTCGAGGGGATGGGGGTAGTATCCAAGTTAATGCCAATACAATCAGGGGCCTGTGATTTCGCCTGGGATCGAAGTGGGTATTTGAGGGATGGGGGCCCATGATTAGAGGCATAGGTTATGAGAGGGGCTTCCTTCGGAAAGGATGGTGGAGTGCAAGAGAATGTGGGACAAGGGTTGTGAAGGGGGCATGCTGGAGAAATGGGGGGTTGAGAGATGAAGGTCGAGGCTTGATTAATTATAGAAGACTATGTTATGCTTTCAGAAGGAGAGAAATTATGAACAGAGCAGGGTATAGAAATTCTCATACCCGAATATAATGCAGCCCCGATAGCCGCCCTTTCCCTGGTGAGAAGAGGAGAGGGAGGCTGATGTGGTGCCTTATTGCACTTCTTCGGAGCCTCCTTAGCTAGTGCTTCCTTTGCTGCTTTAGGGTCGATATGTGTCTCTGCATCATCAGAGGGGGCATGCTCCCCATGTGCTTGTGGATCTTTGGTAGGTATAACCTTGTCGAATTCCCATGCTCTTTCTTTTTTGTTGAGGGGATAGTCCTGAAATAGATAACGCACCTTATGGCACCTCCTACACCGAAAAGGCACCCCTTCATAGTCAAGAATCTGTTGTCGAGAGAAATTCCTCCATTGGAGGGTAATGTGTTCCTGTAAGCCCTCCTTGGTATCTAAGTGAACCAGTATCCTTGCATATGCCATTATGCTGGTGGAGAGGAATGATTTTTCATGTTCCAGTTATGTGCCTAAGGAGTTCCCGATGCGCCGAAAGATGTCTTCGAACTAGAATTGCAGGGGAAGTCTTGGTAGATAGACCCATAGAGGGCTAGCCCCGAGTTGCTCTCTTTCTGGATCAAAAAGGGGGTTCCACCAACGCAGGAGGACGGGGGCCTGTTCAATGTGCCAAATTGATGATAGGACCCAGTTTGTATGCTCGACTCTGGCGAACCTCAATGCAAACCAACCCCTGACGAAGGTTTGGACGAAGGGAAGATCTACCAGATGTTGTCCCTAAACTTTAGCCGTCCATTGTTTCAACAGAGCCGTAGTGTAATTTCGTCCTCGAACCCTTTCAACCAGTAATCTATCCACTATGTCCATGATGTCTCCCCACTGAATATCTTCTCCCAAGCTGATGATGACATCCAGTGCCTTGGATTTTACACACCTCTATTTCTTGCTTGGTTAGTGCCCTGCATCAAAGGGATTTTGCTGAGTGTTGCTCAAAGGAGGGTTTGTAGAGTTTAAACTCGTGCCAGAGGGGAAGGTGCCAGAGATGGGAGTGATGTCGGTGAAGCTGCCAGATGGGGGGTCCGAAATATTCACCGTAGGAGGATACCCAAGTGAAGAGGCCAAGGGTTCATTGGAGGGAGAAATTGAGGGATTGTGAGAACCGATAGATGGAGGGAAATATGGGTAGCTCATGGAGCATATGGCTAGGTTAGGGCCTATGGAATGGGCCACAAACTTTTGGGTGGACCGCGACAGGGGCGGAGTTGCAAAAGCTGGCCAGGAGGGGGTAGCCTCTGGGAGGGTAACGACTGAGCACGAGGGCCCTGAGATCGAGGGAAATGTTGCAATGGTGTAAGTCAGTTCACTGTTGAAAGGGAACATGCCTACTATATTTGCATGGGGGGATGTCCAGATAGAGGCTCCCTCCAGTGGGTCTTCCAAGTAGTTCACAAGGTCCTCCATAATTGCGCCCAAAGACTCGCACCAACTACTGCCGTGAAAAATGTGAAAGCTCGTCACTGTTGAGATCAAGAGAAGGTAGGGGAGGTCGCAGTGAAAATGATAAAGTTACGGAGAGGTAAAAACCCAAACTGCAATGGAGAGACAGTGGAGGTGAACAACGTTAGGCAGGTATGGTTCAGAGAGGGCCAGAACGGATCAGGTGCAAGGGGGTAACCACTTCAGTCTACAGCACACGAGCCCTAACCCTAACCCTTGTCAAGTCTCCACTTTAGGAAAACTATGAGCCTCATTTTTTTCACTTATTTTATCATAGTTCAATTAATAATTACAATTATAATTGATAATTAAATCAATCTAGATTCATCTTAACTCTAGATATACCAAGCGCCTAGAGGTAGGAATGAAATATCTTGAGGTATAAACCTCTTTTAAAGTGAAAAAAATAAATTGATCGCTCTAAAAATTTGGTAAATCTGAATTTAAGATGGATCTAGATTACTCATATACAATGAAAAAAATGAAAAAACAAATGAGAAGAAAAATGGCTTGCAAACTCAACATGTTTCTACATTTCTTTTGAAAATATTAAAATATTTATAATATTGGAATAAATTTAAAATAAATTAAAGTATTTATTATATGCCAATAATTTTTTTTTACATTATGATAAAATTTTGGACGCTTCCCATTAAACTGCTTTGACTTATGAATGCCATTTTCCCACTCCATTTAAATTTCAAGAATGTATTGTCCATATAAGATTGGCGCTAAAAACAAACATAGATTGCATTCAGTTACCAACATAGTAACGCAGAGCCTTATTGTAGAGTGATTTTCAAAGCTGGCCGTGGCCCTAGATATGTTGTTGATTACTGGAATAAGATGGATAAAGAGAAACCACTGCGGAGAAGTATCATGGGCTACAGGATACAGTTCTGTGAGAGTCACAAGCACGATACCTACTTCATGAAAAAATGGGAGAAACACACGAACAAAGACAAGCATAGATTGCGTGGATTATCCAAATCCATCGCAAAAAAACTTTATTTAGCAGACAATCATAAATTAACTACAACGATTCCTCTATGAAGGGTCAGATTTTCTTTAAATTTTACTTATAGTTTTATGATGTCGATTCGGCAACTACAATGCATTTTGTTTCTCTATAATTTTGTGTAAACTTCCAATAAAAATGTCCCATGGTTAGTGATCTACTAGCTTGGTAACTGGATTAAAAAAATTGAACAAAAACGGCTGGCCATGAGCTTGACAGGAGGGAGGTCAGGGAATCTGGTAGACAGTAGAAGCCTAGGGTAGGGCCGTTGAGCATGAGAGGATGCAGCAAGAAGACCCAAAGATTGATTTCTCCTTGAGCAATAGAGCCCATTTTGGTGGTTTGCTACAAGGCCATGGCGACATCCAGGGAGTTTTATAGACCAAATATCATGATGTGAGCCAAGGAAACCATTGGAATATGCTTGATTTTCACAGTTCCCTCCTGGTATTGCACTAAAATATTTATGTCTTTAAATAGTCAAAGGAGTTATAATCCAGGTATGCCCCACAAAGTAGAAGGTACTACATGACTATGTAATTTGAATCCAGTACAAATGAATGCTCGGAGATCACAAGAAAACGAGCTATCGGGATGCTCCCATTATGCTTGACAAATATTTGGTTTTAATGCAGCAAATAAAACACTGGATGTGGTAGCGATAGTAGGGTCAACATTAAATTGCTTTAACATTTTAGTTTTAAGTAAAGTTTGCTCTTGGTCTAGAGCAAGGATTGTTAATGGAGAGTTCCTTATATGTAAGTTGATATGTGTGGAGGTTAATAAAAGGTGGAGCATGGTTTCTGGGATGTTTTTCAAAGTAGAGGAATCTACACTACTATGGACTCAGAAACATTTTTGGTGTTTTCATTCCCCATTAGCTTTTGTTGTACTTGAGTAGCTCCTTAATGTATCTAATTTGTGTGTGCACTCCTTTTTAAGATGTTTCTTCTCCTATGATGTGAGGTAATCACCTCTGCACATGTTTAATGTGTGCATTATAGCTAGCTCCTACTATTTTGAACTCCTCCACAGTGCAAATAATGTGTAATCATGGGAAACTATTTGGGTTTCTAGATTGCATGCCAGAGAGGTGGGCTTGCATTAGCAAGGAAAAAGTATAAAAATTTCTTGGAGGTCACAACTTTGGGATATGACATCATGAGCACTGGGAGTGATATACTAATTTCACCATTTTCTCAAATACAACTAAAATATCTAAAAGTGCAAATAAAATATTATATCTATTTTCTGAACATTGGAAAATTTAACACTTTTAAAAATTTAAACATTAATTTTGTCTTACAATACCCCTCCCAACCACAAAATTTTCACAGTGCAGGAAAATGACATCCCAACAAACTTTTCATAATGCCTGCGGGAAAATGACATCTCAACAAACTTTTCATAATGCCCAAAAATGACATCTGAGAGAATTTTGAATTATGGTTTTACTACTAGTAGACCCAATATGGAAAGCCACCATTGAATGTTCAATGCATTGATGGTGGCAGACCCAATATCGAATGCAACAATCAAATATTTAGTCCATTGGGGCAGATGCAATATAGAATACCACCATCGAATCTTCATGGACAAGAAGTGATTCTGGTGGAGGATATTGAGGGGATTTTTTCATACTGTACTTTAGCATTTGGACCTAGCTAGCCAAATATCTCTGTCTACTAGCTTCATGTATCTCTCTTCTCCATATCATGGTTGCAGGTAAACATTGTTCACTCTTTTTCTAAACTACCATCTGAGTCAAATTGCCATCGGAACAAGCAATTACAATGAACCCTGTCTAGAGGAGCACGATTTTTGACCTCGGAAATCAGTGATGGATTTCGGTCCAAGAATGATACGGGTGCGTTTGTTGTATGCAGATTGATCCAAAGTTCATTTCACGCGATCAACTTCGAGAGAGTCTCAGTTATATTGGCCAACTTACAGAGACTGTGTTTAGTGCCAAATAACTAAACTTCCAGAGCTCTGTAGAAAAATAAGGTAGCTCTACCAGATTTTCCAGAGCTAGGAACTGTTATTCTCACACGGAATAAGTCGATCTTGCGGACAAGATAGACCTTCCTAGAATCTAAAGAAGACCTAATGACAAGCAAACCAACTAGACACTATCTTTCTCTAAATATGCTTTGATAAACAAATAGCAAACAAGTGTTTTTAGGGCCTACCTTAGGTCCAACGTAAGCTTATGGATGCCCTCGCTCCTTTGATCCAAGTGAGCTCCTTTTCGCGAATCTGCAAACACAAACAAGGCAAACAAATTAAATAGCACCTGAAAAGCCAATTGCATAAAACATATTTAACATGAAAGTAAAGGAGTCCATGTAACAAATAACATAAGATACTTGTTGAGAAAAATGAGTTTGATTGTATTAATTCAAAAGAAGAAGAACTTTACAACCTTTGCCTTGATGTTGTACAAGCTCCTCCTAGGGTCCAGCAAGAAGTCTCCTCTACTTTGACAAGTTTCACTCACTCCCCAAGGAAGCCAAAAAGATGTGTGATCTCTCCTCTTAAGCTCAACTAGGAAGTCTTGATTTCACCGGCATTTACCCTAAAAAATGTTCAGTTTCTAACCTCTCCAGCAACCAACCCAATGCCTGTATTTATAGTGCAATGGAGGGAGGTTACTAGGTCCTCCTTCAAAGGGATAAAACCCTCCTTCAAAGGGATAGCTCCTCTCATCAAGGGATTAACTCCTTCTCTTTTGGGAAGCATGAACCACCTCAGAGCGAACAATCCACGTCAAAATTCCTTCTAGAAACCTCTAGAATTAACCCAAAGTGAGTTTTTTAAGATAAAACTTGCACCTTTTGACTTTCACAGGGGTATGCACCTACACCGTTAGGGACAGAGCGGGAAGGTCTGCAGTTTTTGTACACAGAAGGTGTGGGACCGCAGGTGACCATGAGAGGAAGTGCGGAACCAGAGTTACATTGATTTTTAATGTCTTTCTCTCATTTCCAAAGCTTGATTTGAAGCACTGAGGTCTGAGACTTGCCTAGGAGGATAGTACAAGTGATGATAGACCCATACTGACTGCAAATAATCATGGTGATGATATTTTTGTGTAACAGATTGCCCCCTAAAGTGCGAAGTCTGTAGTAGATGAGGATTTCTTATCATTTAGGAAGAGTGAAGTACTTTATCATTTCGAGGATCATCTTGTGGAGAACCCGGTTGGAACCTGTTAAAAAAAACATTCAATGCAAGATATATATATGAGATCATATCATCACTGAGATAGGCATTCCCTTACTCAGATCAAAACTGTCTAGAAAAACTAACTACTGCTCTGATACAGGAATGATCTTGTAAAACATTACAAGTATAGACTCACATGGACACAGTATGGACGTAGCCATCTGTTTATGAATAGTCCATTATATAATGAATAAAAAATTCCTCGCAGCCTGGATTGTGGAAACTAGATCCAGGGTCTTCATTTCTAGTTTCCTGAAATAGTACGATTCTATCCATGCGAATGAATGTGTTGATGTCGAACATGGTAGAAACCACTTGATTACTAATGAGCCCCAAATTTTGGTAACATTTTGGGCTCATTTGGCCTACTTACCTTGCTCAACCCTTCATTTTTCATCACTTATGCATCATTTCTTAGTATATTCATGTTATTTGTAGGAAGGAGGGCAGTCATTATGCATATGTGGCTAATACATGTTTATTTTAGGTCTTTTTGACATTAAATGGAGCAAAACCACACAGATGAAGGCAAGGAGACAACCAAGGTGGCATTGCGGTTTTGTAGGAAGGTTGTCCACAGCCTTGAATGACCTTCCTCGTGATCTCCACCCCAACACCGAGCTCCAACAGCTATCACCACCGAGCTAGAAGGTAGCCAACGGATTCTAAAGGAACAACAGTTTACTTCTAGTTGGATAGCCAAGCCCCACTAATTTAGGAGGCCAGCTTGGCCCTCATAATGTATAAGTATTGAGGCTGTAGCCTTCGATGGGGACTTTTGAACCTTTGTTGCAAATTTTGAAGTACGAGCTACAACTCTGTTTTGCTCTTTGTAAGCCATTTTTGGCATGTTGTTAGACTTATGATTATGATCTTTTAATAAAAGGCAGGCAAATTTGAGTTCAATTCTGAGTTCTTAGAGGAGTTATAGCTCTCAGGTTTGGGCCCAACCTGAGAGCAATAGGCCTCCTTTATTTGTATTGTATTTGTCTTTCTTTTAGCATTATATTTCTTGTCCTTTATTTGCACTTGGAAACACAGTTTGATGATTCGGATTTCTTGATGTGGTTACATAGGTTAGTGTTATGAACAAAATTTGATTTCAGTAGTTTATATTAGAGTGAGGATTGGAGTTAATCAGAGTTCGAAAAAAGGTTGAATGCACACTCACTTTCACCTCTGTTTGGGGACCGGAAGTGCAGACCGTTCCAACTACCAAAAACATTGTTTTATATGTTCATGCAAGCTTTAAACGCAATAATTTCAGTTGTAGGAGTGTCCATGCACTTAGATCTTGTGGAGTAGTTCTTTGTTTCAGCACCATGCACGATTCTCCCTTAACTTACATTGTTGTTCTTTGGTTTTCAATAAAACAGTTAGAATAGGTTGATGAATTCTCGGTTTTGTGCAAGATAGAGGTGATTTGTTTCATTTACACTGCGCAGCACCACTCTATCATTTCCTTATCCTTATCAGTCGTGCCTAAGCCATCTCCTTACCTCCCAGCTAGATCATTTGCCCACCAACTCTTCTATTATCCACGTTGTTTTATCTTTTCGGCCTTCCATTGCCTCTACCCTTCTATCGACCAACCAGCTTTACACACCCCCTCTCCATCTCATCTCTCTGTCCATAAGCCATCACAAGCTCCCCTCTCATCCTACCCATCCACCCATACAGCTCATTCACCCATCCATCACCCAAAACTCCGATTGCAGAACATCCTGTAGAAGTTAGCAGACTTCCTGTAGAAATCCCGAGCTTCCTGTAGGATCCCCTGCAGACATCCTGTAGAAGCTTGCAAACACGGTTTCCAGGCATCTGAACGTTGTGAACTTCTGTGGAATGATGTTAGGGATCCCCTGAAACCTCTTAGAGTCCTCCTGACCTTTCCCAAGCCTTCCTCCCCTTGAACTACCCCTGCACAGTCAAAGACCCAGTAAGAAGCACAGTCATAATCACTCCAACCCCTTGAGCAAAAATACAAAAACTTGTTCTCTTCATATGAAAGTAGTTTAGACTCATGCATCTCATCTCACTAGAAGTAATCACATCATTTTTAGAAGTTGCATTCCCACCATTGCATCGTAAGGATTAAGCTGGTCAGATTAGGGTTTACTGGGGTTTCCATGTTTTGTTGGCTTTCAGTTCATTCTTGCAAAGTAGGTTAATTTCCTTTGAGATAGCTTTCATTCATCACTTAAAAAGTTTCTTCTAAGAGCATATAGAAGTTGGCTTGAGCCCTAGCGGACTTGTGCCAGCTAACCAAGTGACAGCTGCGACAAGAGCTAGTACTTGTGCATACAAAACCGTCGCTTCCAAGTTTGTTACGAACTACCAGGTTGATAAAATTAGAGAAGGAAGCTCCAGGAGTTGTAGCATTATTGCTACAATACTGGAGCCCACCATCTTTGGAATCAAGAGGGTTCCACCTCCCCAAAAGGTAAGGGATGTTCGGAGTTTCTTAGGATTAGCAGGGTATTACAGGAGATTCATTAAAGACTTCAGCAAGCTAGCCTCACCATTGTTTGGCCTGTTGGCAAAAGATGTGGAGTTTAAATGGACTGACGATTATCAGAGGGCTCTGAATGAATTAAAGGACAAGTTAGTGTCTGCCCCAATCTTGAGAGGTCCAAACTGGGCCCTACCTTTCCACATCCACACTGATGCCTCAAACAAAGCCATAGGGGCATCTTTAGGACAAGTTGAACAAAAACTTCCATATGCCATTTACTTTGTTAGCAAAAACTTATCCAAAGCTGAACTGAATTACACTCTAACCGAGAAAGAATTCTTGGCTCTGGTCCATGCACTGAACAAGTTCCGACATTATATCACTGGCTATCAAACCTTTGTACATATGGATCATGCTGCAATTAGATATTTAATTAATAAACCAGATGCGAATGCTCGTATTATTAGATGGTTACTTTTGTTGCAGCAGTTTGATTTGACCATTGTTGACAAACCAGGTAAAGAAAATGTTGTTGCTGACTTTTTATCTAGATTGGATTTGTCTGCAGATGAGGATGGAACAGTGGATGACCAGATGCCCGATGAACATTTGTTTACTATCTCAGTACTCTCTCCATGGTTTGTTGATATAGCAAACTACCTTGTTTCAGCACAGTTCCCTCCGCACCTATCTTCAAAAGAGAAGAGAAGAATCATCAGAAAAAGTGCCTCATTTACTTGGATAGGGGGCAACCTGTTCAAGATTGGACCTGATCAGATCTTAAGGCATTGTGTGAGGGAGGAGGAAGTCTTTGAGATCCTCCTCACCTGTCATGATGGGCCTTGTGGAGAACATTTTGCAGCAAAGAGGACTGCCTTCAAAATCTTGCAGGTAGGCTACTATTGGCCCACACTTCATCAAGATGTCAGAAGGTATATCAGCCAATGTGACCGATGCCAAAGAATGGGGAAGCCGACTCAAAGGGATGAGATGCCTCTCCAACCTCAAGTGACTCTTGAGTCATTTGAGAAGTGGGGTATGGACTTTGTGGGTCCAATCAACCCTCCTTCGAAGCAAAGGTCTTACATCATTGTGTGCACTGACTACCTGACAAAGTGGGCAGAAACTAAGGCAATCAAAGAAGCAACAGAAGAAAAGGTGGCCGAGTTCTTAAGAGAGAACATCTTCTACAAATTTGGCTACCCAAGAGAGTTGGTCACCGATCAAGGAAGCCAGTTCACATCCAACTTAATTGAAGACCTACTAGCTCATCACAAAATCAAGCATAGGACTTCCACCCCCTATCATCCATAGGCAAATGGGAAAGTGGAAGTCACCAACAGAGCATTAGAAGGGATTTTGACTAAGTTGGTGAGCAGCAGTAGGAAAGATTGGGCAGATTTCCTGGTTGAGGCCACATGGGCTTACAACACCACCTGGAAGATCACTACCGGCTTCACACCTTATGAGCTGGTCTATGGGAAGAAAGCTTTGCTGTCCATTGAATTTGAATACAACACTTTGAGGATGGCAGCTCAGCTGGACCTAGATCTCAGCCATGCACAACAAGAAAGGTTATTGCAGCTGAATGGACTGGACGAGCACCGTATGCAGGCCCTCCTTCACTCAGAAGTGGTTCAACTTCAGAGAAAGGTGTGGCATGACCAACACCTCAATGACAAGCAATTCCAGCCAGGAGATTGGGCATTGTTGTATGACTCCAGGCACAAATATTTCAAGGGGAAGCTGAGAACCAGATGGCTGGGACCATATGCAGTGGAAAAATGTCATGAGAATGGATCTGTTCTTATTCAGACCATTGATGAGGAAGCCATCCCCATGCTTGTCAATGGGCATCGACTGAAGATCTACAGGAAACCTCTCTCAAGACAAGAGTTCATCAAAACTATGGAGAAATCAGTGTTGGTCATAGAGAAGGGTTCTGCCTCTGCTTTGGGCATACCCTGAAAGATCTAAAAAAAAAAAAAAAAAAAAAAAAAAATATCCTTTGGGAAAACCTTTCTGAGGCTCCCACGGTAGGTGGTAGGGGTGAAAACCTCATTGAGGCGCCCCTATTGTCTTTCAAAAAAAAAAAAAAAGGAGATTTGAAAAAAGATCCTTGAGTGAAAACCTCTCTGAGGCGCTTAAGGCATATGGCAAGGGTGAAAACCTCATTGAGGCGCCCCTGCTATCTTTCAAAAAAAAAAAGAAAAAAGAAAAAAAAAAAACAATATGCAAAAGAAGACAGGGACAACAAGTTTATAATGTGAAAATGCATGCAGGTTGTAGGTGTTATATGAAGGAGAGGAGGTCTCTCAACTCAAAGTCAAGGATCTTTATCATGCTGCTAGGAGACCTTACCAGCACCTCCTCCAAGAATACTCATCTTATTAAAGGTATGGGCACGATTTCATCACAGCTTAAGTCTTCTACAGGAAGATGCAGACTTTCTACAGGAAGGTGCAGACTTTCTACAGGAAGGTGCAAACTTTCTACAGCAAGTTCTGTATTTCTACAGGAAACTTCCTGTAGAAGTTTGGGACGGCCCAGAATTCATTGTATGGGGAGATCTAACAACCAAGGATCGGTTTGGACGCATGCAAGCTACTATTTTCACCCTTACACACTGCTGTCACCTCTTTCTACCACCTCTGTCGACATGCAATGAAGATACCTGCACAATCAAGGCAGATCATTGAGATTCAAGAGAAAGCAATTTTTTGTTAATGAAAAAACACTGAGATGCCATGCCATACCCATCCCAGCTATCTAAGAGCCCTGTGAGCATGATCGTGGGGCCACCGTCTTCACCGTGTAGCATGCACCTGAGGAGGAAAAACTGCTACAGGACATCCTGCAGGAGACCCATAGCAGTTAAGCCAACTAGAGTGCACACCATTCCACCGCCTGCAACATACAAAGATCACGTGGGCACATGCAGCCGAAGCATCAAATTCATCGTCAGCGGCCTGTGAATATGAACCTCCGGGCCTGTGCAAATCCACCAGCAGCAAATAAATCCACTCATCGTCGTCCAAGAGCCTGAAAAATCGTGTTGCGGCCGCACAGGTAAGTGCCTCGACCCTTTCTTCCGTCGAATCGCATGAATTTTACTTTGAAAATGTTTGCGAAGTGTATAGTGAATGGGTTTAGCGGTCATATGGCCATTCGACTGGCCACGTCGACCAGTCAGTGGTCTAGTCGGATGTTTGAACGGTGGTCGTGGCAAAAAGGAACGGGCAGTGCACACGTGAGAGCCATCCAGTCGGGAAAAATGAATTTTAACAGAAGTGACGGCGGTGGATCTGTGGGGAATGATGCGGCAGTAAGGGAACTCGCAGACGAATGATGGAGTGACGCCGTCCAACAGTCTGGCAGGGACAGCTCACCCCCGCGCCACGGATTCTGCGGAATTCAAATCTAATCGGCTAGATTGCCACCCCACGCATTTATCATTCACTGTTTGAAAGTCGAGTGATCATCTGGATCCCTCTGCAGCTCGACACTCCAAGTCTTTGGCCGTTCGAATGCCTGTTAAGCAGCACAGAGAGCGCAGACCCACTGCAGTATCCTCTGGAATTCGCGCGCTACTTCTATAGGAAAGTTGTTTCTACAGGAAATTGGGTCCTCAAGTCAAAAGGTGGCAGATTCAAAAGGTAAGCCTGAACCTTCCATCCAATTGGTTTTGAGGGTGGCAGAATCGACGTCTACAGTCTGGTCGTAAGAAAATTTTGCAAGTATTGTCTGTTGTTGCATGAATTTTCGTCCTACAGGATGTGAGTTAAGCCGTGTTAAGGTCGTCGGGAGATAAGTTTTGTGAATTGTATGCATGGTAGAGGCGTAATTCTACGCTCTGTCCCAATTAGCCCATTTTCTTCCGCACCCGCCACCTCCAGTTAACGTCGCAGGTTTTTCACCATGCCGGGTGGGTTCATCAGAAGGGAACCAACCAACTCCTCAAAGTTAAGAGAAAATCCTAAGGTGGTGGAGCTCTTCACGTGAGCGCAATGGATATCATTCTGTGACAAATTGCAGGGCTATGACGACGAGGTGGCAGAGGAGTTTTTGCAAGCTCTGAGGCCGAAATCCAAAACATTGGCCACCGTTAACTTCAAGGGTTTGAGTCTCAGACTCACCCCGCAATTCATCAGCCGAGTTACTGAGCTCCCAATGGGATTACCATGGGATAAAGAAGAAAGGAAATTGGGCCAACAGGCTAAGAAAGACTTCTTTCCACCAGAGGAGGAATTCTCAGAAGATAAAAATGGGGTTCGTAGAACCCGTTTACTGCCACTGTGGAGTAAAGTTAGCCTTCAAATTATGAAGTACATCACCTGCGAAGGCTGTTTTAGCATTGTATATGGGTACCATTTTCGGTTACTCACGGAATTAAGGCACCAGATGGATCTACTTTTAGAAAACAAACTCAGTCTCCCCTACTTTCTACTACAGTCTCTGATTGAGTGTGCCACCAAGTTGAAAGAAGGCACACCAGACCAGGTAGCCCACCATGGACTCATCAAACTCCTCGTGGAGGATGCGCTCCACATATACAAGGTTCCTCTCTCATGGGAAGCCTTCAGAAATTTGACCAAGGATGGTGATATAAAGATGCTCACCGAAGAGCTCGGTTCATCTAGCAGTGAGGAGAAAGAGTCAGTGCCCGCAGGGAAGAAAGAAAAAGGCCAGAAGACCACGACCAGGAGCAGAAGAAAAAGCAAGAGAAGAAACAAGAGAAAAAGGGTGCCAAAGAGAAGGATGACACACCCATTTTGACAGCCAGAGAGAAAAGATTGCAAAGCAGAGTGGACAAGGCTGAGAAGGTCCACATCAGCAAAAGTGCCTCGACAGCAACCGCAACCAAGTCAAAAAGTAAAACTCATGCAGCAAAACAAACCAAAGTGGTGCCACCTGTCTCTACAGGAAAACCGAAACTGGCTTCTACAGGAAGCCCGAAATCACTTAAAAAAGGGCCTTCTACAGGAAGCCCGAAATTAACTAAAACAGGGTCTTCTACAGGAAGCCCTGAAAAAGCGAAGCCCAAGGAGAAGAAAGCTGACATTCTTGCAAGGGAGGCAACAGCTGTGCTGGCCGCCCTCAGCACACCTCCTAAGCCAAGGGAGAAGAGAAAGAGGGAGACCCCTCTATATTTTAAAGCTAGAAGAAGTGTGAGAATAAAGATGGGCAAGCCACAGCCTCCGTCCAGCAACCCAATCATTATTGAAGATGCCCCTACTTCGCCCAAGGAGAGGTCCCCCTCGAGGATATCAGTCACCTATGAGAGGGGGAGCCCGAAGAAAACTACTTGGAAAGAAAGGTTAGACCAATTGACTACAAAAGCTCGGCTACAGGATGCTGAGGATGCTCTACAGGAAACCTTAGCCAGGCTTAAAGAAACTGAGAGAATGGAAGGAGAAGCACCCTCATCACCACCGAGGGAGGGCGAAGTAGAGCCACCAAAAGAAGTGGAGAAAGAGCATATACCAGAGCCCAACCGTCAGCAAAGTCTGAGTTCATATTACAACTTTTTAGAGGCTGGCAAAATTATACCTCAGAAATTTACTGTTCCACTGTTTTTTGCATTGGAGGAAGAAAGAGTCCGTACACACACGTGGATGAAAATAGCCAAGTCAAAGGGTGTGGCGGACATAGGTCCCTTGTAGGAGCAGCTCAAGGAGGCCAGAAGTGAATTTTCCATGGCTAAACACGTGGCAAATTGCCAACGAGTGTTCCTACAAGAGGAAAACCAAAAGCTGAGATTGCAACTACAGGAGCTGAGGACAGGAACAGGTACACCCTCCAATGACACCACAACAGCACAACAAGGTAAAAAGGAACTGCACACCGGTCTTGGGGAGCCAACCACACATCTACAGGAAGCAGAACAACAAGCACAAATTGAGGTGCAAGCTCTCAGACAACAGCTACAGCAGAAAGAGGCACAATTGGCCTGCATGGCCAGTTGGGCCATGGATGTTATACAATGCAGGCAGCCGACCAAATCCTATGGCCTGTACTTGAAAGACCAATGGCTGCAATTTCAAATCAATACCTTGGCGCAAAGAGGTATCTCTCAGCTCCAAGACCCGCAGCAATTCACTGAAGTATGCAGCACCAGCTCATCAGAGGATAAGGCCAAATTAGCGGAGTTCTACCTCCATAATTTGGCCCTGCCTAATGTAGTTTCATGGGATCCCAATACAGCCTTGGGAGATATGCAATTAATGGCATTTGCCTCATGGCTGAACCATGAGGACAAAAGAGCAGCAGAAGCCAAAGCGGTCATGAACCGAGAGCTGAATGAGCCATTGCTCATCAGACCAGAACCAGGGGATCCAGTTGCACTAATCTCGGCACACCAACATTTGTCCACTGACCCTCAAGCTTCATTGAGATATATGGATCAACAGGCCCAAGCCATAGCTCATTTTGAGGACATGGAGAGACTGTTAGGAGACAACGTTGTCCAAGCATGCACCCGCAGATGGAATACATTGGCCCACAGTCTGAAAATCCGAGAGTATCATACCCCAACTCGGATGAGGGAAGCTCTGGTACGGGTGGCCCTCTATAAGAAATCCATGCAAAACCTCCAGGCCAGCTGGATTGGCCTTAAGCTAAGCCCACCACTGCTGCTAGGATTGATGGAAGGCAGCACAGAGAAAGATGATAATGAACAGTGGGAAGAGGTGAACAGAAGGGCTGGGTTCCATATCAGCAAGGAGGACATTACTACAGAGGCTTGGGATGTAAGGGTGGCAGTAAAGGAAATGAAGGATGAAGAGTTGGACTAGTTCCTCAAGGATGAGCAAATATTTTAGCTGGGGGGTGATGATGAGCCCCAAATTTTGGTAACATTTTGGGCTCATTTGGCCTACTTACCTTGCTCAAACCTTCATTTTTTTATCACTTATGCATCATTTCTTAGTATATTCATGTTATTTGTAGGAAGGAGGGCAGTGATTATGCCTATGTGGCTAATAAATGTTTATTTCAGGTCTTTTTGACATTAAATGGAGCAAAACCACGCAGATGAAGGCAAGGAGATAGCCAAGGTGGCATTGCAGTTTTGTAGGAAGGTTGTCCACAGCCTTGAATGACCTTCCTCGTGATCTCCACCCCAACTCTGAGCTCCAACAGCTATCACCACCGAGCTAGAAGGTAGCCAACGGATTCTAAAGGAACAACAGTTTACTTCTAGTTGGATAGCCAAGCCCCACTAATTTAGGAGGACAGCTTGGCCCTCATAATGTATAAGTATTGAGGCTGTAGCCTTCGATGGGGACTTTTGAACCTTTGTTGCAAATTCTGAAGTACGAGCTACAGCTCTGTTTTTCTCTTTGTAAGCCATTTTTGGCATGTTGTTAGACTTATGATTATGATCTTTTAATAAAAGGCAGGCAAATTTGAGTTCAATTCTGAGTTCTTAGAGGAGCTATAGCTCTTAGGTTTGGGCCCAACCTGAGAGCAATAGGCCTCCTTTCTTTGTATTGTACTTGTCTTTCTTTCAGCATTATATTTCTTGTCCTTTACTTGCACTTGGAAACACAGTTTGCTGATTCGGATTTCTTGGTGTGGTTACATAGGTTAGTGTTATGAATAAAAGTTGCTTTCAGTAAGTTAAGTTTAGAGTGAGGATTGGAGTTAATCAGAGTTCGAAAAAAGGTTGAATGCACACTCACTTTCACCTCTGTTTGGGAACCGGAAGTGCAGACTGTGCCAACTACCAAAAACACTGTTTTATATGTTCATGCAAGCTTTAACGCAATAATTTCAGTTGTAGGAGTGTCCATGCACTTAGATCTTGTGGAGTAGTTCTTTGTTTCAGCACCATGCACGATTCTCCCTTAACTTACATTGTTGTTCTTTGGTTTTCAATAAAACAGTTAGAATAGGTTGATGAATTCTCGGTTTTGTGCAAGACAGAGGTGATTTGTTTCATTTACACTGCGCAGCACCACTCTATCATTTCCTTATCCTTCTCAGCCGTGCCTAAGCCATCTCCTTACCTCCTAGCTAGATCATTTGCCCACCAACTCTTCTATTATCCACGTTGTTTTATCTTTTGGGCCTTCCATTGCCTCTACCCTTCTATCGACCAACCAGCTTTACACACCCCCTCTCCATCTCATCTCTCTGTCCATAAGCCATCACAAGCTCCCCTCTCATCCTACCCATCCACCCATACAGTTCATTCACCCATCCATCACCCAAAACTCCGATTGCAGAACATCCTGTAGAAGTTAGCAGACTTCATGTAGAAATCCCGAGCTTCCTGTAGGATCCCCTGCAAACATCCTGTAGAAGCTTGCAAACACGGTTGCCAGGCATCTGAACATTGTGAACTTCTGTGGAATGATGTTAGGGATCCCCTGGAACCTCTCAGAGTCCTCCTGACCTTTCCCAAGCCTTCCTCCCCTTGAACTACCCCTGCACAGTCAAAGACCCAGTAAGAAGCACAGTCATAATCACTCCAACCACTTGAGCAAAAACACAAAAAAATGTTCTCTTCAGATGAAAGTAGTTTAGACTCATGCATCTCATCTCACTAGAAGTAATGGCATCATTTTTAGAAGTTGCATTCCCACCATTGCATCGTAAGAATTAAGCTGGTCAGATTAGGGTTTACTAGGGTTTCCATGTTTTGTTGGCTTTCAGTTCATTCTTGCAAAGTAGGTTAATTTCCTTTGAGATAGCTTTCATTCATCACTTAAAAAGTTTCTTCTAAGAGCATATAGAAGTTGGCTTGAGCCCTAGTGGACTTGTGCCAGCTGACCAAGTGACAGCTGCGACAAGAGCTAGTACTTGTGCATACAGCACTGGCGGTTCCAAGTTTGTTACGAACTACCAGATTGATAAAATTAGAGAAGGAAGCTCCACGAGTTGTAGCATTATTGCTACAATACTGGAGCCCACCATCTTTGGAATCAAGAGGGTTCCACCTCCCCAAAAGGTAAGGGATGTTCGGAGTTTCTTAGGATTAGCAGGGTATTACAGGAGATTCATTAAAGACTTCAGCAAGCTAGCCTCACCATTGTTTGGCCTGTTGGCAAAAGATGTGGAGTTTAAATGGACTGACGATTGTCAGAGGGCTCTGAATGAAGACTTTCAGTGAGGTTTGATCAACTGTTAGGCAAAGGATTTCCCAACCCAGGTGAATGAAAGTTTCATGTTCAAGAGTGGTTACAAAGTATGACAAACAGGCTCATTTTTCTCTCTTTTCCCCCACCATTTCTGGCAAGTACCTCTTTATTTTTGGCAAGCTTGAGGAGGATAACGTTTGCTTGATTATAAGCTCATCCTTCCGATGAGTCCAACTTAGTTTAAATTTGAACCCTAAGAAGGAGTGGTTTGTTCCTGTTTGTAATTGAACAGGTCCTTTACTGTGAAATTTTAACGAGTCCAGTATAGGAGAAACTCGACGTTTTACAATTTTAGAGAGTCTGAAAAACTTAAGAAGACTCCATGGTTGACCTTTTTCATAAATTTGTGTCTCCCAAGCCCGAAAAAGTATAAAATAATACTTGAGAGAACCGCTTGATCTTTTACGACCAAGAAGTACTTTTTGTCATTAGTGCCTTTGACCCGAAAAAGTAAAAAAGCGATCAATGACACGTCGTTTTATGACCGATATTGAATTTGAAACGACAAAAATCCGGCAATCTTTTCATGGTTTTTACGGTCGGAAAAGTGCTGTAAGTGGACCGTCTTTTAATTCCATTTTAACGAGTTTAAAAGAAACACTCGGCAATCTTTTGATGTTTTAGGAGTCAGAAAAGAGCTTAAAGATAACTCTACATGTTTTTTCGTCGAAAATGATAGATTTCGCCTGAATAATCCTTTATTCTGCACAAGAACACAAACATTACTCATACCTGTTTGAAATGGATAAAAATGTTGCAAAATACCTTTTCAAAGTGAAACATAAACAAATTTGCAATTTATTTACTCAAAAAACTTATAAAAAGGGCCTTTGTCAATTCATTTTTACCGTTTGAGTTTGGGTGAGAAAATAGTGCTTTGCTCAGAAAACTTCCCATGAAGATTGTGGAAAATCCAACCGTCGGAATCGAATGTCGTCTTCTCCAGGTAATCCACATCATCCCACTCTTCATTTTTAACCGTTTAATTTTTTGTTTTAGTCCTTTATTTCATTTTTGGGAGGGTTTTTAGGCGCAAAACTCGCGCGTGGGGGCCCGCAGGTTTACCATTGCGGGCCTGCAGACCCTGAATTTTTCTCCATTGGGAAAAAGCTCAGGGTCCGCACCTTCCATGTAGAAAAAGTGCGGTCCCACACACTGTGTCTAACCTGGAGGGTGCGGTCCCCGCCGCAAGGGTTTTGAACCCAAAAATTCTCAAAAATGGACCACACAAAATATTTTCTAGCATTTTAATTTGTCTTTATGCTTGATGCAGAGAGTACATCATGCTAGATTGGCGTGAACGAGAGCATGAGGACATGGATGCTGCCGCATGGAATCATCAGCCTTCACTTGATGCTTTGAGGGCGTGCGGATTGTACAAATACTGGGCCATTCCTGGCATGAGGGCTCAGGTGGATTTCTTACAGTCGCTGGTTGACAGATGGAGCATACAGGACCAGTGCTTCTTCATTGACGGCCATCAGCTCGAAATTGAGCCAGTGGACATATATTTCGTGACTGGTTTGCCTAAGAGAGGCGAAGACTTGACTCTGCACGGGACTAGGCCAGGTGGACAGTCTGTCGATAGCCTTCGGCTAGAGTACTACAACAGCCAGGCTAGAGACAAAGGGATAGACATAAAGACGATATCCTGTTCTAAGCTCATGGTGATTGCATTCACTATCACCGAACTTTGTGGAGCTACCACATTACATATTTCCACCGGATCCCAGATGCGTATGGCAGTTGATTGCTTTCGAGGCACCTTCTTCAACTGGTGCGATGCCATGTTGGCCAATGTGATAGGCCAACTTACCAGGGCCAAGAACGGACGACTAAAGACCTTTGGTTATGGGGCTTTAGTTGTGAGTTTTGGCCTGGAGAGGGTTCCTATGCTGATCCCACAACACCTTACTGTTGGAGCTGGGCTTCCTCGAGAGCCCAAACTGATGCGATGGGTCGCAGTCATGGCCCGTCACCCGGACGAGAGGACAGAGGTTGCTCGATTCAAACCTGAGTATTTCCAATGGCTGGAAAACCAGGTCTTTTCTATTCAGGACTTCCCTTATGCTGGGATAGATTTTTGTGGTGACCCAGACATGGTTCTACCACCAGGAGAGCAGTGGGACGAGTCAGGTAAAATCCTTTTCCACATTTTTCCTATTTTAATTTTTGTTATTTTTTCATCGTCTCAAAACTGATAGTAAAAATTTCAAATGCAGATGTGGGTCCACAGCGACCAGCTGCTCTCCGGCCTTACGAGAGGAGGAAACCAGTTGCACCCGCGCTAGCCCCACAGGATGAATCAACAGAGGTTTTGGCCGAGTTGGAGGGTCATCTTGAGCGCTTGACAGGAGATATTCCTAAGACCACTATAGACGACATTCCTTGTTGACTTCAGCGCTATGTGATTGGAGTCCCGGGACCTTTTAGGAGGTTCCTTTGCAAGGTGGCCCGTGCAGTGGTTTCTTATAGAGATCATCACCAGTGATAGGATGATCGCCTATTGTGGGCACATATGACATTTTTGTTTTTTGTACTTATCATTTTTGCCGATCATAAGGTGTTTTTTCAACCTATGATCGAGGATGATGTATTTTTGACACACTCCTATATATATATATATATATATATATATATATATATATCACTATTACCGGCTTATCTTGTAAATCATTTTATGGAATGGTTTTAAATTTACATCTATGATTATTGCAAATGTCTATTTAACATTCGAGAAGCAATTGCATCTGCTAATGTATTTAAAGACCTTGGAATATGCTGATATTCAATATAATCAAATTCACGTTCCAAGAGAAGCACTCTCAAAAATAATCTTAATAACACTGGATTTCTAATGGCATACGCTCTATTAAGTTGTAATACAACGAGTTCAGAATCTAACCTCACTATCAAACTCTGAATCCCAAATGAAATAGATTCAGATAATAACTCAATCACTGCACTATACTCGGCAATGTTGTTCGTTGTTTGACCGAGGCTTACCCCATGCTTAGATACTAACTCGTTAGAGGGCGAATAGATAACCCAAGCTGCGGAAGAGATGTTCCGAGTATTACGACAAGCACCATCAGCGAAACCAATGTATGTTTGGAGAGGCATCGACATCTGCAATATCAAGAGTAAAACCAAGATAAGCAGGAATAATGACGAAAAAACACTCTCTAAGCTAAGCACACTGTTTAAACTAAAACACACCAGCTAGAAAGAGAAAACTATCCTAACTAAATCTCCATACCCATTCTTTTAAGCATAATACCTCTTCAAGTAAAGGCCATTTCTGGGTTTACCCAAAGAGTCCCCATTAAAGTCTACCAATTCATAAGCCCCTTTGGCTAGCTTTCGCTTGACAACATAGGGACCATGCCACATAGGAACGAATTTTCCAGTGCCTAATTTATCATTAGCTTGATCATAAACTAAGACTAGATCTCCTTCTGAAAAATTTCGAGGGGTCACATTTCGATCATACTGAGCTTTCATGCGTTTTGTGTGAGTCTCGATTGCCAATGCAGCATCACGTCGATTCTCATCTAATTGAGCCAAGTATAACAAACAATTTTCCTCTTCGGAAGTGGCTGGAAGTAACTCGATGGCCATTTGCAGTGATGGGATTTCGCATTCAATGGGTAACACGACTTCCAAACCATAGACTAGTTGGAAAGGAGTGAACCCTGTTGATGTTTTTACTGAAGTTCGGTACGCCCAAAGCGCTGAAAATAACATGTTGTGCCAATTCGACCGATGAATCCCAATGATTCGTCAGATCATGATAACTAAAACTTTGTTGATGGAATCAACCAGACCATTTGCTTGTGGATAATAAGGGGTTGAACTATCGTGACGTAAACCAAGCTAGCCTGTAAGTTCGGTCATCATAACGTTTCGAAAATGACGCCCATGATCAGTGATTATCGCTTGTGGGACACCAAACCTAGCAATTATATGATTGAACATGAACATTGCAGCTGTCTTGCCGTCTGCCTCGAATGTAGGCATCGCTTCGGCCCACTTAGTAAAATAATCTACCGCAAGGATGATATACGCATGCCCCCCGACCGAGTGAGGGTTACATGTAATAAAATCGATACCCCATTTGGCAAAAGGACCAACGACAATTATACGGTGGAGAGAAGCAGGTGGAGCGCGCATCTTACGATCAAAAATCTGGCAGTTGTGGCATTTTCGGGCCGCCGTAATACAATCTTTAAATAAAGACGGCCAGAAGTAGCCAGCGTGCAATATCTTTTGGGCTGTGGCAAACCCAGACATATGACCGCCACACGCTCCAGAGTGACAGTCATTTAGAACCCTTTCAGCTTCCTTGTGAGTTAAGCAACGTCAAAAAACAAAATCCGCCCCACGGCGATAAAGAGTATCTCCAATAATCTTGAATTGTTGGGACTGGAATCGAATTTTTCGACGTTCTGACCTTGAAATTTCTGGCCTAAAGGATTGGGTCTGGAGATAAACGATGATATCTCCATACCACAGATCTAAAGTGCTGATTAGAAACAAGGATTCGTCTGCAATGGGCTCCTCCGCCACAGTTTTCGTGTCAGCACGCAGGAAGTCACACATTAACTCCGCAAAAACTAAAGATTTCTTAGACTTGGATTTCTCAAATTCCAAGTCGAACTCTTGCAGGATAACGATCCATTTAGAGTACTTGCCCCCTAGCAATTTCTTGGTCAAAATGTAGATCATAGGGTTGCAATCCGAAATTACTGTAGTTTTGCGTAGTAGAATGTAGTGACGAAAACGTTGGACATATTGAACGGCTGCCAATGCCAATTTCTCCACATGTGAGTATTTTAGCTCAGTTGGATTTCAAGTTCGACTAAGGTAATATATCACATGTTCAGTTCCTGATTCATCTTCCTGAACTAAAACCATTCCAATGGTGGAATGAGAAGCAGCGAGATACAAGAAGTAATCCTGGTTGTAGTTGGGAGGATGCAACAACGGTGCATGGGTCAACGCGTGTTTGAGTGCATCAAAAGATTTCTGAGCTATCTCATCCCAATAGAATGGAGTATTCTGTTTCAACAACCGGGTAAAACCCTTTGTAACCTCGGCGTAGTTAGGAATGAATCGTCGTAAAAAGTTTTCTTTCCCCTGCAAACTTTGGAGTTGGCGAAGACTCGAAGGAGGAGGCAATTTGATGATAGCTTCGACCTTTGAGGGATCAACATGAATGTCAGCTTTCGAAACTACAAACCCTAGCAATCGACCTGTTTCTATACATAAGACACATTTGTGTGGGTTCAACCAAATACGATAATGCCTACACCTCATAAAGATTGCTCGTAAATGGACGAGGTGATCAGCTTGATGTAATGAATGAGTAGGCAAGTCATCGAGATAAGGCTGCACAATGTGCTTGATGTCATGAAACGCATAAGACATCGCCCTTTGAAAAGTTGCTCCAGCATTCTTAAGCCCAAAAGGTAATTTTCAATAAGCAAATGTCCCCCATGGACAAATGAAAGCCGTTTTTGGTTGATCGGCAGGTAGAATGTTGATTTGATTGTATCCGGAAAAACCGTCCATAAAGGAGAATATTTCGCTGCCGGCACAGTCATCAATGATTTGATCAATATAGGGAGTTGGGTAATTTTCCTTTGGACAGGCTCGATTAATGTCCCTATAATCGATGCATATTCTTATTGTTCCCTGTTTTTTGTTAACCAGAACAATATTCGATACCCAATCTGTTAACGGGATCAGATAAATGAAACCTGCTTTCAACAGTTTTTCAACTTTTGCTTTAATTGCAGTAGCTTTTCGTGGGTGAATCTGACGCAAACGTTGCCGGACGGGTTTAGCGTCCGGGTAAGTCTTGATTTCATGAACAACAATTGCAGGATAAATTCCTGGCATTTCCTCGTAGGACCAGGCAAACACGTTGCCGAATTCTTGAAATAGGGCCTTATATATTTGAATTTTGTCATCTGTACACGAGGCACCTATATGAATGTTCTCAACAATTCCGGGCTCAACCGAAATGTCAATAGGAATAGTTCGAGAGATGTTTCCCAAATTTAACTCTGAATCAGGATGTTTCATTGGATTCTGAGATTCCTTGACATATTCAGTTGTAAAAATTGATGATAAAATCATTTTCAAAACGATCATCCTCAGGTAAAAATGAAGATCTGTGATGGAGATCTTCCCATGGTAAATCATCTACACATAGGATTTCACGAATTTTCTCATCAGAGTGAACAAGTTCAGAAAACGTGGTTAAATCCGAGGTTGATGTGAAAAGTGATTCCTCACAGACCACATTCATTAAGTCATTTTCGGTTGAACATGGGTTGGCAAAAGACTGCACGGCTTCATAGGCAATCTCATATGGACTCAAAGGCATGGAATTACCAAAATGAGTCTATCTCAGATTCAGAAGGGATGATCCAAGGATCATCATAAATAATGGTGTCTGATGTAATCATATGAATGGTTGAAAATGAAGATGATGCGTTGATTGGAGGAAAAGGAAAAGTTCCCAGTAAACCGGCATCTTTAACAAATCCTACTCCAACATCCTTATATGGGATAGTCGTTTTACCAACATGCTGAATACTCTCCGAAGAGGCTGGGTCAGATGAAAAGTAAGCCAGCTGGTCTATTGTTACGATCTTTCAATTATGTGGAAACTTTATTACTCGAAAGATTGATGAAACGACCGCTGTCATAGCGTAAGACCAACTTCGACCCAAGAGAAGGTTGTAGTCTAGAGGGGCATCAACCACCTCCACATCTAGACTAACGGTTTTTCCTTCAACCCCTATAGGCAAATCCTGTAGAATGCTAAAAGGATGAAACAAACGGCCATCAAAGGCCTTTAGAATTGTCAGGGATTGATTTAGCGAAGGAGAACCAAGAGATCTCCAACACTGTATCGACATAATACACGTTGAGGCTCCCTCATCAATTACAGTCCGATGAATAGGGCTGTTTTTAACTATCACTGGAATCTGGAAAGCCATTTGATGAGGCAACCGCGGTGTACTATTTTCTAGATTGAAAATTATTAGGTTCGGGTCCTGAACATCAACAGCTCCTATAGCCGACAAAAGTAATTTACGTTGTGCTAGGCATGATTGCAGCACTTCCAAAGCCGACATTACTGAGGGTGAAACAACTAAATCCTCAACAATGTTATAATTCTGAGTCGCTCTCGCATGTGGATTGAAAGCTGACTTTCGAAGTATACCCTTGGCGGGCGGTTTGATTACCAAGTCTGGATTAGGTTTCTCGATCTGTAGTGGATCGGAACCGGGAACTGAGGTTGACGGACTAGAATGAGAAGATTCTACTTCTTTACCATCAACAAGACTCTTACTACCATAATCTTGCGATCGAGTCGCAATCCTAACATGGGACATCATTAGTATGGGTTCTTCATTGGCACTCGAGGATGAACCTATCATCTTACTGTCTTGAGCCGGAAAAGGATCCTTCAAAACAGCAGGAGTTTGGGAACCTTTGACAATCTTCGCAACCTCTGCACAATGAGAGCAGTCTCTTTTAAAATGTTCATCGTCACAAATGAGACAAGGATAACGAGGTTTGCATTTTTCATCATTGGATTTCGCCTTTTCAGGTTTCTCCTTTGAACTTTTATCTTTTTTATTCTTCTTATTTCCTTTCTTCTTCCCACCGGATTTTGATTTGGCTGTAGATGACTCTAAAACGTGAATATCGGTGGAAATCTCTGCAGAAGAATCTCCTGTTGGGAATCATGCAAGGTTATAATGGGAGAAGAATTCTTGGAAGACTTCTTCTTACTTTTAGTGTTAACCGTGCCAATCATACCATCGGCGACATGAGATCCCGAAGGAGCTGTAGCGATTTGATTTTGCTTGGGAAGATCGGGAATTTTTTCGTGTAACGTACCCGACTAAGTATAGACCAAGTCAAGGTACTGTGCTTGAGAAATGACTTGCTCCTCAGTAACAACTCCGGCTTTAGCAACATCTTCAGTGATCTTTGGCAACAAAGATTTTACAAACCACTCAGCCAAGATTTGATCCGGAATAAATACCTTCACTAAATGACGTCGACGTCTCCACTCATGAATATGATCTGAAATGTAAGTGGATTTCGATTGTTTTAGCGAAGTTAACAATTCCGTGCCATTGTCATATCGGACTGGCAACTGAAAATAAGTTAAAAATGAGGTAGCTAACTGACTAAAATTATAAAAAGTGCCTCGTGGTAACTCAATGTACCACTTGGCCACGAGACCAATTAGAGTGTGCTGGAAAAGTCTAAGACGGATTGAATCATCTGTAATGGAGTTAGACGCACACCAGAGGTGGTAAGTCATCACATGGTTCGACGGGTCCTCTCCTGATTTACCTTCGAACTTGGGAATGTCACTGGGCAACTTATTTGGCATTGGCAGCCAAAACGGAAGATAATTAATGGGATCGTTCGTTAGGCGCGACAAGTCAGGTAAGTCCAAAGTTGCGATAAATGGTAACTGCTGATTAGGGTCCCTAAAACTCTGGGTCATGAGACCAGCCCCAGGAGGAGGATATCCAGGATAACTAGGAATAGGAATCGCATTCGGGATATTGTATCCTCCCGGAAAACTAGGATTAACGTGACCGTACTGGGGTTGTTGAGGTTGTTGATAAGTGTACCCACGATACGGTTGATACTAATAGACTGGCTGCTGCACAGCAGGACCGAATTGGTACTGTCCCTGGTACGGTTGATAGGTGAATTGTGGTTGACTTGTGACAACCGTACTTAAACCAGGTTTTCCTACAGACATCTGAACCGAAGTTTGAATTGTAGATCTAGACGATGGTAAAGATGTCTGAGGAGTAGATACAGGAACAGTAGAAACCAGAGCTGTCGATACTCCATAAGTAGGTGGGGTAGATTGAACAAATGTTGCGGAATTTGTAGCAGTCGTTTGAGGTGGATTACGAGGTGTACTAGGCCCAGGTTGAGAAACTACCCAAGGTACAAAAGTTTGAATGTTAGACTCGACTGGTTGCTGGGGTGTACCAGAAACTAAGGGTTGTCCAGTTTGAGACGACAACTGTACACTTGGCTGCAACACCTGTTGGGTTTGTGATGGATCCCACACTATATTCATTCCGGGGTACTGATCCATAACTGGTTGAGAATACTGAGGACCATAACCGGGTTGAGGGTAGGATTGACAATTGAAAGGTACATTTCCCGTTCCTTGAACAAATGTTTGACCTTGGGGTGGTTGGAAACCTTGGTTCAAGTATTGACCTTGGGGTTGATACCCTTGAGGCACATATTGATACTGGGGTTGACCTTGAGGTATAAATTGATATTGGGGTTGACCTTGGGGTACATATTGAGTCTGGGGTTGACCTTGAGGAATGTACTGTCCCATAGGTATGTACTGTCCTTGAGGTTTCCCCCCAGGAATTAATTGAGGCTGCGCCCCAGGTAGTAACTGGCCACCTTGAGGTTGAAGCTTGGGAATAGAACCTGACATCATAAGAATGTCTTCTACGCTCAACAACTTAGTACCATTGTTTCCAGTTAATAACCCTTGCTTAATGGGTTGAAGAGATGCTCCCGAAAAAGTACCAGAAAGTGACTGATACCCGGAGGGAACATAAGGACCGCCGTACAAAAAAGATTCGGGCGATTGAGTAAACATGGATGACTGTCCTGCCATATTGATGGAAGTATAAAAACCTCTAGGTGTTGGGTGATAAGGAGCACGAGGTGGTGAAAAACTTAACCCTGAGTTTTCTAGAAAATTAGTCAAAGAAAGATACCAAGAACTACTCCTAGGTGGACTGTAAAAAAATGATTCACGCTCCCTTAGTTCGATAACAGGTTGATTTTCAGGGATAGGGATGCCTACTTCTTCTTCCGGATCAAGCTCCTCAATAGAAATAAGTCCAGAAGGAAGATCTTGGGTGATTACTCTTTCTACCCTAGGTGAACCAGGACCACTAGAAGTTGGAGAAACAACACCCGATGTCGGAGTAGCAGCAAATTCACTTTCAGGCTCAGATATTTCAGGTTCTTCACCTATATCACTAGTAGATGGAAAGATACCAGCGATTTCAGAGACAGACACTGACTGTGGATTATACTCTACTACTAATGGTTGAAAATCAGGATGTACTATCAAAGAAGATTCTCCTTCCTCAGGTGACCCAATTCTACTGTCTCTAGGAGTTACGAGGACTTTTAAGCCTTCAAGTTGGCTTGGTACTTCCTCAGGAGGTTGGCCCCGAAGTCTATGGGACTTCCTCAATAACTCAGCCACGTTTACAAACTCAAGAGACTGGCCCCGAAGTCTACGGGACTGTCTTGGTAATTCAGCCACAGTTGAAAAATTTTAACTACTTCACACGCAAACAAAGTAAAATCTCAAAGAAAAGCTCCTAAAGTCTCTAAAGAACCAAACAAATTTGAATCACACGCCTAAAGAATCTAGGAGATCAAACACACACAAATAGTAACTTTCCGAACTGAAAACACTAGTTGGTGATGAAATCCAACGTCACAGAGTTCAATACAGAAATGGCGGTTGGAACAGTTACCCCGACAACTTGCTTAATGAATAGACTGGCACAAGTTCCTCCACTTAACCGTCTCGAGTGAAGTGAACCACCCAGAAAATCCTAGTGAGTCTAGCCGACGTCTGCTCTAGGTACAGTGGGATCTTCCCACCACTGTCACCTTAGGAAGAATCCTAAAGAATATGGCCACGAAGGTTACCAACTTAGACAAATACACCTGGGGGAACAGTCTACGATCCGATACGCACGCAAGGGTAGAGTAGCAAGCTCAATCCCCTTGAAGGCTCCTTGACATAATCCAAGGTTTACCAACAAGTGACCCCAGGCTCCTTGACAATGGTTAATCCAAGGTTTACCATTTTTAATACGTGAATATCTGGAGTCGTTCCCAATGAGGAAGGATTGATTCCCACACTGGTTCGGACACGATCTCGTGCTTCTCCTTTAATAGGAGCTTTCCCAGAGTATAAATGCAACAATTAGATTTCTTCCCTACCACAAGATACAACTACTTGTTTGTTTTTACTGTCTTGGAGAGTTAATTACTCTCCTACTCCAAGATAGTAGCCTAAGCTAAGTTGGTGTATGAGAGCCCTAGAAATAAAAAATTTACTAGGTGAATTTTACTTTAAGCGTTAATTTTAGTGGTTTTTGTTTAAGTCCAAAGGTGCGGAGATGAAACTCGTGGTATGAAGACTCAACTCAAAATCACTAAAAATGCACCTAAGATGATCTAAACAATCTTTTTCTCTTCGATGAACTTCTAAACTAAGAAAGAGTTTGAGAATGCAAATACTTTGTAAACACAAATCTTTCTCAATCAAACAAATTAAAAGAAGAGCTTTTCCTTTCCATAGCACTCAAAACGAGACAACTAGTTATTTCAAAAAAAAATCCCTTTTTCGTTTCAAAGCACTCAATCACTACAAAAAACAAACTTTTTGTTTTCAAAAGAGATTTTTATATTTTTTTTTAAAAAACTCAAAACTAATGAAAATGTCTAACTTTGAGATATACAAATTATAAAAACCTATTTGAAGTCAAAGCCTACTAAAAGTCTTTTTTAAGGATTTTTTACTTAGCTAGATGTAAGCTAAGGACCAATTTATGCAGAATAAAAAATAAGTCAAGAACAACCAATTTTGTTTTCTTTTTGAAAATGAAAATCCAAACTTTCAAATACAAGCTTTTCGAAGCTTTGTAAAGAGAAAACTCAAAGCGGATTCCTCAAACAAGGGGAGATTCCATAAATGTTCAGACTCATAAGAAAGCTGGTAGACACTAAGGTGATCTAAAGTCCCTACAGCTTCTAAGCTCAGAGCCACTACACAACCAAAATGAAAACAAACCCAACGAGCAAAACGCCTAGGAATTTCACCTAAAACCCTTATACTAACGAAATCAATCCAAGGAAAGCTTCTGACAAGTTATATGCAGGTCTGGGCAATGGATAACAATTTCTAAAGACAAAATAAGCTGACAAACAGAGGAAATCTTAGGGTTTTCAAAATTTTGACAGGGTCCGCAGGCCCACAGTTGGCACAGGTGTGGTCCCGCTCTATGCTAAAATCCAAGCGGCGGGTAGGTACGCACTGTGTCAAACGACTAGGGTGCGGTCCTCTCCCAAAGCTATGAAAAACAAAAAATAACCTTGGATCTATAAACTCTACCCACTTTTACACATAACAAGCCAAAAACAGAAACAAAAATAGAGTTTCTCAGGTCAAAGTAAAAACAAGGAAAACGATCAAGTCCCCAGCGGAGTCACCATTTTGTCACACAGAATAAGTCGATCTTGCGGACAAGATAGACCTTCCTAGAATCTAAAGAAGACCTAATGACAAGCAAACCAACCAGACACTATCTTTCTCTAAATATGCTTTGATAAACAAATAGCAAACAAGTGTTTTTAGGGTCTACCTTAGGTCCAACACAAGCTTGTGGATGCCCTCGCTCCTTTGATCCAGGTGAGCTCCTTTTCGCGAATTTGTAAACACAAAAAAGGCAAACAAATTAAATAGCACCTGAAAATCCAATTGCATAAATCATATTTAACATGAAATTCAAGGAGTCCATGTAACAAATAACATGAGATACTTGTTGAGAAAAATTGAGTTTGATTGTATTAATTCAAAAGAAGAAGAACTTTACAACCTTTGCCTTGACGCTGTACAAGCTCCTCCCAGGGTCCAGCAAGAAGTCTCCTCTACTTTGACAAGTTTCAATCACTCCCCAATGAAGCCAAAAAGGTGTGTGATCTCTCCTCTTAAGCTCAACTAGGAAGTCTTGATTTCACCAGAATTTACCCTAAAAAATGTTCAGCTTCTAACCTCTCCAGCAACCAGCCCAATGCCTATATTTATAGTGCAGTGGAGGGAGGTTACTAGGTCCTCCTTCAAAGGGATAAAGCCCTCCTTCAAAGGGATAGCTCCTCTCATCAAGGGATTAGCTCCTTCTCTTTTGGGATGCATGAACCACCTCAGAGTGAACAATCCACGTCAAAATTCCTTCTAGAAACCTCTAGAATTAACCCAAAGTGAGTTTTTTAAGATAAAACTTGCGCCTTTTGACTTTCACAAGGGTACGCACCTACACCGTTAGGGATAGAGTGGGCAGGTCCGTAGTTTTTGTACACAGAAGGTGTGGGACTGCAGGTGACCATGAGAGAAAGTGCGGAACCAAAGTTACATTGATTTTTAATGTCTTTCTCTCATTTCCAAAGCTTGATTTGAAGAACTGAGGTCTGAGACTTGCTTAGGAGGACAGTACAAGTGATGATAGACCCATACTGACTGCAAATAATCATGGTGATGATATTTTTGCGTAACAGTTATCATTCAAAAAATCGGAGACATATTCTTGTTGTCGTTGGAAATATCTATCTTCCTAAAGCAACTTTCCTCTTTTCGATATATTCAAAACTTGGTGAGTCATTCCCAACTTTAAGTTCATCTTTAAAATCATGAGAGTACCATTCTATTACACATTAGAGTTTGATTTATACTATAAAAACTATCCCATTCTCGCTTCGAGACATGAAGCCGTAGATAAATACCAAAGATCACTTTTGTGCATTCCATTTTGAGCCCAATCTAACGCTCCAAACTATTTTTCTATAGAAACCAAATCCAAAAAACTGAAATTGTGATCACATTGTAATCCCATATGGGTTGAATCCTCCTCTCTCCGATAAAATCCTCAAGCTTGTTGAATCCATTGTCAGCCTCTTCCTAGAAGAGGGAAAGTAGATTGGTCCCTTCCTGCAAGATAAGTTGAGGGTGCTTTGCATTCAGATGTTGTCAGTGGAGGTTGTTATAGTGATCCCTTAGACGAGTCTAGCCTTTAGTGCAGCGAAAGGTAAAGAAACACATGTGAGGATTTCCCTTTTGGTTGGGCTCCATTCCTCTTCATTTGGAAGGTCCTTCATGCCATTCCCAATCTTTCCAAAGATGATATGGAAGATTTTCTATCAATGCTAAGTGCATGTTGATTAGACAAACATACATATATATATAGTGCTCCATTGCAGGTGTGATCTGCTAATGTTCTCTCATGCAGTAAAAAATATTTATTGCCTTCATCAACTAAATTTTCACGGCTTCATGCAGATAAAACACTAAGGTCACATGATTCAGGTTCATCCCATAATGATTCATTTTTTCAAAGAGTTTTAGTGCCTCCTTGCCCTAGTCATGCATTGTGTATCCTACAATCATTGCATTCCATGAGAATATACTTCGTTGAGGCATTTTCTCAAATAATTCAACTTACTTATGAATGCACCCACATTTTGAATACATTTCGATCAAGGAATGCACCCCCGTGACATCAAACATGAATCCATTCCTACTTATTTTATCATGGATCTCCGTACCCTATTCTAAAGCTTCTAAATTGACACATACTAGAAGAATAATGACAAATGTTTTTGAGTCTGGCTTCATACCTACCAATTTCATTTGTTGAAAAAGCTCCAAGGCTTCTGCACCATGCCCATTCTATGGAAATCCTGTTATCAATGCATTCCATGAGACTACATTCACATCAGGAATTTCCTTAAATAGTTCCAGGGCTCCCTGAACAAGTCCATTTTGTGTATAATCTATAATCATTGCATTTCATGACATGAGGTCTCTATGATGAATTTTTCCAAATAATTACCATGACTTTCCTATCATACATATCAATAAGTGCAGTCATCACCACAACATCGAAATTGAAATCCACTTTGAATTATTTCTTAATGGATTTCCATACCGTGCTCCAAGCTAGCACAAGCTCGAAGAAGACTAACAAATGTTTTTGAATTAGCTCTTATGCCCATCAATTTCATTTCAAAAAATAGCTTCAGGGCTTCCTTACATTGCCCGTTCTGTGTAAATCTTGCAATCATGGCATTCCATGAGACCACATTCCCTTGAGGCAATTCCTTAAAGAACTTTAGGGCTTCAGCAATGAGTCGATTCTATGCATATCTTGCAAGCATGGTTGTTTGTGAGACAACATTTTGTTGATACATTTTGTTAAACAAATCACGTGCCTTCCATATACTTCCACATTTTACATACATGTCTTTGAGGGAATTTTCTATAACCACATCATATAGAAACCCATTTATAATTATTTCTTCATGGATCTCCACACCTAGTTCTAGGGCTGCCATGTTACTGCAAGATGGAAGAATGCTGGCAAAGGAAATGGTCTCTCTCAATTGTCAATGCCATTGAGGTTGGCTTGGCCCCTGATGGGTTTAAACCAACGAGGGCTCTGTCTATTCAACCTCTTGTGGATGGCTTTGCACTCTATGGCATAGCTCTGGAGACAGTCTATACGATTAAACTGGGAGGAACTAAGATCGATTCTAGGAATGATACTTTGTGAAGAGTTTGGGAGATTGTTTAGAAGTATTTGAAGATAAAAACTACTGCTAAGAGTGCTTCTATTAATCTCGGCTTTATCAAATACAATTCTCTTGTCAATGACGTTATATCTCCTAACATGGTCTATGCAACAACACAGTAAATGGTTGTGAGTGCATTCATAATTGTAAACCCAAAATTTCAACATTTCTTGGACTTTTAGTGTGGACTCTATTCTCACATATTTTGTTCAGATGTATTTATGTGATATTGGTAGCTGAGCTATATATTTGTTGATTTGCAGTGCCTATATCAATGGCCAATCGGCATTAGTGGACTTTGATATGTCTAGCAAGCCAAGGGGGTTGGATGTGTCTTTCTATCGAGACTTTCTTACCAACACTTTAGTTGGGGCGAAGCTAGTCCAAATCCAACCTGGGTTGACAAGTCCTCTATATGATAATACCAGTGTTAATGCTATACTAAATGGGTTGGAAATAATGAAGATAAGCAGTCCTGCTAGAATTCTGGATGAGCCCTATCATGTTCATGGAAATAGTCCTATGAACTCCAAAAGAAAAAATGGGAAGATGGGACCTATTATTTGATCAATTGTTGGAGCTTTTGCTACACTGAGACAACTAGCAATAGGGTATTGCATATATATCCACCCAAAATCGAAGTAAAAGAACTCCCCTCCAACCGGTTGTCTCTTTCTTTGCATGGTGTGAATTCAGAAACTATGACCAGCAAAGTTTCCCAAAGTTCCCACAAGAGTGGTACTGGTAGCTATGTTTCGTCTGCATCTTCAAGTATGGGCCATTTCTTTATATTTGCAGAGATATAATAATCCACCAACAACTTTGATGAAAATTTTATACTTGAAATGAGAAGTTTTTTTGAAGTTTATAAAGGTGAACTAGAAGATGGGACAATGTTTTGCTAAATGATTTTGTCAAACATATCACTTGCAGTTTATATTCTTCCCCATTTCACATACATCCTTACAAAGGGATTCCATACAAACATATTCATCTCAAAACCACTCCCTTGATTCATTCATGAATCTCCATGCCTTTTTCTAGAGTTTCCAAAGTGGCACACATGAAGAACCGTATAAAATCTTTTGGATCCTAGCCCAATACCTTTATGTTGTATCTTTTCAGAGTTTTAGGGCCTCAAGAGCATGTCAATTATGTGCATATCAAGCAGTGATAGTGTTCCATTAGACCACGTTTTGTAAAACAATTACCATGCCTTCTCTATAGTTTCACATTTCACATGCATGTCTATGAGGACATTTTCCACACAGCCATCCAACTAAAATCTAATTATAATTATCTTCACACCACCTTCTAAAGCTTTCAATTTGGCACACAATCAGAGAAATTAAATGCCCTTTTTAATTTTAATTATGTTTTATGCTAGTTTTCAAAAAAAATTCTTAGTCATAGGGTATATGATATTAAGTTGTAGTTGGTGGACTTGGTCAATGGTTGTTAGAGGTAGTTGGTGAATTTCCAGGCCGTAGTTCAATGAATGGTGCGGTCTCTTTTTTGATCCAACAGTAGTCCAAGAGGTCTTAAAATCCCATAATTTAGTTCCTCCATAGAATCATTTGTCTTGGCAAATAATTGATTGCTACAACCTGCTCTATTTGTCTCCCCTTCATTGCCAAGGAAGGTATTAATTTTGCATCATAGACATTAACTTTTGTTGCAAGAATTGGAGTCTTCATGCCTTCACCAATTTTGCGGAGTTTTTTGCTAGTTTGCTCGAACAAGAAGAATGAACAAATATGTTTTTCCTATCACTGCAATCTACACCAATATGGAAAACATTCTTTCACAGAATCCTATCTCTAGTTAATAAAAATTTACCATTTTGAGATGCTTCTATATCATCAAATGTTGTTACCATGATCGTGTATTATGGTAGCAATCTTTGAATAGGAGATCTAAATAAGAATATCTGCAAAAAAATGTACTTGCAATGAATAGATGAAGGGATTTTATACAGACATTGATGCTAGCGCCACCATTTCATTCAAATCTGGCAATGTTGACTGCATGGTGCATGCTGATGTACACTATGGAATGTTATTAAGAGGACTTGTGCATGAAGTCTTATGTTCCTGTTTAGTATTGGTGCACACTACTACTAAATGAACAAGTTCTTAACTTTCACTGTCGTACAACAAATAGCTGCAACAAGGCATAAACAAATGACTCTACTAGTACCAATTTTCTGGTCACAACTTGTAGATCCCTTCTTTGACTTCTTAACATTAATTGTATGAATTATTATCTTTTCACTAGGCACTGATTTAGTTTTAGCTCCATTCAAGCCAAAATTATAGTTCTAGAGTATTGATTTTGTATTAGTGATTGAAAGATTTTGCTTAACAACATCATTTCCAATGTGAAATACAATAATCCTTGATTATTCAGCAGAATCCTCTTCTCCATCCTTACTGTTAAAAAATTCTGAAGAAGCATTGAGAAAACACTTTCAACTTTTTAGAGCACACGAGCTGTGAACTGGGGTGTTGACTTCATCTTTACAATTCTCAAGATGACCTACATGTTCCTCATCACCTACTAATTCCACTTCTATAGAATTTTCAAGTTCATAGCATCTCTTCTGAGCTTCTTTGTAAAGCATTGTCAAATTCTAGAGCATTTGACTTGTGAACTAGGGTGTTCAACTCATTTTTACAGTCCTAAACAACACCTACATGTTCCTCATAACCTGAATATTTCCTTTCTGTATAATATTCTAAGTTCTTAGAGTCATATCTTTTGATCTTCTTCATAATGCTGAATATATTTTGAGAAACTTTGTTGAGTAGATTCTTTAATATAAGATTTAGATAAGCCTAATAATTCATTGATGAGGGCTAATAAGCAGTCTTCCTCTCCTATTATAATTTCTTTGCATCTAGAAAAGCTACCATTGATGGTGTGCACCTATGAGCCAAGAATGGTTCGAAGGTTCTCAGGTGGAAAGTAAGCAACATCCATTCTCCTTGGATACTAATTAGGTAGACAATGGCCCCATTAACAAGTATTTTAATTCTATCATCAATATAGCACTAATTTTCTGCTTCTGCAAGAACTGCAATGGAAGGATTGCCACTAAGTAGATAAGAAACAAAGTTGTTATCTAACTGCATTCCATTTGTCAAGTATCTGAATGATACTAGCCTCTGTGCTATCGCTTAAGATCTAACAACATCAACTGACATTGATCCTTCTGCTACTTAATATTGTGGGCCCCTGTAGCTAGGGTAATGATCCATGAGAAGAGTGTACTGCAATTGATACTAGTCTCATATGGACCTTTACCAAATCTTTGCAACTCTAGGACTAAGGCACTACATTGCCCCGCCTCACCCTTGCAGGTTTAGTTGCATGCATGGCAAAATTTATCTCTATCTTGTATAAATTTTTAACTTGAACACATTTTTTTTACTTTTCCAATATAAGCATGCTTCATATATGTCTTCCCTCTACTAAACATCACATCATATCCATGATTTTCAAGTACAACTACAAAATCTAAATTTTTCTTTAGACCAGGCACATACATTACATTCTTTAGGTGAAGATGAGAGTTTGACTCCCTCTTAAAGGTGACCATGTCAGTCCATTTGGTATTATACTTGCCATCATCTCCAAGTTCTATGTATAATTGTAGGTCCTTCTCCTCTAGGTTCTTGAAGAACTCCTTATTATCATATTAAATGAAGTACCAGAATCTAAATACCATACACTACCTCGTATAGTACTTGTCATGCATGCAACGAGGGTGAAATCCAACTCGAATTGTGATGTGAGAACACCACCTCTTAATGCTCCTGCGGGCTTATTACGAGATTTCTTATGTGGACACTTGGTTGCATAGTGTCCATATTCATGGCAGTGAAAACATTTAATTTTACTGAGGTCTTTCTTCTTGACATAGTTATGGATGGATTCTACCTTGCTTTGGGCCTTCTTTCCCTTGGCTTTCTTTCCTTTGCTTGCTAGACAAATTTTTTTCTTCCTCCTTAGTTTTGGATGTGACACCATATCTTGTGCTTCTTCTAATCTCCTCTTACACTAAATCATACCAAAGCCTCTCCCAATTTTGGAATTTGTCTCTTCCATTAACCGAATTTTGAAAGTTATGTCAGGACTGTTGAAGAATGTAACTAGGTTCGATATTCATATTTTTACTTGAGTCATAATGAAATATATTTATCAAAAGAAAGCAAAAGAAATTTTATTATTAATTAAAATGACTTTCTAAAGCATGGGTTTCTTTCTTGGGTCAATTTTCATAGGTCAAGCCTCCATTCTAGGATTTTAGGATTTTTATATAAGCCAAAGTAAAATTTATTTTGTCAAAAGTCTCCTCCATCAAGTCATCTTGCAAAGTCAGTCTCCAAAAAAATCCTTCAAAACTCGGCTTCACAAAAAGGATCAAGTTGGCTTATTTTACTATGGTAAACAACTATATATAGACGTGTAAACTTCACTCTAATTGACGAGAGTAGAGATGAATTCGGTGTACCTCAGAGATACAAATTCGGAAATTTCAGAGAAGAGTTTAGTGAATCTCAGTGAGGAATTCGGTGAAGTTCCAAGATGTTGAAGTGTTAGTGCAAGTAGAAATATTTTAGGGCTATCACCACCACAGACCGAAGTCTAGGTTGTCACCACAGGACCAAAACTTGGGCTACTACCACATGACCAAGACATGAGTGTATTGCAGTGTTTGAAGTATCATTTTAGGACCAAAACTTGGGCTACCAGCACAACATCGAAGCATGAGTGTATTATAGAACAATGTGTGCTACCAGTATAGGATTGAAGTTCACTAAAGGACCGTATTATTATATGTGTGCTAACACTAAAAGACCGAAGCGTATTATGTCATCATATGAGTAATACCATCATAGGACTGAAGCTTGTTTGGAATGCCACATAACTAAAGTATCAAAGCTTGTTTTGGACTGTTAAAGGACTTAAGCATAATAGAGATGCCACAGAACTGAAGCATGATGTGATAAGGTTGACTTGATAGATGGAAGTAGTCCTTAATCTAGGATGTAGGGTTTTTTCCTTGGTTTCATGCCTACATCTCATGTCATCCACTATTTATTGATCGCCATTAGTATTGATGATAATAAAAATTTAAATCAAAAGAATAAAACTAATAATGAAACATCACAAGTTAATGTAATAATAAGATAAATCAACTAAATTTCCACCCTATTGGATTTCTCAACATGGTATCAAAGCTATGGTGGAAGAATATTGAAGATCGCCTTATTGGAAAGAAGGAAATGTAGTTACTCCCTGATCTATACATTGAAGGACCAAATGGTTAATTAAGGATCGAGTTGTCTGGAATAGAAAGCAAATGTGTAAGGCTCCTTTTAAGTAGTCTGAAATACAAATTTGTGAACACAACACCATCAAAGAAGCTAGCTATATAGAAATATATCAAGTAAGAGAAGATCCTTTGTTAAAAACCATGAACCTCGACAATAATATAGAAAGTTGACCTTGGACTGTCATCTAATTTATTCAAAGGATGAAATCCGAATGAAATAAATTGATCCTTGTAACCAAAAGGGATAGAGATCCTAGGCACATTCATAATATGGACAATATTTGATCTGGAAGTCTCCTCAAACAAAGGGAATTCAATGAACTAGCTCAAAAAAATCAAGTAAGTGTTGTCACTATTCCTTATCAAATGCATATGAAACAAGTCTAATGGACTATCAAATCAAAGGTATGTAAACAGAAGGTACTTATGTTTATTTAAATGAGCTCCTAGATTTAAAATATTATTAAAATCTTAGATGGTCCATATAATCCTTGTTTATAGTTAGTCTAGGGTAAATATTGTAATCCCTAAATGACCTACGAAATACTCATACAAGAGACTTAATCCTTATCTTCTAGGGTTTATAGGTAATATAGGATGTCAAGTAAAATCCTAGTAGCCTAGGATTCTGTCCTCCATTATTAATCTAGATTGAAAATTAACATCATGTTCTTGATATCACATGTTTTGCTTGAAAGTATTTGTTATAGGTATAAAATATCATGGCTTAATTCAAAGAAATCACTTCAAGTAATCCCTACAAGGATTCTTAAGGAACATCTAGAAGTATGTTTTAGACTATAAACTTTATAAAATTCTCTTATTATAGAAGTTACGCTCATTATCTTTTGAAATTTGTGTTACATTATCAACATTATTGTGTCTATCTCCCTAAATCATAAAGATTCTTATTTGGGTGATTAATCATTAGATAAATCTACCCTATTTATACATGTGATCATTCTTATGGAACCCTAAAAAGGTTCTTTGTAAATCCATAACCTAAGGTTAAGTCAATGCTAATGTGAAAACCCTAGTCTTCTTAGGTTTACTGATGAAATCTAGAAAATTATACTCTTTTGATGTTTGGAGTTTTGATGATGTCATGTTTAGAGTTTTGGTTTTATTAAGGAAACCCTAATCCTTTAGCGTTGGATATTTGTGACCTTTAGAGTCTTTGGAAGATTAGGGTTTAATGTATTATGTACCCTAGATCTTTTAAGGTTTGGTAGAGTTGATAAGAAAGACCCTTATTTAGCCAAAGATGATGTCCTAGGAATGAATCCCTATGTGTGTGTTTGTCCTTCTGATCAAAACCCTAGCCTAATTGGAATTGTTATATGTTTAACTTTAATGTTTGATTTATGTGTCTTGGGTTCGCTCGAAATATGTTGTTATGATATAATTGTGCATGAATATGAAATCATAAATGTTTACATGTGCTAACCTAATTGTTGATGCTCAGTGTTCTAGGATTTGTAGCTAATCCCTAGCAGAAGTCAGATGTTCCACAATATAATTATGATGATAAAATATAGGGTTTACAAAAGGTTAGTCATATTTTTGAAACCTTATATTGTGTTGTGAAAGGTTTTTGATTATTGATATCTAAGGCTTAGTATTTAATGGAATCTTGGGTTTGCATTAAATCCTAGTAGAAGTCTAACATTTGAAATCTAAAGCTGTTAGAAGCATTTTCCTTGTTTGAAATGCTTCTAGGGTTTGCAATATGTCATAGAAGTTTCTGTCATATCTCTGAAAGAAATATTGAAGCCCTAGATATAATGAGACTAATATATTGATTGAGTTACTTTAATTGATGTGATCTAGGGTTTGTAACAAAACTCGAACAATAAGTTGAAGTATAGAAGTATGTGTCTCTTGTTGATTATGAACCTAACTATGTTTAGCCAGTATTTGATGTTAAATTCTAATGCTTACATTATTGAATGATTCTAATATAGTTATGCTTATATATATATATATATATATATATATATATATATATATATATATATATATATATATATATGTTTTTGGTTGTGCTTGATGTCTAAGTTGTGTAGGTACACAAATATTCAAGAATTTGAAGATATTAGTAAGTGAAGTTGATTTGATTTACAAGCATGATGAAGGAAGTTATATGAACAAGATGACTCTGATAAGAAGGATGGAAGCCATGAAATATTCTATGATGATATAGAAAGAAGTTGATCTCCCTAAGTTAAGAGGGAGTCTGGATAAAATATAGGGTATATCTCCCAAGTTGAGAGGGAGGGAATATTATAGTCATAATGGATGGATACCTTGAAGAATAACTTGGAGAATTAATATTGAGGTGTCACTGAAAGAAGGAACAAAAGATTTGGTTGTTGCATGTGAAGCAGGAAAGGAAGTTGAATGATTGAGGAAACATTTGTCAATATTTGTTTGAGAAGCCTCAAAGTCCTACTATTATGATGCAGCATCAAGAAGTTAGAAGACCCTTAAGGTTTGTGTTTACTCATGAGTATTTGAAAAGTTGTTACTAATTGGGGTTGCGACTGTTTAGGTATGTAGAATTGCTTGTAGATTCACAAGCTCATGTAATATACTAAAGAAAAAGACAAGAATCTACTTCTACTTTCAACTAGCGGAATCCAATAGATTGATGAAAACAATATGAACAATAAGAAGATAAATCAATGACACATTACACAATAAGTATCCTTAGAAAGTCTCAGTTGAAAACCCCACTATTTGTATTGCATTAAATCAGAAATTCAAGATGAGAATACAATGCTTGTTCTCACAAGAACAATCCCAACACAAGTATAATCAACTCTCAGCTCACAAGCTAGCTCAAGCCAAATCCTTATCCTATTCTACAACTCTCCAAGCCCCTATTTCCTTGCACAATTCCTATGGATGAATAACCCATATAAATTGGAATCCAGTGCTTCTGAAATTGTACAATCCAATCTAGGTTGACTTCCTGAATGCATATGTGATCTATACAACTCAGTAAATCATACAATTGATAGTACATTGTTCCTACACGCTAGTCTCAATTAGGTCTTTCTCATAATCAACATGCATGAGTTTCTGATGAGGGAATATTCAATTAACTAAAGTGACACTTATGGATGCACTAGTGCACCAACTGGTTGTTAACTCTCTATTAGTTCCACATATAGTTTGGAACTAATTTAACTAAACATAACTTAGTAAACCGAGTTATCTAATTACAACTCACAATTAAACTCATCATGGACCCCTAAAACTTAGGGAGAAGATATACATGACTTCCAAAATACTTTCAACTAGAAATTCCTAAGTTAACTAAATCCACTTAACTTAGTTAACTATTACAAGTTGCTATGAGAAAAGAATTACAATTTTAATTCACAATCTAATTCAAGGACAAATTAAATTGGAATGGATTCTATTTTTAACAATTCTTGTTGTTATTTTCAACACTCCATCTCAACAAGAAAGGAATTCAACCCAATCCTGATCCTGAACCTTTGGAAAGTTTTGCATGTAACACTTCTCTCTATTATTGTTGCTACAACAACTCCAGAAACAAAAAATACATTCAACCTAAATCAGTATGATGCATCTACCATCAAAGTCTCTAAATGCTATTGCCTCTGTTAACTAAAAACTTTGTGCTTCTTCTGACTCTGCCTTTCTGCATCATTGTGAACCCTTCTCTACGCTCTTCCGTATATGACTATTCTAGCCTCTGTCACGCTGATCTCTGACTGCATCAATCGCGACTGATTCCTCTCACTACTATGTACTTTTGGCTCCGTAGCAAGGTGAAATCCATGAGATAATACCTCTCAATGGACCCTATAAAATTTCAGCCCTCTTGGGACTATCACTTCAAATCACCCCACCTCACATCTGGAGGTATGGCTGCATATGCTCCCTCTTCCAACTTGGCTCAACATTTCCCCTGACTAGAGGTCTCTGCTTGTGTGGATGCCTCCACTCGGTCTCCTCTCTACTTATCCAATTGTGACTACTCCAAAATTTTCTGAGACTGCTTTTGAGGCTTCTTCTAGGGCTACATGTTGAGAGGTAATTCACTTTCCCTCTCAACCACCAAGTCTCTAACATTTTCATTTCTCCTCCAGGATTTTCATGCATCTTGTACCTAGTGATCATACAGGTGCTTGTCTCACATGCCAATCTGTTTCATTTGTCTCATGGCATTGTGTTTATGGAAAACTTTTCCCTTACTAAAAATCACATCATAGCCATAGTCTTCCAATACTGCGACTGGAACAAGATTCTTCTTTAGTCCTGGAACATACATCACATCTGTGATCATGAGAGGGGAGCCAAACTCCCTCTAAAAGGTAATTGTGCCCAATCCAGTAGCATTTTACCTCCCATCATCTCCAAAATCTATGTTTTTCTTGAGGTATTTCTCCTCAAAATCACTAAAGAGATCTCTATTCCCTGTCATATGGAATGAGGCACCATTGTCAAGATACCACACACCTCCCATGACAGTGTTTTCCATGCATGCAATGAGAGTGAAATCAAGTTTTAAATGTGAAGCTAGAGCTTCACCTACTATCGCTACTGTCGACTCCTTCTTTCTTGTTTTCTTCTGTGGGGATTTCTTAGCATAGTGCCTGTGCTCGTGAGAGTGAAAACACTTGCCTTTCATCAAGTCCATCTTCTCTCCACCCTCCTTGCCTTGGGAATTATTTCCCTTGGCCTTCTTTGTCTTACTCACTAAGGAAAAATCCTCTTCCACTTCCTTGGAAGAGGTCCCATCTCTGGTGTTCCGATGAAACTCCTCTTGTACCAAATCCAACCACAATCATTCCAAATATGGTAGCTTCTCCCTCCCATTGATAGAGTCATGATAACTATGTCATCTATTGGGAAGTTTTAGAAGAGATAGGCTCACCATATTAGCCTTAGCAATAGTGATTCCAACACTTCCAAGCTCATATCGACAATGAGAGAACTTGGTCAAGTGATTTGGAATTGAGTCACCCACCTCCATTTTCATTTTTCGAAGTTTATCTTTCAATGCCAACTTCATATGGTCACTGTTGTTCTGGAAAAGGTCTGTCAATTCTTTCCATATAGCATATCGAGTCTCCTTCTCATGAAGATTCGAGACAATGTGGTCTTGAACTCCCTCAAGGATTATCTGCCTTGCCCTCGCCACACACTTCTTCCATTAGGCCAGATCTTTTGCATCTGATGATGGTGGCTTAGGAATGTCTTGATCAATAAATTCCTTCAAACCATTATCCTCCAACACAACGTCCATCATGTCCTTCCAGGCTATATAATTCGAGCTGCCATCTAAGTCATACACAAGCCACAAACCGTAGAATGCCACTTGTCAATCTCAAAGTATGAAATGAAAATTCAAATTTCACCTACAACCCAAAACTCAAAACTTCGAAATCTCCTCTACTATATTGTATTCAGCTCTGGTAGCATGTAGAATTTCCTCTAGATTCACAATCTCATGCAATGTATTAAAGCAAAAGACAAGACCACTTCTACTTTCAACCAACATAATCCAATAGATCAATCAAAACAATATGAACAAGAATAAGATAAATCAATTGCACATAACACAATAAGTATTCGGGGAAAGCCTCAGCTAAAAACCCCACTATCTGTATTGCATCAAATCATAAATCCAAGATGAGAATACAATGCTTGTTCTCACAAAACAAATCCTAGCACAAGTATAATCAACTCTCAACTCACAAGCTAGCTCAAGCCAAATCCTTAGCCTATTCTACAACTCTCCAAGCCCCTATTTCCTTGCGCAATTCCTATGGTTGCATAGCCCATATTAATCGGAATCCAGTGCTTCCAAAACTATGCAATCCAATTTAGGTGGACTTCCTGATTCCATGCATGATCTATACAACTCAATAAATCATACAACCGATAGTACATTGCCCCTACACTCTAGTCTCAACTAGGTCTTTCTTAGAATCGACATGTGATGAGCCCTAAAATTGGGTAACTTATTGGGCTCATTTTGCCTATTATTCTCAATTAATCCACCATTATTCATAGTTTATGCATGCTTTTAAGTATATTTATGTTAATTGAATGAATGAGAATAGTCACTTGACCATGAAGTCTAATACGTGCTTATTGCAAATTTTTGGACATCTTTTGGACCAAGGTCAAGCATTTATGAGCCAGTTGACACCCAAACGCGAGGGAACAAGGCTGAGCATTAGTAGGAAGGGTGTCTCCTACACTAAATGGCCCCTTCCTCAAGTTCTCCACCATTAGCTCGGAGTTCAGCAGCCCACCAAAGATGATTTCCAAGGGCAGCCGAGCAACTTTTGTGAAGTGGCTGATTACTTGCAGTTTTGAGCAGTCAAACCCCTCAAGTTAAGGAGGGATGTTGGAGGTCCTCGTGGTGCATAAGTAGGAAGGCTTTAAGCCTTGGTATTTTAGCTCTTGAACAGTTGTTTTTCGCACTTTGGTGCTGCTCTGCCTTTTAGCTCATTTTCGAGCTTTTGTTGTAAACATTTTTGTGACATGGTTATTTTTTGAGTAATGGATATAAATTTCACTTTGCACCAGCTTTGAGCTTTTCTTAGGAGGCTGTAGCTCTTGGGGTTGGGCCCAACCTAAGTTCCAGTACCTCCTTTTTGTACTATTATGTCTTTTCTTTGCATTCATAGAATAATTTATGTGATTTAGGTTAAAATCTTGCTTTGCTACTTAGGTTGCTTTTGATGATTAAAATAGTTTTTCATACTTAAGGTTTATTTGACAGTTTGATAACAGAAAATATCTGCAAAAAGGTCACCAAGCAATCCTTGATCTCATCTCTCCCTCCTTGGGACCATGAGCTGAGACCAAGGCATACTTGCTGCCACAAAAACATTGTTTTGCCTTTCAATGCAATTGTAAGTGTTGGATTTTAGTTGGAAAAGTTGATACCAGTTGTGCTTGCATATTTAGATCTATTCTTGCTTAGGTTTCCATAGTTATGTTGCATGATTTCCTGTTCACAACTTGTTGTTCATTATGTTTATGGTTTTTTTAGGTCAGATTAGGTCAAAGTAGATAGATCTCTGATTTTTCTAGTCTTTCTTTGAATAATTTTGAGAGATAGTGTGCAGATCACCTATAATACATCCCTGTCTATCCTTCGTTCATCACACAACTTGCTCCAAACCCCTAATTCCAGATTCCTTCACTTCATTCGTCACCCTTTTCCAACTTACCCTAATTTCTACATTCTTGTGCAGCATTGCTCCCTCAATCCTTGAACAAATCCAACCATCTTCATCACTCCTTAGCGTCATTTACCAGGTCCTAGACCTCTTCACATCCTCATCCATCCTCCATTTCCACTTTCCCACCGTTTTTCCTCCATCAACCCTCAAAAATCCTCTCTTGGCTCTTCCTGTAGAACATCCTGTAGAACCCCTGCAGACTTCCTGTAGAAGATCACGTGAGCAATTTCTCGAGATCTGATCACTGTGAAACTCTTTGGAAGGGTGATAGGGACCCCTTAGGCCCTCTTCTCACCTTCCCAACCTCCTACAAATGTCCACTCTATTTCCTTTCACTGATAAACCCCTGCACAGTTAAAAATAGTTAAAGCACATGCTTAATAATTCTGCAAAATTACTCAAAAATACAAAAGATGTGTTTTCCATATTTTCCTTCAGAAGTAGCTTAGTCACATGAATTTCAGCTTTCCAAGAGTCAATGGCATCCATTTTTGCAACTTTCATCTCTTTTCTTGAACCAGTAGGGTTAGTCGGTAAAACTAGGGTTTGCTAGGGTTTGCATTTCCTTTCAGCTTTCAGCATCTTTCTACGAGTAGATTAGCCTCCTTTGAGTTAGATTTCATAAATCATAGTTAAAATATTCTTCTAAGATCTCATAGAAGTTGGCTTAAGCTCCTAGCGGACTTGTGCCAACTGATCAAGTGATAGCCTACGGCAAGAGCTAATACTTGTGCATAAAACATCGTCACTTCCAAGTTTGTTACGAACTACCGGGTTGATAAAAGTAAAGAAGGGAGTCCCGGGAGTTGTAGCATCATTGCTACAATACTGGAGCCCACCATCTTTTTAGCGCCATTGCCGGGGAAGCGTCAGAGTATTTGTAATTGCTGCTTTTCTTCTATTTTCTATTACAACCTTTTGCTTAGATTATTTCAGCAAGAGTAGAGTAGTTGTTTCATTTCAACTTTGCAATTTCAATTCCACAAGAGTAAATTAGACATTTCCTGCTTTCCTAGACTAGCATTTCAATTCTGCAAGCGTAGATTAGCATTTCCATTCTGCAATTTCAGTTTCGCAAGAATAAATTAGCATTTCAATTCTGCAAGCGTAGCTTAGCATTTCATTTCAGCAGCATAGATTAGTCATTGTTTGGTCAATTTAGTGTGTTCTAAATTGTTGATTAAAATGTCAATATGGGATTCGTAAACTGATGAAGTGAAGTGTACTATATGTACAAGATAACCATTTTCTTAGTCTTTTGTCGTTTTTGGATTTATCTTTTATGGATTCCCTAGTGTGTGATGGCAAAAACGAAAGTTAAGTATGGATGGCAATGATGATTTCTACAGTGATTTTCCAAACTTAAAAGTGTTCAAAAAGAAAGCTCTAAAATAACTGCAATGAAATCAATTCTTGAGAGGAAGTAAATGTATCAAACAATGAACTAATGACAATGGCCCAGTATCCTTACTTCTGTATGAAAAAGAAAGTAAAAACTGAACTTAAAGCAACTCAAAGACTGAAAGCAAAGCAACTAATTCACACTACTTCAACTCTTCTGATCCTTTACCCTTCAGCTCAATCTACCTTATGGGAAGCAATCATGAACAAGTTAAGCAATATGATATCTAAATTGCAGGAAATTAAATTGCATAAAGGAAACTAATCACACTACTTCAACTCTTTTGATCCTTTACCCTTCAGCTCAATCTACCTTATGGGAAGCAATCGTGAACAAGTTAAGCAATATGATATCTAAATTGCAAGAAAGAAAACTAAATCACACTACAATAAGTAATATTCTGATTCCTTACTAATAGAGTCACTTGACTATAGAAAGAAACCATAAACAAATGAGTAGTATGATGTCTAAGTAGCAGAAAAATAAATAAGAAAAACACAATTTGAAAAATGACAGTGCTAGAATTAAACTTCAGAAAATGAAAATTAGCAGGAAGGACAAGATGATCTCATATGTCAGTAGTTGTCAAAAAGATGAAAATTTTCCCGGGCTGCCTAAGAAAACCTGTAGAAAAGCACTGATCAGCTGACAGCTATAAGAAAACATAAATGAAAATATAAACAACAGTGAATTAAAAACATCAAAACAGCATGTTATATACAAGCTAATAATTATGAAAGCAGAAACATACTAAAATCAAATGATAACTATACAATGCTTTAGTGCGCAGGGGCCCTCTGCCACCTCAGCCGGTCAATGAACAGTCACAAAAACGAGCTCAGGAATGTAGTCTTCTCATGTATTAAAGCAACAGCAAAACACGTAAAACAGAGTGCAGTGGGGTGATAATAACAACAGTTCAAAAATTACATCTCAAAAGCTTCTACACAGTGTTTATCAACGCATTATTTATAATGAAAAAGTGCTGTAACTAACTCCTAAATCTTATGCTGTTAACTGTGTTGCCAGAGACACGTAGATCTCCTCAGCCCGAGGTCTAGCGTAATGGTCATCATGTCCATTAAATCCTCGGAGTGGTAGCCGTTGGATTCAGGTTACGGGGTTGATATCCAGGTGTGTTGATATCTCCGTGAGCTGAGGACTGTGCCACGTAAACATTCACGTGCTCAAAACAGAGACGTGCCACCGCTAAATTCCTTGGTTGGCTTTGCCTTTGACCCTTGTTGATCGTGACCTTTTATGGATGATTTGGCTGATCTGAAGGGACACGTTCCATGTACACGTCACCTCTAGCTTGCCCATGTGGCTCGTTTCTTCATAGGACACCTGTAGCATAGCCTTTAACAAAATTGCTGCAGAAACCTATGCTAGCTGCAGAAACCTCTGCTGGCTGCGGAAACTGACAAGTTTCCGCAGCTGCCTAAAAAAAAATCTAAACTAAACAACAGTCATAAGCATAGTTAGAAAACCATGTCAGAAGCTCTTTTTAGACTATAATGCAATGATTTAACAGCTTGGTGGATGAATTAAGTGGAAAGAGAAGGCTGAGAGGGTGTATAGGAAGGTGCAGGTTTGAGGCTCAACAGTCGTTTCCTGCTTTCATTTCAATTTTGCATTTTCATTTCAGCAAGATAGATTTTAGTTAGCTGCAGTTCAATCTATTTCAGTTTTGCAGGTACAAGTAGAAAAGGCAGAAAAATCAACCAAAAATATTTCATTTCATGCCTCGTAGAAATAAAGACAATATAGGAAAATTCTTACCCAACACCCCCACAACATCACTGAGTTACCCTTCTCTCTTCTTTGGTGGCAGTGATCCAAAAGAACCTATAAGTGAACCTTCAGAGATATACGAAGATCCTATAACAGAAGAAGAGCAAGAAAACGTTCCTCCTGAGACCATGGTTGAACACAGGAACGGTATAGGGAATGAGGAAGGTGCCTTCCCCATCCGAGAGACAAATGGGGACACAAAAATGAAAAACATAAGTCCCTCAGCCTTACCTCACTTCCATGGATTGACCACTGAAGACCTTGATACCTTCTTGTTTGAGTTTGTTGTCCTTTGTCGAACTTATGACTATTCAGAAGAAGAAAAAAAGTTGAAACTCTTTCCCTCTACCCTCAAGGATGCGGAACTACGTTGGTTCATGGGGTTACCTATAAACAGTATCACAACTTGGGCTCAGATGCAGGAAGCCTTTAACAACAAATACCAGGATTATTGTAGGTCAAAGGAGACGAAGGGAGAAATCTTTCGAATGACCATGGGAAGTGATGAGTCTTTGGAAGACTATGAAGAAAGGTTCCAACTGAGTTATAAAAGGGCTAGGTGCACACTTGACCCTGAATCTCTGAAGCTGGTTCTGCTCTGAGAAGTCCCTGAAGACATTCTATATACCCTCCATTTGCTAGCTGGAGGAGACATCTACCAACTAACTTATGATGACATAAATACTGTGTTTAGAAATCGTTATAGGGTAGCTCGGAAAAGAGGTAGGGGGAATCTACTTTCAGCTAGTGCCACCTTCTCCAAACATGAGTTTACAAATTAGATGGAAGACTTTAAAAGTGAGGTGAGACAGACCATTGCCATGCAACTGGATACTTTCCGAATCCAACAGAAGAAAGAGGAAGCTGAGAGGGATTTGGCCATCTTTTGTCCCAGATGCACAAGGAAGCATCCTAAGAATGAGTGCCATTGCACTCAGTAGAGGTATGTTTCGTTTGTGAGGAAGGCCACCCTATAAACTAGTGCCCAACCTTACCTAGACTTAAAGTTGTGTACCAAGGGGCTAAAGGAGCCACTGAACCACTCTATTTCCTCAACCAAAGGATGCCACATGGATCCAGACCTTACCAGCAGGGAATGCAAGGGACATACCAAACTTATTACAACCCTAACCAATCCACTCACATAGCTTCTTGGGGTCCCCCTACTCATCCTTCATGGTCCACACCCCCTCCTTGGTCATATCCATCTCAATACCATAGTCAACCTAGTACTCATTTGTTTCATTCTCGTGTTCAGCTACAACCTCACTGGAATGCACCGCAACAGGGGTGGAGGCCCCAGTACAACTCTCGTCTCGCCATTTTGCCTCCACCACCTGCTCAACCACAACCATTACCTCCTGCTCCTCGAAGACAACCCAGATGCCTACTCAAATCGAACCCAAACCCTAATAAAGGATAGGCCCAACAGGTATATACTGGAGAGACGACATGCCCTACCTATGCTGTGGAGATTCAGGAGATCAACCTACGATCTGGGAAGGTCCTCCCAGATAACCAACCTCCTCCTAAGGAGGATGAAGTAGAGGAATAGGAAAGTGAACCCAAAGCCATTCCACCCTTTCCTGAGAGACTAACTGGAAACACGCAACCAAACCCAGAAGAGACTGAACTTCTGGGAGAACTTAAACAGTTGTGTGTAAAAATACCACTTCTCCAGGCCATCAAAGATGTACCAATCTACAACAAATTGATCAAAGAGAAGTGTTTTAGGCACCCAGGTAGGCGCAAGAGAGATGCCCCAACTATCAATGTCATAGGACAACTATCCGACCTAATGTTGGGACAAGTAATTTGTCCAAAATATTTGGACCCTGGGAGTCTTGTAATGGATGCCCACATCAATGGCACCATAATCCCCCACACCCTGATTGATCTAGGGGCTGCCATTAATGTGATGACTAGGGACGCTATGCTCAAACTTAACCTTCAAGGTTCCCTAAGAAAGACCTCGACAGTACTGCAGTTAACAGACCGCTCTACAGTGACTCTCGAAGGGATTGTGGAAGATGTCTTGGACCTGATTCTTGGGAGTACCCTGCGAGCGTTTTGGTCCTTCAGACAAAGGCAAAACTCACTGGATACCCCCTCATTTTGGGAAGGCCTTGGTTAGCTACTGCAAATGCTTACATCAGTTGTCGAGCTGGGAGCATGACCATTTAGAATGGGCCAATGTCCAAATAGCTAGTCCTATATCATTCTGCCCAACCTTTGCTCGAACACGACTTACCTCTCTGGTTGGAGGAGGAAGATGAGGATGAAGTCTACTCTGCAGCAGTGTGCACCATGGAAGCCACCAGGGGAGGTCCTCAAACCGAGGATGACCTTATTGAGAATTTAATTCAAAATCCACCTCCCAGTGTGCTACCATTAGAAGAGTTGGTAGGAGACATCCAAGCCAGTGCTTTAGTGGATCTCTGTGTAGCTGATCTGACCTCTTACCGAGTTAAGAATGTGGAATTTGGCCCTAAAAGAACCTTGAAGATAAACTCATCCCTATCTCCCTCTCAAGAAGAGCTGTGTAGCTTATTGAACCGCCATTTGGATGTTTTTTCTTGGAGTTATAAGGAGATGAAAGGAGTCCACCCTTCAGTTTCTACCCATTACATTTACATTAAAGAGGATTGTAAACCAGTCAGGCAATCTCAGAGGAGAATGAATCTAGCCCTTAAGGACATTGTGAAAGAAGAATTGCAAAAGTTGTTGGATGCAAGATTCATCTACCCCATCTCTGACAGCGAGTGGGTTTCTCTCCTGGTACTTGTGCCCAAGGAAAACGGGAAGTGGAGAATCTGCGTGGATTTTCGAGAACTTAAAAAAGCTACCAAGAAGGACCATTTCCCTTTGCCTTTCATAGATCAAGTGTTAGATGGCCTGGCAGGGAAGAAGTCCTTTTCCTTCCTAGATGGTTTTAGCGGGTATAATTAGATCCAAATCAGCCTAGAAGACCAAGATAAGACCACTTTCACTTGTCCATGGGGTACCTTTGCCTATCGGGTCTTTCCCTTTGGGTTATGCAATGCTCCTGCCACTTTCCAGAGAGCAGTACTGAGCATATTTTCTGATCTGGTTCATGATTTGGTGGAAATCTATATGGATGACTTTACTCCTTATGGGTCCAACTTCCAAGAAGCAGTGACTAACCTGGGAAAAGTTTTAACCAAGTGTGTTGAAATGAACCTATCCCTTAGTCCTGAAAAATGTGAATTCCTGATGACTGAAGGGACCGTGCTAGGTCATACAATTTCTCAGCAAGGATTACAGGTGGATCCCAACAAGATTGCTATCATCCAAAGGGTTCCACCTCCTCAAAAGGTAAGGCATGTCCAGAGATTTTTAGGCTTAGCGAGATATTATAGAAGGTTCATTCAAGATTTCAGTAAGCTAGCCTCTCCATTGTTTGGTCTGTTGGGGAAAGATGTTGAGTTTATATGGACTGAAAACTGTCAAGAGGCTCTAGATGTGTTGAAGGATAAGCTGCTAACTGCCCCAATCTTGAGAGGTCCAAACTGGGCCCTACCTTTCCACATTCACACAGATGCCTCGAGCAAAGCCATAAGAGCAGCCTTAGGACAAGTTGAAGAGAAGTTACCATATGCCATATATTTTGTCAGTAAAAACCTGTCCAAGGTAGAATTAAACTTTACTATAATCGAGAAAGAGCTCCTAGCTGTAGTCCATTCTCTAAACAAGTTCAGGCACTACATCAAAGGTTATCAAACATTCGTACACACTGATCATGCTGCAATTAGGTATTTGATGAATAAACCTGATGTAAATGCCCGTATCATTAGATGGTTACTTTTATTGCAGCAATTTGATTTGACCATTGTTGATAAGCCAGGTAAGGAAAATGTTGTTACTGATTTTCTGTCTAGACTAGATTTGCTTGCAGGTGAAGAAGGGGTGGTGGATGATCAACTGCCAGATGAACACCTGTTTGCTATTTCAGTACTCTCTCCATGGTTTGCTGATATAGCAAATTACTTGGTTTCAACACAATTCCTGCCACACCTATCCTCAAAAGAGAAGAGAAAGATCATGAGGAAAAGCGCCCCATTCACTTGGATTGCGGGCAACCTATTCAAACTTGGCCCAGATCAGATTTTGAGGCATTGTGTTATGGAGGAGGAAGTTTTTGACATCCTCCTAACCTGTCATGATGGACCCTGTGAAGGCCACTTTGTAGCAAAAAGAACCGCTTTCAAAATTCTACAGGTAGGCCACTACTGGCCCACTCTTCATCAAGATGTCAGAAGATACATCAGCCAATGTGACTAATGTCAAAGGATGGGGAATCGACTCTAAGGGATCAAATGCCCCTCCAACCTCAAGTGACTTTCGAGCCATTTGAGAAGTGGGGCACGGACTTTGTGGGTCCTATCAACCCTCCTTCAAAACAAAAGTCTTACATCATTGTGTGCATGGACTACCTGAAAAAGTGGGCAGAAACAAAGGCAATCAAGGCAACAATAGAAGAAAAAGTGGCTAAGTTTTTGAGGGAAAATATCTTCTATAAGTTTGGCTACCTAAGAGAATTAGTCACAGATCAAGGAAACCAGTTTACCTCTAACTTGATTGAAGACCTGCTTGCTCATCACAACATTAAGCACATAACTTCCACCCCTTATCATCCGCAAGCAAATGGGTAGGTGGAAGTCACTAACAGGGATTTGGAAGAGATCTTGACTAAAGTGGTGAGTAACAACAGAAAAGATTGGGCAGATCGCTTGTTTGAGGCCACCTGGGCCTACAACACTACTTGGAAAACTACAACATGTTTCACACCTTATGAGCTTGTCTACGGGAAGAAGGCTTTGCTGTCCATAGAATTTGAATACAACACATTGAGGTTGGCAGCTCAGCTGGACCTAGATCTCAGCCATGCAAAATAGGAAAGACTACTTCAGCTAAATGGACTAGATGAACAAAGAATGCAGGCCCTGCTCCACTCAGAGGTGGTCCAACTTCAAAGAAAAATATGGCATGATCGACACCTTAAAGAGAAGCAATTTTAGCCAGGAGATTGGGCACTATTATATGATTCAAGATACAAGGATTTCAAAAGGAAGCTAAGGACAAGATGGCTGGGACCATATACAGTGGAGAAATGTAATGACAATTGTTCAGTCCTTATCAGGACCATTGAAGAAGAAGCCATCCCCTTGCTTGTCAATGGGCATCGGTTGAAGATCTACAGGAAGCCCCTTTCTAAGTAGGAGTTCATTGAAACTCTGGATAAATCAATGCTGGTAGTGGAGCAGGCCCCTGTCTCCACTCCACCCACATTCTAAGCACCAAAAAAAAAAGGAAAAGAATAAAAGATTCTTGGGTGAAAACCTCTTGGAGGCACCCATGGCAGGCAGTGAGGCTGAAAACCTCCTGGAGGTGCCATAGCTATCTCAAAAAAAAAGAAAAAAAAGAAAAAGAAAAAAAGAAAAAAAACACAGAAAAATAAACTTGACTTATGTTGAACAAATTGTAGGTTGCAGGAAGGACATTTTAGGTTAGGAGGATCGCACAAGACAAAGACAGAGGTCAACACCACGCTGCATGCATCCCTCACAATCAATTCCTCCATGACCACTACCCTCCCCTGAGATTTGATCTCATTCAGGCCAAGATTTCACCTTCTACAGGAAGTTCTGTGTCTTCTACAGGAAGATCCTGTAGAACCCACAGACGAGCAAAATTGATCTCAGAAGGGAATCCAAAGTTGGGAATCTACCTATGAGACCTACAAACATCCCTATTTATGTCCATCACTATATTTCACCCTCTTCCATCTCTTTACACCTCCGTTGCACTCATCGTTTTATTTGTTCTTGCATAGTCACACATAGAAAACCCTGTTTTCTTCATACTACTAGCAAAAATTTTTATTGACAAATCAAGCAGTAGTTTCTCACTCACCATACATGTCAATCTCCATCTCGACTCCTCATCAGCCGAAATCCTCGTTAGCAGTATAGCCCTGCTCATTCTAGCTTGCATTCTAGGAGGAGAAGTAGCTACAGGACATCTTGTAGCAGCTTATCCCTCTAGAAGACATACTTTGGAGACAGGGACAGCCAAGAATGGAAAAAGAGAGATGCAAAGAGCTCTTCGTAAATGTAAGAATATCAGGAGCAGTCAAAGCCAAGCATGCAGTGTGCATACAGCAACAACAAATGAAGGAATGGGTTCCAAAACGTGTGCATGCAGCAACATCAAATGAAGGAATGGGTTCCAAAACCCGAAATCTGCATAACGCGGCCATGATCACGTAGGTAAGTGCCTAAACACATTCGTCAATTGCATAAATCATATTTTAAAAGTTGCATGCCTATGGGAATGGTTCGGATTGAGTGGAACCTGTGGCCAGTCAACTGGCCACCCTCGGCCAGTTACATATCCTCGTGGGATCCAAATGAGCCCTGTTACATTCAAAATTCCCAACAAGATGTGCAACCAGCACGTGTGGAGTGTCCATTCAGGGAGAAATCACTGGGACTGGTAGTGGTGGCGACGGATAATGGCAGAGAGGAGGCGATGGTGGTCAGAAAAACGCAGAAACATTATGGCTGTGATGTCGAACCAATGGTCTGGTTCGGCCACCTCATCCCCTCACCACGATTCACGCCGCAGTTAAAAGATGCCCGGCTAAAACATGCACCACCTGTTGTTCACTCTGCACTCACAACGTCCTCGACTAGAGTACGCGTCCACCACTTACAAAAATAGTTAACTAGTCGCCCTCCACTAGTTTTTCTGGCTGTGTTCGAAAATCTCTCACGTATCGGGCTCACTCAGAAGCACAGTTTCATTCTACAGGAACTAGGGGCCTTCTATAGGAAGGGTTCTACAGGAAAGGCAGAACAACTTTACAGAGCAGGAAAACCTGGGATTTTCATTGAATTTGGAGCTCCAAACGAGGTAGGCTCGAAAAACTCCTCTATGCATGATGTGTTTGTGCAAGGTGGTGAATTGAACGACATCAGATTGAAAAATCAGAGGAAAAGTCTGCCTGTGTATTGGAAGTAAAACGTTTTCCTGCATAATCACTGAGTTTCCCCAGTTTCTCTGCGTCAAAAATCTCCTCCACTTTTTCTTTTTAAATTCTCTTGTAAGGAAGATATATATAGCCGTAGAGGCCAACCTATGTGTGAAAAAATTTGAATTTGCATATCTATGTGTGTGCTGAGAAGGGAACCTGATCCTTATGCTTTGTCTGTAAAAATAAAATTCTTCCTTTCATAAATTAACAGTCGAGTTCTGGGTTACAGCAGTCTTAAAACAAGGGAATTGTTTCTAGTTGATATTGAACATGCGAGAAATTCCTTCTTGAGTTCAGGGGAAACCAAATTAAGTTATCCTCTGTTTCAGATTGACTGTTTGGTTACCTGAGCATTTCCTTTTCTGATTAAAACATAAAAAGAGCACTCTCACCATGCCAGGAGGATTCATAAGGAAAGAACCCTCGGACTCTAGCAAACTACACAAGTATCCTGAGGTGGTGAACCTTTTCACCCGAGCAAATTGGATATCCTTGTTATAGACATTTTTGTGCCTTACAACATTGAGCATGAAATGTCCATAATCTAAGGGATCCAAAGCCCTAAACATGTTGTTTCTACCCCTAGAGGAACAAGGCTAACAAACCACAGCAATTCACAGAAGTTCTCCACCAGAAACTGCTCAAAAACAAGTCAATTCAGGATCAATTCAGTGGCTCCACTAGCTGTCTGCGCTGAATGTCAAAGCCAACACTGGCTACCTGCACTGCAACGCAGGTAGAAGCACTACCAGGGTGTGTTGAGCGAGAATTGCCAAATGGAAAGTTCATTCCAAGAGGTGTCAAGACCCAGGAAGCTTCCAGAATCTTCCTCAATGACACTTGCCTCAGTGAATTCGACTGGTGATGAGTAAGAGGTTCCTAATCTGCAAGTGGAAGCAAGAACCTCCAAGTGGAATCAAGAACTGACAGAGGGAGAGGACACTAGTCAGATCTCAAGCTGACTCATCCTCTCTCCAAACATCTATATATGGATCTCTCCTCCATGAGATCTGGAGGCTGGAATTTTGTTATTGCAAAGAATTGCTGTTGGTTTGAGATTGGAATCATTGGGTGCTTAATACTTTGAAGGGGGTGAAGGTAGGAATTCCATTTGCTGGGAAGGAGATGCTGGATTGGAACCCTCTGGGTTGTATCTCTTCTTGAACCTTGTTATTCATCAATAAAGCTATCTTGGTTTCTCCTATATACTAATGTATCTTTAATGTATGATTGCATTAGTATGTTTAGTTTATTTCTAATCCTGAACTAGTTATGAATATGAATCCATGTCTTGTGTAGTGTTCTCTTCTTGTGATCTTGCAGAAACCTCTTGAAGCTGGGCAAGCGAGAAGGCAAGTAGCTGGGAACCCTCAAAGAGAAGAGAGACCGGATCAAGGGACAAACGGAAGACACCGGTTAGTCCATCTATCTCTCTTCATTCTTAATTCATAAAGGAAGAATACTAGAATAGCTGTCTCTGTTTGTTGCTAAGGCACTGTCACACCTTAGGTGGATAGGATCGTCCTGCATAGGCATTTTTCCCCACAAGAAATTGGTGACTCCACTGGGGAGATCTGTTTGGTCATTTTATTTGTGTTTCTATCATTGTTTGTTTCATAGACTCGACAGCAACAAACGAACTGCATCTCCTATTCCCAGATGCAAAGTAGACAGTTGCTGCTTTGATCCAATCACTGGACTTGTCTATGATCTGAACAATGGACTCACAAATGATTTGATGATCCTTTGTGATAGATCTTAGTACTCCCTCAAAGAATCCCTTTGATTGCACCTTGCTTGTTTCTTTTATTTGGCCTGAAACACTAGATTAAATAGCAATCTGTGACCCAGAACCCAGTGAGAAATGAGAGTTTCTCCTTCAGCGCAACCCCTGTGAATAGGTTCTGCATTTCAACGCAGGTCCCGTGAAGGCTACCTACGCTGAATGTCAAAACCCCTGTGTTGAGGTTGCGCTGATCCAGTTTGGCCTTGTGCAGCTGGGGTTCTCTGCTCTGTTTTGCCTTGTTTTGATCTCTGATTTTTGCAGCCTGTAACCAGCATAGGTACCAGTCTGATAACTCCATTTCTATGCTTAAATTCCGCCTCCTTTTGTACAAAAAGACTGTGAGTGTTTTTATGTGTTTGTGGCGTCATTTACAGTTTTCCTTTGCAAGAGTGAAATAGTCATCCTGTAGCCCTTGATTCAGATCTGTTGATTGTGATCTTAGGAGAGAGTTCATTGGCTGTTTACATTTGATTATACATTTATTCTTGCTTATTGGTTTGAGTTTGTCTCTTTTAAGTGTCGAAACAAGTATTCATTTCGAAAATCGTTAAGTGTTGTAATCTCTTGTACCCTCTTTGATTTCGAAAAAGTAAACTTGTTTGTATTTGTCATTTAAAAGCAAGTTCAAAGTTGTACAAAAAGATTTCTTTGTAGGCATCAATACTAAGAAAGCGGAAAGAAAACACCTTCATTGTGCATTTGCATTTTGATAGTTTGCATGTTTGATTTAGGAAAAGTGCATTAGAGTGTGCTGATTCCTCTTTGAGAAAAGATGGTGTCTTTCTTTTCCCTTAGTAGCTACGATTTTCAAAGTTGAAAAGATATAAAGCTTGCTTATCATCTTTAGACTGCATTTAGGAATTGTATCATACATCTCGTGGTGAACCTCAAAAGGAAAACTTCTAAAAAGATCAACCTAAAATAAATTGAATGAACTTAACAATGCTTTGCAACATAACGCACAACATAGAGGTCTAGGCTAGAGATGTGTTCCGGCGTCATAAAGCCTGGTGACTGTCGATCTCATTGATGGTGGGTGATTCCTCCTGAGGGACGATAGCGCCAGTACGGATTGTGCTCCCACGTACCGTCGCGTATATATTGGGAGACCCCTATAGGCATAAAACCTTTACCCATAGGAAGCCGTGTCGGCCGCCCTACTGATCACAATGCACTGAACACAGCATTCAGGAAGATCGACTGCCCGTACCCTAAAAAGTATTCTGCGGTTTTCCGAAAAGTTTGGCACACCCTCTGTCTAGAACTCCAAAGCAGTTCCTTTTGGCCTTTTTCAGACTCTATAACGGAAAAAGTCCATCCGAGCATTTGTCACTTCAGGCTCGTTAAAACATCGAAGGAGACTAGAGTCATCTTTAGCTTTTTCTCGACTCTTTAAAATTGAAAAAGAAAGTTGTGTCTAAAGCGTCGTTAAAATTTATTTTAAACGGAACAATCACCCTTTATTCCTGCGTTGATCTTTAGGTTGAAAAATGGAGCACACCAACCAAGGAATTCCCCTTGGTGGAAATCCTAGTCCCTCCTCCTCTTTGGGAGATGTTGGTGCGCCCCATATGGCCACATTGTCGCTTTCGGGACTGACAATTGGCTTGCCGGTCTGGCTCTTTTCAACCAATGTCGTTCAGAACACCACTATTCCTGAACAGTCGAGTCAATAGTTAGACCAGACCAGAGTTGCCCACCAGCCTTCTACTTCATCTAATTCTTCCTCTCCTCCTTCCTCTTCGCTTGACGGAACTGGTAAAACAAAAAACCAAGTTCCTAAGGAGAAGAAGGAAAAGAAGAAGAAGGAGAAGAAGAAGAAGGAGCCAAAAGCGACTGGGGGAAAACAAGTGTCGTCTGCCAAAAATCCACACACAGCACTGACTAGGACTAAATCGCCATGTGTCATATGCAAGGGAGACCACTTCCACAGAGATTGTCCCTGCATCCCTCGGATACTAAGGGATTGGTCTCCCCGTTTGCACAATTCGGTGGCGTCAACCTCTGATAGCCATGTTGACAGCTCACCGTCAACTAGTGAAAGTGAAGTCCCAGGACAGAGAGGGAAAGCTAGATTTCCCTGCAAACTGTGTGAAGGCGACCATGCCATCCACCGTTGTCCCTTCTTAGACGAGGCTAAAAGAGTTTTGGAAGATCGCCCGGTTTTACCAATGCAACTTCCTCCTGGATATCAAAAACTCCTGCCAAGTCCTTCACTAGTTGAGAATCCGGCTGGCCCGCCCAGGTGGTCAGCCGAAGCACCTATCATTGAAGATGAACCATCTGAATCCATACCTGACGAAAGTCAAAAGGTTGAGGCGGAAGTTGACCCGGTTTTGCCTTCAGAGGCTCTATCTTCGAATGATACCATCACAGAGGAGAGTAAAGACGACACCGTCCAAATTCTCTTCATCAACACAGACTCTGACGAACAAGGGGGCAATTTTCCCATTCCTTTATCGCAGGAAGGAACTTCGTCAGAGTCGTACCCGGCCGTCTATTCGGTCCCACCACCAAGCAACCTAGTTGTCTCGTTCGACTGGAACCAACTAGGCAGACCCCGGTTGCCAGCAAGCATACCATTCAGAATTATCGTTCAAATATACAGAATGGTAATGGATGGCACTATCATTGATGAGGGGGCATCTGTGAGTATCCTTTCCTCTATTGCTTGGAAAGCGCTTGATTCGCCAACGCTTTTGCCTAAAATGAGAAATCTATCAGGCTTTGATAAAGGAACCAGTCGACCTTTAGGTATCCTCCCCAATGTGCCCATCACATTGAAAGGGAAGACCGTTCAAATGAACGTGATGGTCGTTCAAGGACCCTTGGATTATAACCTACTCCTTGGACGAGACTATATATATTGCATGGGAGCCAACATCTCCTCACTCTTTAGAGTAATGTGTTTTCCGCATGAAGGAAGAGTGGTCAAGCTCGTGGACCAACTTTCATTTCCTGGATCACGCATCGCAAATAGTCATGTACCATCCCTAAATGGTCTCTTCACGCAAGAAGTGTCTCAACCCACGGTCCATCCTCCTGATGAGCGCGAGTAATCTGGGAGGATATGACTGGAACCCAGGGGACATGCGTCCTGGTCTGTTTCGGCAGGGAAACTTTGGGTATAGAGTAGGTTTCCGCGGGAGAATATGACTAGTCTGTACCCCGTCCGTCTAGGAAGAGGGGTTATTCTAGAATAAGATTCTTTTGTCAAAGTTATGTGAGTTGGTGGGCTACGTCGCTCACCTTTGTCTATTTCGGTAGACATTGCCGAGGAGGTGTTTTGTTTGAAAGATTAACGAGACAATCTTTGGGTAACCTGAAAGAGGTAGGCCTCTCTCGGTGAAACAAATGTTTTGACGGAAATGAAGTAGAGGTAACCTTGAAATCGTACTTTATGCTTGGGGGCATGGAAACCTTTTGGAGTGCAAGCAAGGGGCGGCTATTTGTTTTTTAAATTTTTAGGTCCTCCCTTTAAACCCATAGGTATAACCCTTTAAACTCGTAGGATTAGTCGTTTCCGAACTTGCATAACGAAAGGATGCGGGGCATAGCTTTGTGAGATGAAGCTCCATAAAAAATAGAATCTTAATGAGACACTCTTATCATATGACTAGGTTAATCGAGCAGTTTTAGCACACAGTTCATGCTCGTTAAAAAATAAACACAAGATCCGAGCAGTTTTAACGCGGACTTCATGCTCGTTAAAAAATAAACATAAGTAATGAGCAAGTGTTTCCACCAGCGTTTAAGCTCATTTTAAAATAAAAAATGAACCACTACCCGGTAAATAACCACTGTGAATGTAACCTTATCAGCCAGTAAAACCTTGGTCGTGTTTGCACCGTCACCTCCACTTTTCATTTGGCTGATCGTTCACCTCCATATGATTGTTTACCCATTTTGAGGAACAGCTGCGAAGAGTGATTTCACCTAGCCATCCTTGTGACACAGCCGTGATTGGAAAATTCCAACCTGTACCTGGAATCAGCTGCTAACCCTGTTTATCACTCGTTCCTCAAAAGACGAGTCTTCTTTAAGCTCTTTTCAACTAACTCGTAAAATATGAAAAGATTGTCGAGTCCTTGGCCTTCCAGCTCGTTAAAGGGATAGGAAGTGCTATCCCTCCTCTAGATTTTAATCTTTTTGGACCTGAGGGATTATTGCACAAAAAGATCGAGCGCTTGTTTTGTTTGGCTCGTTAAAACTATCGAAAACTCATCCCTTCTGTATTGTTTTATACTTTTTCGGACTAAAGGGATTAGATGACGAAAAAGGAATTTTGGAGTTAACTTTATGTAACTTTTCAGACTCTCTAAAAATGAAAAGGACAGAGTTATCTTTGTCGTTAGACTCGTTAACATCACTAAATAGCGACAAACTTGTCTTTAGATGAGAACGAGTTTCACTATTGCTAGGCTCATTAAAACATAGCGATGGGCTTGCCCGAAGGGCAGGTTATAGAACAATCATATGTTATCCTCCTCAAGCTTGAAAAAAATAAAGAGGTACTGGTCAGCAATGACTGGGGAAAATTTGGGAGAAACTAAAGAAAACTTTGATGGTAGCAAGTCGCTCTTGAACATGACACTTTTCCTCCGTACCACAATCGGGTTGGGTTGTTTCATTCACCGGTCACATCCATGGTCTCGCCATACCATCCATATTTGGGGTAATGCTACCGATCCATCGCATCAGTGTCGCCATATGTTCAAGAGAAGTCGTTCAGGAAAGTCAACCGTGTCCCATCCACTGCCGTACATTATCCTTCATCCTTTCATGACCGCCACCCTGAATCATATGTCACAGATCGTTTTCACCTCCATCAAAATCATTAGCTTTGTTCCGTGTCATTGATGTGGGATTCATTAAGGCCCTCCTTTGACGGACCACTTCTTGTCGACATCAGCTCATTATCCAAGAAGTTGATCTAGGAACAACCCCTTCAGTATTTTGAAGCTTGCATGCCTCAATGGCAAGTTTCTCACTTCCGGCGATAGGTATACATCAATGACATTCGACCGAAAGATTTTGCATGGTGTTCGACGCCAAGTCCTTTATTCACTCCACGTGAATTGTATTGCAGTACCTTGAGGGTCATTATCATTATCGGTGATTCCTCTCGCGCTTGTTAACGGTTTACCTCATTGACCGGTAATCAAGCGATGTCTTTCCATGTTCGACTTCAGAACATTTCTCACATGGATCGACTTGTACTTAGAGTGAAGATCGAATGAGTTTGAAGACCCCGGATCTAGTTTCATCCATCCAGGTTGCAATATATATTCAGGAAAGATAAAGACATTGACATGTGCATCATTGCAGCAGATAATCATCCTACTCAAAGGATGATAATTTCATCAAAATTATCAGTCTACCATCAGACGATTGTCTGTTCTATGTACAGAAAAATGAATTTATAAAGCTGCGCATGGGAATGCCCGCCTCAGCTAGATCATGAAATCAGTATGAAAAATAATGTATTGTATTGTATCTTATTACAGGTCTCCTCCCAGCATTGGATGAACTTCGGATCCTCCTGATAAAGCATTTCACCCGATAAACGGCCTCATACTTTAGGGGGCAACTGTTATAGACATTTTTGTGCCTTACAACATTGAGCATGAAATGTCCATAATCTAAGGGATCCAAAGCCCTAAACTTGTTGTTCCTACCCCTAGAGGAACAAGGCTAAAAAACCACAGCAATTCACAGAAGTTCTCCACCAGAAACTGCTCAAAAACAAGTCAATTCAGGATCAATTCAGTGGCTCCACTAGCTGTCTACGCTGAATGTCAAAGCCAACACTGGCTACCTGCACTTCAATGCAGGTAGAAGCACTACCAGGGTGCGTTGAGCGAGAATTTCCAAATGGCAAGTTCATTCCAAGAGGTGTCAAGACCCAGGAAGATTCCAGAATCTTCCTCAATGACACTTGCCTCAGTGAATTCGACTGGTGATGAGTAAGAGGTTCCTAATATCCAAGTGGAACCAAGAACCTCCAAGTGGAATCAAGAACTGACAGAGGGAGAGGACACTAGTCAGATCTCAAGCTGACTCATCCTCTCTCCAAACATTTATATATGGATCTCTCCTCCATGAGATCTGGAGGCTGGAATTTTGTTATTGCAAAGAATTGCTGTTGGTTTGAGATTGGAATCATTGGGTGCTTAATGCTTTGAAGGGGGTGAAGATAGGAATTCCATTTGCTGGGAAGGAGATGCTGAATTGGAGCCCTCTGGGTTGTATCTCTTCCTGAACCTTGTTATTCATCAATAAAGCTATCTTGGTTTCTCCTATATACTAATGTATCTTTCATGTATGATTGCATTAGTATGTTTAGTTTATTTCTAATCCTGAACTAGTTATGAATATGAATCCATGTCTTGTGTAGTGTTCTCTTCTTGTGATCTTGCAGAAACCTCTTGAAGCTGGGCGAGCGAGAAGGCAAGTAGCTGGGAACCCTCAAAGAGAAGAGAGACCGGATCGAGGGACAAACGGAAGACACCGGTTAGTCCATCTATCTCTCTTCATTCTTAATTCATAAAGGAAGAATACTAGAATAGCTGTCTCTGTTTGTTGCTAAGGCACTGTCACACCTTAGGTGGATAGGATCGTCCTGCATAGGCATTTTTCCCCACAATAATCCTTCTTTGACAAAATTCAGTGTCATGATGAGGAGATAACTGAGGAGTTTTTAATGTCCCTGAGACCACAGTCAAAAACACATGCCACAGTTAGTTTTAGGGGTTTGACCCTAGAACTCATCCTTGAGCTCATCAGTCGAGTTACTGGTCTACCATTGGGGTTCCCTTGGAGCAAAGAAGAAAGGTCATTGGGCCAAGTTGCTAAGAAAACATTCTTTCTGCCCGAGGAGCATCATGTAGAAGACAAAAACGGGGTTAGAAGAACCAGCTTGCCTCCTCTCTGGAGTGAAGTCAGTTTCCAAATTATGAAGTACATCACATGTGAAGGGAGGTTTAACATCATCTAGGGATATCATTTCAGGTTGTTGTGTGAACTAAGGCATGGGATTGACTTGCCTCCAGCCAAGAAATTGAGCATCCTCTATTTCCTTCTTCAGTCACTACTTGAATGTGGTACAAAGTTAAGGGATCCCAGATCAGTTGGCCCATCATGGGTTCATCAAACTATTGGTCGAAGATGCTTTGCACACCTACACTGTCCCCATATCTTGGGAAATCTTCAGAAACATGTCTAGGGATGACAATATTAGCATTTTGGCCGAAAACATCACCCCATCCAGCAGTGAGGAGGGAGAACACACTGAAGAAGGTCCAAGATGAGTTTAATTGTGAGTTGTAATTAGATAACTCAGTTTACCGAGTTATGTTCAGTTAAATTGGAATTTTTGGATTCTATTTAACATTTCTTGTTTCTATTTTCAACAAGGCAAATATCTCAGTTTTTTTGAAAAGCATGCTTGAGGTTAGAGAGATTTGATGTGTTGAGGCATTGTATGTGTAAAATTCCTGGGAAAACATCTGGTCGACATATGTATTGATGTCTAGATCCTAAAGAGGGAGGATGACATTGGTCATGGAGTTCTGGCCTTGGATACGCACCTAGATCCCTGGGTTGATGGTTATCAAGTAATCCTAATGGTACCTAGACTAGTTGAAATCTTTAGTCACAGTTAATCCCACCCAGATAGATTTCCCTAGTTAGGAATCTAGTGTGTGGCATTGATTTTGCCAAAACTCTTCATAGATCATGTGTTTTGAGATATTCCTTGTACCTATATATATATCTATATATATATATATATATATATATATATATATATATATATATATATATAAGTATGCATAGCTCCCTAGCTAAGAGGGGGAGATGAAGAATGGAACTAGCTTTGGTCTTCATAAATGTACTTGAGTCACAATGAAATATATTTATGAAAAGAAAGAAAAATAAATTTTATTATTAATTAAATTGACTTGTTAAAGCATGAGTTTCAGGCTTGGCTCAATTTTCATAGTTCAAGCATTGATTGTAGGCTTTTAGGATTTTTTATATAATCCAAAGTCAAATTTATTTTGTCAAAATTCTCATCCATCAAGTCAACTTGCAAGGTCAGCCTCCAAACAAATCCTCCAAAGCTCGACTTCACAAAAAGGATAAAATCGTCTTATTTTATCATGGGAAACAACTATATATATGCGTGTAAACTTCACTCTAATTGAAAATAGCGGAGATGAATTCAATGTACCTTAGAGATACAAGTTTGGAAATTTTAGAGAAGGGTTTGGTGAATCTTAGTGAGGAATATGATGAAGTTATAGTGGAGAATAACTCAAAGTTCCAAGAATTTTAAGGGTCAGTGCAAGCTAAAATATTTTAGGGTTATCACCACCATAGATCGAAGTCTAGGCTGCAACCATAGGACTGAAACTTGGGCTACTACCATAGGACTGAGACATGATTGTATTTCAGTGTTTGACATATCATTTTAGGACCGAAACTTGGCCTACCACCACATAGTCGAAGCATGAGTGTATTATATAATACTGTGTGCTATGATTACTGGATTGAAGTTCACAGAGGGACAATATTATTATATGTGTGCTAACGCTATAAGGCCGAAGCTTATTATTTCATCATATGAGTACTACCATCATAGGAATGAAGCACATTTGGAATGCCACATAACTAAAGTATCGAAGCTTGTTTGGCACTGTCACGAGACTGAAGCATATTTGAGATGCCACAGAACTGAAGGATGATGTGACAAGGTTGACTTGATGGATGGAAGTAGTCCTTTGTCTAGGTTATGAGAGTCTTGGTCATCTCAGTCTTTGTTTTTGAAACTATCGAAGGAAGAATTATTGACTGGGTTTTCCCCAATGTAGGGGTTTTTACTTGGCTACGTGCCTACGTCTCATGTCCTCCTCTATTTAATGATTTAAATTAGTCTTGATGATAAGAACAAGATAAATCAAAATAAGAAAACTAATAATGAAACATCACAAGATAATGTCATAATAAGAGAAATCAATTAACTTTCCACCCTATTGGATTTCTCAGCAAGGAATTCAGAAGAACAAGGAGTGCTAAGCTCATAAGTTCAAATGATGGCACATTTTATCCTTCTCCTCTAAGTTCATCTCTGACTTGAATTAATCTAGATAGGTATTGAACAATGGTTTCTTTTTTCTCCATTCAAATGCTCCTAGGTTAATCTCTCAATGCCAATTTCTTGGAATTAACGCTTCTTTGGAATAGATCTCTGAGATTTTTCCAATTTGAAAATAGATTATCCTTTCCATGAAAATTCAAAACCATGTGATCTCTAACTCCCTCTAAGATAATCCTCCTAGATTGTTTTGTGTCTTTCTTCTACTGGGCTCGTTGTTGTGCATCTCATATCGTTGGTTTTGGAATATCAATCTGTGTGTACTCCCATACTCCATTTTCATCCAACACAACTTCTATCTTGTCTTTCCAAGCACAAAAATTAAAGATGCCCTCCAGTGCATACTCAAGCCTCAATCCATTGAAAGACAATGTTCCTAGAGTGAAGAAAATATGCTCCAAAAACTCTGCTATTTGAAATATTTTTCTAAGAGAATATATGAAACTTGGTTTCTGTGTAGTCTTCAATAGCTATGATACTATGTAGAAATAGTTGAAATTTGTAGTTGTTAATGAATTCAGAATGAAAAGAATAGACACAAATTTCTTCTACTCAATCTGCAGAAAGTAAAACATACATTAGAAACACCTGCAATCATTCAATCACAAGGAACACAATTTTTACTGGGGAACCCAACTGGGAAAAACCCCTCCTCTATTTGTATTTTATAAAATGAGAAAATTGATCTATTACAATGACAAATTCAATCCTTGAAGCTCAACCTTCACTGTGGTATTGATCTCTTCCTCCTGAGGCTACTCTGGAAAATACTTCACCAAATCTAGGCTTCCTGCTCCTCCTATTTCCTTGCACAATTCTTGAGGAAGTTAGCGCCTAAAGAATAGTAAAAGATCTTATTTTCTTGCATAATTCCCAAGAGAAATGCCTCACTTGCTACATGAAAATTGTGTACACTCTCTAGTATAAAACAATAAATACAATTATGCTTTTTCCCTCCACTCAACTAGGAAATTGGAATTTCATGCATGACTAGGGTTATTTTTAGTAAATTGACTAGTTCGCTCATAGATCAATGAGCTAACCAAAGTTACAACTACTCAACTAAACTCCTACTGACTCTATTCATGACTAGAGCTCAGATAACTAAGTTTCACTAACTATAACTCCACTAGATTGCTAGATATTAGCAATCAATGTTAGATTTTGTAGCATCACATGTGTTCTAGCCACAAATTTGGTGGAGAGGCTAGAATACATGAGATCTCCAAAACCTAGAAATCATTTCTGGAAATTCCACCTAGAAGTGTCTCAATTAGTTTATTAAGCATTTTTTAAATATTTCCTAAGTCTAAACTTAGGGAATATGGTTACTTAATCATTATTAATTTTGATAAGGTGAAAATAGTCTAGAAACTCACACAGATCGATCTAGAGATGATCCTAGCCATCAATTAAGTTTTAATATTTATTGTTGGTGCATTGAGTAGAAGAGAGAGAAGCACACACAGTTGAAGGAAGATTTTCCACAGGGAACTTCTAGTCTTAGAAGTTCATTTTTCCTTGCAGTTTGGCATTAGTTGTGAGAATATATTTCACTCCATAAGGGAGTGCAAATAGCAGAGCATCAGCCAAGCAAAAGGAGTGGGGTATTTTTCAACAGTTCATTGATATGGCCACTGCAGGGCTTCATGATCATGATAGGTTGGATGGAGCTTCCAACTATGTCATCTGGAAGGCTAGGATGTTCTTCCTTCTAGATGAATATGGACTTGAAGCCTACATTGAAAATGTAGTTGAAGTTCCCTAGTATGTGAATCAACAGAAATAATACAAGAAAGAGATGGTGTGGGTGAAGCAGTTGATCTTGGATGGTGTATGAGATCATCTAGTCTCACATATAGCTGGAAAATATACTACGAAACATATGTGGGATGCTCTCTCCATGTTACACTAGGGAAATTCTGACCAACCGAAGATGTTTCTTGAGGAGAAGTTGAGATGCATATGGATGTATAAGGGGGAAGGCATAGATCCATTCCTTAGTAGGATTCAGGAGGTTCGTGACCAACTGTCAGTTGTTGGGGCAACACCTCAACCCATGGAGCTAGTGTGATTGGAACTCAACGGTATCTCAGAGGATTGACAGGTCTTTGTCCAAAGCATATTGGACAGAGATAGCCTACAAGAGTGGGACATGATATTGTGGGATGATTTGCAGTAGGAGGAGTTGAGACAAGCTTTTTTAAATAGCTCCATTAGTGGTAGTAGCAGCAAAATATCAAAGGTGGTTAAGGAGGAGGAGAATGTGGCCCTTGCATCTAACAGTCCCAGTCAAGGGTAGGGGGAGAAGAGGAAGAAGAAAAATGACTTGTCAAAGGTCAAATGCTTCAGGTGTGGTGAGCTTGGTCACTACAGTACCCAGTGTCCTCACAGGAAAAAGGAAAAGGAGGAGAAGTATGACCAGCAAGAAACTTCTGTAGAGATCGATAGATTCTCCACTAGATTGGAGGAAGAATTCACAATTTTCACAGATATACCTCGAGGAGTGAGGTGGGGAGATTTGGTATTGTAGTCCCAGAGAACTATAGATATTGGGCAGGATCCTTGAGGAGTCCACCTCATGGATCAGTACCTTGTTACAGGGGCCCACAATATTTGGTAGCATGATGGATCAGTCGAAGTTGATGCAGTCAGAACAAGAGTTATAGTTTCAAACTAGTTGCAATCAGATGTTGGAGAGCACAATGTAGAGTTAGAAATAGTGTAGAGTGGCATACTTCATAGTCAGTAGAAATGCAGATTCTTTAGAGACAATGTAAAGGTTAGTAGCAGTCATGACTCAGGAGACATGCATCATATCGAACACAATTGATTTAGTACCTTGGATGTTTTTTAGTTACAGATGTTGCAAGTGCAGCAACAATAGATGAGACGGAGTTGCAGTGTAGATGTAATGTTGGCAGAAGTATGGCAGTGTCAGAAACAACACAGATAAAATGTATATCAAATTTGTGTAGTGATTGGTGGGCAGCAACAACCAGACATCAGCAACGTGATAAGAGATGATACAGAGTGTTAGGATATTCCGACACATAGGAAATAGTTAAGTACAACTTGGTCTAGTTTAGAGTTAGGTAAAGTGTGTTTCTTTACCGTTGTACATTTTGTAACTTACAATCTGACGGTCACGATATGTAGTGATCCGAAGGTTCATTCTCTCCTCGGTATTACCGACACTTGATCCGTGGCTTGACACCCGATTGGTCCATGAGTTCTATTTAAAGCGCATGGAGGGTCATTGTTCGGGTAATCCGTGCATGAGAGAAGCTTATGTAAATTTTCGTTCTTTGATTAATAAATTGCCTGTAGTAGCCACGTTGGCGCAGGCCGTGGACTGTTTCCCTCTTTGAGGGTTTTAACCACGTCAAAAATACTGGTGTATTGATCTGTGATCTGGTTGTGAGCAGTGTCCTCTTGGTGTTCTTTCTGAGGAACTTACCCTATAAATTCCTACATGGTATCAGAGCGATTTGAGGGCCGCGTCCGTTGGTGATCCAAATCTGAAGCCGGTAGAACTGCATCCGACTGTTGTTTCCTAGATCTGCTGTTTCTGACTGCTTTCGGGCCGAGAGGACTGCTCTGTTGTGTTCGGAGCATCTGTTCCAGTGAGGAACCCCTTTCATTTCACGCGAAAAGGTTTCCGGTAGCCCTAGCTGCTTCATTTTTCAGATCGGGAGGTATACAGTGTTTATTTGCAGTTTACTGTTATTTTCTCTCTGCTTATTTCGGTTTCGGTTTATTTAGCCTTTTTTAACCGGATCTATACCTTTCATTTCTGCGTATGCTCTTTGCCCTATGACTCTGTGCGATCTGGGCAAATCAGAAACAGAAAGGAAGGATTCTTCTTATGCGTATGCTCTTTTCCCTGCACCTTAGTGTGATCTCGGAAAATCAGAAACATTGAGAAAAATATTTAGTTTTTCGGCTAAAGCTAACTTTGAGCCGCAAGGTTCATTTTTTTAATATATCTAGTTTTTTGGCTAAAGCTAACTTCGAGCCGCAAGGTTTATTTTTCTTTGCATATTCGTGTTGGGTTTTGTGTTTTGTGTTTTGTAGGGAAAAAGAGCTTTCTCAAGGAAAGCACGCAAACCAAGGCCCCCCCCCCCCCTCTCTCTCTCTCTCAAATTTTTTGTATAGATCAATTGGTTCAAAGCTATTTTAAGAGAGTAGAGGTCTTGGGTTCAAGTCTCCATTTTGTGGGGGCGGATTTTTTCATTCCCGCACATTCGCGCACTTTGCCGGCAACTTCAACAAATTTTTTTTCAAAAAGCCATAACTTCTTCATCCGGAAGCCTTTTTTAGAGCCTTTTTTTTTAAAACAGCCTAATTTTTCGAGATCTATCCATTGGAACACTTACTTTCAGCATCTTCAGCTTCAGTTTTTTAAAAAAAATGGAAAGTCCATGCCAAGTCATTCTTGAAAACACTAACTACTTCCAATGGATAGCCTACATGGAAGATTTACTTAGAAGTAAAGGTCTCTACAGAATAGCCACAGACCAAGAGAAGAAACCAAAAAATGAAGACAAGGCTGCTAAATGGGAAAATAGACAAAATCAAGCACGTGGTTTGATAGGGATGTCTATTTCTCCTGATCTTAGATTCCATATTGCAGAACTTGAGACTCCTCATGAAGCATTGGAAAAACTCACTAAAGTTTTTGGGATTAAAAATGAAATTAGAGCCCATCAACTTGAAAATGAGTTGCTTACATTGGATCCTAATAATTTTTCTTGCATTGAAGATTTCTTGTCCAAATTCAAGACCCTTAGATATCTCTTGGAAGGTGTTAAGGTTAAGAAAGAAGATAGTAACCTTATTTATTCCATCCTTACTAAGTTGGGACCAGCCTACTCTGTATTTGTTTCCACCTTCCATTCTACAAGGGAAGCTTTCATTTGTCAAGGAAAAGACTACAAGGCCCCTTCCTTTGACTCTTTTTGTGATTCTTTAATAAGAGAACAAGAAAAACTCTTACACCTTGGTCTTCTTAATCTTGGAAACTCTTCCACGAAAGCGTTAGCCGCCCAGCAGCAACCAAATTCAAAGAATCCTAAGAAGTCATATCCTCAAAAGGATGGTCCTAAACCAACTCAGCCTCAAAATGAAAGATCATTTCAGCAAAATGATAAGACCAATAAAAACAAATGGAAGAAGACTGATAGACATTGTAACTTTTGTAATCGAGATGGCCACTTAGAATCTAAATGCTTTAAGAAGATGGAAGCCTTGGAAGCCGCAATGAAGAAACATAACATCCATGTGGAGCATACTTCAACTTCAACTTCCAGAATGGCACTTTCTGCATGTCGTTGTCAATCATCTCAGTCTGGTTATGCATTAAATGTATCTTCTTCTTCTCCTTCTCATGAGTGGCTCATTGATTCTGGAGCCTCTTATCACATGGCCAAAAACCAAGCCATGTTTTCTTCTTTAAATGATTGTAACACCAAAAATATATATGTTGGTGATGATAGATCTCTTAATGTTGTAGGGACTGGAACTGTTCATCTAGACAATGGTCAGTTTAATGATGTATTATGTGTTCCAACCTTATCCTGCAACCTTCTATCTGTATATCAGATAACTCATTCAGGTGAAGGTAAAATTGTTGAATTTTCACCTCATGATGTTGTAATCAAGGATCTAAGAGATCCTAAACAGATTCTAGCTACTGGTATTGCTGATGATTCCACAAGGTTGTATAAGTTTCACAACTTTGGGTCATCAAATCTTCCCTCAGTATTTGTTGCTCATAATGATGAAGTGAGCAAACTTTGGCATGAGCGATTTGGTCACTTAAACTATCGCTCCCTTCAGCATCTATGTAAAGAAAATATGGTGACAGGTCTTCCTATGGTATCTTGCAGAGATGGTGTTTGTTCCGGATGTGTACTCGGAAAACATCATCGGGACAGTTTTGACAAACGTGCCTCTTGGCACGCCTCAGCCCCTTTACAGCTTGTGCACAGTGATTTATGTGGTCCACTTCCTGTTGCTTCATTCTCTGGCTGCAAGTATTTCTTAACTTTCATTGATGATTTCTCCAGACGCACTTGGGTATACTTCTTAAAACTCAAGAGCGAAGTATTTAACACATTTTTGGCCTTCAAAGCCTTTGTTGAAAAACAATCTGGACATCAAATTCTTAAGCTAAGAACTGATAATGGTGGAGAATATGTTAAAAACACATTCATCAACTTTTGCACCGAAAATGGAATTCAAATGCAACATACTGTTCCATACACTCCACAACAAAATGGTGTAGCTGAAAGGAAAAATCGCACCTTAAAGGAAATGGCTAATTGTATGCTGCAATCTAAAGGACTCAGTCTTAGTTTTTGGGCCGAAGCAATTAATTGTGCAAATTATATAATCAATCGCACTCCTACTAAGGTTCTAGAGAATATCACTCCAGAAGAAGCTTGGAGTTCCATTAAACCAGATGTAAGTCACTTTCGTGTTTTTGGAAGTGAAGCATGGGCCCATATTCCAGATGAAAAGCATAAAGCTTTAGAACCTAAGAGTGAGAAATGTACTTTTGTTGGATATTCTGAAGATGTAAAAGGTTATAGACTTATTCCATTTAAGTCCAAAAATGTTATCATTAGAAGAGATGTAAAATTTGATGAAAATAAATCGGCCTGCGAGCCTAGTCCGGCGGATGTGCCACCTCTTCCTATCTCTTCTACTTTTGAAAACATTTCTTCTTCAGATGATGAAAGTGAGGATGATAATCCTCCCCCACCTTCTCAGGATCCTCAACTTCCAAGATGGGTCCGTGCTACTCGGGATGCAGCAGGTGATCTTGCCGGTGATCCTACAGATCAGCGACGTACACGTTCTCAGTTTGAAAGAGCCTCTTCTTTACTGGCTCAAGCTCCAGTAAATCATGATCCTGACACTTTTGCAGAAGCTTCAGGCCATCCACATTGGGAAGCAGCTATGAATGAAGAATATCATTCATTGTTGGCAAATGATACATGGGATCTTGTTCCTCTACCAAAGGGACGCAAACTTGTTAGATGTAAATGGGTTTACAGAACCAAGTATGGACCAGATGGGAAAGTTGATAAACATAAAGCTCGTCTTGTTGCTAAGGGATTTTCACAGGTTGAAGGCATTGACTACACTGAAACCTTCTCCCCTGTTGCCAAAATGAACTCTATCCGCCTTGTTCTTTCCCTTGCTGCCTCTTTAAAATGGGAAGTCCATCAGATGGATGTTAAATCTGCCTTCTTGCATGGGGACTTGCAGGAAGAAATCTATATGGAACAACCCATTGGCTTCATACAAACAGACTCCAGCCTTGTTTGTCGACTTAAGAAATCCCTTTATGGTCTCAAGCAAGCTCCTCGGGCTTGGTATGCCAAAATGGATAGCTTTCTTTTAGAATCTGGCTTTTCTAGGTGTTATTCTGACAATACTGTCTACACCAAGAAAGTGGGCAACTCTCTTATCATCCTTGTTCTTTATGTTGATGATCTTATTCTTACTGGTAGTGATCCCAACCTTATAAACCATGTGAAGTCCAGCCTTAAAAAGAAATTTGAAATGACAGACTTAGGACACTTACACTATTTTCTCGGTCTTCAAGTCTTGCAATCCAAGGAGGGTATTTTCCTTTCCCAGTCCAAGTATGCTTGTGATATTCTTCGTCATTTTCACATGGAAGACTGTAAGCCAGCCCCTTCTCCCTTTCAGTCTGGAGTCAAACTTTCAGTCTCTTGTACTTCTCCTGAAGTTGATGCTACCTTATACCGTCAACTTGTAGGAAAACTCTTGTATTTAACCCATACTCGTCCTGACCTTTCCTTTGTTGTTGGCCTTGTTGCTCGTTTTATGCAAAACCCCCGTGAAAGTCATTGGAAAGAAGCTAAAAGAATATTTCGTTATGTTCGAGGTACAGTACAGTTCGGGATTCATTACAGTGCCAAAGCAACTCCTCTATTAGTTGGTTTCACTGATTCTGATTGGGCTGGTGAGCCTGATGATCGGAAGTCTGCTGCCGGTTATGTCTTCACTCTTGGTTCAGGACCTATTACATGGGCTTGTAAGAAACAGGCTGCCATTTCTATTTTGTCAGCAGAAGCAGAGTATCGTGGTGTCATGGAAGCTAGTAAGGAAGCCTTGTGGCTTTGTCAGATCCTATCAGAGTTTGGCTTTGAGCAGCAGCATCCAACCACACTTTGGTGTGATAATCAAAGTGCCATTCAGCTATGCAAAGATCCAGTCCAGCATCAGCGCAGCAAACACATTGAACTACACATGCACTTCATCAGAAAGCTCATTCATGACCATGTTCTTGAAGTGCAATATTGTTCAACAGATGATCAGGTTGCAGACATCTTCACAAAGGCTCTCACAGAGGCGAAGTTCACTAAACTTCGATATATGCTTGGAGTTCAGGAAGTTGTCACTAAGGGGGGATAGGCTCTAGTGCCTCCTTCCTTCTCCTATTGTGTCATATTTGTAAATCCTTCAATCCTATCCCAAGTTGTTCTTAAGGGGGGATGTTAGGATATTCCGACACATAGGAAATAGTTAAGTACAACTTGGTCTAGTTTAGAGTTAGGTATAGAGTTAGGTAAAGTGTGTTTCTTTACCGTTGTACATTGTGTAACTTACAATCCGACGGTCACGATATGTAGTGATCCGACGGTTCATTCTCTCCTTGGTATTACCGACACTTGATCCGTGGCTTGACACCAGATTGGTCCATGAGTTCTATTTAAAGCGCATGGAGGGTCATTGTTCGGGTAGTCCGTGCATGAGAGAAGCTTATGTAAATTTTCATTCTTTGATTAATAAATTGCCTGTAGTAGCCACGTTGGCACAGGCCGTGGACTGTTTCCCTCTTTGAGGGTTTTAACCACGTCAAAAATACTGGTGTATTGATCTGTGATCTGGTTGTGAGTGGTGTCCTTTTGGTGTTCTTTCTGAGGAACTTACCCTGTAAATTCCTACACAAAGACAGAGTGTTGTGGCAAGGTGTGCAACACTAGAACACATTCCTCACTAAGAGGGAGTGTTATTTTGCGTAGCATTAGATGTTTTCTAGCCACAAAATTTGGTGGAGAGGCTAGAATACATGAGATATCCAATACCCAGAAATTGTTTCTAGAAATTTTTCCTAGAAGTGTCTTAATTAGATTATTAACCGTTTTTTAAATATTTCCTAAGTCTAAACTTAGGGAATATGGTTAATTAATCATTATTAATTGATATAAGGCAAGAATAGTCTAGAAACTCACACGGATTGATCCAAAGATGATCCCATCCATCGATTAATTTTTAATTTTTGTTGTTGGTGCTCCAATTGTGGATTATAAGAGGAGGTCGATGTGGTGATGGAGAACACACTTGAGCAATTTGATTTCTTGGCAGATCAATTTCCAAAGTAGTGGCAATCAGTTGCGAGAGAGATCCAGAGATTGAAGTAGTGAGTGAGGGATAGGGAAAGTGACCTAGAGGAAGTTTTTCAGATCCAGAGAGGTAGTAGCAAGAGGGTTGGGTTATCTCAGTGAGGCAACGCAGATCTCTACACAGTAGCTTCAGAGAGGGAAATTCGATTTGTTCGAGAGAAAATCATTCTCAGATCTAGAGGTCAGGTAGAGGTTCTAGAGGGTTGGAGAGATGAATTTCTCAATAGTAGAAGGCCAAACGATTTCATCGGAGACCAGTCAGAGGCTAGACATCATAGTGACTATGCAATCCAATGTGGAGGGTGACACAAAAGCTTTAGGGGTCGAGTTTTCTGTACGCAGGTTGTGTCGAGATTTCTTGTTGAGGAAGGGTAACTCCCTTTAATAATTTTTTCTATATTTTCTTGTTTTGATTTCCAGTTTCATGTATAAAATCTTATAGATTCACAAGCTCATGCAATGTACTAAATCACATCACAAGAATCTACGTCTACTTTCAACCAGTGAAAGACAATAGATCGATGAAAATAATATGAATAAGAAGAAGATAAATCAGTGGCACATAACACAAGATGTGTCTAGGGAAAGAAACTACTCAAAACCTTGCTATTTTTATTGCATATATTATAAATCTGAGTGAAGATACAAAGCTCGTTCTCACCAAACAATTCCGCACAAGTATGCTCAACTCTCTCAGCTCACACGCAAGATCTTGGCCAACACTTATCCAATTTTGTATCTCTTCAAGCCCCTATTTCCTTTCCTAATTCCTAGGATGAATAAAATGTATTTAAAGGGAATTCATGCTTCCAAAACTGTGCAATCCAAAAATAGGTCCTTCTCTGATTACATGCATGGTATTTACAACTCAGTAAATCATACAACTGATAGTACAATGTCCCTACACTCTAGTCTCAACTGGGTCTTTCTCATAACTAACATGCATGAGTCTCTCATGAGGGATCTTCAGTTAACTGGAGTAACACTTGTGGATGCACCAATGCACCAACTGACTGTTAGTCCTCTATTAGTTCCACAAATAGTTAGAACTAATTTAACTGACCATAAATCAGTAAACTGAGTTCATCTAATTACAACTCAATTTAAACTCATACCGGACCCCTAAAATTTATCGAGAACATATAAATGACTATAAAATACTTCCAACTCAAAATTCCTAAGCTAATTAAGTTAATTAAACTTAATTAACTATTTACAAGTTTCTATGAGAATATAATTTGATTATAATTCTCATTTTAGTTCAAGGAGAAATTAAACTGGAATTTCTTGTTGCCATTTCTCAACACTCCCTCTCAACAAGAAAGGGATTATTTTCTACCCCGATCCTATCTCTATGAAACTCGAATTTACATATTAATAATGCATTTGTCAAAATTTCAGCATGTTTCTCCTCCGTGGGAATTTACTCTAACAACATGATCTGCCTTAATACACAATCTCTAAGATGATGATATCGGATATCAATACGCTTGAACTGATCATGAAAAATTGGATTTTCAGAGAATTTTATATAACTCTAATTATCGAAGTAAATCATATTTGGATCCATCTACTAACCAAACAAACCAACCAGGATATTCCTCATCTAGATGCCCTCTCATATTACCTGACTTGTGTTGAAAATGCAACAAGATGATGGAGCTTAGTGAAAAGAAGTTGTCTTCACTAAGTGGGCCCGCAGACTATTTTTGGCGCAAAGTCTATTTTTAGACTATGCCTATTTTTAGACATATGGATCATGGTCTATGAGTTGCAGGATGCTATTTATGGATGATTGGTCATGTTGGTAAAAATAGATGGACCTCTATTTTTAGACATATGGGCGGAGTTTATTTTTAGACTGCTAGTCAAAAAAATAGAACAATCGAATATTATTAGCTCTTAATAATATTTGGACTATAAACATTATCTTATCCTCTTGTAGCACTTCAGTTCGAGCTATAGATGTGGCACATGCAACTGCCAGAAGGAAATATGCTTTTCCTATGGGTTAGTTGAGCTATTGCATGATGGACTTCAGTTAGAACTCAAGTGATTGAGTTTGGTGGAGTTGATTGAGGAGTTGATGGAGTTGTGTTTAATTTGACTTAGTTGAACTAGTTGTATTTATTCTAACTGAAAAATACACTAGTGATGAGTGATGTGAATTAATTATTAATTAATTCACTAATTATTAACTCATAAATCAACTAAAGAATACATCAGTTAACTCAGTGCATGGATAGTTCAGTGGAGACAAGTGTTAGAGGTGGGTGAAAGGGTGAGACTACTATTAGTTATGATTATAGCTGTGCATGAGATTTACACAATCATTGATTGAGATTGCCAATGAGGATTGCGTAGTACAAGCCAAGGGGAATTCGAACTTGGATCTCCTTTATTCTCAACTTGGATTGCACAGTAGAGGGAGGCAAACAATGGAGGAAATTTGAACCCGTGACTTGTTCAGATCTGAGCTAGTTTGTGTGTAGCATGTGGAGATAGTACTGAGTACTTGTGAGGAGTATTGTACTATGTATTATTACATTTTATCTATCATTATAATATACAGATAGTTGGGGGTTTTCAGCTGTATGCTTTCCCCATTACATACTGTGCTGATATGTGTGATTGATGTTTCAATGTGCGCATGTGATTGTTTTTTAATTCCGCAAATTGATGATCAATGGTAGAGGAGGTTATGTATTATGCATGCATTCCGAAAATAGTGTATAATTAGGATAATCTCTGTGAATAAGTGTTATATTATTCAAATTTCTACATGGTATCAGAGGTAAGTTGATCATCAGATCTATTATTCAGAAAGTGATTACATTTTATTTCTTCAGGCAGAGTCTGTAATCGGGCCAGGTAGCCTCTGGATTCATCCTTCTTTTGGAAGGTGAGATATCCGGTAAATGCCCATACATTCAATATCTGTATGAGAAATACTTTTTTCTCACGAATTTTAGATCAGAATCGGTTGAGTTTTGAGCTGGTGGAATTCAAATTTGCAGCAGTGTTTTCTTGGTGTCGAAGTTGAAATGTCTTTCACTGGATTACGATTGGAGTATGCCCTTGAAGGCAGCTTGAATTATCTTGCATGGAAAGACAGGATGGAGGTGGTATTAGATGAAAATGGGTTGAAGGAGTTCATAGATGCTGAAGTCCCAAAGCCTACTGATGCTGCTCAAGTTCAGGCTTGGCAAAAGAAGACATCAAAGTGTCGAAGGATTCTGTTGGAGGGCGTGAAGGATCACATTGTATCCAGCCTGCATGGAAAGGCTTCTCCATACTTGATGTGGAAAGCATTGACAGATTTATTCCAAAGCAAGAGAAACCAGAGGAAGTTGGCGCTCAAGGATAAACTCAGAAACATTAAGTGTGAGAAAGGAGACAGTATGCCCAAGTATCTCACGAAGTTCACCCAATGCCAGGATGAGCTGGGAAGTGTGGGGGTGACTATCAATGATGAGGACTTGGTGAGCTTGGCTCTCCTTGGTCTTCCGAAGAGTTGGCATTCCTGTCAGGACTCTGTCAATGGTCGTGAGAAATTGCCAGGATGGGAGAGACTTTGGTTTGATCTTGTGCAAGAGGAGATCAGGCAGAATACCAGGGATGGATCTTCATCAAAGGCATCTGATGAAGAAAATTTCGCTTTGGCTGCCAAAGAAAAGAAGGGGAAGAACAAGAAAGCTTCTCATTCTGGTGCGAAAGGCAAGAAGCAGGACATGTCTAAGGTGAAGTGCTTTCATTGTCACCAGCATGGACATTATGCCACAAATTGTCCGCAAAACAAGTAAAATAAGCAAGTTGCTAGATCTGCAGCGGGAGAGGCCTTAGCCTTGTAGTTTGAGCTGGATTTTTCACTGATCGCATGCTTGATATCAAGTGTGATTAGATTGGTATGGTTCTTGGACAGTGGTGCATCTTTTCACATGACAAGAGATCGAGATTTGTTTTCTGATATGGATGAGAAAGATCTTGGAGTGCACATCGAGATGGGCGAAGATGGTAGATACAGTGCGACCGATATCGGTACCATTTCCTTTGAGAGGGAGTCTGGTAAACCTTTCGTATTGAAGGAAGTGATGCATGTTCCAGGATTGAAGAAGAATCTTATCTCTGTGGTGATGTTAGAAGACAAGGGATATGATGTTGTCTTCAGCGAGGGAAAGGCTTTCCTACGCAGTAAGACAACTGGAGAAACCCGAAAGATAGGGGTTCGAGTCAAGAACCTTTATCAATTGTATGTAGATGGCTATGCAGCAATGTCATGCAAGGTAGAAGGAGTGGTGAGCCGGGATGATGGCGAGCTGTGGCACAGGAGATTGGGCCACCTTCACCATAGAGCTTTGAAGATACTGCAGCAGATTTATATTGGGCTTCCTAAAGGCACTCTTGCGCAGTCAGATCAGTGCAAGGGGTGTACTTTGGGAAAATTTGTGAAAGCCACCTTTCACGAGAAGGATAGTTGCACCATGATGATCCTTGAGAGAATTCACACGGACGTGTGTGGCCCTTTCTCAGTAGCTTCGACAGCAAAGCACAAGTACTCTGTGATCTTTGTTGATGATTTCTCTTGAAAGTGCTGGATCTTCTTCATGCAGAAGAAGAGCGAGACATACTCAAAGTTCTGTGAGTTCAAAGCACTCGTCGAGAAGGAATCGGGGAAGAAGGTGAAGGCTCTTAGGAGCAACAATGGTGGTGAATTCATCTCTGGCAATTTCAAGGACTTCTGTAATGCAGAAGGGATTCGAAGAGAGCTCATAGCTCCCCATAACCCATAGCAGAACGGGGTTTCTGAGCGGAAGAACGGAACGATCGTGGGTGATCCACGGGCGATGTTGCATGATCAGGGCCTACCCCTTCACTTGTGGGCAGAGGCATGCAATACTGCAGTATATTTGCAGAACTGTTGTCCTCACAAGATACTTGGCATGAGTACACCTGAGGAGGCTTATTCTGGTAAGAGGCCTGATATTTCCCATTTGACGATTTTGGTTCTCCTGTTTACATGCATGTGACGAAGGATGCCAGGAAGAAGCTAGAGCCGACCGTAGAGGTTGGGATATTTTTTGGGTACACTGATACGCCCCACAACTATCGTGTGTATTTTCCAGACAATTACAAGACTGTTGTGCGACGAGATACCAAATTTCAGGAGGAGAAAGCCATGAAGTGTTCGCTTGAGAGGGAGCCACACTTGCATGTAGATGAGGAGCTATTAGTTCCTAAGGATGCGCTTCAGGATGTGGATCAGCCACAAGATGAAGTTTATGGAGTGGAAGAGACCACTCATGCAGCGCCAACCATCAGAGGGTGAAAGCGCACTACAGAAGCTGAGCGACTGGCTCAAGATGCAGAGAAGGTTGTAGGACCACCTACAACACAACGCAGACAGAGACAGTCACCTGATCAGTACACTAGATACATGTTTCTTGTGAGAAAATGTGTCGTGACCGAGCCATCCTCTTTCGAGGAAGCTGTGGAGGATCCCACATGGGTAGATGCCATGGTGGAAGAGTATGATTCGATTGTCATAAACAGTGCATGGGAGATTGTCCCAAGACCGGAGGGGAAATCAGTGGTGGGTTCGAGATGGATCTACAAAGTGAAGCAGGTAGCTGACGGGAGTGTGGAGAAGTACAAGGCAAGATTTGTTGCCCGAGGCTTCTTACAGATAGAGGGAATCGATTATGAGGAGACCTTTGCACCTGTCACAAGGTATTCTTCCATACGGACAATTCTTACTCTCTCAGTGCAGATGGGGTGGCACATCCATCAGATGGATGTGAAGACTGTGTTCCTCAATGGAGTCATTGAGGAGGAGGTGTACATAGAGCAGCCCGAAGGTTTCGAGATCTTCAGCAGCAAGTCGCATGTGTGCAGGCTCAAGAGAGCGTTGTATGGGTTGAAACAAGCACCTCGTGCTTGGTACACATGGATAGACAATTATTTCACTGGACTTGGATTCTCCAAGAGTGAGGCGGATCCTAACCTATACCAGATTATGGTGGAGGGTAAGTTGCTGATCATTGTACTTTATGTAGATGATTTGATTTTGATGGGAGATGAGCTGTTGATACTTTCATGCAAGGAGGATCTTGCTAGAGTGTTTGAGATGAAGAACTTGGGCAGCACAGTGATGGACTATTTGTTTCTCATGGTAAGTATGCCCGAGAAATACTGGAAAAGTTCAACATGCATGGTTGCAAGCCTATTGATACTCCTCTTCCTGGAGGTTGGAGGAAGGAGGATGCTACTTTAGCGAAGGTAGTGGATGCCACTGTTTATCGACAGTTGGTGGGGTATCTTATTTATCTGGTCAATACAAGACCCAATATATGTTATGTTGTTAACTAGCTTTCACAAGCTATGGTTAAGCCAACCAAGCTCTTCTGGAAGGTAGGAAAGCATGTATTCCATTATCTCAGAGGCACATTGGGATATGGATTGTGGTACAGACAGGAGGATGAGGTGAAACTATGTGGCTTTACGAATGCAGATTGGGCAGGGAGCCCAACGGACAGAAAGATCACATCTGGAGGGATCTTTAGTATTGGGTCAACAACATTTTCTTGGTACAGCAGCAGGCAGAGATCCATGGCACTCAATTCAGCAGAGGCTGAGTATATGGCAGCAAGTTTGGCTGCATGCGAGGCTATATGGATGAGGAAGATCTCGGTCGGGTTGTTCGGGTCACACTTGGAACCTACTGTGATTTATTGTGATAACCAGAGTTGCATTAAAATCTCAACTAATCTAGTATTTCATGATAGATCCAAGCACATCGACAACAGGTACCATCATATCAGAGATTGTGTGCAGCGGAGAATCATGTTACTTTCATACATTCCCACGGAGGATCAGGATGTTGATATCTTGACGAAGGCGCTCACCAGGAGCAAATTCGAATGCCACAAAGGCAGGATAGGGGTTGCAGATAATCCATATCTTGTTGAGAGGGAGTGTTGAAAATGCAACAAGATGATGGAGCTTAGTGAAAAGGAGTTGCCTTCACTAAGTGGGCCCGCAGGCTATTTTTGGCGTAAAGTCTATTTTTAGACATATGGATCATGGTCTATGAGTTGTAGGATGCTATTTATGGATGATTGGTCATGTTGGTAAAAATAGATGGACCTCTATTTTTAGATATATGGGCAGAGTCTATTTTTAGACTACCAGTCAAAAAAATAGAACAGTTGAATATTATTAGATCTTAATAATATTTCGACTATAAACATTATCTTATCCTCTTGCAGCACTTCATTTCGAGCTACGGATGTGGCACATGCAACTTCCACAAGGAAATATGCTTTTCCTATGGGTTAGTTGAGCTATTGCATGATGGACTTCAGTTAGAACTCAAGCGATTGAGTTTGGTGGATTTGATTGAGGAGTTGATGGAGTTGTGTTCAGTTTGACTTAGTTGAACTAGTTGTATTTTAGTCTAACTGAAAAATACACTAGTGATGAGTGATGTGACTTAATTATTAATTAATTCACTAATTATTAACTCATAAATCAACTAAAGAATACATCAGTTAACTCAATGCATGGACAGTTCAGTGGAGACAAGTGTTAGAGGTGGGTGAAAGGGTGAGACTACTATCAGTTGTGACTATAGCTGTGCATAAGATTTTCACAATCATTGATTGAGATTGCCAATGAGGATTGCGCAGTGCAATCCAAGGGGAATTCAAACTTGGATCTCATCTATTCTCAACTTGGATTTCGCAGTAGAGGCAGGCAAAGAATGGAGGAGATTTGAACCCATGACCTGTTCAGATCTGAGCTAGTTTATGTGTAGCATGTGGAGATAGTACTGAGTACTTGTGAGGAGTATTGTACTATGTATTGTTATATGTTCTCTATCATTATAATATACAGATAGTTGGGGGTTTTCAGCTGTATGATTTCCCCATTACATACTGTGTTGATATGTGTGATTGATGTTTCAATGTGCGCATGCGATTGTTTTTTAATTCCACAAATTGATGATCAATGGTAGAGGAGGTTATGTATTATGCATGCATTCCGCAAACAGTGTATAATCAGGATAATCTCCGTGAATAAGTGTTATATTATTCAAATTTCTACAACTTGCAACCATGCACTATGCCTCTGTCGAACCGAGTGCAACCAATCATTGTTTCCTATTGTACCAAGAAATTGTCATTGACCCCAATACTCAATATACTTCCTGATGTGCTCTCCCGGTCGGATGGACTCCTTGCCCAATCTGCATCGGTGAAGCCTTGAAGCTCCACTCCCTCTTTCAGTTTGTACCATAATCCATACTAAGAAGTTCCCTTGAGGTATCTCAATACATGCTTTGTCACCTTCCAATATAGCTTGGTAGGCCTAACCATCACTTGTCTAAGTTTGTTAACTCCATAGCATAAATCCAGTCGTGTGTTCACCAAGTACATGAGTGAACCTAGAAGATGCATGTAAGCAATAGCTTCCACTACTTCACCTGAAGTAGCATCCTCCTTCCTCCAGTTACCCGCTAGAGGAGTCTCCGTAGATTTTCTGCTCTCCATGCAAAATCTCTTAAGTATCTCATTGGCATACTTGCCTTGAGACACAAAGAAATCCCCATCTCCCTGCCATACCTCCATGCCAAGAAAGTAATGCATGAGCCCCATGTCCTTCATCTCAAACTCTCTTGCAATAATTGATCTGTTGATCATCAGTTGTCAGTATGAGATTATCAACATAAAGTACAATGATCAATAGTTTACCTTCCAGCACTATGTGGTATAGGTTTTCATCCACGTCACTCTTCATGAAGCCAAACTCGGTGAAGTAGCTATCTATTATGGTGTACCAAGCACGAGGTGCTTGCTTCAGCCCATAAAACACTCTCTTGAGCTAGCACACATATGACTCACGATCGAAGGTTTCAAAACCTTCAAGCTGCTCTATGTACACCTCTTCCTCAATTGTGCCATTAAGGAAGGTTTTCTTTACATCCATATGATGTATGTTCCACCCCATCTATGTTGATAGTGACAATATAGATATGATTGACGAGTACCTTGCAACAGGAGCAAAGGTCTCATCATATTTAATCCCCTCTACCTATGAAAAGCCCGGGCCACAAATCTAGTCTTATGCTTCTCCACACTACCATATGCAGCTTTCTTTACCTTGTAAAGCCATCGGGAGCTCACCATGGACTCATCCTCCAGTCTCATGACCACATCCCAAACACTGTTATGAACTATAGGGTCATACTCCTCCACCATGGGATCAACCCAAATCGGCTGTTGCACTGTCTGCTTAGAGGAAGATGGATCAGTCTCAACATCCACTCATAAGATCCATGTATCCAGTGTACGTGTCAGGTGACCTCCTCTGTCTTCGCTGTGATGTGGGTGATCCCATATTCTCTCTAGCATCTGACAACGATTTATCCACCTCTCTAGTGGACTTTCTCCCATCTCTGGAAGACTTTGCCCTGAGTGGGTGTCTCCACTCTTGGATCCTCTACATGTGGCTGCTCCACATCAATCTGAGGCTCCTCAACCTTAAGAGATAAAATTTCTTCAACTGCATGTAGTTGAAGCTCCCTCTCAAGGTAAACTCACATGGCCTTCTCCTCATCAAATTTGACATCCATGAGAAACATTGTCATCATGTTGGTTGGAAAGTACACTTGATAGTTGTGAGGTGTATCATTGTACCCAAAAATTATCCCCAACTTTGTTGTTGGCTCAAGCTTAATTCGTGCATCTTTGGTCACATGGAAATATACTGATGACCCAAAAATCTTGAAGTGACCAACATTTTGCCTCTTTTTCGAATAATCCTCCTTTGGTGTCTTCAACCCAAGTATCTGATGCGGGCTATGGTTTTGAACATAAATATATGTGTTGCATGACTCATCCCACAAGTGTAATGGGAGACCCTAATCATGCAACATTGCCCTCACTGCCCCTACTATGCTTTTATTCTTCCTCTTGGCCACCCCATTCTGTTGAGGGTTATGGGGTGTCATCAACTCCCATGTTATCCCTTCCGCTGCACAGAAGTTCTTAAACTAATTTGAGACATACTCACCACCATTATCACTTCATAGATCTTTAACCTTCTTTCCCGACTCTTTCTCCACCAATGCTTTAAACTCACAAAAATTTGTGAAGGTTTTATCCTTTTTTTGCATGAAAAATATTGAACATTTTCGAGAAAATTCATCAACAAATATAACATAATACCTGTGTTTGGCCATGGATGTTTTCCACACACATCTGAATGGGCTCACTACAGAATAGCCATTGCCAGACTGTCTCTATCGTGAAAGGAATCCTTGGTGTATTTTCCTAAAGTACACCCCTTGCATGTATCAAATTTCTCTAGTGTACCTTTGGGAAAACCGATGGAGATCTGCCACATCATCTTCAAAACCCAAGTGGCCTAATTTCCTATGCCACAACTCGCCAATGTCTCGGCTCTACACCATATCTAATTTCATGCTCAAAGCAACACAATCCTCTACCTCCATCTTATAGAGATTCTTCACCTAAATCCCTATCTTCTTTACCTGACCTGTGGCTATGTGTCTAAGGAACACCCTTCCTTTCGAGAAGATCACATAATAGCCTCTATCCTCAAGCATGGAAACGAATACCAAGTTCTTCTTCAGCCCAAGTACATACATAAAATTCTTCAAGGTGAGTGGAACCCCATGCTCCCTCTGAAAAGTAACCGTGCCCAATCCAGTAGCACGATACCTCCCATTTCCACCATCTTGATATTCATCTGGAGATCTTTCTCCTCCAAGTCACTGAATAACTCCTTGTCGCCAGTCAGGTGGAATAAAGCTCCATTGTCTAAGTACCATACACTTCCCATAATTGATGACACCATGCATGCAATGAGGGAAAATTCCAATTCGAATTGAGAGGCCAAAGCCTCACCCACCGCTCCACCTGAGGACTTCTTGATGGACAAGTTGTAGCAAAATGGCCAAACTCATGAAAATGAAAGCATTTCACTTTCGTCATGTCTTTCTTCTTACCTCCACGACAAGAATTTGATTTGGAATGGGAATCTTTCCCTTTCCCCTTCTCTGCCTTAATCGCTAAGGCACAATTCTCTTCATCATGAGTCTTTGATGAAGAGCCATCTCTGGCGTTCCTCCTGATCTCCTCTTGCATCAAATCTGACCACAGTCGTTCCCAATCTGGCAGCTTCTCCCAATCATTGTCAGAGTCATGTGAACTATGCCAACTCTTTGGGAGTCATATAAGAGAAGAACTCACCATATCATCCTCAACAACCATGATTCCAACACTTCCAAGTTCATCACGACACTGAGTGAACTTGGTCAAGTATTTTGGAATCGTCTTGCCTTTCTCCATTTTGATTTTTTGAATTTTGTCCTTCAGTGCCAATTTCCTTTGGTCACTATTGTTTTGACCATAGCATATTCAATGGTTTCCACATAGCATATAGAGATTCCTTGCCATGGAGACTAGAGACAATGTGTTCTCGAACTCTCTCAAGGATTATCCGCCTCGCCTTCACCACACACTTGTTCCATTCAACCAAATAATTTGCATATGATGTTGTTAGCTTAGGAATTTCTTAATCAATAAATTCCTTCAAGCCATTATCCTCTAGCACAACCTCCATTATGTCCCTCCAGGCTATATAATTCAAGTTGTCTTCCAAGGCATACTCGAGCAGCAAACCGGAGAATGCCATTTGTTGATCTTGAAGTATGTATTGAAAAGTCAAATTTCACCTGTAACCCAAAACTCAAAACTTCGAAATCTCTTCTAGTATATTGAATTCAACCTTGATACCATGTATAAAATCCTATAGATTCACAAGATCATGCAGTGTACTAAAGCATAGAACAAGAATCTACTTCGACTTTCAACCAGTGGAAGCCAATAGATTGATGAAACAATATGAAAAAAAAAAGATAAATAATTGGGACATAACACAAGATTTATATGGCGAAATCTGCTGCACAAAGCCCCACTATTTGCATTGCATATATCAAAAATATGAGTGAAGATACAAAGCTTGTTCTCACTAAAACAATTCTGCACAAGTATGCTCAACTCTCTCAGCTCACAAGAAAGCTCTTGGCCAATACCAATTTTGTAGCTCTCCAAGCCCCTATTCCCCCTCCCAATTCCTAGGATGAATAACCCATATTTAAAGGGAATTCATCCTTCCAAAACCGCGCAATCCAAACATAGGTCCTTCTCTGATTGCATGCATGATATTTACAACTCAGTAAATCATACAAATGATAGTACACTGCCCCTGAACTCTAGTCTCAACTGGGTCTTTCTCATAACTGAAATGCATGAGTCTCTCATGAGGGAATCTTTAGTTAACTAGAGTAACACTTGTGGATGCACCAGTGCATAAACTGACTGTTAGTCTTCTATTAGTTCCAAAAATAGTTAGAACTAATTTAACTGACCATAACTCAGTAAACTGATTTAATCTAATTACAACTCAATATAAACTCATACTGGACCGCTAAAATTTAGGGAGAACATATACATGACTACATAAAGACTTCCAACTCGAAATTCCTAAGCTAATTAAACTTAATTAACTGTTTACAAGTTTCTATGAGAATATAATTTAATTTTAATTCTCAGTTTAATTCAAGGACAAATTAAACTGGAATTTCTTGTTGCCATTTCTCAACATTTCAGGCATCCATATTGTACTCAAAATTTCACTATTGGACCAGTTTTCCCAAGTTGGGTTTTTTCGGGGACTTTTGTCCAAAAAAGTTGTCTCATATTTTATATGTGTGTCCTAGCATTTTTCAGTTTCCAGCATATTATTTTTCTGCAGTATTTTATTTGTGAAGGTTGCAGTGCGTTTATTTTAGTATTTTCTGTAGCAGATAAATTGTTAAATTGATTAACAATTAGGAGAAATAATGCTAGTTGTTGCAATAGGATTCCACATTGGAATTTTCACAATCAACTCATGCACAACTCTACTTATTTCCCACAAACTTGAATTCACTGACTTAACTATGTGACTTTGCCATGTCACTCCTGCTAACTGCAACTCAAGTCATCCTGCTGATGTGGAAATTCGAATTTCTCCATTTGACTAAGGTATAAGTCAAATGAATCATTTTCTTGCTACAATTTAACATTTTCTTGTAATTTTGAAAAATCATCATTTATTTCTAGATTTGGTCATGAATGTGAAGGAATATCTGCTAATTAATCACTCAAATATTTGTTATTATAAATCAATTTAACAGTCATTAAAAACACAAGAACTATTTTTATTCTAGAGTGGCTTATTACTTATTATTTTCAGTCTTTGAATAGATCATGCATAGCATTAAATAATATTGATTATCATAAATACTTTTGTAACTTGATATTAATCATAAACCACATGTTAAAATCCCCATTGTTTTTTAAAACCATTGCACCTGTTTGATAGCAATCACTTTCTCTATACTAAGTTAGGACAACCTTTTATTTATTTTCTGCATTGTTACAAATGGCCGCATTTAGATTTGGTTTTCATTTCAAACAAAAGTCTCCTTATGCAAGAGCAAGATTTTGGTGGCCTAGCTAAGCCCACATTTCAGCCAATATAATAGATTGCCTTCTTCAAGCAACTGAAATTAGCCAACTATTTCATTTTTCCTGTTAATACCAACAAACAATACTGTACACCAACATGTAAAATCTAGATCTAGAGATAGTTTATGCATTTAGGTTAGTTTATATTAGTTTAGGTATTTAGTTTAGGTTAGTTTTAGGTAGAGGAAACTAGGCCACAAACTAATCGAAATTACCACACCAAACATAAAAGGATCTAATTGGGACCCTGCCTAGGTGATTTCCTTAATGCTAGACATGGTCAATTTTTTCCATCAACACCATCATATATTTAACTTTTACAACCTAATGAATTATATATAAAAAATAATCATGTAGGAAAACTTTTCAAAAATAAAATACATATCGCGCACCAAAGGGAATTAAGTCTTGATCTTAGGTTCATTGATCCTTGGGCTTCTTGATGTTATCTATGTACATGGGTGGATAATTTTGTGTCCCAATCAAACATTTATAGCTCATCGGTTGACCTTCGAGCATAATCCTTGCATACTCTTCTTCCCCATGGACCCTCGAGCTATAATGGGACTATAAGGTAGAGGAAGAACACTAGCAAGTGGAGGAGAGCACTCTAGCTGAATAGTTCCCACTTTAATGACCTCCATTGCACCAAAATCACTATAGGACTCAATATTCACTATCCCAATATATCATTATGAAATTCATCAAACAATAGGGAAAAAAGTAGTTCCTCTCCCATAACTTTCTCATTCTTGTATAGGAGGCTTCATAGGTGACACATGTCACTTCATGAAAAGATAACTAGTTTTATTAAACAAATAACTTGATTATTCAACTGTACATGTATCAAACTCTCAACAAGGCTCTACTAAAAATATTTTACTTCATTTCTGATTAAAAACCATATTTTCCCTCACCCCAACATGATTCCCTACTTCTTCTCCTAGTTGTCTCTTGGCCCCCCTTTTATACTCCTTATGTTGTGTTCATTATCGAAGTCAACTGGTAGGTCTCATATTTCGTCCCCCAAATACACCCTAGTTTATCTCAAGTTGAACTCTTGGACGAAGATCTTTGTGTTATGCTCTTTCCACATGAAGTTTTCTCATGAAACTAAATTTCTCTATTTTTATGTTATTATTCTTTAATTTCATACACTACCCTCTTTTCTTAATGATATTAAAGTATCCTTGAAATAATATGTCTAATTAACTCTATGTCCCCTTCCCCTTTTTACTATCAAAACACTTATATAATTTGTAGTTATTTAATGCATATTATCTACCTTAAATTTTCCAAATGTGGGAAGGGTAGAGTTACTTAATTGGACCAATTATTATAATTCTTCCTATTCATCCTTTATCCCAATTTTTTTTCTTGTTTTAGATAATTTGATTATAATATCTCACTTACTACATGGTGTTAATTATTTCTCATCATTGTATGATTATCATATCTTAATTATCTTTCAGTTTTTTCTTTTTAATGCCAAGGATGTCATGTTGGTCATGCACTTCAATAATTCAACTTAGACATTCCAAGGGTGCCATGTCACTTACCCTTTAGGAATCTTGTGACTACGAAGAAAAAAATTAGGTGCAATGACAGAGACCATTGTCCTCTCCTGTGTCACCCTATATTGTGAGACTAATGGTTTTGGGTATTAAGGAATCCACTTTGATGTACGACACCCAATGAATCCTTGTGAGCAATTGAGTATGGGGTCCACCCTCATGGCATCGTGATCTTCAAGGTGAAGGTATCCCAACACCTTCTAGTTGAATTCACAATGGGAGTGTGAGCGGGTGAAATCAGGGACGTTGTCCCACCCCTCCCATGAAGTTCCATTTATCTGTACAACACCATAACCCATGAAGTTCCATTTATCTGTACAACCCCATAACCCATGTGTGATTCATTTAGTCAAAAAGCTAACTTATGTTTGTAGTCACCATCATGTCATTAGTAATCATAGCAAAATATTATTTTGGACTTTAAATTTTAGCATTGATAGCATGCAATCAATCAAACCAGAGGTCATTGACTCATCACATATAGGTGCATCCAAGTGGTATCCTGCCACACTCAATAATCATTAGTAATATTTGTTCATAATGTTAGTCATTGATATAATTGCGTACACTAAATTATTATCATGACATAGTCATCAACATAATCTCTAACTTCAAGTAGGAAACTACTCCTTAGAATAAGTAAACAAGATATCATAATGAATTCATCATAGTCATTATCATCATAACATCAAACTAGCATATCACAATTATTATAACATCCACTAATAGTGAAATTTAAATAACCAGATCCTCGACTTAAGGTCCTCAAAGAATAATGTATGAGCCTTGAGGTTATATCAAGACTAATATAATTTCAATGTCAATCAACTAGAGAAAGTCACTATAGAAAATATGGATTTATTTCCTCAAGAAGAAATCTAAAGTCTTTAACAAATTCAAAAAATTTAAGGCTCTTGTGATAATTTTGTAGAGAAGAAAATTAAGGTGATGAGGATAGATAATGGTGGAGAATTATGGTGGAAAGAATTCAAATAATTCTATAAGAAGTGTGATAGAACAAGGCATAAGACTATCCAATACACACCTCAACAGAATGGAGTTGTAGAAAGAATTAATAGGATGTTGATGAAAAAAGCAGAGAGCATGCTAAGTGGTATTGGGTTAGGCCAATAATTCTAGGCAGAGGCAATGGAAATTACATGTTACATGATAAATATATCAACATATTTAGCATTGGATGATAAGACTCCACATGAGGTTATATGAACTAATAACAAACCTCTCTTAAACATCTCAGTGTATTTGGTTGTGATGTTTATGTACATGTTCCAAAGCAAAATAGAAGTAAGCTAGATAAGAAAGTTGAAAAGTGTATCTTTATTTGATTCAAAGATGACATGAAAGGTTATAAGCTTTGGAGCCTAGAAACTAAGAAGGTAGAGTATAGTTGAGATGTAGTATTTAGAGAAGTGAAAATATTGTCAAACAAGAAGTCCTACTAAGGGAAAAGGAACTAGAAAATATGGAGTTTGAATTAAAGGAAGATGAATCAAACTCAAAAGAACGACAATAATAATAAGAAGATCCACACACTCTGATGTTGAAGATTTCAATTCAAGAAACAAGATAACTAGAAAGGTATGTTCCACCTAATTTCCATTCAATTTTTTTATTATTATTATTATTGATGATGATCCTAGAATTATTAGAGAGGCAATGGATTTAAAAAATGGCAAACGATTGAAAAAAACCATGGTTGAATAAATGGCATTCTTGAAGAAGAATGAGGCTTGGGATCTAGTAGAGTTGTCAGACCACAAGAAACCTCCTTCGCAACAAATGAATTTTTAAGAAGAATTTGAATGTAGAAGGCAGATTGGAGAAATACATAGCTTAGTTAGTAGAGAAAGGTTATTCCTAAGTTGAGGGAATTAAATTTGGTGAAATTTTTTCTCCTATTGCCAAGTTAGCTTCTATCAGATTTCATTTCTATGTTGTTATTGCCTTTTATTTTGATGGATGTAAAAACAACATCCCTACATGAGGATTTGGAAGAAGAAATTTTGTATGAAGCAACCAGAAGCATTTGCAATGAAGAGAAATAAAGAGTTGGTGTGCAAGTTAAAACTGCCCCTCTATGGGTTAAAGCAATCACCAAAGATGTATAAAGAAATTGATACTTATATATTAGTACTTGGCTTCACAAGGAGCAAAGTGGATCATTATGTATTTTTCAAATTATTTGGTAATCATCTTATTTATTTGGGCTTATATGTGGATTTTCTATTGTTGATTTAAAATGACAAGGAAATCATCCACGAAGTGAAAACTTAGTTGTCCTCTAGATTTGACATTAAGGATATTTGTGCTGCAAATTTCATTTTGGACATGGAAATTAGAAGAAATCAAACAAACAAGTAACTCTAGTTAAATCAAAGGAAGTATCTCCAAGCAATATTGCAACAGTTTAATATATAGAAATGTAAACCGATAAAGGTGCCTATTTTTGTAGGTATAAAGTTATCTCTACATGATGTCCCAAGATACACGAAAAGGAAGAGGACATTTCTCGTGTTCCATATGCCAATGAAGTTGGAAGTTTGATGTGTGGAATGGTTTGTACTAGTCCAAAGATTGGTGGGAGCATTGAGCACATATATGTCAAAAATAGGGAATGAACATTGGACAACAGTAAAAAAAGGTTTTCAAGTATTTATGTGACAATATTAGCTATGGGTTTTGCTACCAAAGAATACCGAAATTGGGTATAGTGTTGGATGTACATGGCTTCCTTGATGTGGATAGGGCTAGAGATCTGGATCGTAGATGATCTACAAGTGGCTATGTGTTTAAACTCTTTGGAAGAACTATCAGTTGGATAGACAAGAAACAATCTATAGAACTTAACTACATAAGTTGAATACATGACAACCACTCATGCAAGCAAGGAAGCAATATGGTTATAAAGATTGTGTTCAAGTATTAAGTTAGTACAACCAATTTTAAGGATAGATTATGACAGACAAATTGAAATATTCTTAGAAAAGAACCCAGTGCATCATTCTAAGACAACATGCTAATGCTCAATATCACTTTGTGAAAGATATGATCGAAGAAGAAAAAAGTGTTGTTGGTGAAGACTAACACTTTGAATTTTTACAGATTCATTAACAAACTTTGTGGGCACTAGAAAGTTCTATTGATGTAGAAAATAATGGGCATTATTTTACCAATTCCATTGGTAAAATAAGATCAGTTGGTAGAAGAATTGTATTAAAGACAAGGGAAAGAAATCTCTTAATTTTGAGAATTATATTAAAGTATTAAAGATATGGGAAAAAATATGTTAATTTTTTCAATTATTGTTGTTTATTGTGTAAGACTTTCTTTCACCAATTTCATTGGTAAAGTAAGATAAATAGACATATTTTTTGAGAACCCAACAAGTAATAGGATTTCACTATAGATCCAAAATGTTTTCCATGTTTCTTGTAGGATTCAAAATTCTATGATTGAGATGTAAATTTTTATTAACCCAATACACACTCAAGTAGTAAGATTTCTATGTGCATTAAAAAACCTTTCCATGTTCTATATAGGATTCAAAATTCTCCAAAATTCAATGATCAAGATGTAAATATTTATGAACCCATAATCAAGTAATAAGATTTTCATGCACATAAAAATGAAATAAAATAAAAGCAAAAACTTAAAAATTTCGGTTCCATATTCTATATAATGTGGGATCCAAAATTTTATAGTTGGAATGTAAATTTGTATGAGTCTAATACAAAACTAGGTAATGATTGATTTCCATATAAATTAAAAAAAAAAAAATCGGGTAAAATCCAAAATGCTAATTCCATGGTTAAAACATAAACTTGACTTGACTTTAAACATACATACCAAATATGTAAAGGGAGAAGAATACTACTCTATAATAAATTAGAACATAAAACTTATATCTATGGGAAAAACTTCCGCTCAATTCAAATACATCTCAATATACTAAAGGACACTGAGTATACAAATATTGACTCTATTAATCTCTATATATGATTCATTGTTCATGTAACACATTTATTACAGATTTAATACTATATGCCTATATTGAAGACTGCACACTTGGACATTTTGCCAGTGTATCAGTCATCTCCAGTCCTCTCCCTGAAAAAATACATTTATTATTCATAAGCACCTGTTTTTAGTTTAGCACCTTAAGAAGCCCTTTAAATCTTTTGCTAAGTAATATTTTTTGAACCTAAAAATATTGAAATCTATGTCGATATATTGGATATAAATTCGATAATAATTGGGATGACAATTGTGTGACACTGTCGAAGTCACAAAGAATAATTCCTCGTTCATCTGTTGTAATATCAGTTCCAGCAGCAACTTCAAGCACTTTGGCTAGTCAATCCATGGTGCACCGACCACTTTGGCCATGAATGCATATTTGTCCGCCTGTTCGTCAATCTGCAGTTGTAAAAAGTGTTATATTCAGTATGAAACGGACATTTCTGCAACGTACAATATGCATGCACAGACTAAGTCGAGTTCTAATCCTTGTCCAGAACACAATGTGATCGTCAGGTGTAGAATAGAAAATAAGCTTTGAAAATCGGAACTTTACAAACAATTAGACACACTCAGCTAGCTGTCTAAAGATTTTATTTCTTACAAGAATATCAGCGAAATCACTGGAAAACTGCATATAAAGAGAAAACATATTAGGGAAAAATAATATCTCACCACTTTTTGGGTTGGCTTTCCTGTACCATGGCCAGATTTGGTATCAATTCGGCCAATAATGGGGTTGGTCTGTGGGCTATTCTCCAGGCTTTTACATAGAACATATTGCATCGTCTATATACAAAAGAAGTTCAAAATCGATATAAACAAATTAGCAATGATTTTAGAATAAATTATCGATAAACGATATAAACAAATTAGCAATGATTTTAAAATAAATTATCGATATAAACAAATCAGCAATGAATTTAAACTAAATTATAATAAATCACAGAGTTTTTTCTATTTAGTTCACTGTTCACAGATGTATTCATTTGAAGGGTCACTTCTTGTCAGCTCAACCACAGAGCTTGATTATGAAACTTCTTAGTAACAAAAGTGCTGTAACTACGAAGCTCTAAAAAAAACTCAAACAATTGAACTAACCCTCAAAGCTAATAAAACTCACATTAAGTCTATTTGTGAAAATAAAGGCGTAAAAGAGCAACCAATGATTTATGCATCCATAGTTGCCTATAAACTTCAACATTCAAATGTCAAATATTTGTTAACTATAAACTTCAACATTCAAATGTCAAATATTTGTTAACATTTAATGCAGAGACAGAACCATATGAAGTACTCACTGCTAGGAGTTTCAAAGAGTGGAGTGGCACAACACGGTCATCATGATCTGCTGTCAATAACATTGTAGCAGGATACTGTAAATTCTGTCCGAGTTTGTCCCGTGGTCTCTTTACATTATGCAATGGTGAGTATCTGTAGCAATGAAGAATGTGTTATACGAACAGTTGATCATGTCTTTGGCAAAAAGAGGGAACTTCATATAACCTAACGTAGCACATTTTGATAGAGTGAATAGAAAAGGAACAAGCAATTTATCTTCATTTCAGATTACTAACAGTTTGAAAATTATTTAAATTTTAGACACTCTGTTACGTATTACTTTGAGAGACAGGGTCCATTTGTCTTCTTACTTAATCAGCCAATGAAATTCTTCTTCCTTATCTGAAGAACCATAATCAACAGTACATGCATGGCCTGTAGATTTCAGCACAACTTCCATCATCAGTTGCCCTGCAGGTGCCTACATCTAGAGATTGCCCTAACCAGAGGGAGATAAGTGGTTGAATATTATCATAGTAAAACTTACCAATAGTAAACTTATGAAAACGCAACATGTCCATGACACCCACATCAGCCAGTGTGCAACCAAATAGGTCAGGTCTCTGTTTAAATGCAGAACTAACAATCAAAAGCTCTTTTCACCGAAAAATGATCTGCTAAATCCTCTACATATTTCTTTTTTGATGAGTTTTGCAAAAAACAATAGAGTCATAAGCATTTTCTTCGGGAGAATATAAACAACTTTTTCGATCGGATTCTACTTTGAAACGAAAGGAGAGGAAGGATTGAAGCAAGCAACTGGTTTATACATGACCTTTATTTAACCATGCATCTTATTATCCAATATATGGAGATACCTGATTTGTGCAAGCTGCAACCAGAAGTCCACCATTACTGCATCCTTCAATACATAACTTTTTAGGTTGTGTATACCCCTCTGACACAAGGAACTCGGCGGCAGATATGAAATCATCAAAGCAATTTTGTTTTTTAGCAAGAGAACCTGCTTTATGCCATTCTTCTCCGTATTCACCGCCACCACGAATATTTGCAATTGCAAAAACTGCCCCTAGATGTCTTGAAATGACAACGCGAGCAATGTTGAAGTCTGGGGTAACGCTATAGTTAAAGCCCCCATAACCATATAGTAGAGCAGGATGAGAACCATCAAGAGCAATGTCTTTCTTGGATACAATGAACATTGGTATCTGAGTTCGATCTTTGCTGGTTATGAAAACCTGACATTGACATATCAGTAACAATATTATATTAGAAATCAGTCACATCAGTAGTCAATCCAGATGTACTGAATAATATTGCCCATTGGCATTAAGTATTCCAATTGAATAATACCATCATTATCATTTCAACTGAGTGAGGAGAATAGAAACATATATCTTGTAGCAGAGAAATAATTTGAAATTTTTTATTTATTGGAATGCACTTTTAGTAAAGTAAATTCTAATGTGAAACGCCTTTGATTTTACAATCAGATTACTTGTTCAAAACATTCAATAGACAAGATTTTCTGCCTAAAGATAGCCAGGCAAAAATTTGTAGAAGCAAAAAATAGTAAAAAATCCTTTACCTGTTTAGCTTCAAACTCTGTCTGATCAAAGCCTGGGATAACAGTCTCTCTAAAAACTACTAACTCTGGTTTTTCGACATCTAGGTTGCATCGATAGATAATTGCAGGGGTAAGGAAGCTTGTAAAACCAATAAATACCTCCTTGTCTTTACGCCTTCCTGATATTCTATCAACTGACCCAATATCTATTGGCAAATTATGAAGCAAATTTCCTGATTGCAAGTCTCGTATTTGCAAAACAGACTTGACATCGCTTAAATAGCTTAATAAAAGTTTATTTCCATTGACACAACAAGCTGATTCAAGCACGTCCTTGTCAGATTCTCCGATAACGTCACCCCAAGCTTCTGGCTGCATAAGGTCTACACGAACCAATTTAAACCTAGGGGCATTTTTATTTGTTCGAAAAGTGAACAAAGCACCATCATTTGCAACAAGATCATACTGTGCTTCAAAGTTGTCAACAAGTTTTTGGAGAGGAAGCATCTCTCGGCTGCCTTTGAAACCTTCCAGACCTTGAGGAAGAGCGTCAAGATCACAGTAAAAGAGCCTCGTTCCAAAGGCTTCTCGAATAAATAAAAGAACATACTGCCACAAAGAAAACACTTAACTGTATAAGACCAGATGAAAAACCTGCCATGGCACTATAGATGTTTCATAAAAAAAAAATTATCATTTTGTTCTTCTCGAACATATAATTATAGACGTTTCTTACAAGAAAATCAACATTCTGTTTTAGTGTTTTAAAACCAGATGGCATAAAACAAAAATTCAACACAAATGTTTGACATGCTATATTTTTCAAATAAGATAAATCGACCAAAGCCACATAAAGTTATTTTGGCAGTCATGAGTTGTAGATGAATTGCATTGAGTGCAAAGCATATGGAATGTGCAATGGATCAAAGTATATTGTAAGGTGGATTAAAAAGCTCCATGTAGGAATATTGTTGATTATGTCCCATTATCAGCCAAATATTCTTCCTCTCAAAGTTGAAAAGTTGTTTATTAAATTTTTTATAAATTCATCAACTAATTTTAGATAGATATCCAAAATTCCAAAGTGATTTTTGGCAATAACTTTTTAAATTAGCTAAAATAATATTGAATATAAGCACTACTTACACCCACAAATTGGGGGCCAAAAAAATGGTTGTCAACAAAGTTTTGACTATTAAGGCTATACACCAAGGAAACAAAATAAAAGCGTAGAAAAGGTTGTATTTAGGTCAAAATTTGTGAAATATTAGCTACTAACCATCTATAAAAATGTCTCATTTATGTTGGGTATGTGTTATATTCTTTGCACAACTAGCTTCAGGTGTTGTTACGTTGCACCAAGTGCAACAGGCGGGTTCCAAGGGGGTGGCAGCCCCCCTATTGGGGGGTTTGCAGGGGGGCTATGATCAATCAATTTGGTGGTTAGTCTCAATGTGTAGTCTATGAAATCCAACTCTGAATTGTCCCAAGTGGATCCAAAGGGCATGCATCCAATCGAAAAACATGTAATGGGATCAGATAATAAGTCCATCACACATCACCATGAAGTGCTCAACATAGAAGGTTGTATTTGGATGTAACCCTCTCTAAAGTTTTATCCAAGTGACTTGTATATAATATATATCTTATGTAGATATCTTCTTGAATGATTGTATTCATCTCTTGTTTAGTTGGTAAAAGGTGACCACACGCACACAGGGAATATTGAAATGAAGGAAGCTAGTCTACCATAACACAAATGGAAGCAAAGAGATCTTAGACTCCAACGTACCTGTTAGAACTCCAAGAAGCTCTCCTAGGTTGTAGCTGAGAGATGCCTAGTAACATATAAATCTTCAATATCGTTCTCAGAACTATTGGAATGGATGATGGTTTGGATCAAGTCAGATGACTATTTCAACTCTGTTTTCACTCTAGACATGCATGAACACCCTCAACTTGACAAGGCTTTAGATCAATAATGCTCAATAGTTTATAGATTCAATGGATAGATGGAGAATATTGATTGTACCAGCAGATGCATACATAAACATGAATAACCTATTCAAGTGCAAGCTTAGAATAGAGGAGGAAATGTAACAACAAAAGAAGCTTATATTACTGGAATGAAAATGAGACGCTGCGAGGAACAGAGTATCCACAGTCCCCAAAAGTTGAACCTCTATTCCCTCCAACTTTCAGCCATTTATAGGTCTTTTACAATACTTCTCGAACTCTTTGAGGCTCGAGATGTCTTAATCTATCCCCTCTATATTCTAACTACTTTGATGCCATAATTAGACAAACATGAGTGAGAGGGCTCTTTTCTAACAACACAGTAATCGAATTCTGGTAATTTTGTTACGTTGTCAGGTGGCTTGCTCTTGCCAGCAACATTCCATGACCATTTCTGTTGGTTTGGTTGCATTGTGCTATTGTTTTTTCCCCTTTTCGGCTTTCTATATCCTAGCTTCTGTCCGCTCGAATCCCTCTTTTAGCATTAAATAATCATTGCATAATGCATAATGGGTAGGTTGCCACCTATTCTACAACGTAAGAGTGCATCGGGGCTTAAGATTCCTTCAAAAACAGTCGTTCTTTGTTTACACAGAGAAGGCTATAAAACACAGGAAAATCCGCAGAGAACACTGTTCACCAGATTTGAAATTTTCATAACCATGCTTCATATCCTATCGGTTTCACCTGTCATCGTTATCGCAAGTCGCTTCGGCCCTGTTCCTTTTTATTTCATTAAATAACGAAAATATGCAGAATACATAGAAAAATGCCTTTCAGCGGATCTCAAATCTTATAAAATAATGGTTATATTCTCATCGGGTTCGGTCAATCGCATCGCATATATGTATATGCATATAGCCCTGCTCCATTGTGTTTGTCGATTGCGATTCTGCGATGCAATGTGGGCCGTCGATCTGCGCGCTTGATCAATGGTCCACGTTGACTGTGTTGATCGCCATCACAAGTTCCATATAGTCTACGCTGATATCCGTCAACTGCTACCGCCGATTACGATCTACCGATCAGATCTGGACCGTTGATCGACCAGATCTGACGGCTACTGTGCATTTCATTGTTCAGACCTTTAATACTTTGTTTTTCACTGTTTTTCATGTGTTTTTGCCTCTTAATAGTGTTTTTCCGCCATTCTAAGGGCTCTTCTCATGTGATTTTTTTGATCTTTTGAATGACTTTTAAATACTTAGAGAGTTCTTGGATCCATCTGGATCAGCACCTCAGGGATAAAACGACTTATGGCCAAAGCTGAGCAAGAGGAGACGTGGACGTCGAAGCTAAAACATGGGACATTTCCGCTAAAAATAGCAGCATTGCACCTCAGGGGCTAACACTGGCTCCTTCTGGGGATGAAAGCCTCCCTGTGAGGTTTCAAGAACTGCAGACTACTGCCTTTCTAGTAACAACCAAAGAAAACTTATTCCCTAGTGTTCCATTGGGCATGGAGTTTATTTGCATGGAAAACAAAAACTGAAAAAACCTATTACAATATTACGACCTTAAAGCCTCATATGAAGTAAAGTTCCAAAAACCACCCACTGATTGGGCCATCAAAAACACCTTCCCCCTCCAAATTGTGCAGAATGAAAGTATTGTTCATGTGAACTTGAGCAATGAAAAATGGTCTCGTCCATAAGGCATAAAATTTACCATGGTTGCCCTTCTTTTCCTTCAATGCATCCCATTTGAGAACCCAATCACCAACCTGAAAACTGCCCATTTTTGCCTTCCTATCAAAGGTTTCTTTGATCTTCTTCTGATGAATTCTTTACTTCTCAACCAGTTGTTCTCTGATCTGTTGTAATTCAACCAAGTTACTCATTCTCCTCGCCATGTCGTTCTCTTCATCCTGTTCTTCTTGCAAGAATTTGGCCACAGGGAGAATCAGCTGGATAGAAAAAACAACATTAGCGCCATAAGCTAGCTTAAATGGACTACTTCCTATGGACTTCTTGTTGGTAACTCTGTCAGCCCATAGTGCAAACTTCAACTTGGAATCCCAGCTCTTTTTGTTGTCCTCCAACAGTTTTTTGATTTCCTTTTCAATTAAAGGCAATAAGAGAGGGCTAATAGGTCTTAATTTCTTCTTAAAAGGGATGGTGTTCTTCTCCACTGGAATATTATGTTGAATGATGTTGGTGTCATAGGTCTTAAGATCATTGTACTCCCAAGCAAAATTATCAGCAAATTGTTTCACCAGGGTGCAATACTCGGAATTTTTGGCAGAAGACAAGTGAGTGGACAAATTTATGTACTTTGGATGGGCTGGACTCCCTACATTATGTCTATGAACAACATTCTCATTTCCTTTTTGATCAGGCTTATAAAGTACATCATTATGATCAAACAACTTCTCTAAGGACACCAATCCTTTGGATATATGGTTACTAGGCAACTGAACAATGTTATCCTGACAGATCTCGTCCTTTAGCTTGGACTGGTTGTATTGTTCAATGGTTTCGTTTTCTTGGTCAATGTGCATTTCAGCAAATTCATCAAAGACTTGTAAAAACCTATTAATTTCATCATCAACTTCAAAAACTTTCCAGTATTTGACATTGCCAGGCAGAGATGGTCTATATTTCACCTGAACTTCATAAGCCAATTTAGGAGGCAAAGGAGGAATAAACGTGCTAGCAGACACAACAAGAGAATCAACAAGATGGTGGTGAGCTCCAATATTGTAGCAATGATGCTGCAACTCTTGGGACTCCCTACTTTACTTTTATCAACCCGGTAGTTCGTAACAAACTTGAAAGCCACGATGCTATATGCACAAGTACTAGCTCTTACTGTAGGCTGTCACTTGATCAACTGGCACAAGTTCGCTAGAAGCTCAAGCCAAATTCTATGAGTTTCTAGAAGAAGCTTTTAACTGTGATGGAAGGAAGCTAACTCAAAAGAGGCTAGTCTACTTGCAGAAAGAAGATGAAAGCTGAAAGGAAACGCAAACACTAGCAAACCCTAGTTTTACTGACGAACATTACTTGTGCAAGAAAAGAGATGTAAACTACTGAAATGGATGCCATTGACTCTTGAAAAGGTAAAATGCATGTGTTTAAGCTACTTCTGAAGGAAAATATGGAAAAATCATCTTTTTGTATTTTTGAGCAATTTTATGCAGAATTATTATGCATGTGTTTTAGCTATTTGTGATTGTGCAGAGGTTTATTGGTGAAAGGAAATGGAGTGGGTGTTTTCAGGAGGTTCGGAAGGTGTGGAGAGGACCTAAGGAGTCCCTAGCACCCTTCTGGAGATTTCCACCGTAATCGGACTTCGAAAAATCACTCGCATGAACTTCTACAGGAGGCTACAGGGGATCTACAGGAAATTCTACAGGAAGTTCTACAGGAACAGGCCGAAAGTGGTTTTTAGAGGGTTGAAGGTGGAAAAATGGTGGGAAAGTGGAAATGAAGGATGTATAGAGATGTTAATGGGTCTAGGACCTGGTGAATGAAGCTCAGGAGTGAAGAAGATGGTTGGATTTGTTCAAAGGTGAAGGAAGCAATGTTACACAAAAATGTAGAAATTAGGGCAAGTTGGGAAAGTGTGGCGAATGAGTGAAGGAAATCTTGAGAGAGGGGATGGAGCAGGTTGTATGATGGAGGAAGGATAGGCTGAAGTGTCTTACAAGTGTTCTGCACACTTCTTTCCAAAACTAACCTAAGCAAAACTAAGAAAACAAAGTTTTATCTATTTTGACCTAATTGTGACCTAGAAACCAGAAAAGTGATGAACAGAAATTTATAGACAAGAATTTATGCAAGAAAGCGATGGAAATTGAGCAAGAATATATCTAAGCATGAAATCACAACTGATATCAACTTTTCCAACTCAAAATCTAACACTAGTAATTGCATTGGACGGCAAAAACAGTGTTTTTGTGGTAGCAAGTGTACCTTGGTCTCAATTCATGGTCCCAAGGAGGGAGAAAGGAGATCAAGGACTGCTTGGTAGCCTTTTTGTGGATCTTTTCTGTTATCAAACTATCAAATCAGCCTGAAGCAAGAACAACTATCTTAATCATCAAAAACAACCTAAGTAACAAAGCAAGATTTAACCTAAATAACAGAAATTATTCTATGAATGCAATAAAAACACAGAGGTACATAAAGGAGGTACTGGGCACTTGGGTTGGGCCCAACCCTAAGAGCTACAGTCCCTAGGAAATATCAGAATTGGTCCAAATCTAGATTCATTTTCATTGATAAAAAAAAAAAATAGTTACATTACAAAACTGTCTGCAAGAAGAAGCCCGAAAATGAGTTGATTACAAGGTTGCACTAAAGTGCAAAAATAGACTATCAAATGGCTAAACTACTAAAGCTTGAAGCCTTCCTATTTATGCAAGTGAGGACTCCCAACAGTCCTCCTAAACTTTAGGAGCTTGGCTGCCCAAAACTGCAGATAACAGCCACTTCACTAGACTTGCTCGGCTGCCCCTTGAAATCATCTTTGGTGGGCTGTTGAACTCCGAGCTATTGGTGGAGAACTCAAGGAAGGGGTCATTTAGTGCAGGAGACACCCTTCCTATAAATCCTCAGCCTTGTTTCTTCAAATTTGGCTTCCAATCTTCTCATAAATGCTTGGTCTTGATCCAAAAATGTCCAAAAATCTGCAATAAACACGTATTAGACTTTGTGGTAAAGTGACTATTCCCATTCACTCAATTAACATTAATATATTCAAAAGCATGCATAAAAATACGGAGAATGGTGGATTAAATGAGAATAATAGGCAAAATGAGCCCATATACTTACCCATTTCCGGGGCTGATCATCACCCCCCTGCTGAATGTGTTGCTCATACTCTAAGCAACTAATGCAGTTCATCATCTCTGATTACTTTGACTGCCTCTCTGACATCCCAGGCCTCTGAGGTGATTTCCTCTTCTCTGTCATGAAAACCTGCCTTTCTGTCCACTTCCTCCCATTGTTTTTGTTCCTCTTCTTCCTTAATCCCTTCTAACAGCCCTAGCAGTAGTGGAGGGTTGAACTTAAGGCCAATCCAGTTGGCCTTGAAGTTCTGCATTGATTGTTTGTATAGGGGCACTCTTCTCATAGCCTCCTTCATTCTGGTTGGGGGTGATACTCTCTTATTTTCAGACTATGGGTCAATGTATTCCATCTTCTTGTGCAAGCATGAAGACAGTTATCACCAAACAATATTTCCATATCTTCAAAGTGAGCAATGGCTTGTGCTTGCCTTTCAACATATTTAGGTGCAATGTGAGGGTTGTCTACAAGGTGCCAATGGGCATATATGAGAGTTGAGGGATCTTCTGGTTCTGCCCTTATCATGAGTGGCTCACTTAGCTCCCTGGTCATAATCTTCTGAATCTCTACTGCCCTCTTTTCCTCATGGCTTAACCAAGAAGCCATGGCCATGAGTTGTAGGTCTCCTAATGCAGTGTTTGGGTCCCATAGATTCATGTTAGGAACTGCCAAGTTGTGTAAATAGAATTCTGCTAACTTGGCCTTATCTTCAGCTGAGCTACTGTCACACAAATGCATAAACTGGTTGTAATTATGGAATGGGATGGTACCCCTTTGGGCCAATGTTTTAATTTGAAATTGTAGCCATTGGTCTTTAAGATATAATGCATAGTATTTAACAGGTTGCCTATATTGCAAGGCTTCTATTGCCCAGCTGGCCATGTAGACCATTTGGGCTTCTTTTTCTTGTAACTTCTGTTTTAAAACCTGCACTTTTTTTTGCTGCCTAAGACTCCTTTTCTTACAGTAGTTTTGTTAGCATCTCAACATCAGCTTGTGGTTCTCCCTCTTTCTGTTGTTTCTCGGTTGTTTCCTTGTCTATTGGAGGACCTTCTTGCTACTGGTGCCCTGCCAAAATGGACAGCCTGTCTCCCTTATGAACTTCCTGTAGTTGTAACTGCTTTTTCAGTAGTTCATTCTCTTCCTGTAGCTGGGCTCTTTTACTGCTTTCTATGTGCCTTACCATGGCCAACTCTCCTCTTAATTCTTTTAGCTTGTCCTCCATGTGGCCTATGTCCTCAACTCCTTTAGACTTAGCGATTTTCATCCATGTGTGTGTTCTGACCCTCTCTTTTTCCAATTTGAAGAATAAAGGTACAACAAATTTCTATGGGATGATTTTCCCACCCTCTAGCAAATTGTAATAAGAGCTTAAATTAGGCTGAGGGGTTGGTTCAAGTATTTCTTTGGCCTTGCTCTCCCCCTATGACTATTTGGTTGCCTTCTCCTCCCATTTCTCAGTTTCTTTTAACTTGGCTAGAGTTTCCTGTATAGATGTTTCAGCTTCCTGTAGAACTACCTTTGAGTCCATCAACTTAATTCTCTCTTTCCATGTGGAGGTTTTTGGGCTTCCTCTTTCATAGGTGATAGATATCTTGGAAGGAGACTCTTCCTTCTTTTTAGTGGGTGTGTCCTCAATGACAATTAGTTCCTTTGATGGTGGCTGGGGTTTGCCCACTTTGATTCTTGTGCTTTTTCTAGCTTTAAAATACATGGAGGTTTGACTTTTTCTTTTTCCTTTTTGTTTTATAGCTATGCTTAATGCAACAAGCACAATTATTGTTTCCTTTGCCAACATTTCACGGGATGTTTCTTTCTGTTGTTCTTTTCCTTCACTTCCTCTAGCCTTGTCTATGTCCACTGTTTCTGCGTGTGTCACTGATATCTCAGGGCGTGTCTTTTCTTTTTCTTGCTGGGTCCCTACCTTGGCTGTGGCAGTCTTCTTTCGGGCTTTCTTGGCCTTTTTCTTCCCAACCTTTGTCATCTTTCCCTTCTCTGTTTTTGATGTTGTCTCATTTTCTGCCTTAGGCTCAGTAGTCTTGTCAAATTCCTCTTTTTCCTCCTCTTCTTCCTTTGTTTTGCCCTCTACTTGAATGTCTTGTGCTCCCTCATCATTGTTCTTCTTAATTTCTTTAGTTTTCTCCTCCTCATCATTGCTAGATGGGCTAATGTCCTCAGTCAAAGTTCCGATGTCATCATTCCTGGACATATTTCTGAAGATTTCCCAAGCTATGGGGATAGCATAGGTGTGTAAGGCATCTTCCACCAACAATTTGATGAGCCCATTGTGGGCCAACTGATCTGGGACTTCTGCATTTAGCTTTGTACCACATTCAATTAAAGACTGAAGGAGGAAATATGGGATGCTCAGTTTTCTAGCTGGAGGCAAGTCCATCCCATACCTCAATTCATGTAACAACCTAAAATGATAACCATAAATGATGTTGAACCTCCCTTTACATGTGATATACTTCATTATTTGGTAACTGAATTCACTCCAAAGAGGAGGCAAGCTTGTCCTTCTGACCCCGTTTTTATCTTCTATAGGATGCTCCTCAGGCTGAAAAATGTCTTCGTAGCAACTTGTCCCAATGATTTCTCCTCCTTGCTCCAAGGGAGCCCCAGTGGGAGACCGGTGATTCTACTGATGAAATCAGGTGTAAGTTCTAGGGTCAAACCCCTAAAACTAACTGTGGCATGTGTCTTCGAATGTGGTCTTAGGGACATCAAAAATTCTTCAGTCACCTCCTCATCATATCCCTGAATTTTGTCAAAGAAGGATATCCAGTTTGCCCTGGTGAAGAGGGCCACCACCTCAGGGTGCTCATGTAATTTGCTAGAGTTTAAAGGTTCTTTTCTCATGAATCCCCCTGGCATGATGTTGAGTGCTTCTTTTTTTTGTGTTTTAACCAAAGAAAAAAATATGCTCAGGTGAGAAAAATAGTCAACACTGAAACAAAGGATAGCTGAATTCTATCTTTTTCTGAGATCAAAGAAGGAATTTCCCATGTGCTTCTCCTTATAACATAAAATTGAAATAATCCCCCTATTTTAAACTGTTGTCATCCTGAATTTGACTTTCTATTTCTGAAAAAGAAATTTTTTTTTACAAAACAGAGGATAAGGACACAGGTTCTTTCAGCAAGTAGATAGATATGCAAATTCATTTTTTTTTCACACACACAGGCTGGCCTCTACTGTTGCATGCATCTTCCTTACAGTAGAAGTTGAAAAAGGATGAGGAGATTTTGGATGCAGAGAAGAAAACAGAAAACTGTGTAGACTCAGGGAAAATGCACAAGCTGACTTTCACTTTTTCAATGTACAGGTAGACTTTCACTCTCTTTTTTCAATCTAATGCCGTGTTTAATTCACCACCTTACTCAGACAAGTCATATGTAGAGAGGTTTTCCCAAGCCTACCTTGTTTTGAGCTTGAATTTCGATGAAAATCTCAGGTTTTCCTTAGGCAGAGTTGTTCTCTGCCTTTCCTGTAGAAACCTTCCTGTAGAAATCTCCCGGCTCCTGTAGAATGAAACTGTGCTCCTGTAGAGCCCGATAGGCAGGAGGTTTTTAAAAAACTGGCAGAAAATTGGTGGAGGATGACTGGTTAGTTGCTCTGGAAGTGGTAGGTGCGTACTCCAGTCGAGAACATCGTGAATGCAAAATGAACAAAGGGTGGCGAAGGTTTCAACTGAGCTGTCTTTTAACTGTTGGCATGATTTGTGGTGAGGAGATGAGGTGGCCAGATGGGTACGTTATCCTCATCCGGACCGTTAGTCCTACGTCATGGTCATAATGTTTCTGCATGCCGTTTGACCGCCATCACCTCCATTACTTCTGTTATCCACTGCCACCACTACCAATCCCGAATGTTTTTTCCTGAATGGACATACCACACGTGCTGGTTGTGTATCTGATCGGCAATTTTGAATTTGACGGGGCTCGTTTGAATTCCGCGAGGATGTGTAACTGAATGAGGGTGGCCAGCAGTGATCAAATTTGAAGGGCAGGTCTTAATTTCATTTAGAAGGGCACATATTCAGGTCGCACTTCTATAATGAAAAGCATAAAAAAAGGGCAATTCAATTGACAACAGTAAATTATTTTCAAATTTCTTTTTATTTTTTCACAGCAGAATGGTGGAACAACAACCCCATGGATTTTGTGTGTAAGGCAGGTCTGATATGAGCCGCAACTAATATATCGGATGCAGTTACCATTAATGGATAAACAGGAGACCTATATTCCTGCTCCAGTTCAGATAAGGATTAATTTTGTAGGAAATTTTTGTGACCAGAACGTTCAAGCCAATATATAAGTAGCTCAATCAAATTTAAGTTTATTGCATGAATGAAAAAATTCAGTAAAATTCTAAACAGATTTAGGATTCAATAGAAGAGTGTACAAAGGTGTATATGTTTTTGGTATCTTCTTTTTTAATATGAAAACATACCAGGAATTGGGAATCGGAAAACAAATCAAATCCAGTATGTTAGGAAACCTGTTGAATACCTGTTGAATGCACTCCTCTCCAAGCATAAATCGTGCTTAAACCTTGCTTGACAGGCGTTTGCTGAATGATGAATCTATGATCCTCTCCAGTGTAACCATATTGACATCTAGTCGCTCTCAATTGAAACTACCAAATGTAATGGTATCAAAGGGTAATTGTGACATAATAATTAATAAGAAATTCCATCATATGCACAATTAGAAAAAACAACTCAAAAAGAAACTGTTGTTTTTGAAATGGGAGCAACTTAGAAACTGCCAAATGTAATGGTATCAAAAGGTAATTGTTAATAAGAACTTGCATCATATGCACAATTAGAAAAAAAAACTCAAAAGGAGACTGTTGTTTTTGAAATGGGAGTTTCTGAAATGGGATTTAAGTTTTAAAATGAAAAGAAATTTACAAATTCAACATTCCTAAAATTCTAATTTCAGAAAAAAATGAAATTTAAAAAAAAAGTTGACAATTTGACAACACTTCTTAAAAAAATTTAAGATATTATTCCAATTTTTTTTTAAATGAAAAAAATCAATTTTTAATTTTTTTTTGACTGGGAAAATTTTCTCCCTACTTCTCTGACGTGCCAGAGACCCTTTGAAGGGCTCTAACGTGTTCAATTTTGATCCCTGGTGGCCTGTTAACTGGCCACTGATTCCATTCAATCATAACCATTCCCATACTCATGCAGCCTTGAAATATGATTCATACAACCGAGGAATAGGTTTAGGCACTTACCTGCTCAGTCACGGCCGTGTTATGCATATTTCAGATTTTGGAACCCATTTCTTCACTACTTTTGCTGCTTGCGCTTTGCATGCTTAGCCTCGGGTTTTTGATGATGTTCTCACGTTCAAACAAAGCTCCTTGCATGTTTCATATGCCATACTTTGCTGACCCTGTCTCTGGAGTATGCTTTTAAGAGGGATCAGCTGCTACAGGAATCCTGTAGGATTTCCTGTAGCTGCTTCACCTTCTGAAACTCAAGCTAATATATGAGTAGGGCTACAACTGCTGAAGAACGTCTTGGCTGACAAAGAATCATAGATGGAAGGTATCAGGTAGGGGTGAGTGAAAAGGCTGCTGCTTTTATTTGTCATTAAATTTTATTTTATTTTTGCAGCATGAAGGAAACAAAATTTCTATGTGTGACTGTGTAGGGACATAAAAACGAGTGTAATGAAGGTGTACAGAGATGGAGTGGTGACATAGGGCAATGGATGGAGGTAGGGAGGTTCACAGGCCTCATAGACAGATTTCCAACCTTCAGGTCCTCTTTTGAGATTGATTTTGTCTTTTTTGTAGTTTCTACAGGATCTTCCTAAAGAAGATGCAGAGTTTTCTGTAGGATGTGAAAATTCAGACCAAATGAGACCAAATCTTGGGAAAGGGTAATGGTGATGGAGGAATGGACTATGAGGGATGCATGTAGCCTGGTCATGTCCTTTGTTTTTGTCTTGTGCGATCCTCCTACAACCTGCAATGACCTTCCTGCAACCTGCAATTTATTCAAAAGGAGTTAGGTTTATTTTTCTTTTTTCTTTGTTACTCTAAGACAACTGGGGCGCCTCCAGGAGGTTTTCTCCTTCACTGTCTGCCCTAGGCACCTCCAAGAGGTTTTCACCCAGGGATATTTTATTCCATTCTCTTTTTTACTTCTTTTTCTGCTTTTTCTTTTTTCTTTCTCTTTTCTTTTTCATGGTGTAGGTGGAGTGGAGACAGGGACCTGCTCCACTACCAATACTGATTTACCCAAAGTCTTGATGAACTCCTTCTTGGAAAGGGGCTTCCTTTAGATCTTCAATCTATGCCCATTTACAAGAATGGGGATGGTTTCTTCATCAATGGTTCAAATAAAGACTGAACCATTGTCATTGCATGTTTCCACTGTATATGGTCCCAACCATCTTGTCCTCAGCTTACCCTTGAATCATATAGCAGCGCCCAATCTCCTGGCTGAAATTGCTTTTCTTTGAGGTGCCGGTCATGCCATATCTTTCTTTGAAGTTGGACTACCTCTGAGTGGAGAAGGGCCTGCATTCTCTGTTCATCTAATCCATTCAGCTGAAGCAATATTTTATTTTGTGCATGGCTGAGATCTAGGTCTAGCTGAGCTGCCAATCTCAATGTGTTATATTCAAATTCTATGGACAACAAAGCTTTCTTCCCGTAGACCAGCTCATAGGGTGTGAAACTTGTTGTAGTTTTCCAAGTAGTGTTATAGGCCCAGGTGGCCTCAACCAAGCGATCTGCCCAATCTTTTCTTCCGCTGCTCACTACCTTAGTCAAAATCCCTTCCAAAGTTCTGTTTGTAACTTCCACCTGTCCATTTGCTTTTGGATGATAAGGGGTGGAAGTTCTATGCATAATCTTGTGATGGGTGAGCAGGTCTTCAATCAGGTTAGAGGTGAAATGACTTCCTTGATCTGTGACTAATTCTCTTGGGTAGCCAAACTTGTAGAAGATATTTTCCCTCAAAAACTCAGCTACTTTTTCTTCTGTTGCTGCTTTGATTACCTTTGTTTCCGCCCACTTTGTCAGGTAATCCATGCACACAATGATGTAGGACTTCTGTTTTGAAGGAGGGTTGATAGGACCCACAAAGTCCATGCCCCACTTCTCAAATGGCTCGAAAGTCACTTGAGGCTACAAGGGCATCTCATCCTTTGGAGTAGGTTTCCCCATCCTTTGACATCTGTCACATTGGCTGATGTATCTCTTGACATCTTGATGAAGAGTGGGCCAATAGTACCCTAAAGGCAGCTCTCTTTGCTGCAAAGTGGCCCCCACAGGGCCCATCATGACAGGTTAGGAGGATGTCAAAAACTTCCTCCTCCTTGACACATCACCTCAAAATCTGATCTGGGCCAAGTTTAAAAAGATTGCCCCCAATCCAAGTGAATGGGGCACTTTTCCTCACGATCTTGCTCTTCTCTTTTGAGGATAGGTATGGCGGAAACTGTGCTGAAACCAAATAATTTGCTATATCAGCAAACCATGGAGAGAGTATTGAAATAGCAAACAGGTGTTCATCTGGCATTTGATCATCCACCATCCCTTCTTCACCTACAGGAAGATCTAGTCTAGACAGAAAATTAGCAACAACATTTTCCTTACCTGGCTTATCAACAATGGTCAAATCAAATTGCTGCAATAAAAGTAACCATCTAATGATACGAGCATTTATATCAGGTGTATTCATCAAATACCTAATTGCATCATGATCAGTATGCACGAATGTTTGGTAGCCAGTGATGTAGTGTCTAAACTTGTTTAGGGAATGGACTACATCGAGGAGCTATTTCTCGGTTACCGTGTAGTTTAACTCTGCCTTGGACAAGTTTTTACTGACAAAATATATGTCATATGGTAGCTTCTCTTCAACTTGTCCTAAGGCTGCTCCTATAACTTTGTTTGAGGCATCTGTATGAATGTGGAAAGGTAGAGCCCAGTTTGGACATCTCAAGATTGGGGCAGTTATCAGCTTACCTTTCAAAGCATCCAAAACCTCTTGACAGTTGTCAGTCCATATGAACTCAACATCTTTTCCGAAAAGACCAAATAATGGAGAGGCTAACTTACTAAAATCTTTAATGAATCTTCTATAATATCCAGCGAAGCCTAGAAAACTCTGAACATCTCTTACCTTTTGAGGAGGCGGGACCCTTTGGATCATATCAATATTGTTGGGATCCACCTTTAAACCTTGCTAAGAAATTGTATGACCTAGCATGGTCCCTTCAGTCATTAGGAGTTCACATTTATCAGGACTGAGGGACAGGTTCATTTCAATACACTTGGCTAAAACTTTCCTTAGGTTAGTCAAAGCTTCTTGGAAGTTAGAACCATAAGGGGTAAATTCATCCATATATATTTCCATTAAGTCATGAACCAACTCAGCGAATATACTCAGTACTGCTCTCTGGAAAGTGGCAGGAGCATTGCACAACCTAAGTGGAAGGACCCGATAGGCAAAGGTACCCCATGGACAAGTGAAAGTGGTCTTATCTTGGTCTTCCGAGCTGATTTTGATCTGATTGTACTCGTTAAACCCATCTAGGAAGGAAAAGAACTTCTTCCCTGCTAGGCCATCTAACACTTTATCTATGAAAGGCAAAGGGAAATGGTCCTTCTTGGTGGCTTTGTTAAGTTCTCGATAATCTACATAGATTCTCCACTTCCCTTTTTTCTTGGGCACAAGCAGCAAAGGAGAAACCCACTCGCTATTAGAGATGGGGTAGATGAATCCTGCATCCAACAAATTTTGCAGTTCTTCTTTGACAATGTCCTTAAGGGCTGGATTCATCCTCCTTTGAGGCTGCTTGACTAGTTTACAATCCTCTTTAATGTAAATGTGATGAGTACAGACTGAAGGGTGGACTCCTTTCATCTCCTTATAGCTCCAAGCAAAGCATCCAAATGGCTGTTCAATAAGCTACATAGCTCTTTCTCCTAAGAGGTGGACATGGATGACTTGATCTTCAAGGTTCTTTCAGGGCCAAATTCCACATTCTTAACTCAGAGAGAGGTCAGATTAGCCACACAGAGATCAACTAAAGCATTGGCTTGGGTTTCTTCCACCAACTCTTCTAATGGCAACACACTGGGGGGTGGATTTTGAATCAAATTCTCAATAATATCATCCTCGGTTTGAGGTCCTCCCTTGGTGGCTTCCACTGTGCACAATGGTCCAGACTAGACTTCATCCTCATCTTCCTCCTCCAACCAGAAAGGTAAGTCATGTTCTAGGAGAGGTTGGTGTTGTGTTGTACAACAACCCCCCATTTCATAAAATTTTACATTCAAAAATATAATATGAAATGGGCCCCTTTTAGATTAAATTGGTATCAACTTATCATTCCACAAAAGGTCCGAAAAGAAATAAAACATTATAAAACCTTTTGAGACAATATATAATCGGTCTTAGAATAAAAAAATGAATAATTCTTTATTATTGTCATAAAGCGATCGCAAGATCGCATATCGCAATAACAAAGTATGCATAACAAAAGGCCCATTGTTTTTCCCCGATGCGATAAGTGCGAATAACTATCAGATATCAGGCAGGTAAGCAATCATAACAAAAGGCCCCTCTCTTTGCTCCGATGCGATATCACTATCAACAATCGGGGAATGTAACATGTATGCAATTAAAATCCCTCTTCTAAAAGCTCACGATGTGAATTGGTGATATCGCTATTGGCGATCGGGGATTCCAAAAGGACACCAATATAACAACTTGAGCATTTCTCTCATCCCCGATTGTAATAAAGCTAAGCGCAACTTTCAAAAAGGATTTATAAGGTTGGGGTATATTATGTTTAATTATTATTAAAAGCCTTTCTCTTCCCGATAGTGATTCACTTACGCCCAACCACCAAAACATCAAAGCCACACTTAAAGGAATTATTCGGCCAATAAACAATATGATGAGCATTTAAATGATTGACAGGTTTAAACGACCAATTAACGGAGCAGTAATGCCAAAATCTCTTTAGAGATTGTATCCGCGGCCACCTTATGTTAATCCTCCATTATTCATTGATTGATATAACTCTTTCATATTTGGTTTGCGCCACCTATTCTCCACATTACATTCATTTTATCTCCTGTGCAAAACTCCTCCGAAGCAGCAAATTTAGGCCAAATGGGGAAGAAGTCTAAGAAATCTGGAACAGCTTCTGCCTCCGCAATATCAGGACAACACACTGTCGATCCAAGACCAAGTAAAAAAGGATTAATCTCAGACACCACATTTCTTGGTCTCGATAATACTACTTGGCAAAGCATCTATAATTTGGTTGAGGCCGAAGAGCCTCAGGAAACATCAGTACAAGCTACAGCAGACTCGACCCGGAAGTCCGAGGCAACCCTAAAGGATTTGGCCGATTCTTACCTACACCAGATAGTGGCTCAAGAACAAATTCTTCCATACACATATGTGGTAAGATGGGCGGTTGAGGAAATCCCAATTACAAACAGAACATTTTATACTATCGACGGGAGAGTATTCGGTTCATTTCAACCCGATGATTTGAGACAAATGTACCATTTGCCCAAACCAGAGAAGAAGTATAACAAAGCGTTTCTGGAGAAGTTCAGAGATGAAAATGAGATTGAATCAGCACCTATACAGGAATGGAGACAAAACCCAACGAAACACAAGCATGAGTCCTCAGGTAAGTACTCTGTCGATTCCTTGTGTTCTCCTTATTGTTATGCTGGAGTGATGATGTGTAGGATTTGGGGGTTGCATGATTCCTCAAACTTCACCATAGAGATGGTACCTTTAATGGAAGCAACATGCAATAGCGAAATAATGGATTGGGGGGATATATTATCTGATAAGTTAGCAACAGCTATTCTTGAGTTCAGAAACAAATCCTGCGTTACTAAAAGGTTCATTCCTCCATTTTACTTTAGTGCCTACATCTTAGATACTCTCTGTTTTAACTCTGAATTTCCTGTACTGGGGTGGAGATGGGCTCCACAAGACCCCATGCCCATTCATATCTATCACCAAAAGTTGTGGAAAGCCCATTATAAACACCACCTATATCAAGTTTGCAATGGATTTATGTTACCCATTTACTATGCAATTTTTGACAAACCTGCTCCTAAGATTTCCTCACAAGCACAGATTGACTTGACAGCCGTAGGAACCTTGTTCGGAGAAGAAAAATTTACATATGTAAGAGTTTTTGGCAGTCATGTCAGGCCTCACGTCCTCCCCTTGTATATACCCGACAAACTATTGGCTCGAGAAATAGCATATCAGCTTACATCCGAAGGAGCTACAAAGACTCTGAGGAATTAAAGGAATCAAGTCTGGCCTCCTTTTCCTCTAAGGTGTGGCGTTTACACTCTGCATGACTACAAGCATGCAGAGAAAGAAGCAGAAAAGATAAATACACTGAATCTCGCCACTCTTCCTAATAGACGATTTGATCCAAACAAAGTCGTCTATAATGCACTAGAACATGCAAAACTCACTAAATTTGAACATCAAGAAGATGAGTTTGAGGACCTGTTCTCCTGGGTCGAGTCATTATTTCAGATTCAAGCGATAGCTAAAATGAGATATCACATTGACAGGTTAGGCGAATTTAACAAACTTAGAGAGCAGAGGTTGCAAACTCTGCCTCTAGATTTGTTAGCCACTGCCCCAATGACACAGTCAAGTAAGCCTGAATAGCGACTTGCCAGCGAACCTCCTGCTACATCAGAAATTTTTGGAGAAATCCAAACAAAAGAGCAGGAGGAACTCCAGAGGAAAGAACAGGAGGAAGCGCAGAGGAAAGAACAAGAGAAAACATGTGAAGAGGAACAGAAAAGACAGCAGGAGCAGAGCAGCAAGGATGTGAATGTCGATGCCCAGATTGACCCAAGGTTGCTCCAGGAATGGCAGCAATTTGATTTAATCATAAGCAATCTAGAAAGCTCAAGAGAAGCCGATACATCCAAAGCGGTTGATACACAGGATACAGCATCAAAAGAGGTTCCAAGCGAAGGAACCAGCGGTCTACCCCCTACTACAGACATAGAAATAATTCCAGAAGATCCTTCGGATCAAATCATTTTGCGAGTGGAGGATATACCTCCATTGGATGTCTTTTACAGCCCAAAGCACAGGGCCGTAGTAAAGCGATAGCGAAAAAGGAGATGATTGACCAACCTTCCCCGTTCCCTTAACAAACAGTGACAGACAACGTAGTTTGGAAGGAGGAGTTTGATCCTTCTGATGACCTAACAAAATTGTCCCAATATGCTGGAGCCTATTCGGCGGCCACCATGGACAAGGCATCGGAAGTGAGTAATTTGTTAAAAGAAAAAGACTAGGCAATCGCTTCATTAGAAGCACAGCTATGGGAGGCACAACAGAAAGCAGAACAATTAGAACAACAATTGTCAATGCAGCAACATATAAATAATCAATTGAATAAGCAGTTGCATGAAGAGAAATAGAGGATCGATTCAAGTGCGATTCAAAAGCAAAAAGAGCTGTCGGAGGCATTAGAAAAATTGAAAGCAATGAATGAACAGATGGTAAAGACAAAAGATGAGAAAATTGCTCAATTATCAAGTCAAATAGAGAAGTTCAAGAATCTTCCGCAGCCTGCCGATTTCATAGCAGAAGCACTACAGATTAATAAGGCACTAGTAACACAAATAAGATTATTATGTCATAAAATTGCTCAAGTTGAACCCCTGTGTGACATAACAACATCAATAATCGATAAATCAGTCGATGCTAGACAAGACTTCGAGCAGGCCGATGAGAACTTGACAAAGTTTCTTAATTGGCAGGACACTAATGAGGGATAGGTAGCAAATTTGCCTAAAATCTTAGAATCCCATAAAGAAATCCTATTTATGGAGTGGCAGTCCCAGTTAATGAAGGCAGAGAGCGTAGTTTCTAGATGCAAATTATCCACTAGTAATTTGATTGAATTTATTAATGATACTCTCTATTTATCTAATATGATCTCTCAGTGTACACCAGGTAAATTACTATCGGCCAAAACATTGGAGCAATCATGTTATCAAGAGCTGGAAAAGAATGGGAGATTGATCACAGGTATTAATAGTTTAACTTGGGACACCTATTGGTTGTTCCTAGTAAAACCATATAGCCAGAGAGCCGCCCTCAAGTGCCTAACAGATGCAATCCATTGTATCGTTCCCGATATACATGATTCCACCTATGCTGGTCAACTCAATTCCCATCTTAGCCGCCCTCAAGAAGTGGAACCGATGCTAGCGATATGCCAACTCAGGTCGAAAGACAAACAGCTAGAGTGATGAATCATGCTACCGACTGCCAGATTGCTATGGGGGAGATATTCAAGATCAAGTTGTACCAATTTAGTAGCATTTTAATTTTGTAGTTAGTTAGTTTAATTAAGTATTTATAGACCCTTTCAATGCATTGGAAAAGGTCGTAAGTTTTTGTATATGACTTAAACCTGAAGTTGCACTACTGTACTTTAGGTATATTTTTTTTTATAAAGACTAGGCCAATTATTCCAATTTTGATAAGGAAGCTTTTATGTGGATGTGCACTACTGCCTTTATTTAAAAGTATTTCTGAGTCGGAAGAAGGAATTCAAATTGCGATTGATGTTGGGAATGATTTGCAGCTCATATGGTACTACTATCTATGTCTGAATTCATTTTTTTTATGTGAATTGTTATTTGATCATTCTTGCTATTATTGAATATATGCTTGTGTTTTAACAACATTGTTTATACTTTCCACTATTGGATGTTTACAACATACTTTTCTTCTAATCATACATGTATCAGTAATATAAAAAGATAAGTGTAATAATGTTTTATTAATTACTTTGTTCAACTATTTGAACAAAGCAATTATTATATGAATGAATGTCTATGTTTATTGAATGGAGTCATCTATATGCCTATTGATGAACAAAGATCATCAAACGTTGCACTTAAGAATAGAAGCTTCCCAAGATAGAATAGTCATTTGTATTTTCGCTTTTAGATTAAGTCATCCATTCATTATCACTCATTAGAAAACCAATCACTCATCCATCCCATTTTATTCATTACTAGGAAACTAGTCCCATTATATCTAGTCAGAGCCACCATCCCAAACGGAAAAGGAGCTGTATTAAGGTCCGAACCGGGTGGTTATCCCCCGATGTGTATGCAACGATTTTCGAGGCATCAAAATTTTTGGTGCTAGAAGGAGGGCATGAACTGTGAATGGCGAGCAAACCCAAATCTATAGTCCATTCTGAGAGTAAATCTCCCTCTACATCACCTCGTACTTCCCAATTGCATGCTGGTTCCCTAGTATCCAAGCGAGAAGAAGAGGAATCAACTACCACTGCTCAAACCCACAATACTCCAGAACGATTAAGTCTTCAGTCTCCTAAAGTTTAGTTACTTATCCATAAACTTCAAGGCTTCTCGATATCACCACAGAAATCTGAGGTATCTCAAAGCAGTGAGACTTCGCAATTCAATCTACATCATCCTCTCACCAGACTTCAGAGCAGAAAGCTCGGTATCGAACCTACTGAGTTACCCTTACCTAAAAGGAAAAGGGCAAAGAAGAATACTGAAGGATCTGACAGTGACGCATTTTCATCCACATCCTCCATCTCATCTTCCCCAGTGCGAAGTCAGCCATACACTCCCTCATTACATATTGTTGTTCATCAGGGATTAGGAACTTCAACATCCCAACCTGCTCAATCCTCAATATCAATTCCTTCCCAAACATCTGGAATTTCATCAGAAATCTCATCCACCACCGGTGTCTCGATGGCAGATCCATGGAATAGTCCTGGTGTGGTCAATATGCCTGCGCCATTACATGCATTGCCTGATTCTCCTGAAAAATGGTTACCCAAGTTTAATCCAGATGCTGGAACACAAGCCGAAGAACATATTAATAACTTTATGTTATCAGTTAATTTCAAAGGAGTAACAGAGGAAGATGTTGTCATTAGGCTTTTCCCTTATACTTTGCAAGGATCAGCGGGATCTTGGTATTTTTCCCTGCCCTCTGGATCCATTACCAGTTGGAACATTTGCCAAGAACAGTTTCTTACTAAGTATGGCGATGATAGATCTTTAGCCACATTAATCAATGATCTCTCCAATCTTAGGATAGAGCATAAGGAACCGATTAAAGAATTCAACTCGCGATTCAATAAACTCTTGAATAAGATTCCAACGGCCTCCAAACCAAGTCAGCAAATCAGAAGCAAATGGTATATAACTGCCCTACCCGCCAATATAGCTATCTTTGTAGACAGGGCTGCAAAACCAACTTTAGCTGAAAACATGAAAGAAGCACTTGTTGTGGAGAAACGTATTAATGCTCTAGAAAAGAAAGCTACTCTTGAAGATAGAAAATCCAAAAAAGTTTCTTTTAAAGATGATTCAAAGAAGAAAACCCCGAAATATCGATATGATATGGAAGGTTTACAAAAGGTCCTCAATACTCTGTCAAATGAAATGGTTGAAATCAAAAAACAAGTAGCTAAAACCTCAACAAAAGGCCATTTAGAAATTTCAAGAAAACTGAATCAAAACCACCAAATGTTATATCTAATGCAGATTCAGATCCTGAAGAGGAAGAAGAAGATGAAAAAATTTCACCATCCGATCAATTCGAAGAAGAAGAAGTTGTTGAATGCCATGGAATGTGGGACTTCATATTACCTAACTCTGATACAAAAAATGAACAATAAGATTTTCCTGTGACTACTAGGAGTGAAGGTTCCCCTGAACCTGTCCAGGAAATTTCAAAGAAAAGGAGTGCAGGTACTACTACTACAAAGGAAAAGGCACCCACAAAGAAGCCGGCTGCAACAGTACCTCAAAACCAACCTTCATCCTCAAATATACCTTCAACATCTAAAACGTTGGTAGTATCGGATTCAATGGATTACAATATTGTTGATGATATGAAGAAGACTAAGGCAAACATCACCATGTTTGAACTTAGCAAATTAAAACATCAGCAGAAATTTCTTCTTAAGGAACTGAATGCAGTCCCTTCTTCGCCTCTTCCTAGTGCTAAAGCTGCAGATGATTCAGGACAACCACCTTCTGGTAGGGTTGAAGCCACTGATACGATTCTAATTGGAGACAGATCAACTTCCCACACTCCTCCTTTCCTCTTAACCTACGAGATCTATAATCGAAATCTACACAATTGTTTGATTGACTCAGGGGCATCCTCTAATATAATACCAGCTTCAGTTTGTTCCAAACTGAAAATTAAGCCCCAAAAGTTTGCAATTCACATTGTGCAGTTAGATAGAACCAAAGTCCAAGTTTTAGGGCAAAATCAACTCTGTAACTATCAGGTTATCGGCTGATCCGCGAGTAGTTCAAAGAATTGATATCTTAATCGCTGATATACCTGAGTTTTATGGTTTAATCTTGGGTAGGGATTGGTCTCAAAATCTCCATGGGTATATTTCTACCGACTAGTCCCATATGTGGCTACCCTACAATGGAAAGCCAAATCAAATAAAAATCAATCGGGAGAAACATATGACCCATACTGTTACAAAATATGAATAGGAGAATCAACCAATAGCATTTAGTAACAATATCTTGGGGAATTATTCATCTGAATCATTCTTTGGCAACTTCACCGCCCAACTATCTCCTTTCTCAGTAAACAATTTCACATCTCAAATCGAAAATTTTTCACAAACAAATAGATCAAGATGTTTTAATGTTACTAAGGAAATTGTAAATAAAATTGTTGATAATTCTTTATTTTTGTCACTATATTTTGATGGGTCTAAGTCTAGTGAAGTCTCCGGAGAAGGATGTATTTTGGTTAGCCCTCAGGGAGAAAAAACGATGCTATCTTGTAGGTTGGAATTTGAATGCACGAATAATACAGCTGAGTATGAGGCCTTAGTTCAAGGACTATATAAAGCTATTGGCCTTAATGTTCAATATTTGAAAGTGTTTGGTGATTCAGAGATTGTCATAAAACAGGTTAGAAACACAATTCATTGTCTTTCTAGTCATCTCAAACACTATCAGTCTCTGGTACAAGAACTCACCTCTCAATTTTTAGCATTCAATATTTCTCCCATCCCTAGGTCTCAGAATTCAGCAGCTGACTTGCTAGCCAATGTTGCTTCCAAACTCCTACCTTCCGAAGATTATAGCCCAGATAGATTTTCAGTAGAGTTAATTTTTAGACCATCGATTCCTGACAATGTCACCAATTGGCGAGTGTTCAATCACGACAAAGACATCTTACATTTTTTTACTTCTGATAAGTCCTATGATGATCAGATCATTGAAGAAAGCGATCATGATCTTCAGATGAAAGAAAAACATGAGGAAAACTCAATACCAAAACCTGTGGTTAAACTTGAGGATCTCTACAATATTAAAGATAGGTTTAAACAGGTGACCAATGCAAAGCTCCAAAGTTCCACCTTAAGATTTGAATTGATAAACCTTGGTACTGAGCAGAACCCTCAAAACATTAATTTGGGATTAGGACTTCCTGTGGAAGAAAGGATAGCATTCATTAGATTATTAAGGAAAAATAAACATGTCTTCGCTTGGAAATATGACGATTTGAAAACATATGATGCATCAATCATCCAGCATATCATTCCAATGCTTTCTGAACAAAAACCAGTTCAACAAAAGTTGAGGAAAATACATCCGAACTTAGAGAGTCAAATAAAATCATAACTCAATAAACCCTTGAAAGCTAAGATTATTTTTCCCGTTCGACACTCAAATTGGGTTTCCAATATGGTGCCTGTTAGGAAGAAAAATGGCGACATGAGGATTTGTATAGATTTTAGAAATCTGAATAAGGCAAGCCAAAAAGATAATTTCCCATTACCTACTATGGAGCAGATACTCCATTCAGTAGCAGGTTCTGAGTTAATGTCCTTTTTAGATGGTTTTTCAGGATATAACCAAATTTTGGTCCATCCTGATGACAGACTCAAAACTACCTTCATAACAAAATGGGAAACTTACACTTATCAGAAAATGCCTTTTGGACTTATTAACGCAGGAGCTACGTTCCAAAGAGCAATGGATATAAACTTCAAAGGATTGATCAACAAAATAGTAGTTGTCTATTTAGATGATATTACTGTATTTTCCAAGAAGAGATCCAATCATCTGCATGATTTAAATCAAATCTTTGAACGTTGCAGAAGGTATGGTATTTCACTCAATCCCAAAAAATCCTTCTTTGCTCTTAATCAAGGAAAGCTCTTGGGCTTTATCATTTCCAAAGATGGTATTTATATTGATCAGGATAGGATTAAAGAAATCTCTGAAATTCCTTTTCCTCATAATAAAAAATTCCATGCAGTCATTCTTAGGTCAAATTAACTTTGTCAAGATATTTGTTCCCGATTATCCCCACATCATTTTACCATTACAAACTATGATTAAGAAAAATTTAGTGTTCAGATGGGGATCTGCAGAAAAGGAAGCATTTGATTCAATCAAACAATCAATAATCAATGCCCCCACTTTAAACACTCCTAATTTTTCTAATCATTTCACATTGTACACTATCGCGTTCGATTCATCTTAATGATCACAACTTGGAAGCACCGATTTCATTTTATAGTTCAAATCTACAGGGTGATGAACTAAATTATTCCGAAGTTGAAAAACAAGCCTTTGCTGTGTATAAAGTTGTCAAACATTACAAACCCTTCCTTTTAAAAGCCCATACAAAATTTATAGTTCCTTTTCCTGCAGTAAGGCAATTACTAATTCAAAGGGAATTAGGTGAAAAAATGGCAAACTAGGTTACAACACTTCAAGAATATGACTTGGAAATCAAGCGAGCAAAGATTGTTAGAGGCCAAGGTTTTTGTAGGTTATTAGCAGGAGTATCCAACATTCAAGAACCAAGTGATACAGAACATATTGAAGAAATCAACCAGATAAGTATTACTGATTCTGAATCGCATATGCAGACTTGATCTTTTATTTGAAAAATGTATATGCACCTCCTAACCTGTCTTATAAAAACGAACAGGCCATTAGATTAAAAGCAAAAAACTTCATAATCATTGATGATGTACTTTTTAGGAAAAATTATGATTCAATTTTATTAATATGCCTAGAAAAACCTGAAGCACAAAAGGTTTTGCAAGAACTAAATGATGGACCAGCGGGAGGAAATTTGGAGCTGACACAACAGCCCACAAAATCATTCACGCTGGATACTATTGGCCCACCTTGTTCAGAGATGCTCACGAATATGTAAGGAAATGCCGAAGTTGTCAAACCTCCAGTGGAAGACAAAGAAAACCAGCTTTCCCTTTGCAACCAGTCAACATTGAACAACCGTTTAAGCAATGGGGATTGGACATCATTGGAGAAATCACTCCATATTCATCCAAACAACATAAGTATATCCTTACTGCCACTGATTTCTTTACTAAGTGGGTTGAAGTGATTCCTTTAAAGACAACAAATTCTGAGGCAATTATGGAATTCATAGATCAATTCATCATTACCAGGTTTGGTGTCCCAAATGCTCTTGTTTTCGATAATGCATCTTATTTCTCTGGAAATGCTATGTTTGATTTCTCTATTAAAAGAGGGTTTAAATTGAAATATTCTGCAAATTACTATCCCCAGGGTAATGGTTTAGCAGAGGCTACCAATCAAAATATAGTTAAAATTATTAAGCGAACTATTCAACAGAATCATAAAAACTGGCACAAATCTTTAATATTCGCACTATGGGCTGATAGAATAACGCAGAAGGTTTCCATAGGTACTTCTCCATTCAACCTTGTATATGGGAAAGAAGCAGTGCTAACAACCAATCTAGTGCTTCCTTCTCTAGCCTTAGTTCAGTTTATCGAAGAGAGTCCCTCATCTTCTATTCAACTAAGACATGATCAAATTTTGAAATTAGAAGAAGAAAGGGAAAAAGCCAGGATTATGCATGCAAAACATCAGCAAATTATCAAGTCATCTTTTGATTCAACTTCATCCAGTTCAAAACAGTTACAGGTTGGTGATCTAGTTCTAAAATGGGACAAAGCCCATGAGGATAAAGGAAAACACACCAAGTTCCAGAAGATGTGGCTTGGACCATTTCAGATCTGTGAGAAGATAGGCCATTCGACATTCATATTACAAGATTTATCAGGAAAGAGATATTATCTTCCTATTAATGGCCTCATCTTAAAGAAATTCTTCAATTGAAGAGGTAACCCCTTCTCCCCTTTTTTTAAGTTTAGTAGAATTTGTAGTTTTTAAGACCATTAGGAAAATAAAGTTGTAAGATATCTTCCATTGGCCTTTGCTATATTGAAAAGTTGCTCAAAAGAAGTAGTTTTAATATTTAATTTTAAATAGAAGCCTTAAACAAAAGGGACAATTTCTAGGAAATTAGCATCTTCAACTCTTACCCTGTCATCCATTCTCTCTTAAGGAGAAAATTGTCCATCCCATTCATCCAAGTTTATGATTACTCAGAGTGTAATTCTAAAATATTTGATATAAAAGATAAGGGGTCTTATTACAAGCCTGCTTACCATGATCATTGGGAAATAGTTTATCCGACATTAACAACACTGCATACCAAAACAGGGTAATGGCTTATAATCATAAGACGAGGGGTCTCATCATGAGCCAAATTGTTCGATTAGATTACAACCAGTGAATGGCATTGTCAAACAGCTGGCCACCAAACCAGGACAATGGATTTTTACCTTACAAAATAATAGAAAAGGAAAAAAGAAATACAAAGTATGAAAGCATATTTTGAATTCATTCTTTTAATCATACTTTGAAATGGATGGGATAATGGACAATCAAATGGTTAAAAGGTTTCCCTGTCAAAACTATGAACGTTTGCTGGCAGCAAAGACTCTACCTATGACAAAGGAGTCAATTAAAAAGGCTAAGTTGGAAAGGTTTTTGTTTTATCATTATCAACCAATAGAGGCCAATTTAAAACTTAGAATGTATCTAATTTTAACAAGAGAAGAAATTAGCAAAAATAGCTCTTATTATATTCAGAATGTATGTATACCTAGTTATATTAGAATTTTCCTCTTTGATAAGATTTCTATACTAAGAAAGTCTAAGTATTTCAATATTTCTCAGAGATAACTGTTTCTTCCAGCGAATCGCCAATTGTTGTGCTGTACAACAACCCCCCATTTCATAAAATTTTACTTTCAAAACTATAATATGAAGTGGGTCCCTTTTAGATTAAATTGGTATCAACTTATCATTCCGCAAAAGGTCCGAAAAGAAATAAAACATTATAAAACATTTTGAGACAATATATAATCGGTCTTATAATAAAAAAAAGAATAATTCTTTGTTATTGCGATAAAGCGATCGCAAGATCGCATATCGCAATAAAAAAGGATGCATAAAAAAAGGCCCATTGGTTTTCCCCAATGCGACAAGCGCGAATAACTATTGGATATCGCACAGGTAAGAAATCGTAACAAAAGGCACCTCTTTGCTCCGATGCAATATCACTATCCGCGATCGGGGAATGTAACATGTATGCAATTAAAAGCCCTCTTCTAGAAACTCCAGATGCGAATTGGCGATATCGCTATCGGCGATCGGGGATTCCAAAAGGACACCAATATAACAACTTAAGCATTCCTCTGATCCCCGATTGTGATAAAGCTAAGCACAACTTTCAAAAAGGATTAATAAGGCTGGGGTATATTATGTGTAATTATTATTAAAAGCCTTTCTCTTTCCGATAGTGATTCACTTGCGCCCAACCGCCAAAACATCAAAACCACGCTTAAAGGAATTATTCGGCCAATAAACAATATGATGAGCATTTAAATGATTGACAGGTTTAAACGGCCAATTAATGGAGCAGTAATTCCAAAATCTCTTCAGAGATTGTATCCGCGGCCACCTTATGTTAATCCTCCATTATTCATTGATTGATATAACTCTTTCATATTGGGTTTGCGCTACCTATTCTCCGCATTACGTTCATTTTATCTCCTGTGCAGAACTCCTCCGAAGCAGCAAATTTAGGCCAAATGGGGAAGAAGTCTAAGAAATTTGGGACAGCTTCTGCCTCCGCAGTATCAGGACAACACACTGCCGATCCGGGACCAAGTAAAAAAAGGATTAATCTTAGACACCACATGTATTGGTCTCGATAATACTACTTGGCAGAGCATCTATAATCTGGTTGAGGCCGAAGAGCCTCAGGAAACATCAGTACAAGCTACAGCAGACTCGACCCGGAAGTCCGAGGCAACCCTAAAGGATTTGGCCGATTCTTACCTACACCGGATAGCGGCTCGAGAGCAAATTATTCCATACACAGATGTGGTAAGATGGGCAGTTGAGGAAATTCCAATTACAAACAGAACATTTTGTACTATCGACGTGAGATTATTCGGTTCATTTCAACCCGATGATTTGAGAAAAATGTACCATTTGCCCAAACTAGAGAAGAAGTATAACAAATCATTTATGGAGAAGTTCAGAGATGAAAATGAGATTGAATCAGCACCTATACGGGAATGGAGACAAATCCCAGCGAAGCACAAGCATGAGTCCTCGTGTAAGTACTCTGTCGATTCCTTGTGTTCTCCTTATTCTTATGCTGGAGTGATGATGTGTAGGATTTGGGGGTTGCATGATTCCTCAAACTTCACCATAGAGATGGTACCTTTAATGGAAGCAGGATGCAATAGCGAAATAATAGATTGGGGGAATATATTATCTGATAAGTTAGCAACAGCTATTCTTGAGTTCAGAAACAAATCTCGCGTTACTAAAAGGTTCATTCCTCCATTTTACTTTAGTGCCTACATCTTAGATACTCTCTGTTTTAACTCCGAATTTCCTGTGCTGGGGTGGAGATGGACTCCACAGGACCCCATGCCCATTCATATCTATCACCAGAAGTTGTGGAAAGCCCATTATAAACACCACCTATATCAAGTTTGCAATGGATTTATGTTACCCATTTACTATGCAATTTTTGAAAAACCTGCTCCTAAGATTTCCTCACAAGCACAGATTGACTTGACAGCCGTAGGAACCTGGTTCGGAGAAGAAAAATTTACATATGTAAGAGTTTTTGGCAATCATGCCAGGCCTCACGTCCTCCCCTTGTATATACTCGACAAACTATTGGCTCGAGAAATAGCATATCAGCTTACATCCGAAGGAGTTACAAAGACTATGAAGAATAAAAAGAAGCAAGTCTGGCCTCCTTTTCCTCTAAGGTGTGGCGTTTACACTGCATGACTACAAGCATGCAGAGAAAGAAGCAGAAACGATAAATACACTGAATCTCGCCACTCTTCCTAATAGACGATTTGATCCAAACAATGTCGTCTATAATGCACTAGAATAGGCAAAACTCACTAAATTTGAACATCAAGAAGATTAGTTTGAGGACCTATTCTCCTAGGCCGAGTCATTATTTCAGATTCAAGCGATAGCTAAAATGAGATATCACAACGACGGGTTAGTCGAATTTAACAAACTTAGAGAGTAGAGCTTGCAAACTCTGCCTCTAGATTTGTTACACTACCCCGATGACACAGTCAAGTGAGCCTAAATAGCGACTTGCCAATGAACCTACTGCTACATCAAATTTTTTTGGAGAAATCCAAACAAAAGAGCAGGAGGTGTGGAGCTCTGGAAAGGTATGTTTTTGACAAAAAATTTAGTGACTTTTCGGTAGCAATTGTAACCCTTTCTGCATAATGAACTTAAAGAGATAAAGCATTTTTAGTAGAATATGTGAGAATTAGTATGAAAAGCTTAATCATTGATAAATGTTATTTTTTCATGCAGAAAAGGGCGGAAACGAAGGATTACTGTTTAAGAGGAAAAGACAAAGGAAGAGTAACTGTTGTCCCTTTGGAAGGGAACCAGATGCGAACGAGATCAAGCGGATCGAAGCAGAACGACCCGGGAAAGAAAGAAGAATTATCGATTCGGCGGAGCAGGGAAAGGAAAATCAAGGATTAACGGCTTGGCGAATCCCTCAGGATCTTTGATCCTGAGGGATCGATGTCTTGCTTATTTTTGCTACCTAGATACCTCCGCCATTACTCTTATAAAAAGGGGCAGCAGTGTTAAGCTCAGGGACCTTTTTTCATATATGTAAATTTAAGTCTCAGTTTGAACTTTGATCATCGAGTCTCATTAAGACTTGTTTTGCTATACTTTTGTTGATGCATTAATACCAAAGACTTGGTGCTTTATTTCATATCTGCGTCTGGAGTAATCTAAGGCGGTGTATCCTTGGAAGCTAAGGGCCCGACTCCGAAGGACACTTGCTTTTGTATCATTATAATTTGGTTTTTGTGCGGATTGTTTATATAGTTTGGCAATCTGACGTGTTTGTCATATGTTGTTCCATGCTCTGCTACGACTAATTCATTAATGGTTTCATTCGGGAAGTTTATGTAAGTGACCCTATATTGTGTGGATGAGTCTTTTCAGAGTTGATTGCGTGTTCAGTATTTAAACCAACTGTTTCTATTACAGAGCCTTCATATTGAATATTGTTGTGTTGGATCCGGAAGTAATATTATTCTATCTGGAACATAGTCATATTCTCTTGAATCATCAGATTGCTATAGTAAGTGTGTTGTGTACATATGATAAATGTTGTTCCATAATCCATTTGTGAATATCACCTCATAAAGTAAAGTTCATTGGAATTTCTTTTGAGATTGTTATTTGATTGCGGAATGGGAGTTTAGTTCAGTAGAGCAAGTTTAGTTCTAACTCGCGAGATCTAGTTTACTGAGTTGTTGTTCCATTTATTGCCGTTCCATTTACTGCTGTTCCATTTCAGATTTGCTGTTCCATTTCAGATTTGCTGTTCCATTTTCCGGTTGTTGTTCCATTTCCTTGCATTTACTGTTTTAGTGTGAGAGAAGGTCTAAAGCTGTAGTGAGTCAGCAAGTCGCTGCTTAGCTCCCAGATCTTTGGTCCATACTCTATTTTTCTTCCATCAGTTTCTAGAGGGATGGGTTATCGCTTCCGCACCCTTGACTGATACATCGCCTGGTGTGTTTCCTTTCTTTTAAAAGCAAATTAGTTATAGGTTAGCATCCATTTACTCTTGTATTTTCTAGACACTGTACTACGAAGCATTACTCTGACGAATAGCCTCGGATTGAGCTACTCTTTGCAATAACAAAGCGTTCCCGAATTGACTTATTAATGTAGCATAACTAGAGGTGTCAGAGACCCTTGTTACAGCCCTACAGGAGGAACTCCAGAGGAAAGAACAGGAGGAAGCGCATGGGAATGAACAAGAGAAAATACGTGAAGAGGAACAGAAAAGACAGCAGAAGCAGAGCAACAAGGATGTGAATGTCGATGCCCAGATTGACCCAAAGTTGCTCCAGGAATGGCAGCAATTCGACTTAATCATAAGCAATCTAGAAAGCTCAAGAGAAGCCGATACATCCAAAGCGGTTGATACACATGATACAACATCAAAAGAGGTTCCAAGCGAAGGAACCAGCGATCTACCCCCTACTACAGACATAGAAATCATTCCTAAAGATCCTTCGGATCAAATCATTTTGCAAGTGGAGGATATACCTCCATTGGACGTCTTTTATAGCCCAAAGCACAGGGCCGTAGTAAAGCGACAGCAGAAAAGGAGAAGGATCGATCAACCTTCCTTGTTGCCTGAACAAATAGTGACAGCTAACTTAGTTTGGAAGGAGGAGTCTGATCCTTCTGATGACCTAACAAAATTGTCCCAATATGTTGGAGCCTATTCAGCGGCCACAATGGAAAAAGCATCGGAAGTGAGTAATTTGTTAAAAGAAAAAGACCAGGCAATCGCTTCATTACAAGCACAACTATCGGAGGCACAGCAAAAAGAAGAACAATTAGAACAACAATTGTCAACGCAGCAACAGATAAATAATCAATTGAATAAGCAGTTGCATGAAGAGAAACAGAGGATCGATTCGAGTGCGATTCAAAAGCAAAAAGAACTGTCAGAGGCATTAGAAAAATTGAAAGAAATGAATGAACGGATGGTAAAGACAAAAGATGAGCAAATTGCTCAATTATCAGGTCAAATAGAGAAGTTCAAGAATCTTCCGCAGCCTGCCGATTTCAGAGCAGAAGCACTACATATTAATAAGGCACTGGTAACACAAATAAGATTATTATGTCATAAAATTGCTCAAGTTGAACCCCTGTGTGACATAACAGCATCAATAATCGATAAATCAGTCGATGCTAGACAATACTTCGAGCAGGCTGATGAGACCTTGATAAATTTTCTTAATTGGCAGGACACTAATGAGGGACAGGAAGCAAATTTGCCTAAAATCTTAGAATCCCATAAAGAAATCATATTTATGGAGTGGCAGTCCCAGTTAATGAAGGCAGAGAGAGCAGTTTCTAGATGCAAATTATCCACTAGTAATTTGATTGAATTTATTAATGATACTCTCTATTTATCTAATATGATCTCTCAGTGTACACCAGGTAAATTACTATCGGCCAAAACATTGGAGCAATCATGTTATCAAGAGCTGGAAAAGAATGGGAGATTGATCACAGGTATTAACAGTTTAACTTGGGACACCTATTGGTTGTTCCTAGTAAAACCATACAGCCAGAGAGCCGCCCTCAAGTGCTTAACAGATGCAATCCATTGTATCGTTCCTGATATACACGATTCCACCTATGCTGCTCAACTCAATTCTCATCTTAGCCACCTTTAAGAAGTGGAACTGATGCTAGCGATATGCCAACTCAGGTCGAAAGACAAACAGCTAGAGTGATGAATCATGTTGCCGACTCTCAGATTGCTATGGGGGAGATATTCAAGATCAAGTTGTACCAATTTAGTAGCATTTTAATTTTGTAGTTAGTTAGTTTAATTAAGTATTTATAGACCCTTTCAATGCATTGGAAAAGGTCGTAAGTTTTTGTATATGACTTAAACCTGAAGTTGCACTACTGTACTTCAGGTATATTTTTTTTTATAAAGACTAGGCCAATTATTCCAATTTTGATAAGGAAGCTTTTATGTGGATGTGCACTATTGCCTTTATTTAAAAGTATTTTTGAGTCGGAAGAAGGAATTCAAATTAGGATTAATGTTGGGAATGATTTGCAGCTCATATGGTACTACTATCTATGTCTGAATTCATTTTTTTTATGTGAATTGTTATTTGATCATTCTTGCTATTATTGAATATATGCATGTGTTTTAACAGCATTCTTTATACTTTCCACTATTGGATGTTTACAACATACTTTTATTCTAATCATACATGTATCAGTAATATAAAAAGATAAGTGTATAATGTTTTATTAATTACTTTGTTCAACTATTTGAACAAAGCAATTATTATATGAATGAATGTCTATGTTTATTGAATGGAGTCATCTATATGCCTATTGATGAACAAAGATCATCAAACGTTTCACTTAAGAATAGAAGCTTCCCAGGATAGAATAGTCATTTGTATTTTCGCTTTTATATTAAGTCATCCATTAATTATCACTCATTAGAAAACCAATCACTCATCCATCCCTTTTTATTCATTACTGGGAAACTGGTCCCATTAATCCAGTCAGAGCCACCATCCCAAACGAAAAAGGAGCTGTATTAAGGTCCGGACCGGGTGGTTATCCCCTAATGTTGATGCAACGATTTTCTAGGCATCAACAGTTGGGTAGGAGGATATAGGACTAGCTGTTTGGACATATGCCCATTCTTGATGATCATGGTCCCAGCTCGACAACTGATGTAAGCATCTGCAGTAGCTAACCAAGGCCTTCCCAAGATGAGGGAATACCCAGTGATTTTTTCCTTTGGCTGAAGAACCAAGAAGTCAGCAGGGTACTCCAGGAATCAATGAAGACCATGACATCTTCCACAATCCCCTCAAGAGTCACAGTGGATCGGTCTGCCAACTACAGTACTGTTGAGGTCTTTCTTAGGGAACTCTAAAGGTTGAGTTTAAGCATAGTGTCCCTGGTCATTACGTTAATGGCAACCCCTAGATCAATCAAGGCTTAGGGTATTATGGTGCCATTGATGTGTACATCGACTACAGGACTACCAGGGTCCAGATATTTCAGATAGATTACCTATCCCAACATCAGGTCAGACAGTTGTCCTATGACATTGATAGTTGGGGCATCTCTCTTGCGCCTGCTTGGGTTCCTGAAACACTTCTCATTGATCAACTTATTATAGATTGGTACATCTTTTATGGCCTGGAGAAGTGGTATTTTCACACATAACTATTTAAGTTTTCCGAGAAGTTTAGTTTCTTCTAGGGTTGGTTGCGTGGTTCTAGTTAGTCTCTCAGGAAAGGGTGAAATGGCTTTGGGTTCACTTTCCTATTTTTCTTTCTCATCCTCCTTAGGAGGAGGTTGGCTATCTAGGAGGACGTTCCTAGATCATAGGTTGATCTCCTAAATCTCCACAGCATAGGTAGGGCATGTTATTTCTCCAGTATATACCTACTAGGCCTGTCTGTTATTGGGGTTCGGGTTTAGTTGAGCAGGTATCTAGGGTTGTCTTGGCAGAGCAGGAGGTAATGGTTGTGGTTACACAAGTGGTGGAGGAAAAAGAGCGGGAGGAGAGGTGTATTGGGGCTTCCACCCCTGATGAGGTTCATTCCACTGAAGTTGTGGCTGAGCATGAGAATGAAATGAGTGAGAAGCTAGTTGAGTATGGTATTGAGATGGATACGACCAAGGAGGGGGTGTGGACCAGGAAGGATGAGCAGGGGGGCCCCAAGAAGGCATGGATATGGCTTGATTAGGGTTGTAATAAGTCTGGGATGTCCCTTGCATTCCCTACTAGTAAGGTCTGGGTCCATGTGGTTTCCTTTGGTTCATGAAGTAGAGTGGTTCAGTGGCTCCTTCACCCCCTTGGTACATAGCTTTAAATCTGGGCAAGGAAGGGCACTGATTTGTAGGATGGTCTTCTTCACAGACAAAACACACTTCTACAGAGTGAAATGGACATGCGTTCCTAGGATGCTTTCTAGTGCACCTGGGACAAAAGATGGCCAAAGCCCTTTCGACTTCCTCTTGCTTCTTTTGGATTCACAAGGTATGCATTTGCATGGCAATAATCTATCTCATCTCGCTTTTGAAATCTTCCATCTGATTTGCAAACTCATTTTTAAGGAATGAACTAGATAAAGGGGTACTGGCTAAGGGTTGACTTCCCCTACCTCTCTTTCTGGCTGCCCTAGAATGGTTTCTAAACACAGTCTTTATTTCATCATAAGGTAGCTGGTAAATGTCTCCCCCAGCCAGCAAATGGAGGGTATCTAGAAGGTCTTTAGGGACTCCTCTGAGCAAGACCAACTTCAGAGATTCGGGGTCAAGTGTGCACCTGGCCCTTTTATAACTAAGTTGAAACCTCTCTTCATAGTCTTATAAAGATTCATCACTTCCCATGGTCATTCGAAAGATTTCTTCCTTTGTATCCTATGACCTACAATAGTCCCGGTATTTTTTGTTAAAGGCTTGCTACATCTGAGCCCAAGTTGTGATATCGTTTCCAAGCAGCCCCATGAACCAGCGTAGTGTTGCATCCTTGAGGGTGGAGGGAAAGAGTTTCAACTTTTTCTCATCTTCTGCATAGTCATAAGTTCGACAAAGGATAGAAAACTCAAACAAGAAGGTATCAAGGTCTTCAGTAGTCAATCCATGGAAGTGAGGTAAGGCTGAGGGACTTATGTTTTTCATTTTTTTGTTCCCATTGGTCTCTTGGATGGGAAAGGCACCTTCTATTCTCTCCCAATTTCCTCTACCGTTTCTGTTTTCAACCATGGTCTCAGGAGGAATACTTTCTTGCTCTTCTTCTGTTATAGGATCTTCATATATCTCTTGAGGTTCACCTATAGGTTCTTCTGAATCACTGCCACCAAAGGAGAGAGAAGGGTGACTTAATGATGTGGTGGGGGTGTTGGGTAGGAATTTTCCTAAATTGTCTCTATTCCTACGAGGCATGAAAGGAAATCTCTTTTTTGGGTGATTTTTGTTTCTTTTCTCTGCTTGTACCTGCAAACACTAAAATAGATTGAACTGCAACTAACTAAAATCTATCTTGCTGAAATAAAAATGAAGAATTGAAATGAAAGCAGGAAAGGACTAATCTATTTTGCTGAAATGAAATTACAGAATTGGAATGAAAGCAAAAAAGGACTAATCTATTTTGCTGAAATAAAATTGTAGAATTGGAATGAAAGCAGGAAATGCTAATCTATGCTTGCTGAAATGAAATTGCGGAATTGAAATGAAAGCAGGAAATGCTAATCTATGCTTGCTGAAATGAAATTGTGAAATTGAAATGAAAGCAGGAAATGCTAATCTACGCTTGCTGAAATGAAATTGCGGAATTGAAATGAAAGCAGGAAATGGTCTAATCTACTTTTACAGAATTGAAATGAAACAACTACTCTACTCTTGCTGAAATAAACTACTTTAGCTGAAGGTTGTAGTAGAAAATATAAGAAAAGTAGTAATCACAAAATACTTTGACGCTTCCTCGGCAATAGTGCCAAAAATATGGTGAGATCTAGTATTGCAGGAATGATGTTTCAACTCCTGGGACTCCCTACTTTACTTTTATCAACCTGGTAGTTCATAACAAACTTGGAAGCGATGGTGCTATATGCACAAGTACTAGCTCTTACTGCAGGCTGTCACTTGATTAGCTGGCACAAGTTCGCTAGGAGATCAAGCAAACTTCTATGAGTTCTCAGATGAGGCTTTTAACTGTGATGGAAGGAAGCTAACTCAAAAGAGGCTAGTCTACTTGCAGAAAAAATATGAAAGCTGAAAGGAAACACAAACACTGGCAAACCCTAGTTTTATCGATGAACATTACTTGTGCAAGAAAAGAGATGTAAACTGTTGAACTAGATGCCATTGACTCTTGAAAAGGTAAAATGCATGTATTTAAGCTACTTCTGAAGGAAAATATGGAAAAATATTCTTTTTGTATTTTTGAGCAATTTTATGGAGAATTATTATGCATGTGTTTTAGCTATTTGTGACTATGCAAAGGTTTATTGGAAAAAAGAAATGGAGTGGGAATTTGCAGGAGATTTGGAAGGTGTGGAGAGGACCTAAGGAGTCCCTAGCACCCTTCTGGATATTTCCACCATGATCGGACTTTGAAAAATCACTCGCATGAACTTCTAAAGGAGGCTGTAGGGGACAAGGATAATTTTAGGGGCGAATGTTCGCCCTTTGGCGAAATTAAGGGGTTTTAAATTTTTAGTGGGCGAATATTTTGTATCATAGTACATTTTTACAAATCACCTCAAATAGCCCACCTTATTTTAAGGGAGAGGGTAAAAAAGGTAAATTTAGCCCTTGAAATTAGGACTTACAACCTTCCATTCGCCCATTTTCAAGAATAGGTTTTATTTAAGTGAATCCATTCACCCATTTTCAAGAATAGGTTTTATTTAAGTTAATCCTATGGGCAAAATACCATATTTATAAAAGAGGTATGGTAAATTAATAAAAATATAAATAAATGAGAGGTATGGTAAATAAATAAAACATTTTTTATATTCACTCCATAAGTCACCTTAGATACATGTAACAGTGTAAACAAATAAAAATATAAGTAAAGTGGAGTTATGGTAAATAAATAAAACGTCTTTTTATACTTACTCAAACAGTATGGTGAATAAATAAAAATATAAATAAACTAGACGTATCGTAAATAAATAAAACCTCTTTTTATATTTAGTCCATAACCCTTGTTCTATTTATGAAGGCTCAAGAAAGAGGTTTTATTTAAGTGAATCCTATGGGCCAAATACCATATTTGTAAAAGAGGTATGGTAAATTAATAAAAATATAAATAAACGAGAGGTATGGTAAACAAATAAAACATTTTTTTATATTTACTCCATAAGTCACCTTATATTTACTAACACTCAAAAAATGGATTATATTTAGGTGAAACCTATGGCCAAAATACTATGGAACAAATACCATCGACTAGATTGTTATTAATACAATGCAAAAAACCATTATTAATTAATAAAAATAAAAATGGCACATGGTATTGACCCATGGTATTCACCAAAATGCCACATGGTATTGACCCATTGTATTCACCTGGAATGTAGCCTATTTAAATGGGGGAATTAAACCAGCATGTAGCCTATGCTAAGATTCACTAGGACTTTACAAAGTTTTATTATTTAGTGAAAGACTCGCCAAGATCTTAAAAGATTTTATAATTGAGTAAAATATTCGCCATGCCTGATGAGAGATTCGCCAAAAAATTATATATACATATTATATTATTGATAAAATCGCCTTCCATTTTTCCTATATACCATGGAGATTCGCCCATTTATTATATTTATAAATTTAGGGGGGTTCGTAAAATTTTCCCTGGTAGGGGATCTACACAAAATTCTACAGGAAGTTCTACAGGAAGTTCTACAAGAACAAGCCGAAAGTGGTTTTTATAGGGTTGAAGGTGGAAAAACTGTGGGAAAGTGGAAATGAAGGATGGATAGAAATGTTAAGGGGTCTGGGACCTGGTGAATGAAGCTCGGGAGTGAAGAAGATGGTTGGATTTGTTCAAAGGTGAAGGAAGCAATGTTGCACAAAAATGTAGAAATTAGGGCAAGTTGGGAAAGTGTGGCGAATGAGTGAAGGAAATCTTGAGAGAGGGGCTAGAGAAGGTTGTATGATGGAGGAAAGATAGGATAGAGTGTCTTACAGGTGTTCTGCACAATTCTTTCCAAAAATGACCCAAGCAAAACTAAGAAAACAGAGTTTTATCTATTTTGATCTAATTCTAACCTAAAGTGATGAACAAAAATTTATAGACAGGAAGTTATGAAAGAAAGAAATGAAAACTGAGCAAGAATAGATCTAAGCATGAAATCACAACAAATATCAACTTTTCCAACTCAAAACCTAACACTAGTAATGCATTGGACGACAAAAATAGTGTCTTTGTGGCAGCAAGTGTACCTTGGTCTCAATTCATGGTCCCAAGGAGGGAGAAAGGAGATCAAGGACTACTTGGTAGCCTTTTTGTGGATATTTTCTGTTATCAAACTATCAAATCAACCTGAAGCAATAACAACTATCTTAATCATCAAAAACAGCCTAAGTAACAAAGCAAGATTTAACCTAAATAACATAAATTATTCTATGAATGCAATAAAAACACACAGAAGTACACAAAGGAGGTACTGGGAACTTGGGTTGGGCCCAGCCCCAAGAGCTACAGCCCTCTAGGAAAGATCAGAACTGGTCCAAAGCTGGATTCATCTTCATTGATAAAAAAAAAATAGTTATATCACAAAACTGTCTGCAAGAAGAAGCTCGAAAATGAGTTGATTACAAGGTTGCACTAAAGTGCGAAAATATACTATCAAATGGCTAAACTCATAAGGCTTGAAGCCTTCCTATTTATGCAAGTTTTGACTCCCAACAGTCCTCCTAAACTTTAGGAGCTTTGCTGCCCAAAACTGCAGATAACAACCACTTCACTAGACTTGCTCGGCTGCCCATTGAAATCATCTTTGGTGGGCTGTTGAGCTCCGAGCTATTAGTGGAGAACTCGAGGAAGGGTTCATTTAGTGTAGGAAGGGTTCTTCAAATTTGGCTACCAATCTGCTCATAAATGCCTGGTCTTGGTCCAAAAATGTCCAAAAATCTGCAATAAACACGTATTAGACTTTGTGGTAAAGTTACTATTCCCACTCACTCAATTAACATAAATATATTCAAAAGCATGCATAAAACTATGTAGAATGGTGGATTAAATGAGAATAATAGGCAAAATGGGCCCATAGAGTTACCCATTTCCGGGGCTCATCAACTAGTTCTTCATTCTATGGATGTAAGAAATGCTGAAACTATTAAAAGAACCCTTAAGCTTCCATACCTCGTCTTTGTATGCTTTCAACCTTGGATTCTTTGCTTGGAAAGTTTTGTTGACCTAGTGAATGATAAGGTCTGCATCTCCAAACACCTTCAGACCTTTGATGCCCATTTCTTTAGCAGTGTTTAAGCCCAATATCAAGGCTTTGTACTCTGCTATGTTATTTGTGACCTGAAAAGTTAACTTGAAAGATAAATGAATGCATTCTTGTGTGGGGGACACAAGGACTACCCCTACCCCTGTGGCTTCTTTAGAGCAAGCTCCATCAAAGAACATGTCCCAAATTTGTGGGCCTTCTTCCTCTGTGATCTGGCAAACCGGTTTCTTAAGCTGCGTGGAGGCCAACTAGGATTCTTCAATCTGAAGAATATAAGCTCCAAAATTAGTGTCGATAGCATAGATGGGATGATTAGTGGGATTCCTTTCATCACTGATGATATAATCCAACTGAGCTTCTCTGTAGAATCTCCTACTCTCACCTCCAAAAACTGGGACAGTAGCATAGGATAGATCATTTTGCATTGTTCCACCTAATCTCTTGATCCAACCTCTAGAAAGCAACATGCCAAACTTGGGGGGTACATCTGCTACCAGAATATCTATCATCATGCTCTTCATAGGCAACTCAGACAAGGTGATGGCTAGGTCTTTGATTAATCCCAAATATTTCACTTTTCTAGAGTCAAAAGAAGACAGGGCATGATAAGACTTGGAAATGTCAAGACCCAACTCATACATGACAGCCTTGGGCATTAGATTATGGTTGGCTCTTGTGTCCAGAAGGCAGTTGTGAAGGATTTTTTCATGAATAGTCAAAGAGACATAAAATGATGGGGAGTTGTCATCACAATTTTCAATCATTGGGCTGAGAACAACAACTGGTTTGTCGTCTTGCAGATTTACATAGTCAATGGAGGCTTGGATGGATTTAGGCTCAAGGGCCTCGAGGATAGATCTCTTGAAGGAATCATTCTTCACTAGTTCAATTAGAGGTATAGGTATGCTTAGCTTTTGAATTTCTGATTTAAAACTGAAAGGAGAAGGAGAGTTGTCAAGGCCTCTTACCTCGTGAGCTGGAGCTTTGAGGATGATGGGATCAACTGCTGGTTGTTTCTTCTTTCTAGCTTGTTGTATAGAAGGAACAACAACTCTTTGAACAATAGTTTCCTTGGCATTATTCATCTTCGACCTCAGATCATATATGTGTCGACCATCAGTGTGCAGAACAACTTCACTGTCCCACTCTTGACTGATCTGGTCATTAAATAATGACTTTTCATAAGTAGCTAAGGTCAAAAAGGAGGCACTGCCTTTATCTTCCATACAATGGATCTCATCATCTTCTTCAAACTGCTCTTCTTCCATGACTATGCTTTGGAAAGGGGTCTTCACCCTTTGGTCTTCATTGACATCTTTGCTTCTTTGCAGAATCTACAATTGCTCATTAGTTCTTGTATATGGATTCAGATTTCTAGGAGCAAAGGTGTTAGGAACTCTTCCTTTCCTAGGATGCTGCTCAACCTTTAGTTTGGAGATTTCAGAGCCTAATGACTCTATCATCTTGGTCATTTTATCTATTTTTGGATCTGAGGATGATGAGGATTCACCCCTCTGTCTCCTTCTATCAACATTCCCCTTGAGCTTCTCTGCAGCCATGATGTTTGATTCTACTTCCAACGCTGCATCCTACATATCATCCAAGGTAGCACATCGTCTCTCCCTCAATAGTAGATAAAATTTAGAATCAAAAGAACTGGCATAGGTGAGTTTAGCAGAGGTAGTGGTGGGTTTTACTTCAGCTGGTATCTTGTTGTACATGCAGTTAAACCTTTTATTAAAATCGTACAACAACTCACCATTTTCCCTCTTTAAGTTGCCAAACTCAGTGTGGTAGTAGAGTAGATCCTTCTTATCCCTCCAATGCTTTAGGAATACATCATCTAAAACCTCAATATCTGCTATAGACCTTGGGGTCAATTCTCTAAACCATTTTCTAGCCTCTCCATCTAGGATTTGGACAAAGAGTCTCATCCACACATCATATTCACTAATGTCCAGGTTATCAGCATAGCTATAGAATGATTCAAGATGTTCTTCGGCTATAACACCTTCAGTCCCAATGAACTTAGGCATATACTTTTGATATTCTTGAGTAGGCATGGGATTCAAAGGAGTGGGCAGTACTAAGGGTCCATACCTAGCAGCTATGATTCCTTCCATTTTTGTCGGCGATGCCATAGCTGTGGTGGCTATAAAGGTACTGGAAGTCTGAATGATAGAGGGTTGAGGAGTGACTGATAAGACTAAATGAGTATGATGGATAGGAGGAGAGGTTTCCTTTGGGCTTGCAACAAAAGGAGAACCTAAAGAATAAGGAGCTCTATGAGTCTTTGATATTTTTTCTTCACTGCTAGTATTAAATGTTATAATCTTAACATGTATTTTTTCTATTATAGGATTTCCTTGAGAGATATAGAATATTGTTTAGAACTACCTGAACCTGATGCTCCTTTCTGCAATGCCTTTATTTCTTTTATGATTCTTTCAGGGTCAGGTACTGGGACCACTTGTGTCTTTTGTGAATTTCTCCGAGTATGCCTTACAAACTGAGGCAGCATCATGGAGTGGAGTCGCCAAGAGGATCGTCCTCCAGTAGAGTCACCAGATAGATGATTACAACTGAAAAAGTGTCCAGACTTTGTATATCATCAAAGTTGGATCTATGTCATCCCCAAGGGAAGTTGCGCTTCAATCTCCTCTTCCAGCAACGGCGCCAATTTTGTTAGCACCCCAGGAAGCTCTCCTAGGTTGTAGATTAGAGATCCCTGGTAACATATAAATCTTCAATATCGTTCTCGGAACTATTGGAATGGATGATGGTTTCGATCAAGTTAGATGACTGTTTCAACTATGTTTTCATTCCAGACATGCATGAACACCCTTAGTTTGACAAGGCTTTAGACCACTAATGCTCAATAGTTTATAGATTCAATGGATAGATGGAGAATACTGAACGTACTAGCAGATGCATACATAAACACATATGAATGGCTAGCTATAGAAAGTAAATGAAGCTTGCAAATCTAATTTATCAATGCAGAGATAAGATGACAGTTATCTGGCATTAGACACAAAAGAAAACATGAATAACCTATTCAAGTGCAAGCTTAGAACAGAGTAGGAAATGGAAATTGAACATGTAATAGCAAAAGAAGCTTGTATTACTGGAATGAAGATGAGATGCTGCGAGGAATAGAGTATCCATAGTCCCCAAAAGTTGAACCTCTATTCCCTCCAACTTTCAACCATTTATATGCTTTTTACAATACTTCTCAAACTATCTGAGGCTCAAGATGTCTTAATCTATCCCCTTTTTCTTCTAACTACTTTGATGCCATAATCAGAAAAACATGAGTCAGAGGGCTCTTTTCTAACAACATAGTAACTGAATTCTGGTAATTTTGTCGCGCTATCAAGTGGCTCGCTCGTGCCAGCGATGTTCCATGACCATTTCTATTGGTTTCGCTGCACCGTGCTGTTGTTTTTTCCCCTTTTCGACTTTCTATCTCCTAGCCTCTGTCCACTCGAATCCCTCTTTTAGCATTAAATAATCATTGCATAATGCATAAAGGGGAGGTGGCCACCTATTCTACAACGTAAGAGTGCAGTGGGACTTAAAATTCCTTCAGAAACAGTTGTTCTCTGTTTACACAGAGAACGTAAAACATGGGAAAATCCGCAGAGAACACTATTCACCGAATTTGAAATTTTCATAACTACGTTTCATATCCTATCGGGTCCACCTAGCATTGCTATCGCAAGTCGCTTCGACCCTGTTCCTTTGCATTTCGTTAAATAACGAAAATATGCAGAATACATAGGAAAATGCCTTTCGGTGGATCTCAAATCTTATACAATAATGGTTATATTCCCATCGGGTCCAGCCAATTGCATCGCATATATGTATATGCATATAGCCACGCTCCATTGTGTTTGTCGATTACAATTCTACGATGCAACGTGGGCCATCGATTTGCATGCTTGATCGACGGTCCATGTTGACTCCGTTGATCGCCATCACAAGTTCCATATAGTCTGTGTCGATATCTGCCGATTGTGATCTGCCGATTAGATCTAAACCGTTGACCGGCCAGATCTGACGGCTACTGTGCATTTCATTGTTTAGACCTTCTATACTTTGTTTTTCACGCGTTTTTGCCTCCCGATAGTGTTTTTCTGCCATTCTAAGGGCTCTTATCATGAGATTGTTTTGATCTTTTTAAAAACTTTTAAAGACTTAGAGAGTTCTTGGATCCATGTAGATCAGCACCTCAGGGCTAACACGGCTTATGGCCAAAGCGGAGCAAGAGGAGACATGGATGTCGGAGCTAAAACAGGGGAAATTTTCGCTAAAAATAGCAGCACTACACCTCAGGGGCTAACAGTACCAACACAAAAATCAAGCTGAAGGATTAGCTACTGCAATAGACTCTAATAAAAAATAGACCAGGTTTGGATACCAATCACACCCGTTTGTTGTATCTACAAAGCTCTAAAGATGATTTAGAAGTGAGACAAGGCCAAACATTGTCTCAAGCCAAAAGGAGCGGGCACCAAACTCTATAAGGATGATGGGTCAAGGAACTATCTACGTGCACCTAATAATGCAGAAAAGGAGGAAAAGCTATACTCTTTCTACCAAAGACCAATCATACTCTAATAAACCAGGTCCCCAAAGCTTAGAGCCATATAAATTGTGGGCCACACAAGAGTGTCCATGAATGACATCTTGGAAGATATGTCCTAAAACGCGTTTCAGAAACACCACCTCTCTAGGAGGGCCAGGGAACCATAAATCTTGCTGACTCGAGGTTGAAGGGAAGGGTGCCAAGAAAACTGAATTAAGGTCCCATGAATAGAACTCCCAAGTAATTATATGAGCAAGTGGTCTCAATTTTCTTCCCTCTAAAAAAAGAAATGGTGATCAAAGAGGGTATTCTTCGACCCATTGACGATCATGACCTTGGTTTTACCTAGGTTTACCATTAACCATTGAAGGCCAGACAAGAGAGAAAAGGCATCCAATTGTCTCTGCAACCCATCGAGCGATGAGGCTAAAAGGACGACATCATTATTGAAAGGCAAGATAGAAATTAAGGCATGATGGAGGAGACACCCATCTCCCTCCTAGATGTGCTCATGCAAAAAGGATTCCAACTCATTAATGTAAATCTCAAACAATGTGAGGGATAAGGGGCAACCTTGTTTGATCCCAGTGGTACTCTTGATAAAACCTAAAATCCCCTATGACATGCAGAAATGACCAAGTACTAACTCATATAGGTGCATTGTGGCAGCCAATAATGCATTAGAGATACCAATATCTCTAAGTCTCTAGAATGAAGCCTCACAAGGGAACATAATCAAATGTTTTTTGAAATTTCACAACACAACAACATAATTTTGAGGAGTGATGTCATGCCTCCTCAATAACAGCTCTGAGTTGCATCCTCTCAAGCCCTCGAGAAAAATGCAAATGGAAGGTCATAGCATACATTTTGGAAACGTGTGGCCAACCATGAATGACAATTAATTATTGGGATCTCTACTAGGGCTTGATCTTGAATTAGGTGAATGATGTGATGTGACCAAGATTACGGAAAGCTCATGCAAACCACGTGGTTGAACAAGTCAACAGGGTGGATATCTATAGCATAAATACCCATGAATATCTGTAACATGAAGACCCCGAGCTATGCTTAGAACCCTTTCCAATCTACTACTTTACAAGTATTCATCCTCTAAATGGCCTCTCAAATATCTTGGTATGGGAGTAGAGACAAGAAGGGGAAGTAATAAAATAGGGACAAGAAAATGGTGGAGAGTTTGCAAAAATGAATTCAACGATTTCTATAAGAAGTGTGGAATATAAAGACACAAGACTACTCTAAACACATCTCGATAGAATGGAGTTACAAAAAGAATGAATAGGATGTTTATGGAAAAGGAAAGAAGAATGCTCATTGTTGTCAGATTAGGATAATAATTGTGGGTAGGGAGTGGATATTACATGTTATTTGGTAAATTTATCATCCTCACCAACATTTGTTGACAAATATTTTAATGAGGCATGGACTGGTAAGAAACCATTTCTTAAAAATCTCAAGGCTTTTGGTTGTGATGCTAATGTACGTGTTCCAAAGGAAAATAGAAGTTAGATAATAAAGCTAATAAATGTCTCTTTATTAGTTACAAAGATGGCATAAAAGGTCATGTTGTAGCGGCTACAACCACCCTCCAAAATTTTGCCTTAGCCTCATTTTGGAGCCTCCCTTCCAACCTTCATAGCAGCTTGCCTTGCTTCATCAAGTTCAAAAGCTTCAGTGTCTTTCTTGCACAAACGCAGCCTGTCATTCACAGCTTGATTCATTCCCCTCACAGGTTGTTCACCTAGACTTGGTCCAGCTGCAAGCTGAGCAGCTTCCCCTTGAAAATTGAGCATTTCTGGAGGGAAACCAACCTTCCCTCCATAAATTGTGCAATCCTCTCTGGCATCCTACGGGGCTCCAGGATTTTGAAATTCTACCCACCAATGCTCCTAACAAGATTTACGCAAATCTCCCCAACAAGGTTTCTCACCCCAGAATTTGTGCAAATCTGGGTAGTAGTGAGCTGCTCTGCCCAAAAAATGCAAAAATCTCCCGGGTAGCCAACCTAGCTCCCAACCATAAATGCGCATTTCCTTCAAGCAGTGGAACAACCTCTTGCATGTGCAGTTGAGTTGACTGGTTCCCTCCAGGACTGAGCCAGACAGACTTTCATGCATAGGCTGCTTCTCCTAAGGTAGCATGCAAATACATCCCTTGCCTCAGGGATCTATGTTTAGTAGTTGGAGGTTACATGCATGGAGCAATTCAGAAACCTCCCACCAAGTTTCGCTTCCCCTAGATTGGTGGCATGCGCGTCACAACCACGATGTTATCAAAACTCATCAACCGAACATTTCAGAGCTCATTCCTCACATCAGCCTTGCAGCTATGACATCCCACATCACATCTAGGAGTAGTCGACACATTCAGATTAGTTTTTTTTGGGTAAGCCCGCTTCCCATGCCTTGTGCTGCATTTCTATCGCTTTTTTTGTTTTCGCTTGTGTGAGTACTATTTGCTTGATTTCTTTGAATGCTTGTTGTCGTTTACATGTATTCTAGCTTTTCCTAGCTCTATTTCAATTTTTGTTGCTATCTCAATGTTGTCGCATGCATGAAATTGTTTTGAAAGGACGTTCGCCCAACTGGCGAAATGCCTCACCCACATGCATGTTGATTTGTTTGTTGAATATTTCATTCATGTTTTTCATGCACTATCAATCACTTCTGCTATCACTTAGTTTGGCCATGCATTCACTATCTTATTTTCTTTCAGTTTCCCGTCGGCGAGTCGAACTAACCCTGGCCCGGACTCTGCCTCCACCAAGGCTGCATTGTGTAATCTGGGGAAGGAAGGCTGACCTTCAAGTTAAAGTCCTTGGGCCAGTAGTCCTTCCCAGCTGGAATTGCGCATTGTGAAATCCCAGCAGTCAATAGCCAAACTGGATTGTGCATTGCGCAGTTCTAGCAGTCATTCAGTCTCCCAGCAGCCCAGACTGTGCCTTATGCAATCTTAGCAGTTGGTCTCCCGACCTCCCGGCCGAAATTGTGCAACCTTCATGATCATTCACCCAAGTATGTTGCAAGTCAGTTCTCATGTTCATTTTGGTTTTTGACTGAAAGATTGCTTGCCATGAGTGTTACCATGTCTCCAAGTATCGCAGGCGTTCATATGCTTCCCAAAAGTACATGTACAATGGTTTCTAGGAGAGTAGAGGTGAAGACACCATTCAGAGCACACTTGGGGTTGCAGTCGATCAAGTGTCTATGGACTTGCCTACCGACAAAGACATCAAGTTGTTCGTAGACAAGGACATCAAGAGATGACAACAGCAGCATCACAGTGAGCAACATCATGAACAACAGCTTAAGACAACATACCAAATGCAATCAATGCAAGAGGAGGGTTGTTGACAACATGGAGGTGGAACAAGGTTGCAAGCTCAAGCAGATCCATTGATGATGAAAGAAATTTTGGAGACTCCGGCTATGAGGTGACGGCGTGACATAAAGATCACACGAAGACAAAGAATGGATCAAAGGAGTTGCATGTGCTAAAGCAACAACTCAGGAAGAACATGAAGTTGCACAAACAGATGAATGAGTTGCAGCATGAACAGGAATAACAGTGAGTGCAACATGCACTCACGGATGAAACTGCGCTCGTACAAGTTAAAGATCCATCCCAGCAACTATCACGAAGCAGACATGGTGCACAGTGTTGTTGATCAAATGCAAGGGATTCAACATCATGCATGTCATTGAGCACTATATGGATTCTATATAACGGAAGCCAGTATTGTTTTCTCAGACTTTGGAAAGCATTGTTGGGTGTTTTGCACCATGGAATACAACACAATTTTGTAGTCAATTTATTCATTTTCCCGAGTAAAGAACCTATTCCCTTTTGCAGCAAGTTAGAAATTTAGCACAATTTGACCTAAAACTTGATTCCACATTGGAAAACCAAACAAAACCATCAAATATTTCTATTATTGATGAAATTACTATGATAAATAAAAGAATCTCCAGCACATTATGCTACATAGTTCCTTCTTGCACAAAAATGTTAGTGGATAGAGTCAGATATTTATATGCTCTTATTTCTTTCAATGTAGACCAAAATCTTACACCTTAACCTAGCAACAACCAAAACCTCAATTTTACCACTCAATTACCACATAACAACTAAGAGTCTTGTAGACTCCACTGCAGCAAATAATCAATGATGAAATTCACAATGCGAGAGATTGGAGACAAATATTCCACATTGTCCATGCTTTGATCCCACTGTTGGATAATTCAAACCTCCACATAATAATTAAGCTTGATTCCCATAGCAATTATTTCCCCTTATTGGACCAATTCATCCCTCCACAATTTTTCACAGTTTTGCAATCTACAGGAGAATTCAATTCTCTTTTAATGGTCATAACAATTATATGAAGATGACAATGTAGCCACCAGATCGCTTGTACTTCCCCACAACCACTACATAACTGCTCAGCAACAGTATGTCGACTATGAAAACTCATTATTTTATTGAAAAATGATTTAAGTATTCAGTCCCTTCCTTAAAAATGATTCATCCCAACAGTCATGGATCTTGACCTCTATTATCATTGTCACAATGTTGCTCAACCAGTAGAGATGACTTCACCTTACAACAATTCAATCTGTAGTTATACTCTCATCCTCCAATTGTTATTGATTTAATGTGGGCCAGCCCCACAAAGTAGGCTCATCTTACGATGAATTTGACCCATGGCTATGAATCGTAGCCTCCATTATCACTATGGCAATGTGGCTTAGCTCGCAAAGATGACTTCACTTTATGTCGATTCAACCCACAACTATACTTCTCGGACTCATGTTGTCATTGTGCTAACATGGATTAACCCTGTAGATTGGTGCACATTACAATACAACCTACACAACTATAGGATGACTTATTGATCACGCAAAGTGAGATATACCTATGTGCGTTGATGTAACCCTGCTATCTCGGTTGTGCACTTTCTTTCACATACCTAGATAATTCACATGGGCTCCTTGCATATTATTGGCCTTTGTAAATCTCAGGCCCAAAACTATATTGATTCAACCTCTAATTATGTCCCTTAAACACACACGATTTTGTCCTCTCCTGCAAAACTATTTAGTCCCCTAATTTTGAATTACTTCGAGCCCTATCTAGGGTTTCATCTACCACTAAAACAAATTCAATCCCACACAAGAATTTGGTTTCCATGAACACTTATGAATCCAAGCACTGATAAAATTACCATTTAAACCCTAAGTCTAGCAACAAAACCAGCTTTGATACCATTGCAATGTGCCACACTAGATTTCACAATAATTTTTCACAATTACCATTGAGATATTTTTAACTAACACTTTGGAAAAATCACATTTCCAATGATTTTCTACTAATTATTAATGTAAGGACATATCACATAAAATTTAACATGAAACTCTCATTTGACAGTAAGAACAAGCAACAAAAGCAACCTTATTATATTAAAGATGAATGTGAATGTACATGAGAACCTGCTAAGACACCAACAAGATGACAGAAATGGTTGAAGATATAAATGGCAGACAATGACCTCTCTAATGAATTTGTTGAAATCCAATGAGAAACCTAGATGGTTCCTCCTTTAATACTAGTTAGGGTGGAGTCTTTCACCAACAAAAGGCTAGTTATTTTAATCAACTAGAGTGGGTAATTGCTCCACTGAAGAAGATCATGCTCAAGGTTATAAACCTTCAAGAAATATCCAATAGCCATACACAATCCATCAGATATCTAGATATGCTTAAAGAATGATCTTGAGCTCCCCCTTTTATAATCTTTGGCCATCCAATACCATGGATAAGCATTCCATGGTTACTTATACCATGGGTAAGTATTCCATGGGAGCCAATGCCATGGAAAAGTAAATACATAATAATGTGACTTGATAAAGTTCCTCCTTATTCTCCTGACCACATTTAAAGCTAATTAAATCAATTGTTTCCCTTATAGTCATCTCTTAGACAAGGGACATGACAGTGTCATCCAAAGTTTGATACTTATATATTGGGACTTGGTTTCTTAAAAAGAAAAGTTGATCGTTGTGTGAATTTTAAGCTAGTTGGTAATCATTTTATTTATGTGGTCATGTATGTTGATGATATGTTGCATATTGGAAACAACAAGAAAATCATCAAGGATGTTAAAACTCAATTGTCTTTTGAATTTGAGATGAAATTTAGGTGTTGCAAATTTAATTTTGGACATGGAAATTAAGAGAGATTGAGAAAACAAGAAACTATGGTTGAATCAAAGGAAATATGTTGCAACAATGTTACTGAAGTTTAATGTGTAGGAATGTAAATTGATCAAGGTTCCTATTCATATATGTGCAAATATATTTGTAGATCATTTTTCTAAGACATAGGAAGAGGAAAATGACATGTCTCATGTCCCCTATGCTAGTGTTGTTGGTGGTTTGATGTATGCATTGGTTTGTATTGGACTAAACATTGCCTATGCAATGGGAGCATTGAGAAAGTACATGTCCAAACTAGGGAAGTTTAATTAGATAATTGTAAAGAGGGTTTTCATTTATTTGCATGACACTACAACTTATGCAAATTGCTGCCAAGGATTACCTAGACCAAACAAAGTGTTCAATGTACATGCCTTTGTTGACACAAACTAGGTTGTGGATAAAAAAATATTTACAAGTGATTGTGTGTTAACCTATTTGGAGGATCAATCAATTGGATAAGAAAGAGATAGGTTGTAGATGCACTTTCAACTAAAAAAGTTGAATACATGGTAGCCAACCATGCAAGTAAGGAAGCAATCTGGTTACAGAGATTGCGTTTAGGTATTGGATTTGCACAGCAAATTTACATTGTGATAGTTAGAGTACAATATTTCTAGCAAAGAACCCTACTTATAATTCTAAAGCATATCCATGTTTAGTACCATTTTATGGGAGACATGGTTGAAGACAAGGAGGTTTGTTGATGAATGTTGACACTTTGAAGAATATTGCAAACTCATTGACGAAATCTATTAGTAACTGAATTGAGGCTTCTGTGAGTAGAAATATTTAGAAAGAAGTCTTTAGGATCCATTATGTGATGCATCTCGAAGACTTCTTTCTTAAAAAAATCTATTAGTACTGAGAAATTCTCTTGGTGTAGAGAAGCAATGGGCATTGATAACTTGAATTGTAAATCTTATAAATCTCAAGCCTATTGTTTAAAAAAAAAAAAACAAGTGGGAGAATGTTGGGAATGTGTTGCATGTCTTCAAATGATGCATGGCTATATTCTTTTCATGGTGCATGGATAAATTATTCGCATGGATACCTCCACACCATGCATGTCTTGGCGTTGTAATCTCACTCCAATAAAGGAAGCAGGGTTGTAATATAATCCAAGTAAATAGGGTTGTAATCTAATCCAAGTTAATATGGTTGTAATCTAATCCAAGGTAACATATTAGAGTTTTGTATGTTGTGGAATCTTATATGTTTTATTGTAAATGGTGAAGTTAATACAATGAGAAATAGAGGTGCAACTCTAAGGCCCGTTGGTTTTCCCAATTAAAGGTTTCCAAGATAAATCTCTAAGTATTGTGTATGAATGTTATTGTTTTTCTTTCTATTTTTATATAGAGTCTATGTGTATGGCTTCAATGTAAATGTTTCAATATTACAAAAATAAGATGAATAATGTCATAAAAAACATGTACGAGTTTTAAAAATCATTATATTTCTTTCAAGGGGAACTCGGGAAGGTGGGCTAACAATCTTGTAGAGTTGTTGGCCTCAAAAACAGTTAAATGAGAAAAGCATTTAATAGAGGAATAAGAGAAATTCAGGTCTTTGGAGATTCTTCCTTGGTAGTGAAATGGATACAAGGTTCTCAAAAATGTACAATATCAACTTATTAGCAACTAAAAATCACTTGACTGAGATGTCCCTTTGTTTCCACTAGGTTCACTATAAATCATGTTTTGTAAGAGCTGAACAAGAAGGCCAATAAACTCTCTAGTCTCCTCTCACCGCCTCGCAAGCTGATGAGGACACTTTCAACTGAAACTTGATCATCTAGACGATTTCTTTGTTATTATATTTTCATATGTATAGGTCACTTAGTTTGTAGAGCAGATGTATAGATATGAACAATCAATATTTTCTATTTTTTGAGTAGTTTTTCCTCATACCATGAACTTGAAAAGTCAAAATATTTTGTCAAGTATGATAAGTTGGCAGTTAGTATGAGGACTGGGGTACATTTGGTTCAAAAAGGCAAGATGTTTTTGCTCCAATACTATTGCACATGAAGAATGCATTTTTGTTTCAAGCTCAACAATAGAAATGCAATTTTTTCCATGGGAAAAAAGTAAAAAACACGTATGGGTGTTGGAGAACAAAAGAAAAATAAAGAGATTGTGCAAAAAGTTCAAGAAAATACGATGCTAAAAATTTGCAATCCAAAGGAAAGATATGAAGTATAGAAGGCCACAAAAGTGGATGGACCAACAATAACAAAAGGGCCAAAGGGAAACATGGATTGAGGGGTTGTAAAAAATTTGCACTAGGTGAAATTTCAAAAACATATGATTATTAATTGTAGAAGAATAAGATCATTTTGGGGATTAAAAAAAACGGACAGGCTACACTTCTTTTTTTGAGTCTTTGAATAACATCAAAGCCAAATCAAATCTTATCAACATACATGACCCAAAATTGCAATATCTCATCACTCAACAAGCCTTTTTAATAACTAGTTGGATTTGAAGGCAATATTCTATGTTATAACCGGTCCACAAAAGCATGCAAGAATACAAAATATTAAAAGTATGAGCAAAAATATATGAGTGCAAGCAACAAAAAAAGATATTGTACAACCATACAATTGAAATAGCCATCTAAAAATACCTAAAATGCCATATTTTATCTGGAACAGGTCACATAATATTCTACCAACCTTTCCATCTTCAGTTATTTTAGAGATAACTTTCCACTTGGGATGTTTTGAATCTTTCCAGCAGAGAATATCTTCAGATTGATTAGTGCCCAAGAAATGGTAAAACAGTTGATGATCAAGATTGATATTTATTTCTGTTCCTGCATCTAGTCCTTGTTCTCTGTCAAGGGAAAAATAGTGAATATTTGAAAAAATAATAACCAATTCTGATAACGTACATAAGCAGCTATGGTAAAGTACAGAAGTAAATAGTAGAAAGTTAATAAGAAACTGTGATAAAGTATATAAGTAGCACTATCATCCAAAGGATAGAACAGACTTGGGAGCTGGATAACGGCTGTAAAAAAAACCTTTGTTGTCATGAGTCCAAGTAATGGATGAAAATTTCACCTGTTGACAATTGCAAAATCCTAATTTGAGGAACATAATTCGAAAACATTTCTACATATTTAATAATCAATAGTGAAAGCAACTTATAACCACATTATATGCAAAATCAAAAAAAAATATTGTCAACAAATAGTCCTGATATCCCGTTTTCTCTCTACTAGAAGCTAAGTGACAAATTTCTTTGTCAGTTGTTAATTACAATATTGAAGTGGAGAAATGTGTGCCACCAATAATAAAAACATGGCTTTAAAAAAATTATAGGTAGGTTGCAGCCTAAGATTACCTAAGACTCGTATTGTAACTTATCAAGTGTTTTTTTTTTCTACTAGAACTTTCATTGGTACCACCTTGGATGTCTTATTCGAAAATACTTTGCTGGTTGAGTCTTTTCTAATGCCTACTCGTGAAATGAATGACATGATGTTTAACAAGAGGTCAGAAAACTTACCCATGAAAGAGAATCGGGTTCTGTACTTTTATCTGCCACCCGGATAACCTTAATGTTCACCCAATCACTGCCACTGGCACTTAAGCCAACTGCCAGGAATTCTACATTTTCACTGATGGCATAAGAGTATAATGCCGTTGTTCCATCTTCACTCAGAGTGTTAGGGTCAAGCAAGACCTCTGCTTCTGCTTCCAGATTTTCCTGTATATAATAAGTTAAGAAAACAGAAAGCAAATCAGATTTAACCATTTCCCCAACACTCAAAAAGGAAGAAGAAGAAAGGATTTTCCTGTATATAATAAGTTAAGAAAACAGAAACCAAATCAGATTTAACCATTTCCCCAACACTCAAAAAGGAAGAAGAAGAAAGAAACAAAAGGAAAAATTGCCCCTACAAAAGTATTAACAAACGAATAAAAATATGCTCAAGTAACAAATCAAATTTTCACAAATGACTTATTCATATTCAGAAAGAAGTTTTTTATGTTCCTTTAAATTATAGCTTTACAAAATATCCCTATCAATCTCTTCTCAGAAGTATACCTGGATATACAGAACACTCTGAGCTTGGAGCCCAGTGTTGAAGGTATAGAAGTACTTATCACCGCGTTTGCGTGGACAACCATATTTAGGATGGTCAGAAAGAGTTGTGATACGCTCTCTCAGTTTCCCTCTTGTCTCACAAGTCTGTAGTAGGGATTCAGTTAAGGAAACTTGTTTCTCAACAAAATCCTTGACCTCCTTTGCACCAGGGTCTTCTAGCCTGACAGAACAATAATCGTCCAGACAATTTTGAATTATATTCATTTCTTCAAATGGTAAAACATGAATTCCTGGCAATTTCTAATCTTCCATTTGTGTAAAAACTAATATGGTAAGTCTGTAGCCTGTCCCCAAAAAAGGGTTTTACCCATAAGAAAACAATATCTAAAATGAAGTGATAAGCCTTTCTCCAGGTTCCATTCTCAACATGGTCTGCCCCTCCAGATTGGCATGAGTTTGAGTGATGAGAAATATTGGGTGATTTTGCTTTCTGTCAAACAGTAAACAGCTAAGAATTTTCCTAAATTAAACTAAAAAAAATCTTACCATCTGTAAGGATCATGTACAAGCACCCCGTGATAGTTGTCTACTACAGTCTCATCTCTCCTCGCTTCTGGATAATCCAAGCGTTCTTCAGCTGGAAACGAACCCATGATATAAATTCAGCAGCTTGGCACAACCTAACCGAATGGTTAATAAATGAGGGAAAACTGTTCTTTGTACTCAGCCTGTTGCCCTTCCAAACCAAACCTGCATTGTGTACAGACAGAGATGCAGAATATGTTCATACTTCATAAGATGGCCAATTGGTTGGGAAATAAAACTCAATTTATTTCCCAAAACGATAGGAAAAATCAGAACAGGAGGGAAGGAGGTATCCAGTACTATTGAAAATGGCCCAACAACAGAATCTAGTAATGGCTCTGGGATTCATACCAAAAAAAAAAGGAAAATGGTTTACCTTTATAGATATGGGTAGAACAATGCCTGTTCAATGTAGAAAAAGCAGGCCTGACCAAAAGGCTGATTAACAGACTGAGATTCATGAGGCTTTGAGAGATTGGTCTGGCCTCAAGAGACCAAGTCCATTTCAGTAATATATATACATTTCAGTAATAGAAGAGACCAAGTCCAAGGGAAAAAAAATTGCAATGTCTGGTTCATGAAATTTGCCACGCAGCTTGGAATTGACGTCCTATGTGAAGCTCTTTTAACCTTTTAATCGTAGTAAGAAAATAAAATAAAAAAATTGAAACCATGAATTTGATGACTCAGTATTTAAGTTGAACGTCATAAATTTCATTGAGTAATTTTATGGGATATGAGAAATTTACCTAAACAAAAACGAATAGAGAAAGATTGGAGTATTGGTATTTTCGGGTTGAAAATGAGATATTGGGTATAGATTTATGATATTGTGTATGGATTTATGATTTATATAAAGTAAAAAATAAGAAAAACAAATAACCATTATCAAATTTCATAAGAAGTAAAAGCAAGAAAAACAAATAACTATTATCAAAATTTGAAATTTCCTAAATCATAAAGCAAGAAAAATAAATAATTATCATGAAATTTTCGCTTAACAGATAAGATAAATTTGAAATTCCATTTAACATGTAATTAATTTCAATGAATCAACCATCCAATAATAAAAACTGAAAATTCAGGTTAATGTTATAAATCCCAACTTATTATCAATTTTAATAAATTTTGAATTTCCTTCTCATTGCCAAAAAAAAAAAAAAAGCAAAAAGCAAATACTTGAGGAACCTAATAAAATATAAATAAATACAATATAAAGTTTGACTTCATCAAATTTAAACCAGACATTTGTAATTCCATAACTCATCAGCACCCAATTTGACAACAAAAAAAAATAAACTAAAATAAAAGAGAAAACATAAATTGTTCATTTGCAAATTAGTTTCACAGAAATAGCAGATTACAGCAAATTAGTTCGCAGAAATAGCAGCAATGAAAAGAGAAATTGGTTTAAAATTCTATTGAAATTTGTTTTAAGTTTGTTTTAAGTTTATTATGAAATCAGGGAAAATTGAAAGAGGTGTATAATAGAAAAAAATAAAATAAAAACAATAAAATCTTAAAGGTTAAAGCTCACTGGCTTCAAAAAAATATATATTTCAAGTTGTATGCACTTAAATAATAATATCTCTGAATGTCAAACTTGACAAGAAGGGAAAACCAATATTGATTAAGATATTGAATTTTTTAGTAATATTTTTCATTTATATTGGTTTATATTTATCTTGACAATTTTGATATGTTAATTTTTTATTTATACTATACACACTTAAATTATATAAATTTATATATTTAAAAATAGCTATAATAAAAATGTTATATTAAATTGAATAAAACATTTTAATTTTTTAATTATATATATATATATATATATATATATATATATATATATATAAGCATAATTACATTAATAAATACAGTTGATAAATGAAAATAGACCCATATCAAGTACATATATCAATTATCAATAATATTAAAAATTAGTATTATTAATGTTATTATTTTATTATTGTTATAATAAAATAGTTTTAAAGTCCAAACTGTATAAATGTAATTCATCAATGATATATTAAATTGAATATTTTCTAATTCATAAAATTAGAGTTTATTTTTTATTATTATTCTTCCTTTCTAGTAGAAATTTTCCAAAAAATATAATAATATGTAATTGTAATAAATTAAAAGTTATATTTTTTTTGAATTTATTATATTTAAAATTATATGATGGGAATAATGATTAATGCTCATTTAAATTATAATTGATTTATCACTCATAAGAAAGAAGTAAAAATTACATAGATTTCTTTAAAATCTTATTTATATGTTCAAAAGTATAGAGAAAAGTGTCTTAAGTTTATCATAATTCACATGATTTCAGAAGTTAGGAAAGTAAGTAATGTAACAAATATTTTGAAATTATGATTTGATTTAGATGTACACAAGAAATCTACAAGAAATTGTATTTTGTCTTTAACCCTTTTAATGTCACAAAAATATAGATTTTTGCATATACATTGTTTGAGAGTGGTCCAATACCCAATTTCATTATTATAGTTGGTGAGAGTAGGTGTATAGGTTCATATGTGGCTGGGGGAGTTGGTTCATATTTTAGCGATGTTATGAAATAATTTTACTAAACTATGAACTAAAACTTAAGAAATAATCATTTAAAAGATAAAAACTTGAAAAAAAAATTAAAGAGAGAATTTAAAAATAGTGATAATAATTTATAAATATTCTTCTAAAATTTTAAAAAAGTGCAAGAAATTTTTTTAAAAATACTAAAAATAATTTATTATAATCACAATGACGATGATGTAAATATCCATCAATGTAAACTTTGAAACCCCGTTTTGTAGGGATAGGAAAAAAGTGACCTGATTTCGAAAAGGGGTGATGCAGAACGAACATGTTTTTTTTAGAGCATAGTTTTTGGCACTTTAATTTTCTTATGCACATTACGTTTTAGAAGTGTTTTAGAATGGTAGTGATTTTCATGCTGATTTAAAAAAGTGAGTATTCTGCATCACCCCCTTTTTTTAAAAGACCTCTTTTTTTGCTTTAAATTTTCTAGTGAGTATTCTGCATCACCCCCCTTTTTTTAAAGACCTATTTTTTGGCTTTAAATTTTCTAATGTATAAAATGTAAATAATTATTTTGTAAATTTGAGCATTTTTGAAGTGGTCGTTTTCTTCACATTTTCTTGTTTTTTATTTTAATTTTAACCTTTTTTTTAGTGAGGTTTTTATTGTTTTGCATTTTTAAATTAGGAGGTCGATATTTAGAATTTTCGATATTCTACATATTTATACATCCTTAATTAATTTTTCAATCCACATGAAATAATTGTTTCTAAAAAAACAATATTTTCTAACAATGAACATAAAAATAACCATTTTTAGCATAAATATAACTAAAAAACTATATGTTTTGATCATTTTTTGCTAGAATTGACATAACAAAATCACAATTTTTATACGATAATTTTAACTAAAAATGGTTAAATAATAGCTTTTTTTATGAATTTCATGTCAAAATAATAATAATAATCACTTTTTTTTCAAAAAATAATGATTAACTTAAAAATCAATGCAAAAATCACATATTACAAATATTGAACGTATAACAACCCTAATTGAGTGTTTATTCTTCTCATAAAATGTCAAAGTCAAAACATTGCAAAACTTGATTTACAAGCATACCTTAAATTTAATCAACAATGTCACGTAATCCAAATTATTCATCCTCTAGAGTTTCATCATTGTCTTCTCCCACAATATTTTCTGTTTCCTTTTGCTCATTTTCCTCTTCTAATGGGTCTTTGATGTCTGTGAATCTCCCAATGTGTGTCTTTCCAAACATTCCATGTAATGGTGGTTGGGGTTCCTTTGCCTTTTTGGCCACATGTGATTCACTAAAGTCCCCTTTCTTCAACCCAATTTCTTGCATTGCATCTGGAAGAAATTGAAGAGCATTAATTCTTTGCTGAATGAAATTGCACTGTACTGGATCTTTTTCAATTGCAATGCAATTTCTTCCTTTTTGAAGGAAACATGCTAGTGTTGTACCTAATTATCAAGCACAAAAGAAATAATGAACTAAATTAGTACAATGACATATTAATTAAAAAATAACATATTGAAATTCAATTCCATATAATAAAACTTACCTGAGCCAGAAAATAAATCTAGAACCCAATCTCCTTCATCTGAACAAATGTCTATAAGATAGTTAATCAATTATTGTGGTTTTTGATAAATGTTAACTATCTCTCCTTTTGCTTCTTTGTCTTCATATGTTAGTTTTCTCACAACAGCATCATAAGTCAGTAGTTGGCTATGACTCTTTCTGTCTACCCGATTAAAAATCATAGACATATGGCTATCATCTTTTGCCCAACTATCAATATGAATGAACTCACAATAATTTATAAATTGCTGATCTTCATTGTTAAGAAGATTTGACTTTTTCCTGTAACATCAAATAGTAAAAGTTCAATTAACTTGTACATAAATAATTTTTTCAACATTAATCAAATATACATTTTAAACTTCTTACCATGTAAGCTGCATCCTTGAATTTGTTTTCCCCTTGAAGCTTGACAATATCATTGCCAATTGTGTGTCTGAATGAAATGTGACAAATCTCCATAATGGTGATGATGTGACTTCTACAAATCCTGCAACCACTTTACTAAGAGCTTGATAAGTATAAGGGTCACTATCATAGTCAATGTTTGGAATATTGAAACCATGGGGAATATCTGCAATGGCTAGGGCATAATCCCTTTTAGGTATGAGTTTAGCAATGTCTTCACAGTCGCCTTGTATTACTTGATAGTGAATAGTGTCTAGCCTATTCCAAATGAAATGATTAAGAGTTGGATCAAGTTGAACATTCTTAATACGTTGCTTCTTCAGTCTTTCGATCTTTATTTTTTCAATAAAGGTTTTGAAACTATCTAGCACTCCATTATCATCCTTCCTCATCTTTTATAAAATAAACAAATATATGTGTAAGTTATAAATTAAAAATAGTACACAGGTGAATAAAAATGAATGTATAAATCAAGATAACTTTTTAAATGCAAGATAAAAAGCTTTTAATGTTGATGTAGAACTTGAATCTGGATAGTTTCGTACAACATCATCCCAACTATCTTCATTCAACAATCTAACCATTTGTTCTTGAATTTTCATATAAACTTTGTCACTGCATAGATAAAGTAGCAAAAAGTTAATAATGATATGTATAACAAATACTACCAAGAACAACATGTTTTATTTAAAATATAATTATAATCTAGAAACAAATAAAAATAATTCAAAAAACTTACTTTTGAAATTCTTCAGACATTTCCTCCAATGATAATTCCCCTCACCTCACACGAGATAATATTGTTTTGACAATTTTATCATCTTTCACTCCTTGCATCGCCCTCCAAGGTGTGATAGTCATATCGTCTGGAAGCTGCTTCATTTCAGGAGCTAATTTACTGTTGCCACATATCAATGGCTTGGACTTTTTGACCTTCTGGTTTTTAATGGCAATGTCTTCCCACATGCTCAAAATCTCATCAATCAACTTCCAAACATCTCTAGTTCTAAATTCCAATTGGAAAATGTTATCAATACCACTGAATAAATCACTATTTTTTTTGCCTTTTCCACCTTTTGAATCAATTTTCTCTTCAATTTGATATCCTATTTCCATACAACATTCCTTTCGGAAATCTGCAGTAACATTTATCCTATCCCCACAACATTTTTCTTCAAATTCACTATGAATAAATCTAACCCTTTGGATGAAAGTCATAGACATCCTATATTCATTATCTGAATTATGATCCCATGCCACTAACTTTGCTTCTGTATCTGATAAACCAGCGTAAATGATACATTTCATTGTTTCAAAACATGGGTTATTAGGATATTCATCCATCAATTGTCTTTGAGTTTCTACAGAATGGTTCCCCCCAAGCACATGATAATTGTATTCAAAACATTTTGACTTATCAAATGCTTCTTTGTTGGGAACTTGAAGTGGATCAACAAGAAACACATAACTAACCACATGAGCATATGGATTGTACCTCATCAATGTCTTCAAGTTGTGAACATGCAGATGATGTGGCTTTCTAACTTGATATTGACATTGTCCTTCACTTGCTTTATAGGTTTTCCTGACATTAAGCTGAAACGTGCGACCACCATCAATTAAGTTTTTCTTTGTCAAATTCTCTCGAATGGCATTTTATTTTGTTTTGATAATGCCATCCTCTAAATCAACTCCTGGTGTAATGATTTCTCTACTTCCTTTTGAAGTTTCACTAGGTTCTTGACTGCTGGTAATGACTGCTTCAAAATTTTCAACTTTACTTTTCTTGGTCATAACATTCCCAACAGATTTATTCTTGGGCATTGTTACTTTTGGTTTTTTATGGCTCTTCTCAATTCCAATGTCATCTTCAGTAATGGAAACATATGCTTCACTGTCAATTTCAACTTCATCGTTCTCAAAAGTAACTAGTTTACCCTTGCTAGATTTATCCACCAGAGGCTTTTTTTCTGATTCTTTGGATGTAGTTTTGTAGCATCATCAATTACTACATTTTGCTTATTTTCCATATATTTTTCTGACACTGAGTAAAAACTGCCGACAACTTTCATGATATCATGCTCTATGAAACGAATGCCTCCCAACCTAATTGAACAACTTTCAACAAAATTCTGCCAAACAAAATATCATATGTCAATAAAAAAGAAAGCTAAAAAAGATAGTGAGACACTTTCAAGAACGCAAAATACAAATATAAATAACAATACTTACGATGTTTTGTATCATCTCATTTACGATTTGTTTACACAACTTTGTAGATGCCTCTCTCGTGTCATACAATGAATATGATAGTCGGTATTTAATCTTTTCATGTGACTTGGGAGTTTTTGTAAGTATGTAAACATCTTCAGTGTCTGGTACCGAACACATATCTACGACTCTTCCCATCACCTCAAAAACTTCATTATCATTCAGTATATCAATATATAGATATATATTCACATTTGTGCTTTCTCTTTCTTTCACATATCAGAGTCTTGATGGAAATTTCACCTCTTTTGAATTCTTCCAGTCTGAAATCATCTTCTTATCACTTGAAAGATTTGTAGTCATGAGCTCAAGTGGAGTTCATTCACCAATGTTTCTTGAAGATGCACCTTTAAGAGTCTTTGGTCCAGAAAGATTCACTGAAATTTTCTTTGATGCCATTTTCCTGAAAAATAGAAACACATAAATCAGTAAATAATAAAAACATATTAACTTAAATTGACAACAGAAATATATCATAAATTTTTTATTTGTATGATCAACAATCGCCCCATCCACCCCCACCCGCCCGCCTGCCCAACCCCCTTTCCTCGCCCGCCCGGCGCCCTCACCCACCCCTCTGCCACAATCCTCGCAACCCCCGCCCCACATCCCAAGCGCCCTCACCCTCCCCACCGCCTAGGCGCCCTCACCCGCCAGCCCGCCGCAACCCTCCCGACCCCTCCTCCCCAGCCCTCCCAACCCCCCCCGGCCCAGGCGGTCTCACCCACCCCCCCCCGCGGGGGCGCCCTCACCCGCCTCACCTGCCTAGGCAAGTGAGGTGGGTGAGGGCGTTGGGCGGGCGAGCGGGTGAGGGTACCCTCACCCGCCTTGTAAGGACCTCCGATTGTGGTTGCGGCTTACGGCGGGCGCGCGCTCCTCCGATTAGCGAAAACGACTAAGTGTTGAACCTCATCGCACTTGGGCGCGCATGTTATGAGGACGTGCGGAAGGTTTATATGCGATGATGGATGGGTGACAAACACACCCCAAGCCGACGATGAATGTGTAAGACTTGGGGGCGTTCATGATAATGTTTAGAAGGTCGGCCCAAGACTATACGCAAAGGTGATATGCGTATATATAAAGGGGGACTACAATTCATTGGAGACAACTCATCTTCGAATTGACTCATACGCACAAGAGGAAGGGAAAATTGCGCAGGGGTAAAAGAAGACTACGCATATCTCATGCGTAGCACTTCTAAGGTGCAGTTTTGGACTTTAAGTGCCGGGTTAGGTGAGGCAAGCGTGCCAAGGTGGGAATTATGTGCAGATATTATGTGCAGGACTTGACAGAGTGAGATAGGTGGCTCGGGTGAGCACTCCTCTTTGTGCAAGGGTGCACATGATTGTAAAAGGCTGTTCTATGCCTTGATAGTAAAAATATTCTAAGTGTAGACTTGGTTTGGCAAGGCACACTTGTACATTGTAAAACTGATATTCTTGATATAATACATTGTTGGGCAGACTGTTCGGGAGTTGCCCCTCCCTTTATACTTGTTTGCAATTGTTGTTGTTCTCGGTTAATTGCATATGGATAATGAATGAGTATGGGCTTCATTAAGTATAAAGGCTAAATACGTTTATTTGGTTGCGAAACACAAACTAAGTATGTTAATGTGTAAGTAGGCGTAGTCCACGAATGTTAGTATTGTTGAAAAGAAAGCGTTCGGTGGTGCCGCACCTCGCTACAAGCGGTTGGAAGACTACCGCAGGTGTAGGGGCGTGACAGTTGGTATCAGAGCTCGGTCAAAGCTGGTGAGAAAAGGTTACTCGTGACGAAGTACAGGTTTGAAGCTGATGAGCTGGGTTGCTCATGACAGTGGACAACAAGGCATGGCAAGTTTGGGTGAAGGTGGGAAGAAGCTCTTGCTTACCTTGGACAGGTTGAAGAGGTTGAAGGAAGAGAGGCCCCGAATCCGTGAAGAACTTGAAGCCTTGGAAAAAGATGTTGAAGACAAGCTTCTTCAACTTTGTTGGACAATGGAGCAAGGTGAAGTTGCAGATTGTGCTAACAGGGAAGAGGAAGTCGTGATGATTGAAGATGTTGCAAACATGACCATGATGGAGGATGGACTTGAGGCTGATCAAGTCAAACCAGGATCGTGCCGTTTGTCAACATGTATGAATGAGGTCACTCACATGGAGGAGCCTCATGATGATGAAGTAAGTGATGATACTTGTGTTTCATTTGGGCATTTGGGAGATGGACCATGTGCAGAAAAGGGCAAAGCCAATTTGCCAAGGCAAGAGGACATCTTACCATGGATGACTATGATGGAACCTTGTATGGAAAAGCAAGGATTGTCGATTGTTGTAGGACTTGTTGGGGTTGGTTGTGACCTTATGGTAGAAGGTGCAATGGCCCGTGACAAGGGTGGAACTTGATGATCGTTGTGGAGGATTGGGTCATGTTTTAGCCACATGGAGAATTGGCTAAGTTCCCGGCATGACTCATGGACAGTTTGAGGAGGGCACACACTTGTGATGTTTTGGGTGGACTTCTCATGGCCGAGACCAAGAGGTAGTCTTGGTGGACACTTTGGTGGAGGAGCTATGGTGAAGGGACTCATGACATGACGATGCAAGGATGGGATGGTTGGGTGACCGAGTTCACTAAACCGAAGATTGAAGACTTGGATGGACTTGTGAGCAGCTATGGAGCATTCCTACTACATGGGGAGCTGAGGCATCTTGTATGCTTGTTGAGGTGTTGGTTGGGGATGGTTTATGGAGCTCATGAGGACATGAGATTGTTGTGACTTTTAGGGACTTCATGTACGGTGGACTTAGAAGATCTGATGCATTGAGAAACTGAGGTCAGGAGACTTTGATGCAATATGGGGTGCATACTTTCAAAGTACATGTATGGGCATGGCTTGGAAGAGTGACTTGATGTGGAGGATTGATGAGGCACTTTGGAGTGATGGAGTTACAACGATGATGATGATGATGCTTTGGTGGTACACTTGAGCATGGGTTGAGTCGAGACTCAACTACTTTCTATACATGAGAGCTGATTTGATCAAGGATCATGGGCAGCACATGGATAGGTGAGACAAGTGCATACTTGTTTCTATGGAGACTTGAGGATGGCACATTGCATATGATGAAGAGGCTTCATGGACCTGAATGGGGCACATTGAGAGTTGGTTTGAGGAGATGGTCTCTTCGCATGGAGGAGACACACATATGGACAACATGTTGCAGATGAGATGGATGGAGTTTCCATGGACCTGAGCATGGATTATGGAGATACATACCTTGGTATGGTGAGCTTGGTGGCAGTGGTCACTAGGCTGGGACATAGTGGAGAAAGAGTCTCTACATATGTTGCAAAGATGTTTGCCTTGTGTAGAAAGGTCGACATCCTGAATGATGATGATCTTGGTGGAGAGCTACCAGGATGATATGTTGTCGAGGACGACAACGATTTCAGGTGGAGGAGAATGTAAGGACCTCTGATTGTGGTTGCGGCTTACGGCGGGTGCGCGCTCCTCCGATTAGCGAAAACGACTAAGTGTTGAACCTCGTCGCACTTGGGCACGCATGTTATGAGGACGTGCGGAAGGTTTATATGCAATGATGGATGGGTGACAAACACACCCCAAGCCGACGATGAACGTGTAAGACTTGGGGGAATTCATGATAGTGTTTAGAAGGTCGGCCCAAGACTATACGCAAAGGTGATCTGCGTATATATAAAGGGGGACTGCAATTCATTGGAGACAACTCATCTTCGCATTGACTCATACGCACAAGAGGAAGGGAAAACTGCGCAGGGGTAAAACAAGACTATGCATATCTCATGCGTAGCACTTCTAAGGTGCAGTTTTGGACTTTAAGTGCCGGGTTAGGTGAGGCAAGCATGCCAAGGTGGGAATTATGTGCAGATATTATGTGCAGGACTTGACAGAGTGAGATAGGTGGCTCAGGTGAGCACTCCTCTTTGTGCAAGGGTGCACATGATTGTAAAAGGTTGTTCTATGCCTTGATTGTAAAAATATTCTAAGTGTAGACTTGGTTTGGCAAGGCACACTTGTACATTGTAAAACTGATATTCTTGATATAATACATTGTTGGGCAGACTGTTCGGGAGTTGCCCCTCCCTTTATACTTGTTTGCAATTGTTGTTGTTCTCGGTTAATTGCATATGGATAATGAATGAGTATGGGCTTCATTAAGTATAAAGGCTAAATAAGTTTACTTGGTTGCGAAACACAAACTAAGTATGTTAATGAGTAAGTAGGCGTAGTCCACGAATGTTAGTATTGTTGAAAAGAAAGCATTCGGTGGTGCCGCACCTCGCTACAAGCGGTTGGAAGACTACCGCAGGTGTAGGGGCATGACACGCCTGGTGCCCTCACCTGCCTCTCCCGCCCGGCTGGGTGAGGCGGGTGAGGGCGCCAGGAGGGCGGGCGGGTGAGGGCGCCCTCACCCGCCCGCCCGCCCGGCGCCCTCACCCGCCTCACCCGGTCGGGCGGGCAGGGCGAGTGAGGGCGCCGGGCGAGAGGGGGCCCCGTTGGGTGGGTAGGTGAGGGCGCCCTCACCCGCCTTGCAAGGTCCTCGGGTTGGTGAGTCATGCGGCGACCACGCGGAGGTGCCGACGAGCTGGGTAACCGAGTTTGCCGAAGTTGTGAAAATTGACTAAGTATAAATTTGGGGTTTCCCAAGATTTAGCTTGTACATTGTAAAAGTGAAGTTTATATTATATATTGATTTGGGCAGACTCATATTGTAGGGAGTTGCCCCTCCCTTTATACTGTGAAATTGTCTTCTTCATTTATAATTGTTGTTGATAATGAATGAGTATGGGTGTTCATTGGTATAAAGGATAAACATAATAATACTTGGTTGTGTGCCGCACCTCGCTATAAGCGGTTGAAAGACTACTACAGGTGTAGGGGCGTGACAGGTGGTATCAGAGCTGGTATGTGACGAAGTGCAGGTGTGGATGCACTTGACAGTTGATGACAGTGGAAGCAGGTACTTGCAGGTGAAGGAAGCTAGTTTCACATACAAGTGGAACAAGGGCCGGTTCATGGTTGCAGGGAACTTGGTGAAGCTGGTGAATGGTGAAATAGGTTTGGCAGATGTGAAGCTTAGTGCTTGGGCCAAGCTGAATGACAAGGCATGGCAGGTTTGGAGGAATGTGAAGGAAAGCTCTTGCTTACCTTATATAGGTTGAAGCGGATGAAAGAAGAGAATCCCCAGATTCGAAAGGAACTTGAAGTCTTGGAAAAGAATGTTGAAGACGAACTTCTTCAACTTGGTTGGACAATGGAGCAAGGTGAAGTTGCAGATTGTTCTAACAACGAAGAGGAAGCCGTGATGATTGAGAATGTTGCAGATGTGACAACGATGGAGAATGAACTTGAAATTGATCAAGTTGGACCAGGATCATGCGATTTGCAGACATGGATGAATGAGGATACTCATTTGGGGGAACCTCATGATGATGATGAAGAGCAAGGATTGTTGATTGTTGCAGGATTTATTGGGGTTGTTTGTGACCTTATGGTAGAAGGTGCAAAGGCCCGTGACAAGGGAGGAACATGATGGTCGTTGTGGAGGATTGGGTCATGCTTTAACCACATGGAGAATTGGTTAAATGCCCGGCATGACTCATGGACAGATTGAAGGGCAAACTCTTGAGGTGCGATGATTCTTGGGTGGACTTCTCATGGCCGAGACCAAGAGATAGTCTTGGTGGAACCTTCAGTGGAGGAAGCTATGATGCAAGGGACTCATGATGATTTTGATATGGTTGGGTGACCGAGTTCACTAGACCGAAGATAGCAGACTTGGATGAGATGACCGATTGTTGTGGTGGGTCTACTTGGATGGACTACATGGGCAACTTAGTCTTGGACATCAGGTTGGAGACATGGAGCATGGCAGTCTCATGCAGGGAAATTATGCAGGAACACTTGTAGAGGTGTCACTTATGGGCATCCAATGAGGAGTGTCAAGGCAAGGATGTTGTGCAGATGGATTTGCTAGTGTGACATGGAGACTTATTACTTATGAGCCGATGGAGAGGTTGTGCACTCTTGTACAACAAGGCCATGGACTTGGATGGAGTTGTGAGCAGACTATGGAGCATTCCTACTACATGGAGAGCTGAGGCATCTTGCAGAGACCTTTGGGCCGAGACTTGTATGCTTGCTAAGGTGTTGGTTGGGGATGGTTTATGGAGCTCATGATGACATGAGATTGTTGTGACTTTTAGGGACTTCATATATGGTGGACTTGGAGGATCTGATGCATTGAGGAGCTGAGGTCAGAGACTTTGATGCAGAATGGGGTGCATACTTTCAAGTACATGTATGGGAATGGCTTGAAAGAGTGACTTGATGTGGAGGATCGATATGAGACACTTTGGAGTGATGGAGTTACAATGATGATGATGCCTTGGTGGCAACACTTGGGCATGGGTTGAGCTAAGACTCAACTACTTTTGACACATGGATAAGATGAGACAAGTGCATACTTGTTTCTATGACAGACTTTAGGGATGACACATTGCAGATATGATGGAGGTTGCTTCATGGACCTAGATGTGGTACACCAAGAGTTGGAGCTTGATGAGATGGTCTCTTCAGATTGAGGAGATACACATATGGATGATGTTGGGATAGATGTGGCTAATTTCATGCAGCACATTGGTACCAAACATCATGGGCAGCATGTTGCAGATGAGATGAGGACTACTTCATGGACCTGGGCATGGCTTGCACTTATATGGAGATGGATTCTTGATCAAGTTGATGATGTGACAGGATGTTCTGAGAAACAACTGATGATGGCATGAGGATGTTCACTCTCATGGTTTGAACGTGACAGTTGGATTAGCTACCCAACTAGTTCAAGCATGGGGACGCGTAGTGTACAGAGATGTGTTAGCATTATGTTGGAGTATCATGGTAGCAGTTCACATGAGGATGACACATGATAAGGTCGACACGATATGTTGCAAGAAGCATGTAGCTTGAGATGGAGGGGCCAGCCTTCCACGATGGGGAGCAGCATGTGGAGATTGTTACAGGGTAATCGATGATCATGGATTGGGATGATCTCTGATGTATGACATACCGATGGGTGTATACCTTGGTATGTGATCTTGGTGACAGATGGTTGCCGAGGCGAGACATGATGGAGACGGTGGTTCTACATATGTTGCAGGGATGTTTGCAGTATATGGAGGAGTTGACATCATGGATATTGATGATCTTGGTGGATGGCTACCAGGATGATATGTTGTCGAGGACGACAACGATTTTAGGTGGAGGAGGATGTAAGGTCCTGGGGTGCACGGGCAAACCGAGCACGGGCGCACGGGCGTGCACGACGAGTTGGGTTGCACGACGCGGGCACGCACACACGGGCAAGCTGCGGTGGCGACAATGCGATGAAGTGTGCGACTGCAGTTAAACGTTATGCGAGCTCCTTTGAAGTATGCGATGACACTTATGCGCATATATGAGTGAGAAAGCATGTTTATATGCATGGTGCATGCGTTAACATGCGTGGAGGACGACCTATGTGTAGGAGGAGCCGACATGTGTTTGGAGAGCATTTGCGATGGGTTTGGGGCGTTGGGTGAGTCGGCTGGGTAGCCAGACTTCACCCACACTTGTGTATATATTGGTGGATGCATGGAGTCGTTCCACCAGCATTCGATCATACACATCTTCGCTCTAAGGAAGAAGTGCGCAGTTTTCTAGTGCGCGGTTCAAGAGGGGAGGCACACATCTCATGCGCCGGTCTTGGGTGAACGCATGGTGAAGGAAAGTCGTACTTGGTGTTGGGCGAAGGTGCGGGCGAGGGTGCGCCCGGTGGTTGGAGAAGGGTGTGCACAGGTGTGTGGTGCCCGCATTGTGCAACGACTTGGCGTGGGTGTCTTGGCGACTCGGGTGAGCGCCCGCCCACCGTGCAAGTGTGCACGAAGGTGAACAAAGGTTGGAACTGGAGGTCGTAGAGTTGGGCAGGCGGTACTACGTGTTGTTCATACAATTTGGGCGTTTGTCAAGAGTTGGCAAGCGGGACTGCGTGTGGGCAGGGATACACGTTTTGGGCGTTTGCGACCAAACGAAGAGCGAACCGGCAAAAAAGTGTGACGAGGTGAACGACGGGTTGGTGAGTCGTGCGACGATCGTGCGGAGGTGCCGACGAGCTAGGAAACTGAGTTTGCCGAAGTTGTGAAAATTGACTAAGTATAAATTTGGGGTTTCCGAATATTTAGCTTGTACATTGTAAAAGTGAAGTTTATATTATATATTGATTCGGGTAGACTCATATTGCAGGGAGTTGCCCCTCCCTTTATACTGTGCAATTGTCTTCTTCGTTTATAGTTGCTGTTGATAATGAATGAGTATGGGTGTTCATTGGTATAAAGGATAAACATAATAATACTTGGTTGCGAAACACAAACTAAGTAGGAGAAAGTGAATCAGGCGTAGTCCACGAACATAAGTATTGGTGAAAAGAAAGTGTTCGGTGGTGCCGCACCTCACTATAAGTGGTTGAAAGACTACTGCAGGTGTAGGGGCGTGACACGCCTGCCCGCCTGGGGCCCCCTCCCGCCTGGCGCCCTCACCCGCCCGGCGCCCTCACCCGCTTCACCCTGCCGGGCGGGCGAGGCAGGTGAGGGCACTGGGCGGGCGGGCGGGTGAGGGCGCCCTCACCCGCACGCCCGCCCAGCGCCCTTACCCGCCAGGTGCCCTCACCCGCCTCCCCCGTCCGGCTGGGTGAGGCGGGTGAGGGCGCCGGGTGGGTGAGGGCGCCAGGCGGGCGGGCGAGTGCGGGTGGGTGAGGTCGCCCTCACCCGCCTTACCCGCCCGACCTGGTGAGGCTAGTGAGGGTGTCGGGCGGGTGAGGGCGCCAGGCGGGCGCCCTCACCCGCCCGCGCGCCCGGTGCCCTCACCCGCCTCACCCTCCTGGCGCCATCGGGGCAGCCCGCGCCCCCGCCCGGTAGGTGGCAGGGCGATTCCGGGAATCGCCCGGCAGGAGCCAGGGCGATTCCGGGAATCGCCCTGCCGCCTACTGGGCGCGGGCGCGGGTTGCCTGGGTGGCGCCGGGGGGGTGAGGCGGGTGAGGGCGCCAGGCGGGTGAGGGTGCCGGGCGGGCAGGCGGGTGAGGGCGCCCTCACCTGCCCGGCACCCTCACCCGCCTCACCAGGTCTGGCGCCTCACCCGGCTTGGTGAGGCGGGTGAGGGCGTCGGGCAGGTGAGGGCGACCTCACCTGCTCGCCCGCCCTGTGCCCTCAGCCGCCTCACCCAGTCGGTTGGGTGAGGCGGGTGAGGGTGTCGAGCGGGTGAGGGCACCGGGCAGGCGAGCGGTTGAGGTCACCCTCACCCGCCCACCCGCCTCACCAGGCCGGCCGGGTGAGGCGGGTGAGGGCGTCGGGTGGGCGGGTGGGTGAGGTTGCCCTCACTTAGCCAGGTGAGGCGGGTGAGGGCGCCGGGCGGGCGGGTGGGTGAGGTCGCCCTCACCCGACCAGGTGGCCTCACCTGCCCGCCTGCCCGGCGCCCTCACCCGCCTCACCAGGCCCCGAAATCATCCTGCTGCCTACCGGGCGGCGACACGGGCCACCAGGGTGGCACCGAGCGGGTGAGGTGGGTGAGAGCGCCGGGCGGGCAGGCGAGTGAGGGCGTCGGGCGGGTGAGGGCGCCGTGCGAGCGGGGGGGCAGGTGAGGGTACCGGGCAGGCAGGCGAGCAGGTGAGGGCGCCGGGCTGGCGTGCGGGTGAGGGCGACCTCACCTGGCCGCCCGCCCGACACCCTCACTCGCCTCAGCCGTCCACCGGATGAGGCGGGTGAAGGCGTCGGGCATGTGAGAGCACCTGGCGGCGGGCGGGTGAGGTCACCATCACCTGCCCGCCTGCCCGGTGCCCTCACCCACTCGGAGCCCTCACTCGCCTCACCCGCCCCTGCCTGGTGAGGCGAGTGAGAGCGCCCTCACCCGCCCGCCCGCCCGGCGCCCTCACCCGCCTCGCCGGACCAAGGCGGGTGAGGCGGGTGAGGGCGCCGGGCAGGCGGGCGGGTGAGGGCACCCTCACCCGCCTCACCTGCCTCACCCGGCCGGGCGGGCGAGGCGGGTGAGGGCGCGTCGGGCGGGTGAGGGCGTCGGGTGGGCGGGTGGGTGAGGGCGCCCTCACCCGCCCGCCCTCCCGGCACCCTCACCCGCCCGACGCCCTCACCCGCCTCACTAGGCCGGCCGGCGATGGGCGGGTGAGGGCGTCAGGCGGGTGAGGGCATCAGGCGGGTGAGGACGCTGGGCGGGCGAGCGGGTGAGGGCGCCCTCACCCACCCGCTCGCCCGGCACCCTCACCAGCCTGGTGCCCTCACCCACCTCACCGCCCTCACCCGCTCGCCCGCCCGACACCCTCACCAGCCTGGCGCCATCACTCGCCTCACCCGGCCGGCTTGGTGAGGTTGGTGAGGGCATCGAGCGAGTGAGGGCGCCGAGCGGGCGGGCGGGTGAGGGTGCCCTCACCCGCCCAACGCCATCACCCACCTCACCCTGCTGGGTGAGGGCGTCGAGCGGGCGGGCAGGTTAGGGCGCTCGGGCGGGCAATGGGTTGGGTTGGTAGGGATTAAAGGGGGCAGGGGCGCGGGGTGTGGGTGAAGGTAGTGAGGGTGTTGGGAGTGGTGTTGGAGGTAGGGGACAAGTCGGGTTGTGGCACCCACCCTAGAAGCTCTCCCGCCCACCACCGGGATTGGGTGATTCTGAGAATCGCCCTACCCCACGACAGGCGGGTGAGCCGCTAGGCCGCCCCCACACCCCCTATCACCCCCACGCCCCCATGCCCCGACCGCTCGCTCGACCTCCCCGTCCACCCCGTGACACTACGGCGGTCCACCCACGGGTATTGGGCGATTGAGTTTGATCTAGCCCACTATGCTTACGATGGATGTAATTGTTATTTTGGCTCAGAAAAATTATTAATTTAAAAAAAAAATCTTTAGGGAAAAAAATTTAACTTACATTTCTATTGCGAGAATTCTTCATTGAATATGTTGTTGATAGCAATGTAGCTGCTCCACAAATTCACGAGTCTTTCAACGTTTTTCAGAAAGTTTAGATGTGATGTGAGTAATAGTGATAATGAAATTTTAATATATAAGTGAAATTACGGAGATGTTTTACATTATGGTTAATGTGGAATAATTTGTTTTAAAATATTATAAAGCGAATATTGTATAATTGTTTTACAACGGGTTGAATGTAGGATAATTTGTTTTAGAATATATTATAAAAATCTAAAAAATAAAAATTCAATTGTTTGGTAAATATTATATAAATTAATGTAGAAGTTGTAGTTTACAATTTTAATTTTAATGATTTATTTCATAAAAAAATTAGTTTACATTTTGCAATAAATTTTAGAACAAAATAATGAAGGTAAATAAATCTAACAGACTTTTTGGAGGGAAATATTTTCACAAAAATTTTTGGAGGGAAATATTTTCGCGAAACGTTTTGGAGGGAAAATTTCATTCTTTAAGCTATATAATATCTTCAGGAGACTCTCCATTTGTATCATTCAACATCTTCTATTTGAAAGGGATGGATTGTTCTGATAGTGAAGTTTCGATTTATACACCATCAACATCTTCGTCGCGTAACAACTCTATTCATATTGATGAATATAGTGGGAATTCTTCCACTATGAATAGAAAGTCAATTGTTCCACTTAGTCCTGATTCTAAGGACTATGAGAGCAACACTGATGAAAGAGGGGATGAAGAATTTCAAATAAATAAAGAGTCACAGATTCCACTTAGTCCTACTTCTAAGGACTATGAAAGCCGCGGTGATGAAGAGCATGATGGTGAAGTTCAAAAGAATGGAGTGTCACGTTGTCCACTTAGTCCTAATTTGGAGGACTATGAGAGCAGCAGTTTTGAAGAGAATGATGGTGAAGTTCAAAAGAATGGAGTGTCACGGTGTCCACTTAGTCCTAATTCTAAGGACTATGACAGCAGCAGTTTTGAAGAGCATGATGGCAAATTTCAAAAGAATGGAGTGTCACAGTGTCCACTTAGTCCTAATTCTAAGGACTATGAGAGCAGTGGTGATGAAGAGCGTGATAATGATTTTCAAAAGAATGGAGTGTTAAAGTGTCCACTTAGTCCTAATTCTAAGGACTATGAGAGCAGTAGTGATGAAAAGCATGATGTTGAATTTTAAAAGTATGGAGTGTCACGGAGTCCAGTTACTCCTAATTCTAAGGACTATGAGAGCAACAGTGACGAAGAGTGGGATGATGAATTTCAAAATATTGGAGTGTCACAGTGTCCACTTAGTCCTAATTCTACGGACTATGAGAGCAATAGTTATGAAGAGCGTGATGATGAATTTCAAAAGAATGGAGTGTCATTGTGTCCTCTTATTCCTAATTCTAAGGACTATGAGAGCAGCAGTGATGAAGGACAGGACGATGCACTTAGTCCTAATTCTAATGAGTATAAAGGTAGCAGTGACAAAGGACAAGAGCATGTTCAATAAGTAAACAGTCACATTTTTTACGTAGTCCTAATTCTATGGACTATGAGAGTAGCACTGACAATGCACATGAGGAAGAATATCCATTAAACATCAAGTCAAATTTTCCATTCAGTCCGAATTCTAAGGACTACGACAGTAGCACTGAAGAAGCAGATGATGAAGAATATCCTCCAAGTCAATATTTGAAAAGCAGAGCTGATCATAGTGTGGATAACATTCCTCTTAATGATGATGAAAAGCCTTATACAAATGATGATCCAATGATGGAGATGTTGCCAAGAAATATTGTATCGAGGAGTAGGAGCAGACCTTTTCGTATCAATGCAAGTTGTTCTAGTTATACAAGGGGTAGATTAGAATATCTGACAAGAAGAATTTCTATCAATGCTCTCATTTCAAGTGAATATTGCCAAAAAGATTGCTTGAAACATATGGATTTCAATTTGCATTAGAAAGAAGGAAGAGATATTTGTCAATGAATAAAGGCATGCAAAATTCATATTTAGTTGGGTGCATGCAATCTACATTGTCAGGTTATGATTATCATATTGGGACTTTATTTATCTGTAGAAAAGCTTTCAAAATGTTTCATTCGATTGGGAATTTTCATCTCTTGAGAATTAAAGAAAATTTGGAAAAGGATCCCACATTTTATTCAGAAGTACGTCATAAAAGACAGTTTGGGCCATTATCAAATACTGCAATGTCATGGATGAAAGATTTCTTTTCAAAGCATGGAGAGTGTATGCCAAATAGGGAGACAATACATATTCCAGATAATTTTTCAAGACGAGAAATCTACAACTTATACAAAGAATACGCAGAAGGTGCTGAGGGACATGGCCAGTTTATTACATATCAATATTTTGTGAAAGTATGGAAGAAAGAATTCAACAATGTTCGTATTCCTAAGAAGACAAGGATGGGGATTTGCAGTACATGTGCTTCTCTAAAATAAAAAAGGGACAAATGTGAAGGGTCAGAAAGAGGTAAGCATTCATAACTTTAACTTTTAAAATTGTATAGTCATCAACTATGAAAACATATTTCTTAATGAATTTCTTTTATGTTGTGTAGATTTAATTGTCAAAGAACTTCAGGATCATTGTGAACAACAAACAAATGAAAGCAAGAAGTTGTACAAGCATCTAAAGAAGTGTTATGATAATCCAAATAAATATTTGGGTTTGATAATTGATGGTATGGACCAGAAGAAAACACTTTTACCACATTTTGTTCGCACACCCAAAAACTTACAGGAGGAAAATTTTATTCAGTTTCACTTGGTAGGTTGTATGGTCTTCAATGGGAAAATGTTGCCAAGGGTGTACTTCACAACTCCAAATATTCATAATGATGCAAATCTTACCATAACCATAATTCATGATGTGATTTCTCATCGGTCTGGTGCTCTTCTTGAAGTTTTGTATCTACAATTGGACAACACTTTCCATGAAAACAAAAATCAAGTTATTTTTGCATATCTAAGCATGCTTGTTGAATTGAGAATTTTTCAAAAGGTAAAGGTTGGTTTCCTTCTTGTTGGGCACACTCATGACCATATTGATCAGATGTTCAGTCGTTTTTCAGTCATATTGAGGAGGAAGCAAGTTGGGATCTTGCCATCACTAATTGAATGTCTTAAGAAATCATACATGCCAAAGCCTACTTTTGATGTGTTGGAAGAAACTGTTGACATGCGAAGGTTTATTCTGGGATCATATGGTGAGGGGAAATGCATTGAACAACTTAATGACATTAGCTTCCAACATCAATTTCGTATCAAAAAAATTGATGGGAAAACACTAATATGGGGCAAGAAGTATTCAAATACTACAGAATGAGCACCATCATCAGGTTTGCAATTTTTGAAGTTCATTCCAGATCATCCAATATTTGCATAAAAAATATTGTTATTACCATCAGTTGGTGAAGTTCAGAATGCACGCAAACAAAATAGAGATATAAATTATTCTGATTGCCTGGAAGAAATTAAAAAATGTATTAGATATACATATGAGTACTTTGACATTGCTGATTCAGTTTGGTGGGAGTAATTTTTTAATAATCAAAGTGATATCATTTCAATAACAACAAATGAAGATATACCTTTGAAAAATCCATTTATTTTGCCACAAAATGTGTCAAATGAACATGAGGAAAGAAACATTGTTGAACATCAATAATCTCAAGGTATTATTAATTCTTCACAGGCAGAGGAAAGAGAGATGTATATTGGTTCCAGAAGATCTCTTGCACAACGTGAAGCCATGGAAGACCTTTACAGGGTTACATGATATTAAGGAGGGTTGCATGATTGAAGTGCTAACAGATGGAGATCTCAATGGCTATCCATTCTGGGTTGCTAAAGTTATAAAGGTCTTTACAGAAAATGAGGATGTTACAAGTGTTGAAGTACATTGGTCAGCCACAAGTACACACCCATTCAATGGTGTGTATAAGCTAGAGATGGTAGTTGACAAAAAAAATGGTAGAAAGAGAAAAAGAAAGGGTACAAATATAAATCGCCGCTGCACAGACATATTAAAATTGGAGGATGTTGACATACTTGTTTATGACTTCAATTTAACAAAGAGAGGAACTCTTCGCTTCAAGACGATAGAGATTCTGAAAAGGTTGTTACCAAAAGGAACAGTGTTGATATGGGAGTCTACTGAAATCAGTCGTAGATCTTGAAGAATTTTGAAACCTGAAATGTTGGGCATGCATGTGGACTCAGATGGGGCACTAGTTGATGAAAAAGAAGAATATGGAACATCTTCGTCAGCATCTAGTCACTCATCTGAAGATGTGAATTCTAATGGTGTGCAAGAAAATATGAGTGATTTTGAATAATTGTTTAAGACAGTTTATATAACTGATGTATGCATCGTATCTTGAAATAAAATTGATTATTTCCATATGGTGTTAAATGAGAAGTTGCGAGGCATTTTTATGTTGTTGGATTATATGTCTTAATTATGGTAATTTTTATTGTTTAAAATATCTACAATGCAATATTAAATTAGAGATATAATGTATGTTTTATTCAATATACAAATAATGACTTTTGAATTCATTTAGTGATGTAATTCGTTCATAATGTCATGGTTTTTTAATTTTATAGTTGAAAAAAATTCAATTTCTTTTGTATCTAACATGTTATGGTTGAAAACATGTTGAATTTATACTTAGGAAAGAAAAATGATATTCTACCAGAAACATTAATGTGTTTTTTTCCTCATAAACAACTTTGTTTGGCACATAAAAATTTGGTTTTACTAACATTTTTTAAAAGGTTTGAAAATTGACCCTAAAAAAAAAAATCATCGTTCCAGTATCATCACTTTTGTTTTGAAGCTATATTTTGCACAAAAATTTCGTAGTAAATTTCATAGTCACTGCCATTTTTAAAACATGTTCAAAATTGACCCCTAAAAAATAAAATTATCATTCCAGAATACAAACTTTTCGTTTTTAGCACTGTTTTTGATGTTTTTTCGGGGTTTTTTGGCCAGAGTTCCCATTTTGAGTTTATAGTTCCCGTTTCAAAGTTTACATAGTTATCCACTAAGATCACATATGGTATATTGGACCTTTAAAAGAAATAGACTACTCAAATTCTTTAGAATTTTCTTTTTATGCCCGACAAGCATTAAGATAATTATTTCAATGTCACCATAGTTTTGTTGAATAAAAGGTTGAGAAGGTTGATAGTGTGACAAATATTTTTAAATTTAGATGTAATTTGAATATAAGTTGGACAATCTAGGAGAAATTGTTTTTGATTTTCAACCCTCTTAGTGTCACAAAAAATATAAACTCTTTCGTCCCATGGCATTGTGAATTGACCAATGTCCTATTCCACTATGGAGCTCATAAGAATTTGTTCTCATTTCAACAATTTTTATTTTATGTTTTACATTGTTTAAGATAGAGAGACACTTTTTGATATTCAAGATTTTTATTGATTACCATATCTTAGTTTCCTTTTTCCTTCTAACTCTTTATCACATAATTTCTTCTTAAATTTTGACGTAAAAATATTTTTAATATTGTCTTTATTTGCACAATGATCCGGCTCATTATTTATCCCCCAATTATATAGCCAAGAATGGGCAGTCTTATGCCATCATTGTGTAGTGTTGTTTTATCAACCTTAATTGACTCATACTACAACATTAATTATCAACCCAAGGTAAGTCTTGTTGTTTCACTGGAGTTCGCACTATCTGTGTCGATACACTTCAGCCAAGCATAAGAAATTGCAGAAAAATTGTAAAAGGTGTCGCTGATCTAAATTATTGAATCAATAATGTATGGAGATATAAAAAACCATCCATAGATTTAAATCACAAGTCACAACTATTAAAATAAAGGCGTTCCACACCTAGAGCTAACATCTATTCCAGCTGGTTACTATTCCTCTGTTGTTCAACTCTGTGTAACAACATAAGATAAATAGAAACAACAGCGAATGCAATCCACGATATGTGTAGTAACAACGAGAAACTATAAATCAATAAATTGAACTGAAATGTACACTACCTAATCACTGCAATCCTTGCCAAAAAGGAGGGCCCTTCCTCCTCTGCAAGGTGTAGGAAGACACAAAAAGTGATTAACGAATCAGTTGAGGAGCAATAACAGCATCACCGTACCAATTGATATTAAAATAAGTTCAGGTGTTACAGAAACAGAGTAATAGTACTCTTCTATATGCGCATGTTTGATACATAAAAAGTCGAGTCTTTTATAACTATTACATCCTGAAAATTAGAAAACAAATCAGCCATGAGAATCTTTGATTGTCACGTTGATCCAAAAATAAAGAAGTTGCAACCTACTGCTAAATAAATATACAGTAGTTACAACTGCTTGAGTCTTGTTTCCTCAAAAATAAACAATCTACTGCCAACAGCTGTTATGTGGAATAGTACCCACATTTCAAGCTTCGGTGCAATAGTATTGAGCAAATGATGGTTCGGGCTAACACGACATAACTGGAGACAACACTGTCGGTGTAACAACGGATCCACGCAAGGTGTAACAACACCCGATGTGTAACAGCACTAATGTGTAGCAGCAACCTGTAACAACAGCCACCTGTAACGGCGATATGTAACAACATTCAAGGTGTAAAAGCGAACTGTTCTACCCTTTCCTACAGCTAAGTCCTGCTGCTTGTCTGCTTCCACGAGCCAACACCTGAAAAAGATAAACTTCCCGACATGTTCCTTCAATGCTCGTCTAGTTAGCCTAAAAAAGAAATAAAGCCTCGCATTTATTCGATAAAATATAGTAAAGTAACATGACAGTAAAATGGATGAAAAAGGTAAGAAAATGGGGAATTTGGTCATATAAGGGCACAGTTTTGGAGGACATAAAGTTCAAAACAAGAGAAAGAAGATACGAAAAATGAGTGAAAAATCACACCCAACATCTCCCCTCGACTGAAGCCACTACATGTCCCCATGCAGAATCTCAGACCCTTCTATTGTGCCCCTGATGGAAATCTATAAAATTGTATGCAGCAGCAGTGTCATCGCCTGGAGCTCTGAATCCTTGATCGGCCATTAACTCACGTGGCCAGGATTCTTCTTCATAATCACATAACTGATAATCGGGTTGATATTCCTCCAATGGCAACCAGATCAGAGGGAATCTGAACTTGAGGCCAATCCAGAATGCCCCTAGTGTTAGCACAATCTGGGCATATTCCAACACCTGTGAAACAATAGCCACAAAGTTCTTATACTCAAATGGGTCCCCTTCTTGCAATTCTGCACTGCAAGCCTTAGTGCACTTGAGACATCCAACCAGTGCTTGGCTTCTCATGGTTGCAAATAAGTTAAGGCAGACCCTCACGATCTTTCTTCTGTAGATGGCCGACTGGTCTCTCCTTTCCAGAGTGCTCAGGAACTGCCTGAAATCTCGACGGAGTTCATAGGCCATTCCTGGTTCAGCCCAGACCCATAGTGTTGTCCTCTCCTCATTGGTCTCTATTGTCTTCTTAGCCAGTTTCCACTCAATCTGGTTCCTCATAAATGAGAGGAATGCCCGCAACTGCAAATCTCCCATGAAAGAGAGGATAGTTGCCACCATCTTCATGCTCACGTATTTGCACATCATGTTGTGCAGGAACAACTCGCACAACAAATTCTGATCATCAAAATCACAAGACTGAAAAATTTCCAAAAAGGTGCAGGTAAAAGAACCCAAATAGGACCTTTTCTCATAAACTTCTCTCAACTGAAATAAATAGTAACGTTCCCACAGGAACACAGGGTATGACAGGGACGGCCACCTACATGCTAGCAGGTTTAGAGCGAGGTCGCGGAGTTTGGTCTTATCAAACGTTAGGTCAGAGACCTCTCGATGCAGCTGATACAATTGTTCATCCTTTTCCTTTATCATTTTTCTATGCCTCCATGCCTCCTCTTTTCTTTCCCATTCTTCCTTCAACCATTTCTCTTGCAAGGAATCCATCATATTCTTATGCACATTGAGTGGAATCACTCCCTCCTGTAGAGAGAGTGCCAGCTGCTTCCACTTTTGCAACTCTACCAATAACAACAATTTCTCAGAATGCCATCCTTCAACAGGACCCGGCATTCTCCCACATGCATCATCAACTGACGGTGTAGCATCCTCCTGAGGACGAAACTATCCCACCTCGGCTACTGGTTCTTGTGTAACAATAGCTTCGTTAGTGGGTTTGACCACAGTTTCTTTATTTTCCTAGTCAGCCTCCACTCTTACTGTTGGTTCTTGTGTGGCAGCAGTAATATCCATAGGTTTTTGCTCATCGTTTACCTTCGGACCAGCTTCGATCTCTGCTGTTGGTTCTTGTGTAACAGCAGTAGTGACCATTGGCTCATGGATGTTATCTTTTTCTTCCTCCACTTGGCTGATTTCCTCCTCCACTGTTGTTCCAGGTGAAACAACAGTGTCAACAAAGGGTTCTTGTGTATCCATTACTTGATCACTTTCTGTGGATTTTGCTATCTCGGTTGCTAGTTCTTACGTATCAGTAATGTCCTCGACAAGTTCGGGTGTAACAACTTCCCAGTTTTCAGTTTGAGTCTCCCTCGAGGTAGCATCTGCTACACAAACTTTGAATCCAGCTTCCACCAACTTCCCAACACAGGCTATACACAGAGTTCCCGGGATTTCTCCCCTTCTAGCCCTGTCCACAGCCTCCACCAAAGTTTCCAACCCTGGAGCTCTTGGCTCTACCTTTCCTACTACTAACTGTTCCCTTAATTTCTCAATCTCTTTTTCTAATATTTCAATTTTTGACAGCAAGGAATGGGTTTTGCTCTTACTAGGTGAAGGAGGTTTCTTTGGCTGAGCTTGTTCCTCGTCCTTCTGTTCGACTTCTTCCTTGTTCTTCTTCGACGTAGATGGGGACTCTGGGTGTCCGTTGACCCTTATACTCTGCTTCGGCCTTCTGTCGCCAATTGGTTCGTCAACCAACTTCTTGTTGATCCTCACTATTGAGGGCTGTGGTTGCTCCTTTGTTACCTCTGGAGTTTCCCCAGCCGTCTCTGTTTGCCTTCTGCAAGTAGTCCTGGGCCTTTTTCGCATGAACTCTTCCCAATTTTTTCCCTGTTGACTTAAGGCATCCAACATGATGAGTTTAATAAGGTTGTTATCTTATATGGATGTGAGGTTTGGGGTTGGAGCATTCCTAGAGAATCCTGGGGAAAGATTGAGAAAATCCATAAGCGTTTTATAATGTATAACCTAAAATTAAAAGCAACACACCCTATCCTATTCTCCTTATAGAAGTGGGTCTTTCCCCTATTGAGAGCCTACCTATGACTAGGCTTTTGTTGTACAAGCACAAACTCAATAACATAGGATACCATAGACTTCTAAGCTAGCTTTACATTTCAGCCAAAACCACCTAAGGCTCAAATGAGGTTGGTATAAAGACACCAGGGCCTGGTTAAACCATTGGGAGATCGGCGAGAATTTTGCATTGAAAAACATTAATAACTTTAAAAATATTGTTACTTTTAAGTTCAAATAAAAATGTGGTGTGAGAAAGATTTAGCAGATAAAAGAAAATTAAGATATTATAAGGAGGTCATCAACCCTACCCTAGAAGATCAAAAGTCTCTCTCTGTTTTAACTATCTCAAAGAAGAAAATTAATATAGCCAAGATTAGAACAAACTCTCATGAGCTCCATAGTGAAACAGGTCGTTGTATTGTTCCTAAAACACCTTGGATGGAAAGGTACTGCCATCTTTGTGAGAATACGAATATTGAGGATGAAAATCACTTCCTCTTAGAGTGCCCCGCATACAACCACATTAGATCTCAGTTTCAAAATATTTATTGCAATATTGACCTTCCTAGCCTTTTACGTTGTCAAAATTACAGTGAGCTCGGGAGGCCTCTCTCCAAGCTTTTTGAGCATAGGAATCTGATAGACCAAAGTTTGGTCTCAGTGGACGTTAACCATCATCATCATCATCATCATCATATTAAATAATAATAATTAATAATGATGATAATAATAAATTAATAAATAAAGATAATAACAACAATTATATTAATAATCATTTAATAAATAATAATGAAGTAATTATGAAATAAACATTTAATAAAAATCAAACAACAATTTAAATCTGGTTGATAGGAAATTCAACTTTAAACATTCTACCAAAACACAATTATTAAACACTAGCCTCTTTCAAAACAAATTGAGGCTGATGACAAAAGTTGCACCAATTCAATTCAACAAGATAATGATCACGACCATTCATGCATTCAAACCAATCCCTTGTTTCATTGTCTTGCATTTTTGCATAATGTTGAAAATAAAAAGGCGGTGAAATTTGCAAACTAGCTATTGATTTCACTCTTGATATAGTTTTAAATGTAAGAGGAATAATATTAAACCCATGTTTAAACCAAAGGTATAAAAACCCTAAAATAAATAATATAAACCCTAAAATAAACATGCTTGACCATGATTTACCATCATTGATTTTCATGCCGTGACAATGTTTGTCACAATGTGATGTTGGACCATGGTTGACCATGGTTGATTTTTAGATTGAGACAATCTTTGGCACATTGTGACATGGACCATCGTTGACCATGGATGACCATGATTGTAAACCCAAGCAATCTATATTAACCTCTAGGATTAATATTGTAAACCCTATGAATAATATTATACCCTAGGAGTATGAACCAAATAAACTCGGGGGATTGATATTATAAACCAAAGGAAATAATAAACCCAATGGATTAATTTTAAAACTCAAAGGTATTATAAACCCAAGGGAATAATATTAAACCCAAGAGATTAATATTATAAATGCAAGGTATATAAACCCTAAAGGGGTTTATGTTATAAACCCAGGGTAATAATAAACCCAAGGGATTAAAAACCCAACGAATTGATAATATAAACCCAAGGGAATAATAGTAAACCCAAGGGATTTATATTATAAACCCAAGGTATATAAACCCTAAGATAAATAGTATTAAACCCAAGGGAATAGTATTAAACCCAAGGGATAAATATTATAAACCCAAGGAATATAAACCCTAAGATAAATATTTGTCACAATGTGACGTTGGAATATGGTTGACCATGATTTATTTTCATATTGAGACAATGTTTGTCAAATGCGGCATTGGAATATGGTTGACCATGATTTATTTTTATATTGAAACAACGTTTCTCAAATGCGGCATTGAACAATGGCTTACCATCGTTGACCATGGTTGATCTCCATATTGAGACAATCTTTGTCACAATGTGACATTGGACCATGGTTGACCATGGAGGACCATTGTTGTGACAATGTGACGTTGGACAAAGAGATAGTCTTTGTCACAGTGTGACCATGGTTGACCATGATTGAATCCAAAGGTATTGTAAACCCAAGGGAATAATATTATAAATGCAAGGTATATAAATCCTAAAGGGATTGATATTATAAACCCAAGGGATTAAAAACCAATGGATTGATAATATAAACACAAGAGAATAATAATAAACCCAAAGGGATTAATAATTATAAACACAATGTATATAAACCCTAAGATAAATATTATAAATGGAAGGGAATAATAAACCCAAGGGATTATAAACACAAGGAAATAATTTTAAACCCAAGCGATAAATATTATAAACCCAAGGAATATAAACCCTAAGATAAATATTATAAACTCAAACATAAATATTTGTCACAATGCGACGTTGGAATATGGTTGACCATGATTAATTTTCATATTGAGACAAATAAACCCTAAAATAAACATGGTTGACCATGATTTACCATCATCTATTTTCATATTGAAGAAAAAAACTAATAATATTAGCTTGCAATTTGAAAAAAAATTATTGAATGATTTCTAATAGTTCATTCATGCTACTTTACCTAATTCTACACTAATCCTACACTAAAAACCTAGGACAGACCAAATTCATAGTTGAGCTACTTTTATACATTTGTATTTGAAAAGTAAAGCAATCTTCCATAGAACACTCCTTCAAATCATTAACATCTAAACCACACTCAGTTACTAAATTTATAGCAGACACATAATTGATCTCGTGGAGATTCGTGGCATAAGTTGGTCAAACCTTGTACTCCTCATTTGTGTGGTGACACATATTCCTCTCAAGAGTAAAGGTCTCGTAAGTCAGCCTCGTGATCCAATATCAAATGCCCAAACTTTTCATATAGGTTGTCCATGTTAAATTTTCCACTATCAAACACCTATGGCAGCGTACAAATATATGTATGTTCAGATACTGGTAAAGCAGACAGGGAAGTAATTTTTTGCCACGATTATAGGAAAATACCTTGTTATATATGATATGAAAAACTTTGTTATAATCGAAGAAGATGTAGCACTCACAACTTGTAGCTCACATTCTTTTAGCATGAGTAGAAGATTGGATTAGACAATTTGTTGGAGTAGACAATATGATCTTTGAACACGTTGAGGGGCATCTTAACGCCAGAATGGATGAAATTTATTTGCACCATAGTTAAGACATAGGAAATTACCTTGTTATATATTTGCTTATATATAAATGAATGTTATAAATAATAATGTGAAACTTGTCATGGAGGAACTTATTAGAATTGGAATAATCTCAAATCCCTAGGAAATTGGTGGGTGGGGAGCCACATGGTCTATTTTTTTTAATTTATTAAAAGTAATGGACCATTTTGCTAAATAAAAATTTCTTATATATAAATGAATGTTATAAATAATAATGAGGAACTTAATAGAATTGAAATATTCTCAACATGGAGAAACTTATTAACATTGGAATAATCTCAAATCCCTAGTAAATTGGTGGGTGGGGAGCCATGTGGCAAGAATTTAATTTTTTAAATTTATTAAAAGTAATGGACCATTTTGCTAAATAAAATTTTCTTATATATAAATGAATGCTATAAATAATATTGAGGAACTCATTAGAATTAGAATAATCTCAACATGGAGGAACTTATTAGAATTAGAATAATCTCAACATGGAGGAAATTGGTGGATGGGGAGCCAAGTGGCACAAATCTAATTTTTTAAATTTATTAAAAAGTAATGGAATATTTTGTTAAATTAAATTTTCTTATATATAAATGAATGTTATAAATAATATTGAGGAACTTATTAGAATTGGAATAATCTCAAAATGGGGGAACTTATTAGAATTGGAATCATCTCAAATACCTAGGAAATTGGTGGATGGTGAGCCAAATGGCATGAATATAATTTTTAAAATTTATTAAAAGTAATGGACCATTTTGCTGAATAAAAATTACTTATATAAAATTGAATGTTATAAATAATAATGAGGAACTTATTAGAATTGGAATAATCTCAAATACCTAGAAAAGTGGTGGGTGGGCAGCCACTAGCACGAATATAACTTTTTAAATTTATTAAAAGTAATGGACCATTTTTCTAAATAAAATTTTCTTATATATGAATTAATGTTATAAATAATAATGAGGAACTTATTAGAATTGGAATAATCTCAACATTGAGGAACTTATTATAATTGGAATAATCTCAAATCCCTAGGAAATTTGTGGGTGGGGAGCCACATGGCATGAATCTAATTTTTTAAATTTATTAAAAGTAATGGACCATTTTTCTAAATAAAAGTTGCTTATATATAAATTAATGTTATAAATAATAGTGAGGAACTTATTAGAATTTGAATAATCTCAATTTGGAGGAACTTATTAGAATTCAAATTATCTTAGTATGGAAGAACTTATTAGAATTTGAATAATCTCAACATGGAAGAACTTATTTGAATTGGAATAATCTCAAATCCCAAAGAAATTGGTGGGTGGGGAGCCAAGTGGCACGAATCTAATTTTTTAATTTATAAAAAGTAATGGACCATTTTGCTAAATACATTTTTCTTGTATCTAAATGAATGTTATAAATAATAATGGGGAACTTATTAGAATTGGAATAATCTTAAAACCCTAGGAAATTGGTGGGTGGGGAGCCACATGGAGCACAAATATATATTTTTTAATTTATTAAAAGTCAATACAACCTAACAAACCTTGTAAGAATCATATGCTTAGCATATTCCCTTGAGAATCAATCTACACCCTCTAAAAAAAGTCAACAAAATTCCTTCCATCTAAAGTTCATATATATAAGCCTGTTTGGGAATAAACAGAAAAACAATTATAATAGAAGTGTAATATTTAAAATAAAATAAATAAATAAATAATATATATATATATATATATATATATTACACTTCCATTATAAAATAAAAAATAAAAGCACTTTGCTTTTTTCCTCCAAAGATTGACGAATTAAATGATATTTTTGTTCCAGTGCTTGTCTCTTCTTCTCTCTCTGAATGAGACTCTTTCTCGCCATAATAGTTCAGTCGGTACTATTAAATATTTTTAATATGTATTTTTTAATTTATTAAAAGTCAATGCAACCTAACAAACTTGGTAAGAAGCATATGCTTAGCATATTCCCTTGAGAATCAATCTACACCCTCTAAAAAAAGTCAACAAAATTCCTTCCATCTAAAGTTCATATATATAAGCCTGTCTGGGAATAAACAGAAAAACCATTATAATAGAAGTGTAATATTTAAAATAAAAAAATAAAAATAAAAAAATATTTTAATATATACTATTAATATTACACTTCTATTATAAAATAAAAAATAAAAAAATATTTTAATATATATTTTTTAATTTATTAAAAGTCAATGCAACCTAACAAACTTTGTAAGAAGCATATGCTTAGCATATTCCCTTGAGAATCAATCTACACCCTCTAAAAAAAGTCAACAAAATTCCTTCCATCTAAAGTTCATATATATAAGCCTGTCTGGGAATAAACAGAAAAACAATGATAATAGAAGTGTAATATTTAAAATAAAAAATAAAAAATAAAAAAATATTTTAATATATACTATTAATATTACACTTCTATTATAAAATAAAAAATAAAAACATTTTGCTTTTTTCCTCCAAAGATTGACGAATTAAATGATATTTCCGTTCCAGTGCTTGTCTCTTCTTCCCTCTCTGAATGAGACTCTTTCTCGCCATAATAGTTCAGTCAGTACTATTAAATATTTTAATATGTATTTTTTAATTTATTAAAAGTCAATGCAACCTAACAAACTTTGTAAGAAGCATATGCTTAGCATATTCCCTTAAGAATTAATCTACACCCTCTAAAAAAAGTCAACAAAATTCCTTCCATCTAAAGTTCATATATATAAGCCTGCCTGGGAATAAACAGAAAAACAATTATAATAGAAGTGTAATATTTAAAATAAAAAATAAAATATTTTAATATATACTATTAATATTACACTTCTATTATAAAATAAAAAATAAAAAATAAAATTTTAATATATATTTTTTAATTTATTAAAAGTCAATGCAACCTAACAAACTTTGTAAGAAGCATATGCTTAGCATATTCCCTTGAGAATCAATCTACACCCTCTAAAAAAGTCAACAAAATTCCTTCCATCTAAAGTTCATATATATAAGCCGGTGGAATAAACAAAAAAAGAATTATAATAGAAGTGTGATATTTAAAATAAAAAATAAAAAAATATTTTAATATATACTATTAATATTACACTTCTATTATAAAATAAAAGATAAAAAAATATTTTAATATATATTTTTTTATTTATTAAAAGTCAATGCAACCTAATAAACTTTGTAAGAAGCATATGCTTAGCATATTCCCTTGAGAATCAATCTACACCCTCTAAAAAAAGTCAACAAAATTCCTTCCATCTAAAGTTCATATATATAAGCCTGTCTCAGAATAAACAGAAAAACAATTATAATAGAAGTGTAATATTTAAAATAAAAAATAAAAAAAAAATTTTAATATATACTATACAATTTAAATTATATAAATTTATATATTTATAAATAGTTATGGAAAAAGTTTAATATTTCAATAAAATACAAAAGTTAATAAAATTAATGATAAAAATATGCTTGTAGAATTGAGGCTTCTGTGATCCATATCAATTTTTGAGAGATTCTTCAGCGTAAATCACATAAAATTTCATTTTTCCACGCGTTTCGAACCAACTAGTGTGGTTCATCGTCAGAATATTTCTATAAAATTATATATACAATATTAAATATAGAATTGTGATATTTCTATAAAATATAAAACTAAATATATAAAAGAAACATATATAAATTAAAAAATGCATATATTTAACATTGCAATTTATTATTTGCGGATATGTGTGTATTAATAATTTATTTACACCATACACACTTAAATTATAAAAATATTTAATTTATATTTTATAAATAGTTATAGTAAAAGTGTAATATTTCAACAAAATATAAAAATTAAAAATAGACTTGTTCTTAAAGTTGGACTTTAATTTAGTATATAAAATTAAAAGGAAGAATAGTTATATATTTCTACAGTATAAATTATATATAACATATTAAATTCTAGGTTTGTTGAATTTCATTAAAGAACACATTTATTCACTAGGATTCACAAATATCAAGCCAAATATTAACCTAAATAATTTTAAGAAATTTGTTTAAAATTCTATTGAAATTCATTTCAAATTCATTATGAAACCAATGCAAATTCAAAAAGTTTCATAATAAAATAATTTAAAAACAATAAAATTCTAAAGCCTAAAATCTATTCCATTAAAAAAAAAAAAAAAATTCTGTGTGTATGCGCTAACAAAATGTTGTCTTTAAATGTCAAACCCATGGATATCTCAATGTGGATTAAGTTAGCAATGGGAACATGTTGGGAGTCCTGTTATGATATTTTTTTAATAATATTTTTCAATTCTACTTAAATTATACTTTTTTATTTATACTTAAATTATATATATTTATATATTTATAAACAATTATAATAGGTGTGTAATATTTCACTAAAATATAAAATATAAATATTTAAAATAAACATATATAGTAAGAGTGTAATATTTTAATAACCAATAGTCTTTGAGTGCAATTTTTGGGAAAGTTTTCTAATTTATCTTGAATCGGGTAGAGATTTATCCATATATGTAGTCAAAAAAACCAGTTTAAACAACACAAATCAAGATTTGGCCACAAATATTAATCGCTGGAAACTCCACAATTCTCACTTAAAGCTACTATTTTCAATCAAATATAAAAGTTTATAAAATTAAAAATAAGAATATTCAAATTAATTAATTAATTTTATTTTTTTATTTTTTATTTTTTTTTACAGAAACGGGTAGTGGATATATTAGATACTTGGCCTTAATGCCAAAAATCGGATTACAAAAGGTGAGTCTAATTTCACAAGTACCACGTAACCATGCAAGGCCATGGCATTTATGCTTAGCTCACATCTCTTTTTGGCTGCTACTATGAGGTCAATTTCAGAGATTTTTCCAAGTTTATGAATACATACGAACTGGTTTAACAAAAAGCAGTAAAACATGACAGCTATCTAAATTAAGGAATTGGTTCCCATGTTTCCTGTCCGCCTCTGAGTAAGGCTCCAGCCGTAAGGAGGGCTGCTTTGTTGGCTTCAATGTCCGCCTCCTTATTATTAGCTCTCAACACATGGTAGAAATTCAAATTCTGGAAAGAGTCTCCAAGGTCTGTTATTTTGAAGATCAGCCTTGCAAGCCTTAGATCCGTTGGCTTAGAATGTGTCACCATAGTGTTGATGATGACCTGAGAGTCCCCAAATACATTAGCCTCCCTGATGTTCAGCACTTTCAACAACTTGAGCCCTTGGAAAAGAGCCAAAGCCTCAGCTTGAATGCTAGAAGTAATGCCCAAACCCCAGGCGAAACTGTGTATCCTTATGCCATCTGGGTTCAATATGACACCTCTTGCACCAGCTCTTCTAGGATTGGCCTTTGCAGCCCCATCAAAAAAGAGAGAATATCTCTATTGTTTTGTATTCCAATCCTGGAATTCTTTTACTGAAACTCTTATTTGCCAATCTTTGGGGAGGGTGATACTATTTGCAATATTTTGGAACTGAAGATCGAGAGAGGAGCCCCAATTTATATCTTGCTGGCTGAGATTTAAATTGTCTTTATGGTCTCTCAGACACTCTTTTAGCTGGCATTTAATCTTAACTACCACAAGCTTGGCATCTTATTCGTAGTTTCTGAAAAGTCTTTTATTTCGCTCAAGCCAAACCTACCAACAAATTATTTTAGGAAGAGCAGACCAGGCAGCTCTGATAAATTTTTTTGGGGGGGAGGTCCAAGATACCTTTGCAACCATTTAGCAAAACGTTCGGGAATGGAGGAAGGCAACGCAAAGCTGGAACTCAAATTTCCCAACAATTCTATCCAAATCTGCAAAGTCAAGGTGCATTCAAGCATCAAATGAATGATGCTTTCCTGATTTACCTTACAAAGGCTGCACCTTGAAGGACCGTGGAAACCACGCTTCTGAAGATTTTCATCAGTTAAGATTTTGGAGTGACATAGCAACCAGTTGAAGAAATCAATTTTAGGCAAGGAGGGATAATGCCAAATCCCTTTCCACAGGTCAGGGTTCGTGGCCACGTGAAGGCACTCACACAGCTTGGCGTAACCTTGAGCAACAGTGTATCCACTAGCCAACGTGCCCCATCCACTTGAGTCTCATTTTCGACCCAGTGATGGAGCCAATCCATGGAGCTTGGAAAGTAGGATCTCACGCTCCATAGATAAATCTAGGGGTATTTGAAGATTCCAACCAGCCCAGCGTGAATTCTACCAAACTGAAATGTCCCACAGAGTACTCATTCCAGCCTCATTCATCCATCTTCACAGCGCTTGAAGCGAACGACAATCTCCCAGCAACTCATTGTTCAATATTTTGTCTGTCCAAATATTGATCCTTTTTCCATTACCGGGAACCCAGAAGGCATGAGCGTTGATGAGAGAGCAGGCTCTATTGCAAAGCTTCAGAAAGGGTGTATTTGGATGTGTCTTAGGGTGATCTAGGCAGCAAGAACGCTCGCCTCTGAAATATTTTTTCCAAAGAGCTAGTTGCACCCAGCCAGGATTAGGAGCAATAATTCTCCAGATTAATTTAGCTCCCATTGCAATATTATGATAGCCAAGGTTTTTGAAATTTAAGCCTCCTTCCAACAGCGGTTTGGAGATGGATTCCCAGCTAACTAGCGAAATCTTTTTCTCATTCTGCTTGCCCCCCTTCCAAAAAAATTTCTGAATGATCTCCTCCATGTTTCTGAGAATACCAGAGGGAGCAAGAAGGACAGAAAACTGAAACAAGGGAAGACTAGAAAGTACAAATTTAATGAGGACAGACTTACCAGCAATGTTAAGCCAGGAGAAGCCCCAGGCAAGCAACTTGTTCTTGTATTTCTCCAATTGGGGGATCCAATCTCTATTGTAGGCTCTTTTGAGGAAAACCGAGAGGCCCAAGTACTTGAAGGAAGTCCAGTTTGAGGATGTGGCGAAACCAAAGGTTCTGGAAATGGAGTTAAGCAAGCTGGAAGTGGTGTTCCAGCAATAGATATGACATTTGCCATTTTTTAGATTGCTTCCCCAAACCATGCAAAACTCGTCCAAAGCTCTTTTAAATCTGGAAGCCATAAGCACAGAAGCTGCTCCCAATAACACGGTGTCATCCGCAAAAAGGGCATGATTTATGTTTTTAACACCTCTTGCAATACATATTCCAACGATATCCTGATCTACCCTTTTTTTATCTAGGTAGAAACTGAGGACAGAGGCTTGAAGAACAAATAGAAGGGGTGAGAGACGGCACCCCTGCTTGAGCCCTCTCATGGCTTTGAAAAAATCAGCAGCTCTGCCATTTACTAGAGCAATCCAAGGCTCCGAGATGCAAGCCCGAATCCAATTTATAAAATTCTCTCCAAATCCAAGCTTGTGTAAGACTTTCAGCAGAAAGCTATGCCTAACTCTATCGAAAGCATTTGCTAAATCAAGTTTGACAACCATACCTTTTTCATTGCACCTCAGGCTTGAGTGGATTGCCTCTTGGACCAGAATGAAATTGTCCACAATCTGTCTACCTTGGATGAAGCCTCCTTAGCTTTCCGATATGATTTTAGGGAGGATGGGCTTCAGTCTATTAGCGATGACTTTGGTGATCAATTTGTAACCAATATTGCAGAGCGAAATCAGGCGAAACTTGTTAAAGGAGTTGGTCCCCTTCTCTTTCGGAATGAGAGCAAGAAAAGTAGAGTTCGTGTTGCCTTCGATTTTCTAGCAAACTTGGGATTTTAGAACCATTTTGTAGAGATCTTTTTCCACAATAGGCCAGCAAATTTGGAGGAATCTAGCTGAGAATCCATCCGACCTAGGGGATTTGTCTGGGTCCATGGAAAAAAGGGCATCCTTGATTTCATTCTTGGTGACTTTAGCTTCAAGGAGGTGATTCATTTCAGCAGAAATCAAGGAGGGGGCCACGTCCATCATATCTGAATTTTGATCTAGAATTATATCTTCACTATACAGGCTTTTAAAATGAAGGGAGGCTGCTTTTTTTATGTTTGCATTATACTTGTGAATGATAGAACCATCTTTGATTTCGAAAATGGAGTTGGTACATTTCCTGGCCTCAGCGTTTTTGTGAAAGAAAGAAGAATTCTTGTCCCTTGCTTTAAGCCAGAGACTACAAGACTTAAGTCTCCAATATTCTTCCTCAGCTAGACAAGAATTGTGATAGTTTTGTTGAAACAAGGCTTCTTTATCTAGAATCTCTTTTGTTATGTCAGTTGTTTCAGCTTGAAGATGGTGAATTTCCAGAGCGCATTGAATATTTTTTCTTTCATTGGCTGGATTAGGCAGAGATTTGACCTAGATTTTCAACACCCCTTTCACTCTTCTGAGCTTCTCTTCCCAGACGAAAAAGGGGGAGCCTTTGACCAGATGCAACCAAATTCCCTTAACTAATTGCATGAAGTCCGATTCCTTAGCCCAGAGCGGGCTAAATCTGAAGGGAATAGGTCTAAGATCAAGCTGAAACATGAGTTCTAGCTTGATGGGTTTATGATCTGAAGTAATGCAAGGGAGAATATGGACTCTAGCCTCTAATCCAAGAAGAAGAAAAGAGCATTGAATAAAGAATATGTCCAACCTGGCAGCTTTGTGGCCAGGACCAATTATTTTATTAGTCCAAGTGAATTTGCCTGAGGTTGGCTTGATGTCCAGCAGTTCCCAATTCTGCATAAGGTCCTCTACCCATTCCCTAGCTGGATCACGAACAACACTGCCTCCTCTCTTGTCTGTTGATAGGAGAGTGAGTTAAGGTCTCCGACGATGATGATATTCTCGAGACTAATTAGATCTACTTGGTTTCTTAAGGAGTCCCAGCAGGCGTTTTTTTCCCCGACGTTCACAGGAACGTACACATTGAAGAGACTAAAAATCTAACTTGTTTCTACATGCTACAATTTTAAGAATAGCCAATGAGAGTTGAGGGTCTCGGAAATGATTGAGAATTTGTTAGCATTCCAAAGGGTACCCACCCCACCGAAAGCCCCTCGGGCTGAGATTGCTTTTGCCTCACATTTATTCCAAAGTTTCTTACTTACCTAAAGGAAGGTGGATTCCTCCAGTTTGGTCTCCTGGATGAGAAGCATGTCTGGAGCTTCTGTCTTGATTAAACTTCTGATGGCTTCTTCTGTGATTCTGCTCTCCATACCTCTACAGTTCCAGGAGACAATCTTCATCATTTGTATTTCTGGTTGGCTCCCTTGGAGCCTTGGGTGATTTCTCGCCATCTTAGGTTTTGTTGCTAATAGCTTCTTAAGAGTTGGTTGGATTCCTTGGAGCTTGTCATTGAAAATTTCCAGCTCTCTTTTTTCCCGATCTGTTTTGTGGCCTCTTGTGGATATCCTTGTCGAGGCTTGTGATTCTCCTATTTCGCCTTCTTCCTCCGAGCCTTCAGATACTTGCTCAACTTCCTCGACTGCTACAGTGTTCCCTTTGGAACTCTCAACAAGGCTTGCCCCCTTGGGAGAAGAGTGGGTACCTTTGTGAGGGGGGTTGATTTGTGGATATCTGCTTCCTGTGTTTCCTCTATTTGTGAGCTTAGAGGGGCGAATTTATTTTCTTGCTCCATTATAACAAGGGGTTGCTGAGGAGGGGCTTGCTGAGGGTCTCTTTCGGTTGTACCAACATGTTTTTGGGTTTTCTTGGCATGCTTGACCTGATTCCAACCTTCTTCTTTACCCTTATTTGGATCAGCATTGGTTGGGCATCCTCTGGCGAAGTGGCCGTAGACATGGTATTTTCGGCACTTGAAGGGCAACTGCTCATAGTCAAGCTTCTGTAAATGAGTCCAGCTTCCTATTTTGATTTTGATGGTTTTCGAGAGTCCCACCTCTAGATCTACTTCTACGCAGATTTAGGCACAGTCATATTGATCTTTGTTGTTTTCCCGGTCTATGAATTTACCAAGGGCGTTGCCAATGTGCTTCAATGAGTCCCAGTTCCAACAATGCACTGGGAGATTTGGAAGCCTGACCCACATCGGAACAACCATAGGAATGTCAACTGCAGGGTCAAAATCCGGCGTCCATTTGTTGAGATAGAGGCCCTGGGGGCCCATGAAATAGGGGTCATTCTGGAAGATTAGATCCTTGTCTTGCTTAGAGGTGAATTCGAAGAGAAAAAACCCTCGTCCTAAGAAATAAGATGCGATGCTATTCTTGATCAAAGGAGCCCAATTCTTATTGACCCAGTTCTCAGTGGACTTAGGAGAAGGCCATAGTCTGGTGAACTAACCGACAAGTGCCCACTCAGCCAAGGACAAGGCGACTTGGATCGGAGTCTCTGGTGGCAGGGAGATTTCAGGAATATCTTCGAGCCTCTTGCCGAATTTCGCAGTTTCATTCTTTTTCTTTTGCGGCAAATCAGCCAAGAACTGAGAGAAGGCTTCGGCAGAAGAAGAAGGCGGAGGAGGGGGCAGGGGGGCTACCTAGGGCAAGCCCGGGACCTCCATGGACTCAAACTCCTCCTAGCGGCAAACGAGCCACACAGCAGGGTCTCAGCTGAAAAGCGCAGGAAAGCATGCTCAAGGCCTCGGGGCCGAAGGGCAGGGGGACCTAGGGTGCAGGTGTCGAAGCACAAGCAGTGAACTAGGGCTTTGCTACCATGTCAAACAGCTCCAGTCGAGTAGTTCGATATTTTTATGAATCTTCTCCTCTAAATTAATTAAATTAAGAATAAGAATATTTTATATATTTTGAACTTTATATATATTCCTTCTTACTTAGTTTTATATATTAAATTAAAATCAAAGTTCAAAATATATAAAAATATTCTTATTCTTAATTTTATTAACTTGAATATTCTTATTTTTTAAGTTTGTTGAATTTTATTGATGGGAAAATTTATTCGATGAACAAGGAAAAACTCAAACTTGAACACTCGAAATTCAAAAAGGTTCATAGTAAAAAAAAACAATAAATCCTAAAGGCTAAAACCTACTCGCTTTAAAAAAAAAATCGGGTTGCATGCACTAATAGAATGTTATCTCTAAATGTCAAACTGGTTACATACATTAACAGAATGTTGTCTCTAAATGTCAAACTTGAGACAAGGGAGAGACCAATATGGGTTAAGTTATCATTGGAGGATGTTAGGTGTCATGTTAATATAAGTTAGCTTTAGAGGATGTTCGGAGTCATGTTATTAGATGTGTAGGCTTATTTTTTTGTAAAATTTGGCATTTAACATTTATATGTCAGCTCAATTAAAAAATAATAAATAGCTAAGAGAAATGTATAGCCCAATATGGATGAGATTTTGTTGTAGTGTCTCTAAATGAGTGTAAATGCTAAATTAATAATAGTGATAAGTCCCATATTATCACAAGAATTATACAACTCTCAAAGCTACCAAATTTAATTTATCAATCCTTAGCTCTTAGAAACTTAAGAGGTGACAATGTTATATGCACAGTAAGCAAAATTTCTACCTAGGCTGCAAGATTTCTACCAAGGTTGCTCTAAAGCAATGGATTAAACTAAAATGTGGAGAGACCATTTTACAAAATTCCATGGAAGGAATTTATTTTTGTTTGTGGAAAAACCTGTGAACAGTTATTGAAACCAACGTTTCGGACTAGCTTAGTGAGTCCATCATCAGGGCAATGTGATTTGTATTTTGAGAAGAGAGAGCATGAAATTATGGAGCTATTAATAGTTAATTGAAAAAATATTCGATGTTTTTCTTTTAATTGTCGGCTTACAAATGACTAACTAATTAATAATTATTTCTTTATATCTATATATATATATCTATATATATATATATATATATATATATATATATATATATATATATATATATATTTATTTATTTATTTATTTATTTATTTATTTATTTATTTGTTTTATCTATTTATTTTTTATTTTTTTGTAATTGATTATTTATATATTTAAATTAATTATTATTATTATTATTATTTATTATTATTATTAGCATTTTTTTTTTAATATTAGTTTATATAATTAATGTATTTGTCTTAAGAAAAATTAATAAATGTTAACCTAGGAAATATCTAAAAGATTAATGTTTAAAGAATTAATCTATTATTAGTAATAGATTATATAACTTAATGTATTAATATAAACAATTAAATAATTTATTAATATATTAGTAGATTGTGAATAGTTTATTTATATTATTGATGATATTACTATGTTACTAACATAGCCCTATAATGTTAATATATTAATATCTATATAATGTAATATAATATATATTATAATAATGAAGTGTATTTAGTTAATTAATGGATTAATACCCTAATATCAAGATAATAATATATTCATTTATTATAGAAATTTATTAATAAATTATTGTGTTAATATTAATATGATATAGTAATAAAATAGTAAAGTAATATTAATGAAATACCCTAACAATTTTTTTTACTTAATTATTTATTTATTATTATTATTATTATTATTAAATTTTTTTTTTAGAATTCAATGTTATGAATTTAAGTTCTAAAAAGAGTTAAATTTTAATTAATTAACTAATTAATTTATTAAATGAATGTTTGTATATCTGTGTTTACTGTTTTTTAATTTTATTTAATAAGGGTTTCCAGGTGTTACTTAATTTTAGCTCGTCGTCTCTATTCATGTTGTTGGAAGATTTTTCAGTTTCAATCACTTCTTTCACTCTTCTTTTTAAATAATGGTCTTCCTTGTGAATTAATTTAGCTTGTTCCAACAAACTGATCAACTTGACTTTGCAAGCAGTGAGTCAATTGAAACTTTACTTGTCTCATCACATCAAGGAAACTCTAATCTATTTTTCAAGAAAAGAAATGATCGAAAAGAACACCCTAATTTTGTTTTGCAGAAATTAAATGACTGGAATGTAAACTTAAACTAGTTGCATGGAAACAAATGCAAGAAATCAAATCTATATTATTGAATTCAAAGTAAACTATAACCTATTTACATAAAAACATTAAGTGCTCAAAAGAAATCAATGCCAACTATTTCTATGCTATTTAACTCATGATCAAAATAGTAAACCCTAATTGCATATTTACAGCTACACTGATTAAAATATGATGTACAAAGGGTCTCTATCCTCTTATAGTTGGATTCGAAGGCTAAGGGACTTTGTTAAGTGATTAGAAGCAAAAAAATAGGATTAAGAGGCAATTATGGATGAGTTATGATCAATTTTGCGAAGTGCTACAAGATGCTAAAGGTTGTCATGTCTTGCTACAAGATTGCATTCGAGAGCGATATAAAGGTTCTAAAAGTGGTATGAAGGTGAGAGAAGGTGGTTGGAGGTTGTAGAAGAGTGAAATGGACCTTGTCAAGCTTATATCTACTTAGTATCCCATCTTTCACAAGGGGAAAAAACAAACTAATGGCCTCCTATATTTTGTAGTGTGATTTTGTATGTGTGGACCACTTGGAGTACATGGGAAGAAAGGTGTTGAAGATATGGTGTTGTTGATGGAAGATGATTTTATTCTTTTCCTTTGAACCAATAGATCTTACCTACACAAAAAGTTATTATTCAACTAACAAAGGCGTTGTGATTTAAAGGACTGCTAAAAGGCTAATTGTAGAAAATCAAAATGAAAAGGAAAGGATGAGTTGAATTTAAACTAGAACATAAATATTACATAAAATAAAAAGAAGATATATTTGGTGTATCTTCACATAGCCTTTATGATTAAGCCTCCCAAGGAAAATCACTCACTAACCTATAGAAACAACACTTTTCTTGTAAAGCAAACTTGCAGAGAAAGAATATAACTAGATAAAATGCATGCAAAGGAACAAATGACAAAAATATATAGCATAAGATCTTGAGTGCTTGGGTTGGGTCATGGGACCTAACCCAAGGAAACTTAACTCCTTAAAACTACCTCATGCTAGAATAAAAAATATGCTTCTCATTAATTTCAGAAATTGTTTAAATACATGACATAATAATGGAAATAACAATTAGCAAGATCTAGCTCTAATAGTCAGTATCTTTCTCCAAAAAAATGAATCCTACTAAGCTCCTAGCCTATTCTATTTATATAGAAATGAGCGAGGGGAAAACCTCCTGAAGGGACGGTTTCTTCCCTCCAAAACTTCTACAAAAGTGGATTTGGTTTCCTGAGATTCTTGCAATCACTAAGGTGGAGCAATTGTCCATATGCCAATCAAGTAGTTCATGAGCTAACTCGACAAGCCTCCTAAACCTTCTCTTGTTGGTCTCCAACATGCTCTTGTACACCAAATGATCCTTTTCCTAAACATTCAATGCATTAAGCTACATAATATGACACATATTAACCTTCCTAGTGAATACATTATAGCTAAAAAAGATGTCATCAAATGCAAGAAGAGAGGTAAAAAGGTGTTGAAGGATGGTTAGATGGGGCTTGAATTGTACCTATTTGTGAAACCCATCATACCCCCTTATGAAAGTGTTTCTCAGCATCTGAGCAACTTAGTCTCTTATCTGAACCTCATTCATGGCTCTAGTGGCCTCTCTAACATTCCAAGCCACCTTAAAAGGGATGCCTTATTTAGGGTGGAAACTTGCATTTTTCTCAATCTCTACACACTCTCTTTGTTCTTCTACCTACTCTCTGTCAAGGCATTCCAAGGTCTTCCTGGAGAGTGGTACTCCTACATTCTCATGTTATGTGGTAAAGTGTTCCACCTCCTTTAACAAACTTGTAGGCTCTTAATCCCTAGTAACCTAGAATTATTGATCCAAATTGGATCCTAGAAGACTCTCTAAGTTTTCATGAACTCTTTAAAAATATGTCAAGGATTAAAAGTCTTACAAAGATCAAGCTTATCAGAGATATCCTTGTAACAGTTGCAATTTGTGATTAGCGTGGAGCAACAAGGACCATCGGTCAAGCACGTAGACCATCGACCCATGGTAACGCGCACTCTCACAAATTAGAAAAGGTAGAGCCCATTTCAAGAAATGGGGTTAGTTTCTGATATGCGATTAGCGACAAATCGCTAATCACATATCGCAGGGCAAACCCCTCAGAGAAGGAAAGGCCGCAAGCACCCGGACCCAAAAAATCATAAAATGTAACGAATATTGTCCCGATTTCGTCAAAAGTGGGGTCCCACAAAAAACCGGAAGAATATCGGAGGGGATTCGAGCGGTAAGCGGTTTCAACCGAGTCCCACCCGATGCCACACAATGGGTGCCATGCGTCCGGTGGAAGAGAGAGAAAATTGCTCACATCAGACGGGTAAATATCATGTTACTTACCCGCTCGATATGGACGATGACCGTAGGACTTGGAGGCTCCAGATCAATGGCGGAGACACAATCCGATAGATGACCAGATTTGACGAGGTTAACAAGCAGAGTTGTATAATATTTGAAGTCTGACGTGGAAGATGCGTTGTCGAAAGGTCGTGTTTCGTGAGCATTCTTGGAGTTAACGAAATAAATGGTCGTTTCGAGTATGCCCAAGAGAACTGATACTCAGTTCGTTATGAAATAGGTGGCCACCTCCCTGTGAGGCGTTATACAGTGATGATTGCGCAGAACAGAGGGATTCAAACGGACAGAGGCAGGGGAATCAAAAATCCAGGAAGTGGAAACGAACAGTCAGAAAGAAGATTGGCTTTAAAGCCATGAACTAATAGAGAAAGAAGAAGGCAAGTTAAGAAAGCTAAGAGAAGAGAGCACAAAGAAGAGGTCGAGCTGACCTGCAGAAGCAAAGGTAGCATCGAACCAAAGTTAAGACAGAGCCAGAGAGAGCCAGAGAGTCTGTGTACTCTAAAGAAGGCCTGAGAGGTTCAAGTGGACTCCTATGCATATGCTTGTCATGTATTGAGTCTCAGATTGGATTCGTACCATTGTGACCCATAGAGGTCAAGATTCAGTAAGGAGACTCTATGTACTCTAGAGACTTGGGGGATCCAAGTACAATCTTGCTAATTTATATCTGTTGTGTGAGACTCAAATTGAGCTCACTATTGTAAAAACTCTGCTTGAAAACATAATAGAGAGGCCACCACTGAAGGCTGGACCAGGAGACGTAGCCCAGGAGTATTGGGTGAACTCCTTATTAAACTTATTGTGTTTATATGTGTTTCCTGTTATGTTTTCTTTAACTGCTTCATTGCATGTGTATTTCGCAATCTTATCGATCCATTGCACAAAATAACATAGGCACATACATGCACATGAGTCTGTAATACCTTATTCTTTGTCTTAGATCAATATCAAGTCAAGTGGAATCAGAGCTCTAGGTTGCTGAGGTTAGACAAGTTTGTGTTGGATTCTTTTGTTGAATGCTAACTAGATCAAAGCTTAAACTAGGAGGAGGAGAATTAGCTGCATTTAATCCAGAAATTAGTAGACTCTATACTAGGGGGAAATGTCCGAAGAAATTCCCTTGGAATCAAACCCTTAGTTCATGGACAGTTTCTTGACCATGAGAGCCATGGTAGAGAAAATGTATAGAGAATTTAAGAAAGGTAGAGATGAAGGTTCATCAAACTCCAAACAAGATAAAGGAGCAGAAGAATCTCTCCTCAATGACCATTCTAAAGGTAAAGGGAAAGAAGAAAAGCTTCCCACACCTCCTAATAGCCCTGAAAATAAAAAGAAGACATATTTGATTAAATTAGATGTTAAATTTGATTTGTCGATATATGATGGAGAGTTGAATGCAGAGAAGCTGGATAATTAGATTAGACAGATTGATGTGTATTGTAGGGTGTAAAGCATTGATTCAGACAGAAGTAAGATTCACCTGGCTGACCTACGCCTTGGAGGCACTGCCTTGGTATGGTGGGAAGGCAGGACACAAGCTAACATGAAGAAGCACGGTAAAATCCTTTCTGTTTGGAGTGAATTTGTTTCTACAATAAAAAAAAATTCTATCCACTAGCTTATATGTAGCAAGCTATGATGAGTTGGCAAACTCTTCGCCAATTGAAAGGGAAAAGTGTATAAAGTTACACCTAAGAATTTAGAAAAAGAGCTTTGATTCTAGACATTTATTTAAACTCACCTGAAACTCTGTTGAAGTATATAGGTGGTCTACATAGTTATTTGAGACATACCATTCTCATGTTTAATCCTACTAGCATAGATGAGGTATTTGTTCAGGCTACACATCTAGAGGCTAGGGGAAAGAATGTGAACCTAGAAGTTGGGGGATCATCAAAAACCACTGCAAGCAAGAAAAAGGAAAAGGGAAAGCAGAAATAGAAAGGGATGAAGGGAAATGTTGTACAAAAGACCAAACCTTCATGCACTGACTGCAAGAAGGATGGGCATGATGATGAACACTGTTGGATTTTGCATCCAGAGCTGAAACCCAAGAAGTATGATGGAAAAAAGAAGAAGACTGTTGCAACTATTCAAAAAAAAATTGGGTCAGACTCAGGGGATGAAACAAAAATCACAGCCACAGGTATAAAAGGTAAAAATTCTAAAGCATCTACTAGTAATTCTACACAAACTATTGATAGTGAAGAAAATGAGAGAAGAAGACATGAGCTTTTTCATATTAGATTTATTTCTAAGCATCAAAAGATTGATACTTTATTTGATAGTGGTTCACAAGTAAACTTAATTTCTTAAGTAATTGTAAAGAAACTGGGATTACTAACCACACCTCACAAGAAGCCATATCCATTGGGTTGGTTATGTGATAAAACAAAGCTACAAGTGACTAGACAATATAAAGTTAGGTTTGCCATTGGTTCATCATTTGTAGATGAGGTTGAGTTAGATGTAATTCCCTTGGATATATGTGGAATTGTTTTGGGATGTCCTTACTTGTATGATAGAAAAGAAATTTTCTATAGAGCTGAAAATAAGTATCAACTCGTTAAAGATGGAATTGAATATGTTGTAAGAGCTCATAATCTCAAGAATAATTATACTCTCATAAACTCGGGGCAGATGAAAAGCATTGTAAATTCATGCAAATAATTTTTACTGATGGTTGTAAAGGAAAAGAAACCTGATAAAACCAATGTATTTGAAGGTTGTGATGCTAAACAGCAAGCTGATTTAGAAAAGGTGTTTCAGAATATGATATACTATTTCAAGAACCTAAAATTCTACCACCCAAAAAGGCAATAGTACATGATATTAATTTGCAGCTAGATGCTCCATTGCCTAGCATTGGAATGTACAGGTTATCCGCTTTAGAGAATGCAAAAATCAAGAAGAAAGTACAGGAGTTGCTCGAGAAAGGGTTCATAAGACCTAGCACATCACCGTGTGGGTCTCCAATTGTTTTGCTGAGAAAGAAATATGGCTCGTGGAGAATGTGCATTGATTACCAAGCACTGAATAAGATAACGATCAAAAACCGTTATCCCCTTCCTCACATAGATGATCTGTTAGATCATTTGAAAGAAGTTGTTTACTTTTCCAAGTTGGACTTGCATATTGGCTACCATCAGGTCAGTGTTGTAGAGCAAGATGCATGGAAGACTACTTTCAAAACAAGGCAGGGATTGTATGAGTGGTTAGTTATGCCTTTTGGCTTAACTAATGCTTATGTTACTTTCATGAGAGAAATGAATGATGTACTCAGGCCTTTTATTGATGATTTTGTCATTGTATATCTAGATGACATTCTTATATTTAGTAAAACATGGGAAGAACATTTGAAGCATGTAACGCAGACTCAAGATGTTTTGGAAAGCGAAAATCTCTATGTTAAGCTATCAAAATGTGAATTTGGTAAAACATCTTTGAATTATTTGGGTCATATTGTAGGGGGTGGTGAATTGAAGATAGATCCCTCTAAGGTTGTAATCATTATAAACTCACCTAAACCCAAATTTGCTACAGAAGTTAGAAGCTTCCTAGGAGCAACACAGTATTGGAGAAAGTTTATTGCTAACTTTTCCTTTATTGCAGCTCCCTTACATGCTTTAACAGGATTGAACAGGGTGTTTCAGTGGGGAGGCAAATAGCAGAAAGCCTTCGACACCTTAAAATAAAATATTAGTACAGCACAAGTATTAGCATTGCCTGATCTTCAAAGATCATTTGAGATTGAAACCGATGCCAGTGACTATGCCATGGGAGCAGTGTTGATGTGGCATGGTAAACCCATATGTTATCATTCTAAGACATTTAATTATACAGTAGTTAATTATCCCACATATGATAAAGAATTATATGCATTAGTACAGAGTGTGAAAAAGTGGAAATATTATCTAATGGGCAAAGAGACAGTTATACATATTGATCATCAACCACTTCAATATTTACACTCTCAAACTAAGTTGCAGCAATCAAGACACGATAGGTGGATGGGTTTTCTACAACAGTTTTATCTTGTCATCAAATATGAAAATGGCATACATAATAAAGTTGCAGATATGTTGTCCAGACCAATCATAAATGCATCTACTATACTTAAGCATAACTCAGTATTGCATGAAAGCTACATTGAACAATATGCTCAAGATATAAACTTCAAAGATGTATATGCAACTTTAAGTCATGGAAAACAAGTAGAAGAATTGGATTATCATGTTAAGGACCAAATCTTGTATCATTTTGAAAAGTTATGCATTCCTCAAACCGAAAGAGTAAAGATAATTAGAGAAGCACACACTTCTCTAATATCAAGTCATTTTAGTGTAAATAAAATAGTTGCACAGCTGCAAAGATTTTGTTATTAGCCAAAAATGCATGAAACAATTTCTAGATATATAAGAGGGCGTACCATGTGTGCTAAAAGGAGGCCCAGCAATAGAAAACTAGGCTTGTACACTCCACTACCAGTTCCTTCTCATCCTTGGGAAAGTGTTTTCATGGACTTTGTTGGGGGACTGCCTAAATCTAGAAAAGGTCATGACTATTTATATGTTATTGTGGATAGGTTTAGCAAAATGTGTATTTTAATACCTTGTAACAAACAAATTATAGCTGAGCAAACAACCAAGTTGTTCTTTCAGCATGTATGGGTTTATTTTGGATTACCCACTTCCGTTGTATCTAATCGAGATTCTCGATTTGTTGGGAAATTTTTGTGGAGTCTGTGGGAATTGATGGACACCAGACTAAAGAAGAGCACAACCTTTCATCCACAAACAGATGGCCAAACAGAGGTGGTCAACAGGACAGTGATCCAGTTGCTCAGAGGATATTGCAGCAAGCATCCCAAGCTTTGGGATGAACATTTGTGTTATGTGCAGCATGCTTACAACTGGGCTAAACATTCTTCTACACAAAGATCTCCTTTTGAGACCTGTTTTGGTTTCATACCAAGGTCTTCCTTGGATTTTGTCTTTGGTAAAGACATAGCGGTTGATGGACACATTGATGTGGACAAGGCAACCAAGTTCATTGAACAAATCCAAGAGATTCACTAGGAAATACAGGAACAACTGGAAAAGAGCCAAGCCAAGTACAAGGCAAGGCATGATAAGCATCGGACTAAGCACAGTTTCCAAGTTGGTGATCAATTCTAGTTGTATATCAGCAAAGACAGAATGCAAGTTGAAGGTAAGAAGCTGAAACCAATAAGGTATGGACCTTTCAGGATACTTGAGAAAATTGGTGAAAATGCTTTTTGCCTTGATTTTCTAGCTTACATGCACATCTATTCAGTAGTTAATGCAGAAAGCTTGAGACTGTTTGAACCTTCATTGATTGAAGATCTCGAAGAGCAGAGCCAATTGCCTTCTATTGATGATCTGTTACCTGAATATCTCAATGAGTTGTAGGAAGATATAGTTCTAGACAAGAAGGTGAGAACTACGCGCAGAGGGGATGTTGAGTACCTCAGAATTGGACTCAAGGGTTCAAAACCAAGCAGTAAAAGATGGATAGAAATTGGGCAAGCGAGGAATATATATCCTCACTTGATTGATGCTTAAAAACCAACTTTTGGTGTTCCAAAAGCCTTTTTAGTGGGAAGGTAATGATCCAAATTGGATCCTAGAACACTCTCTAAGTTTTCATGAACTCTTTAAAAATCATGTCAAGGATTAAAATTCTTACAAAGATCAAGCTTATCGGAGATATCCTCGTAACAAATGCAATTTGTGATCATCGCGGAGCAACGAGGACCATCAATCAAGTGTGCAGACCGTCAGCCCATGGTAACACGCGCTATTGCAAATTAGCAAAGGTAGAGGCCATTTCAAGAAATAGGGGTAGTTTCTAATATGCGATTAGCGACAAGTCGCTAATCGCATATCGTAGGGCAAACCCCTCAGAGAAGGAAAGGTCGCAAGCACCCAGACCCGAAAAATCATAAAATGTAATGGATATCGTCCCGATTCCGTCAGAGCGAGGTCCCACAAAAAACCGGCAGAATATCAGAGGGGCTTCGAGTGGTAAGCGATTTCATCAGAGTCCCGCCCGATGCCACACAATGGGTGCCACGTGTCCGACGGAAGAGAGAGAAAACCGCTCACATCGGACGGGTAAACATCATGTTACTTACCCGCCCGATATGGATGATGACCATAGGATTTGGAGGCTCCAGATCAATGGCAGAGATGCAATCCAATAGATGACCAGATTTGATGAGGTTAACATGCAGAGTTGTATAGGATTTAAAGTTTGACGTGGATGATGCGTTGTCGGAAGGTCGTGTTTCATGGGCATTCTTGGAGTTAACGGAATAAACGGTCGTTTGGAGTATGTCCAAGAGAATTGACACTCAGTTCGTTATGAAATAGGTGGCCACCTCCCTGTGAGGCATTATACAGTGATGATTACGCAGAACAGAGGGATTCAAACGGACAGAGGCAAGGGAACCGGAAAGCCGGGAAGCGGAAACGAACAGTCAGAAAGAAGATTGGCTTTAAAGCCACGAACTGACAGAGAAAGAAGAAGGCAAGTTAAGAAAGCTAAGAGCAAAGAGCAGAAAGAAGAGACCAAGCTGACTTGTAGAAGCAAAGGCAGCATCGAGCTAGAGTTAAGATAAAGCCAGAGAGAGCCAGAGAGTCTGTGTACTCTAGAGAAGTCCTAAGAGGTTCAAGAAAACTCCTCTGTATATGCTTGTCGTGTATTGAGTCTCAGATTGGACTCGTACCATTGTGACCCATAGAGGTCAAGATTCAGTAAGGAGAGTCTGTGTACTCCAAAGACTTGGGGGATCCAAGTATAGTCTTGCTAATTTATATCTGTTGTGTGAGACTCAAATTGAGCCCACTATTGTAAAAACTCTGCTTGAAAACATAATAGAGAGGCCACCACTAAAGGTTGGACCAGGAGACATAGCCCAGGAGTATTGGGTGAACTCCTTATTAAACTTGTTGTGTTTATATGTGTTGCCTGTTATGTTTTCTTTAACTTCTTCATTACCTGTGTATTTCACAATCTTATCTATCCGTTGCACAAAATAACATAGGCACATCCATGCACATGAGTCTATAAAACCTTATTATTTGTCTTAGATCAATATCAGATCAATTATATTCAAAGTGTAAGATGTCATGCTCTTGTTTCTCTATGTAGGATGGTGCCAACCTGGGATCTCCCTCAATGAGCCTATGGTTGTGACGGTCTTTTAACTCTGCTCTAACCAATAGGGGTTCATTCACCTCCCTATCCATAACACTTTTGATTTCCTCAACCATGTCCTCTTCATGGGTAATCCAAGAAGTCAATGTCATTAAATGCACATCCCCCATTCTTGAGATAGGGTCCCAAAAGTTCATGTCAATTAGTATCAAATTATGCATGTAAAATTCAGAAATTTTAGCTTTATCCTCAACACTGCTTTATCACAAAATTCAATCAATTTCTTGTAATCCTAGAAAATGAGAGAGCCATGTTGTGCCAAGGCCTTGATATTAAATTGGAGCCATTATTCTTTTAGTAACACTGAATAATTTTTTATGGGTCCCTACACTGAATGGCTTCCATGGCCAATCTTGCCGTGGTGGCAAGCTACTTCTCTTTCTCTTGTAGTTGGGCCTTTAGCCTACTATTCTTTGTTTGCAATTGTTCCCTTGTATTAAGTTCCTTGATTCTAAGATCATCCACCACATCCCCCATATTTTTAATCTTCTCCTCCATTATCCCCACATCTTCCACTCCCTTGGACCTGCAATTTGCATCCACCTGTGGGTCCTACCCCTTTCTTTTTCTAGCTCAAAAAGAAGTGGAACTACAAACCGAGTAGGTATTATCTATCCTGCTTCAAAAAATTATAGTATGACCCGAGGTCTGGTTGGGTATCTAGCTCTTGTAGGTCTGGATTTTTCTCTTGTGACCCCTCAACTTTTTCCTATAGTTGTGCAACACCTTCCTATAGCATTTATATTTCTTCTTATAGCACTTTTTTGCCTTCCTATAGTAGCACATATTTCCTTTGTCGCTTGGTGGTCTGACTAGGAGTCTTGGTCCTCCTGGTGCTTGCTCTATTTTGTGAGGTTTGTGGTAGTTTTCCCTTGGTTTTTGTGGAGGTTATTTCCTCTTATTTTCCTCTTTCCTTTTTCCAAATCTCTCCCTTGTTGGTTGGTTGACTCTTCAATGGTGATACAGGTTTTAGAGGGTGGTTGAGGCTTCCATTTCCTTATTTTGTTGCTTCTTATTCTCTTGAAGTACAATGAGGGTTTTCTTGGCTTCTTCACCTTAGGTTTAGTAGGGGTACTTATAAAGGATGCAAGGGTGGAAACAACTTCTTCTTTTGTAGCCCCCTCTGAAGTACTCTCCTTATACTCCCCCTTTTTCTTTTTTTGTGGCCTAGATGAATTCCCAATGGACTATGGAGTTATTTGTTATGCCATTTGTGTTGCAACAAGCTTGATTCAGTCTTTCTTAGGTACTATTGTTTTGGTTTTTACCACATTTCTTCCTCTACTTCTCTTTCTTTCTCCTTCACTTCCTTTATGGTTTGTCTTTTGGTTCATCTTCTTCTCCTCAAGACTCTTCTTCTTCATTAGCCTCTTCTTCAACTTCTTCTTACTCCTCAGCTTCTTCTTTTGTAGATCCCTTCTTTATTATTTCTTATCCAAGTTATAATTGGGCTTGAGCTTGTGTTTCAAGGAAAGCCTCCCTGTCCATGTCCAAAAATCAGCCAAATCCATATGGTTTTGAATACCCTCCAAAGCATCTATGACAATTAATCCAATGAGCCCATGGTATGAAATGTATTGATGTTTCCCTCCTCTTACTCTTTAGGTCATCTCTATGATGGACTAGAATTGAAAATGAGGCGTGCTCAATCTATCTTGGATGGGAAAAATCATTTGGAACCCTAGTTGGTGAAGCATTCTAACTGATAAGCATAGAGAGTGCTAAGGATCCCCTCACAAGCTATGTACAAAACATGATATGCTCCCTCATCCCAGGGATAGGGTAGACTTTCTCTTCTAATCCCATTTTTGTCCTCAATGGGTTTCTCTTCTAGGAGGAAAAAGTTATTCTTGGATGTGATAGTCTTTATTCTCTCCTCCTTACTCCATCTTACTCCCAAGGGAAATGTGGTCAATTTTTTGATAACTTCTTCATTCAAATGGATGGTGAGTCCCATTACAACGGTAATGGAATCATTATCTCCCTAAGGTTGGAGGCCTATAGAAAACTCTTAGGTAACCTCATCATCGAATCCCCTAAATTTCTCAAACAAACTTAGCCATTATTAATTGGAATAGAGATCCCTAACAACATGATGTCAGTAAATTCATGATGAATATTTGGGCTCTATACGATTGAATCTACCCCCCATGGTTTTCAATACAATTTTTACAAATATGGAAAGGCAATTCTCCCTCTCTGTTACAAGTTTTAGAGATTTTTTATGCAATTAGGTTCTTTAAGACATAAGTAAAAGGGATAGTTTTGTTTACACTATTTGGAAGAGGGCATATTTCATGCTCAACTCAAAACAATTGCATTTCCCCTTATTATTATGCTCAATTCAAAAGAAACATCCATATTTATTTTTTTTCAATCCCAAACTTCTACTAGAAATTTCTATTAGATGTACTCTTTGAAAAAACTAAAGGTTTGGCAAGATTTTTTTGTCAAAATTTGGCAAGGAAAACAGGTACTTACCCTCTGTTTTAATGCTTCTCCTTTAATTCTAGGGTTGGGTGATGAAGTTTCTAAAAATTGAGCTCCTTGTACCTCTTTGAACTTTCTTGTAGCACTTGGAAGCGATCTTCTAGCACTCTGTGTCAATCCTGTAGTAGTTTTTATCAATATTGTAGAACCAACCTACAGGTCATGTAGCCTCCTCTATAGAGGTCTATGAAAATGATGTCATCGGTAGATCGACTCTCAATGGTAGGGCTGGGCCTCCTCATCTTAAAATATGATTTTTATGCCAATGGAGGCTCGAAGCCTGACTTTTGTTGTTGGTGATTGTGTGGTTAGCTCAGCGCGTTGTGTGAGCTATCCCCCACCTACCACCTTTGAAAACCAATAATAGACATGTTGGCCCACTCTTCATAGTCATCACCCTTTATTAGTTTTTTTTCTCCACACATGTGATGGGTGAGGAGACAACTTCATTCAAGTGTCATAGGTGGTTGAAACTATTGAACCATCCTTATCTTATAAAACCTTTCTCTCATGCATTGATAACAATTTTTAAACTATGATACGCTAGTAAGGAAGGGTTAGGAATGTGCATACCTGAGCCTACCTGTTGATGCTTGTGTTGATGTGCTACAATTGATGATTTTACCATTTGATTATTGCATGAGTTTGCTAGAACATGGATGAGACTATGTCAGTTCCCTCTGAGGTGCAATTTATTGTCTTCATTGATCCTTTCACTGGTTTGAATTTTTTTGATGTTTCATTGTTGATCGAAATTCCATGATGTAGATGATCAAAAGAAAATGCTCCATTGATCATATGTTGTTGTTGTTTGTTAGGGTCCAACCCTAACCCCTTTATCTATGTAATAGGGTCGAGTAATAGTTACAGTTAGTTAAAGAGTCAATAAATCCCATATTAATAATTGTAAGTGGTTGACCTGCATTTAAGAAAGGGACCACAGTTAGTTGCAACGAGCCATAATTAATAAATAAAGTGGTTAACCCATGTTATGCAAAGGACCACTAGTTGTTAGGTTGTTGAAGGTAATTTAGCTATAAATGGTCATAGTTAGAAGGGAAAGATCATTGAGTCTTATTTTGTAATCAAAATCTGCTCTACTGGAGGCTGCCCCCTCGAAGAGGCAACTGAACAAATCTTTCATCTCTGAATAATAAAATACTTGTTGTTTTTCTCATTTTGTTCTGTGTTTTGGGTTGTATTTCTTCGCATCTTTCGTATTCTAGAATTGCTTGCAGGTCAAGAGCATAACAAGTGGTATCAGAACACTTTCCAAGGCCGGTGGTACCTCCATTTTTGGCAAAAATATTTTTTAGGCTAGATATGTGTTCTGGTGTCTTTAAACCACAGGATTTGTCGTTGAGCGCATAAACCTGCGAATTTTGGGAGGCATGCACGCAGGAAATACAAGAGGTGGTCACACTTGTTGGACTCCCTTGTAATCCCTGTGGGTACCCCTTCGAGTAGTAGTGAATTAGATAGAACTGCGCACAGACTTCCTTCCACGTACCCTCTGGTTATATCGAAAGCCCCCTAAGCTCACCTAAAACCTCGCCTTAGATAAGCCGTCTACTGTCTTGCTACTACAGTACACTAAGAATAGCACTCGGTGATATTACTCGCGCGTATGATAAGGTAGTCGGGTAGTACGGCTAAGGGTACGATTGATCCTCCTTATTTACCGCCCTGAAATATTGGGCCGAGTACTAGTGTTGGACCCTTATGTATATTGTGATCTATAGCACTTGACACTCCTTTAAGACCATAGTTCCCTTGACTCTCTGAAGATCGCCCATTATCTTATTGGCTAGATCAGATCCAACAGTTGGGGTTCTACCGCCGCAGTACGATTCAAATCTAGCAGTTAGTGTTCTACCACATCTAGCAGTTGGGGTTCTATCGTTGTCACGACAATCAAATCCACCAGTTGAGGTTCTACCGCCATAGTACCATCCAAACCTAGTAGTTTGGGTTTTGTCGTCGCCGCAGTCTAACTCACTCTCATTCATTGGGGTTTTGCAGGCATATCTAACCCTCTACGCAGTGAGGCTGGTGGCTCCTATAGTTTGGACCCAATTTTTGTAGAACATTGGGCAGGATCAAGTTTTCTGGAATTTGGCGACTGGATTATTTATCAGCAAGGAGTAAAACTTCATTCTGAGTAAAAAAAACTGAGGTCCTCCCGAGACGCTTACAAGAGACTTAGCCCATAAGATTCAGGATGACGAGCTGATCGCAGTGGTACCATTCACTTGTCAGCTTCAATTTTCTGGCGGCCCCAAATTTTTTCGAAGTGACGTCAAGTGACCAAGATCTGTGTATGGTAGAAACGAGAGCTCAAGTCATGGCCAATGAGAAGATCGAGCGCCTTGAACAAAGGTTGGACTCTTTCCATGAAGAACTCCAGAAAATTACACAATTCATTAACAAAGCCACTAAGAGCACGTCGGGGTTGCATAAGAAGGAACATAGTATTGATGAACACCTTGAAGGAGAATATAGCCATCATATTCACTTCCATGGAAATCACCAACATTCCCACCCTCAACCACCCAAGCTAGACATGTAGAAATTTGATGCCTCTAATCTGGTAGTATGGGTAGCACAAATGGAACAATATTTCATTCTAAATGACATATATAATGATCTAACTAAACTACGCGTGGGAGCTGTTTAGTTGGACCAAGAGATATGGCAATGGTGGCAGTGGCATCGGAAATGATATCTCGGGAACATAACTTGGAAAGTGTTCTCAAAATCCCTTTGTGACCGCTTTGACACAGAATCTAATTTTTTGGGTCATCTTACTAAGCTCTGATAGACCGGCACAGTAAAATACTAAATTGGAGCCTTTGAGACATTGGTCATCAGAACAGAAGGTCTAAGAGATGGATTCTACTTTGAATGTTTTATAAGTGGTCTCAAAGAAGCCATCCAAGCACATGTCCGGATGCACCACCCACCTACATGGATAGACGCTTGCACAAAGGCTATCAAAGTGGAATGTGCTTTAGCTGCCTAGTCTCCTCATCCAAATTTCATAGCCAAGGGACGCCCCACCCAGGTGCAGGGCCCTACCCAAACCCTTAAGGTTCAAAAGGTATCTCCAGCAGAAATGCCTGAAAGAAGAAAATAAGGATTATGCTACTATTGTGATGACAAATACTCCCTGGGGCATAAATGCAAGGAACCAAAATTCTTTCAAAGTGATGTGACTGATCACAGCTCATCTGAGGAAGCCCCACCCCTTGAGGGACCAAAGGATGAAGTTGAGGAAACCAAGTAGGACAATGAGCTCCCAACTATGCCAGAGGAACCAGTTATCTCGCTACATGCTTTGGCAGGCATTTCTGCACCCCAAACTCTCAAAATCAGAGGCTTTATTAAACATCGCCATGTAGTAGTGTTGATTGATAGCAGAAGCACTCATAACTTTATCCATCAGTGAGTCACCAAAGCTGTTCATTATTTTGTCAGGGTAGTCTCTAATTTCTAGGTCCAGATTGCTGATGGGGTGACAATGAAATGTGAAGGTCGCTACAAAAATATCAAACTTCAAATGGGAGACTACCACCTAAAGACCCACTTGTTTGCGATTAACATGGGTGGTTGTGACATTATCTTAGGTGTTGAATGGCTTCGCACACTAGGCCCAATCACAATGGATTTCTAGGAGTTATATATGAGCTTTAAGCAGAATGACCACATGCATACCCTCTATGGACTCCAGGCAGGTGCTCCTTCTATCATCAGCTCGCATCGAATGAAAAATTTGTTGAAAAAGGGCCATCATGGAGTTATCGCCCAATTTAATTTCGTCTAGGCTTTAGAACCCACTACTCTTCATATTCATCCTAAGATGCAACAGGTCTTAAACCGCCACCAATAGGTATTTGACAAACCTAAAGAGGTTCCACCCTTTAGAGGGGAACATGATCATAGCATCACTTTGGTCCCAAGGGCACAACTGCCAAATGTGTGCCCATATTGTTATCCTTTCACCCAAAAGAATGAAATTGAAAAAATCATCAAGGAACTCCTTGAAGCTAGTGTTTTTTGTCCTAGCATGAGTCCTTATTCATCACCAGTGGTCATGGTGCTCAAGAAAGATGGGGAATGGCACATGTGTCTAGACTTCCGGATCCTCAACAAGCTCACTATCAAAGACAAATTCCCTATATCGATTGTTGATGATATGCTTGATGAACTACAAGGTGCTCAATTCTTTACTAAGCTAGATCTTGGCTCTGGATATCACCAAATACACATGAAAGAAGTAGACATTCCCAAGACTGATTTCTTTATTCATGAAGGCCATTATGAGTTCTTGGTCATGTCATTTGGTCTCTGTAATTCCCCATCCACTTTTCAAAGCCTCATGAATCACCTACTGAAACCATATCTCTGAAAATTTGTCCTCGTTTTCTTTGATGACATTCTCATCTACATCCTAACCTAGGAAAACATCTTTAGCATGTAGACCTTCTCTTGCAACTACCCCAGAATCACAAATTATTTGTCAAATTGTCCAAGTTCTCTTTTGGCATGGAAGAAGTCGAGTATTTGGGACACATTGTGGGTCGTGAAGGTGTCCAGGTGGATCCCAAAAAGATATAGAAAATGCAAGATTGGCCTCAACCAAAAACCTTGAACAATTTGAATGGATTCTTGGGTCTCACCGGATACTATCGCAAATTTGTCTACAATTATGGCCGCATTGCTAGACCCCTCACTAACCTTCTGAAGAAAAATTCATTCCTCTGGATTGATGCAGCACAACAAGAATTTATGGCTCTCAAACAGGCCATGTGTTCCACTTCTATATTGGCACTACCCAACTTCACCAAATCTTTTGTGATTGAATGTGATGTTTCAGGTACTGGTATTGGTGTTGTCTTAATGTAGGAAGGTCGACCCTTGGCTTTCACCAGCCAACAACTGAGTGGGAAACATCTGGGACGATCTACCTATGAGAAGGAGATGATGGCCATCTTACATGCAGTAGATACCTGGCAACCATACTTGTTGGGGCAGCGTTTCCAAATCTATACAGACCATCAAAGCCTCAAATATTTTTTAGAGCAACATCTATCCTCGCCACAGCAAAATAAATGGCTAGCCAAAATGTTGGGATATGATTATGAGATAATTTACAAGAAAGGGCGTAACAATTTAGTAGTGGATGCTTTATGATGCCAATTTGAGGATTAAAGCGCCCTGCTATGAATCTCTCTTCCCATACCATATTGGATTGAAGAAGCCCGCAAGGAATGGTTTTCACTCCCCTCTCTCTCCCAACCCATTAATAACTTGAGAGTAGATCCTAATTCCTCAGTTGGCTACTCTTGGAAGGATGAGATTCTTCGCTAGAAGGATAGAGTAGTTATATTGCGACATCCACCCTCAAAACTTGCATTTTGGCAAAGTTGCACTCATCTACCACTTCAGGCTATGCAAGCTTTTAGAATACTTATGCTCGAACTTGTCATTCTTTCTTTTGGACAGGAATGAAAACTAACATTCTTACTTTTTTAGCTGAATGTGATGTGTGTCAACGCCACAAAGGAGAAATATTCAAGTTACCATGCACCTTACAACCATTTTCAATCCTTGCCTCCGTCTGGACGGATGTTTCTATGGATTTCATTACTGGTCTCCCGATGTCAGGCAACAAATTAGTCATCATGGTGGTTGTGGAAATACTTTCTAAATATGCTCATTTTTGCGCTCTACCCCACCCATTTACCCCCACTTTGGTGGCTCAAGCTTTCATGGACTAGATCTTCAAACTGCATGGCATGCCCACTTCCATTGTGTCTGATCATGATCCAACTTTCACCAGTAACTTTTAGCAAGAACTTTTCAAGCTACAAGGCACCAAACTCCAACTAATTACTTCCTATCATCCCCAAACTGATGGTCAAACTGAAGCAGTCAACAAATGTTTGGATACATACCTAAGGTGCTTCACTTGATAAAAGTAATAGCAATGGGTACAGTGGATACCTTTAGCTAAATGGTGGTATAATACTAACTATCATGAAGCCACCAAGATGACTCCATATGAAGTAGTGTATGTCCAACTCCCACCTTCACCTATTTCTTATATCCCTGGATGCTCTAAGGTGTAAGTAGTTAATCAACTCCTACAGAACTGTGTAGCCATGCTACCTTGTCTCAAAGATAATCTCCATAAAGCTCAGAATCAAATGAAGCAACAGGCATACCAACATCATTCAAAGCGCACATTTCAAGAAGGGGATCAGGTTTTCCTGTGGCTACAACCATATAAGCAAACATTGCTCAAAGAAAAGGGATGCCAAAAATTAGCTTCAAAATTCTACGGACCTTATCAAATACTTCAGTGCATTGGAGCAGTAGCCTACAAGCTAGCCTTGCCACCAACTTCAAAAATCCATCCAGTCTTCCATGTATCATGCCTCAAGAAAGTGGTGGGGAATAATTGCAGAATTCAAACCAGTCTACCTGAATTGGATGAAGAAGGACCACTCTGGCTCCAACCTGACCAGGTCCTCGATACGCGAGAATGACACCTGCGTGGCCACACGATCAAGGAAGCCCTCCTCAAGTGGAAATACACCTCTCCAGAAGATGCGACTTGGGAACCAGCCACTATTCTTCAACAGTTTCCGCAGCTTCAGCCTTGAGGACAAGGCTGCTTTTGATGGGGGAGGGCATGTTAGGGTCCAACCCTAACCCATTTATCTATGTAATAGTGTCAATTCATAGTTATAGTTATTTAAAGAGTCAATAAAGCCCATATTAATAATTGAAGTGGTTGACCTGCATTTAAGAAAGTGACCACAATTAGTTGCAACAGGCCATAATTAATAAAAAAAAAGTGGTTAACCCATGTTATGAAAAGGACCACTAGTCATTAGTTTGTTGAAGGTAATTTAGCTATAAATAGTCGTAGTTATAAGGGAAATATCATCGAGTCTTATTTTGTAATCAAGCTCTTCTCTGTTGGAGGTTTCCCCCTCAAAGAGGCAAGTGAACATTGCTTTCATCTCTAAATAATAAAATACTTGTTGTTTTTCTCATTTTGTTCGGTGTTCTGGGTTGTATTTCTTCACATATTTGGTATTTTGGAATCTCCCGCAAGTCAAGAGCATAACATTGTTGGTGATCCATGATCTTGTAGCAGTCTACCAGGGATCTTGTAGCTACTTAGGACTAGTGTTGGAGCCTAGTCTTGAAACTTCATAATGCTCAAAAATATGTGTGTGATGCCTCAACTATGATCCTGTAGGGTTTATGTAGTGTTATAGGACTGTGTGTCTTCCTATATCAGCCACATAGACCCCTTAGGATCACAAATTTTAACGAGTGTTGCTTTTCAAAAAATTTGATAAATCATGGAAAGGTTTCTAATCGAGGTTAGGGAGTTTTTTTGTGATTGAAATGGATGGAAAGAAGATGAAGGATTAGGTTTTTAAGGGATGGTGGGTGGAATAGTAGTGTAAAAAGTGATATTTAATGGAATGGTTGAATGATTGGACTCTTATGGGTCCCCGCCCTTGTCCTAAAGTGGAAAACTTCAAATTTGATTCTTCTTTTCATGTTGATTAGTATCCCATATTAGTACAGGAGTATCTTGTAGCATTTGAGGGAATTGATAGAATAAATGGAGAGGGGTTAAGAAATCATGAGAGAAGCTTGGAAAATCTTAATGGATGGATGGAATGGACACAGAGAGTTGAATGGACATGTGTGAAGGCTAATTTTTGGTGATGCTTCCTTAATTTTTCTAACCTTCTTTGACTCTCATTGGAACCATGTTGTGCCTACAAAAATGTTAGAATGAATAATGTAAGGGTTCCCTTTCTTTTATTTTTGTTTTTTTTCTCTATTTTTTTACATTTGTTTTAAGACTTGAAGGCTACCTCAGAGGAGGTTTTCAACCTACTAGAACTACCCCAAGTTCCTAAAAGGAGGTTTTCACTTGGGGAACTTTTATTCCCTATTTCCTTCTTCTTTTTTCAAACTCTTTGGCTGCCTCATGGAGGTTTTCAGCCCAAAAGTTGGTCTCAAGTGCCTCATGGAGATTTTCACATGGGGATTTTTATACTTTTTTCACTTTTTTCTGTCTTTTTTCCTTTTTTATTTCTCTATTTATAAAGGGTTGAATGGATTGAGATATTTGAGGCTCCCAATCAAATTCATTTCTCTTATTATTGAAGAGGTAAATTCCTCCTTTGACACAAGTTTCTTGTAGAGTTTCAACCGATAACCGTTGACCAAAAGTGGGATCTTCTCCTCCTCAATTGTTTGGATCTGAACATATATATTGTCATGGAACTTTTCCACTAGGCATGGACCTAGCCATCTTGTCATCATTTTTCCTTTGAAGTCATTGAATCTAGAGTCATATAAGAGGGCCCAATCACCTTTCTGGAAGGTCTTCCTTATTATATTCATGTCATTCCAAACCTTTCTCTGCAATTGAACAACTTCAATATGCATAAGATCTTGTAGCCTAAATTCATCAAGCGCATTCAACTATTGCAGCCTCTCCTCCTAAGCTATAATGATTTCAAGATCAAGTTTTTATGCCATTATTAAGGTGTTATATTCAATTTCAATGGACAACAATGCTTTCTTTCCATAAATCAGCTCGAAGGGGGTGAATCTAGTGGTGTTCTTCCATGTAATATTGTAGGCCCCAAGTGGCCTCCACAAGTTTGGTTTATCAATCGTTCTTGCTACTGTTAACAACATTGGTCAATATGACTTTTAATGCCCTATTGGTCACTTCCACTTACCCTTTTACTTGAGGGTGATATGGGGTGGACTTTATATGCCTTATGTGATGTTGCTTCATCATGCCCTCTATCAAATTAGAAGTGAATTGTGTCCCTTGGTCAATGACTAGTTCCCTTGGCAAGCCAAATTTATAGAAGATGTTCTCCCTTAGGAATTTTCCACCTTTGTTTACTTGCTAGTTTGACTTCCTTCACTTCAAACCATTTTGTTAGATAATACTTGCATACAATAATATACCTATTTTTTCCAAATTGAGGATCAATAGATTGAATGAAATCCATGCCCCACTTCTCAAATGGCTCAAGAGACACTTGAGTTTGGAGTGGCATTTCATCCTTTTATTTGGGATTCCCCATTCTTTGACATTCATCACATCGAGAAATGTACATCCTAGCATCTTGATGTAGGGTAGGTCAATAGTATCATGCTTGGATAATTTTGAAGGTTTCCCTCTTGGCAAAAAAATGTAGCCCACAAGGTCCATCATAACATGCTAAGAGGATATCAAATACCTCATCTTTCCTTACACGCCTCCTTAAAATTTGATCTGGTCCCAATCTGAAAAGGCTTCCCCCAATCTAAGTGTAAGGGGTTCTTTTCTAGACATTTTTCTCCTTTCCTTGGAGGAAAGATTGGGAGAAATTGTCCAACAACCAAGAAGTTTTCTATGTCAGCAAACCAAGGTGATAGCAACGATATGGTGAAGAGGTTCTCATATGAGAGTTGATCATCTATCATCTCTTCATTTCCTACAAGCAGGGTTAGTCTAGACAAGAAATTTGTCACAACATTTTATTTTCCTGGCTTGTCAACAGTGGTCATATCAAATTGTTGCAATAGCAATAAACACCTAATGATCCTAGCATGGACATCAGGTTTGTTCATTAAATACTTAATGGTTGCATGGTCAGTGTGCAAAAAAACTTGGTACCTTGTAATGTAACTTCTAAATTTGTTCAAGAAATGGACAACAAACATGAGTTCCTTTTTAGTGACTATATAGTTGAGTTCAACCTTGGTCAAATCCTTACTAATGAAATAGATAGCATAAGGCAGTTTACCTTCCAATTTTCCAACGATGCCCCTACATCCTTCTCGAATGCATCTGTGTGAATATGAAAAGGAAAGGCTGAATTGTGCCCCTAAGAATTGGTGTTGTTGTCAAACTCTCCTTGAGTTCTTCAATTGATTCTGACACTAGTCTGTCCAACAAAAATTTGGATTTTTTGTTAGCAAACCAAATAAAAGTGAGGTCATTTTACTAAAATCCTTGAAAAAACTCCTATAATATCCAACTAGTCCTAGGAAGATCCTTATATCCCTTTGTTTCTTAGGAACAAGGAATCTTTTGATAATGGAAATCTTGTTAGGGTCAACTTGAATCCCTTCCTTAGAGAAGAAGTGGCCTAGAAAAATCCCTACATTCATAAAAAGTTCACATTTTTCCAGACGTGAGGAGAGATTCATTTCAATGCATATTTTTATAACTTTACACAAGCTAGAGAAGGCTTTTTGGAATGCATCTCCATAATATTAGGTCCATATACTACTAGTGTAGCCCCTTATTATTATTAGTGCAACCCCCTTATTGTATTGTTGTTCCCATGTAGTCCCCATATTGTTATTATTGTGCCCCATAGAAGCCCACTATTTTTATTGTTGTTCCCTTACAATATTATTGTTATGTAGGCTTTGATTATATTGTGACCCCTTAGACTCCTATATATAGAAAGGAGGCCTTGTCATTTTTATCATCCAATAATTATTCATTTGTGTAATGTAAAGGAGGTTTCCCCCTCAAAGAGGCTAATTTTGAAGTTGTCGATCTATCTCTTCTTCTATTTTGTGAGTTGGTTGCATAACATTTAGTGTCGGAGCTTTGGATTCTAGGGTTTCAATGATGCAAATAAGTCATCATGTAATTTTCGCTATAATGTTTTGTCTACAAAGGTTCAAAAGCTAAAAAATTTATCACAAGGAGTCGAAATTCTGATGAACTTCATGTAAAAATTTCAGATCTTGGTTTGTTATATTTTCAGATAAATGATCCAATGAAGTTTTCTGCATGATCCACAATTTTGTCTCAAAGAGGTGGCCTTGGGAAAAGCATCATAACTTTCTCTCTTAGCATCAGATTCAAATTTTGTAAAATTTAACAGAAATAGGACGGAATTTAGTTTGTTTGGTATCGTTTTCAAGGTTGAAGGTCAAAACAGTGACACATGGCATTCTGCACAAGTTCAATCTACTAAACCAATCTATAGTCAGGTCATCGTGGGATATTGAGAATAAATCGTTCTTGAAGAATCCAATCTCAATCAGACTTGTTGGGTTGGAAAGAGAACTCATAGGGATACCACAGGAATAAATTTCAGACCTTGGAGATCCAAAATTACAGAGTTACAACAGATTCAATATCGAGCTCCTATAAAGTGAAAAAAAAAGGTGTGTAGTTTTAAAAATTTCCATAAGTTTTGTTTGAAAAAATAGTTTGAAGTGATTCAAAGGGAATAGTGAAGCATAATTATAATTAATTGATGCCCTAAAGAAAGAAAATGGAAACACCTAATAAGCAACCTCAAAGCTCTACTATGACACATGTAGAAGAGGAAGAAATGCAACATGATATATCAAAATTGTGAGACCAAGTGAAACAAATTTCGCTCTCAAAAAAAGTAACAGAATCTAATATCAATGATATAGAAGAAAAACCGAAAGTAAACATTGAATATTTGAAGAAATATTTGACAAATTTTCTATAAGAAATGCTTCCTAATGGAAAAAAGGTAGTAGAGTAAACTCATGATAAGAACAAACGAAATGTTAATCATGATTTCATAGATTGTAACGTGGGATTGAAGACCCACCATATTCCAAAAATCGATATGAGGAAGTTTGATGGCAAGGATCCCATAACATGGATACTACATATTGAGCAATATTTTGATCTCCATAATGTGCAACACACAAAAAAGGTATGCAGTGCATCTTTATATTTAGAATCCAATCAGCTTGTATGGTATCGATGGCTTTGTTCTCGTAAACCACTTGTCACTTGGTCAATTTTTACGGAGGAAATGATAGCACATTATGAGGATACAAATAAAAACACCTTCTTTAGCCAATTGATGAATCTCAAACAAAAGGGTTCAATGGTAGAGCACATTGAGGACTTCCAAAATTGAATATCAGGGTAAATGATATTCCAAAGCAGCATAGATTCATGTCTTCATAGGGACTTTAAAGGATAACATCCAACATGAGGTTTGCCTTTGGGAACCTGATTCATTGGAGAAGGCATTCAGGGTGGCTAGAAAAGTGGAAATAAAAATTACGACAGCAAGGAAGTCTACCACTCACAAATATAAAAACGAAAGTGTTGCTGCTCCTAGCCTTCCACAGCCTACAAGGTTTAACCACAACAGTTGGAGGAAAAAATAGCAAAAGGGCTTTGTTACAGTTGTGATAACAAATACACTAAAGGTTATAAGTGTGCTGAGAAGAAATTATTTTACAAGATTGTGAAGAGGGGGAAGAAAAGGATCAAGAAACATCCAAAGAAGAGGATATACACCAGAAACCAACCCCAGGAAAAGAAGAAATGAATCCAACCATATCTTGTAATGCGTTGGCAAGAATTACCACTCCTCAAACTGTTAAGATAGAAGTACATATCAAGAAGAAAAAGGTAATAGTATTGATTGATTTGGGTAGTACCCATAATTTTATTCATTGTAAGATAACCAAGGAATTGAATTGCTTCCTATATCCATCACCAGAGCGTCAAGTAATGGTTGAAAATGGAGGAACTATAAATTTCTCTGGAAAGTTTCATGATAGCAAGATATCCATGGGGGAATATGTATTGAATATTCCAATGGGTGGTGTTGATGTTGTATTAGGAGTCCAACGGTTACAATCTTTGGGGACAATAATTTTTTTAGGAAAGAAAGGAATTTGAATTAAGGTGTATCGAAGGGAAACCAATAAATATAATCAACTCTAACGACATGAAAAATCTTCTAAAGAAAGAACAACGAGGCATAATTGCACAGTTATGCTCACTATATGTTTAAAAATCGAAATCGTTTATTTCACCAAATCTCCAAAAAGTCTTGGATAATCATTCCAAGGTATTTGAGATTCCCAAAGGTCTCCCACATATTCATGATCATGATCATGCTATTCATTTGATTCGAGGAAGTGTTCCCCCCAAACATCAAGCCTTACATATATCTGTATGCCCAAAAGAGTGAAATTGAATGTATGGTTGCAAAAATTCTAGAGGCTAGTATAATTCAACCTAGTCAAAGTTTTTTCTTTGCTCCAATAGTATCGGTGCACAAGAAGGATGGATCATGGTGCACGTGTCCGGATTATAGGGACCTCAACAAGATCACTATTAAAGATAAATTTCTCATTCCTGTTATTGATGAATTGTTGGATGAATTACATGGAGAAATTTACTTCACCAAGTTGGATCTTCGTTCAGGATATCATCAAATTAGAATGAAGAATGAAGACATTCCGAAAACATCATTGAAAACTCATGAGGGTCATTATGAATTTTTGGTCATGCCTTTTGGCATTACTAATGCACCTTCAACATTTCAAGATGTGATGAATTATATTTTCAAACCTTTCCTTAGAAAATTTTTGTTAATATTTTTTGATGATATACTAATCAAAAACGTGCTCAAATTGTTGGAGGAGAAACAATTATATGCAAAAACCTCCAAATGTTTCTTTGGAGTACAAGAGGTGGAATATTTGGGTCATATTGTATCTCATGAGGGTGTGGTAGACCCTAACAAAATTAAAGCCAGTAAGGAATGGAAAATCCCCACAACCATAAAGCATCTTCAAGGATTTCTCACGATGACACGGTATTATCACAAGTTTATTAAGAATTGTGGGAGAATATTAGCACCTCTAACATCATTATTGAATAAAAATGCATTTTATTGGAATCCAAAAGAAACTAAGGCATTTGAACATCTTAAAGATGAAATGTGTCAAGAATCGGTCTTAGCTATGCAAGACTTCACAAAAACCTTTATTGTGGAATTTGATGCATTAGGAAATGGAATTGGTGTTGTTGTAATGCAAGAAGGAAGACCCATTCCTTTTGAAATTCCTTCAATCAAAGGAAAGTGTTTACACAAACCTATTTATGAGAAGGAAATGTTGGCAATACTACACGCACTAAAGCAATGGCGACCTTACCTAATGGGAAGACACTTCAAGGTAAAAATAGATCATGACAACCTTAAATACTTTTTGGAACAAATATTATCTTTAGAAGAGCGTCAAAAATGGGTCACAAAGATGTTGGGTTATCAATTTTAAATCATCTACAAAAAAAGGGAAGAAAAATGTTGGTGCAGATGCACTCTCAAGAAAGGATGAGGATGTGGAAGCATTTCTTTGTGCCATTTCTATTATCCAACCAAATTGGATAACCAAAGCAAGGGATGAATGGAAGAATGATGAAGAAGTGTGGACACTCATTCAAAAGTTGCAGCAAGATCCCAGTATATCTAATACATTTAGCTATAAAAATGATTCATTATGGTACAAAGATCGCTTATATATTTGTAATAATTCCCAACTCAAACAAAAGATTATTTTGGAATTCCACACCTATCCCTTAGGAGGGCACTCAATATTTTTAAAAACTTACCACAGGGTCAAGAAGGAATTTTTTTGGAAAAGCCTTAAATCTGATGTTCAAAATTTTGTGGCAGAATGTTTGGTTTTCCAAAAAAATAAAGTTGAGACAATTAAGACCCCAGGTTTGCTAAAACCTTTATCCATTCTAGGTCAACGTGGGGAGGAGGTTTCAATGGATTTTATCACAGGTTTACCCAAGTCCGAAGGAAAGAGTTTCATCATGGTGGTAGTTGATAGACTTACCAAGTATGCACATTTTTGTGAATTATCTCATCCATTTAAAGCCAATATAGTACTACTGCATTTATGGAAACAATTCAAAATCTACATGGAAACCCAAAGATTATTATAAGCGACAGGGATCTCATTTTCATTGGTCATTTTTGGACATAATTGTTTTCTGGTCTGGGTACTCAATTAGATCATATCTCATATTATCATCCTCAATCTAATGGACAAACGGAGATAGTGAACAAATGTTTGGAAGGATATCTTCGTTGCTTTGTATCTGATAAACAAACACAATGGGTCAAGGGGTTACCTATAGCTGAATGGTGGTATAACACTTCCTTCCATACTGCAACAAAAATGACCCCATTTATGGCACTTTACGGATATCATCCACCATCTATCACATCAACTTTAAGAGAAAATTCTAAGGTTCAAGGATAAACTCTTAAAGGATAACCTCACTTTGGCACAAAAACGAATGAAACAACAGGAAGATCAACATCGCAACGAAAGAATTTTTGATGTAGGTGACTAGGTATTTTTACAGTTACAACCATACAAAAAAATGTCCCTCAAGAAAGCTAAGAAGGATAATAAATTATCACCAAAGTATTATGGTCCTTACAAAGTGTTGGCAAAGATTGGTACTATGGCATACAAATTGGAGTTTCCTATATCTTCTTGAGTGCACCCAGTTTTCCATGTTTCTTGCTTAAAGAAGGTTATAGGTGACAAACTCCTAATTCAAACAATATTGTCAGAACTTGACAAGGAAGGAAAAATCATATTGTACCCTGAATCACTCACAAAAACAAGAACCCAACAGCTATGGAATCGATCAATTTCAGAGTATCTCATCAAGTGGAAGAACTTACCAGCTGAAGATTCGACATGGGAGGATAAGAATTTTATACAAAAGCATCCAGAACTACACAAGCATTGAGGACAACAATTTTTTGAAGGAGAGGGCATGTTATGTCCCTATACTACTAGTGTAGCCCCTTATTGTTATTAGTGCAATCCCTTATTGTATTGTTGTGCCCTTACAATATTATTGTTATGTAGGCTCTGATTTTATTGTGACCCCTTAGACTCCTATTTATAGAAAGGAGGTCTTGTCATTTGTATCATCCAAGAATTTTTCATTTGTGTAATGTAAAGGAGTTTTCCCCCTCGAAGAGGCTAATTTTGAAGTTGTTGATCTATCTCTTCTTCTATTTTGTGAGTTGGTTGCATAACACATGAGTAAAATCGTCCATATAAATTTCAACAAAGTAATGAACAAGATCAACAAAAATAATCAATATTGACCTCTAGAAGGTAGTAGGGGCATTACACAAGAAAAAAGGAAGAACCCTATATGAAAATTTCCCCCATGGGCATGTGAAGGTAGCCTTATCTCAGTCTTCAAGACTGATTTGGATCTGATGATACCGGCTGAAACCATCAAAAAATGAAAAGAAATGTTTCCCTGCAAGATTATCTAAAACTTGATCAATAAAAGGTAATGGGAAATTATCTTTCTTAGCAGCCTTATTAAATTCCTTGCAGTCAACACAAACTCTCCATTTCCCATTCTTTTTGGGCACACTAACAAGAGTTTATACGCATTCACTGTCTGAAATAGGATAAATGAATCCTGCATCTAGCAATTCATGTAATTCTTCTTTTAATATGTCCTTAAGGGTAGGGTTCATCCTTCTATGGAGCTGGCACACATGTTTTTGTCCATATTTGATGTATATGGGATGTGTACAAATTAAAGGATGTACCTCTTTCATCTCTTTTTAATCCCAAGCAAAGTCATCAAGGTGTTGCCTTAAGACAGCGAGCAATTGTTCCTCTTGTTTTGTTGAAACGGAAGGACTAATTTTTAGGGTTCTAGATCGGTTGATTTCCACTATTTTGAAGTGGTTTTGATCAAAACCAGCATTGAGTAATTCTTCCCATGGACTATTTTCAGACTACACTAAAGGATCCTCTACTAGTTCATCAATTTGCATGGAAACAAGATATCTGCTTTGTAGAAAATTATCAATAAGAATTTCTCCATCCAGGTGCCTCCTTCCCACAGTGGCTTCGAATGTACAAATTGGGAAGGGTGATGATTGATAGAATTATTTCTCTTCTTCTTCCTTTAACCACATAGGAAAATCATGCTCAACAAGGGGTTGAGCAGGGGGTATAATACAATATGTTTTGTGAGTTACCCATTCTTTATTTTCATGTTCTCAACTCTACAACTAATATAATGACCAAAAGTAGCTAACCAACGTCTCCCTAGGATGAGATCATACCCATAAAACTCAGTCTTAGGTTGGAATACAAGGAAATCAATGGGGTACTCCTAGGAATCAATCGAAACCATCACATCCTCAATGACACCCACAAGTGCGACTATGGATCTGTCTGCAAGTTGCAACACTATTGTGGTGTTTCTTGGGGCTCCATAAAGGTTGAATTTAAGCATGTTTTCCATGTTCATGATATTAATTGCAATCCCTAGATCAATGAGTGCATTGGAGACAAGAATATTTTTAATATTACGTCCACTACCGGGCTACCAGGATCCAAATATTTTAGGGATATGATCTTCACAAACATTAGATTAGCTAATTGCCCAACAACATTGATAGTGGGGGAATATCTCCTCTTCCTTATTGGCCTACTGAAACACTCTTCCTAGATGAATTTTTTATATATGGGAACATCTTTGATGGCCCGGAGAAGAGGGATTTTAACACAGAGATTTTTCATTTCTCCAAGAAGTTCATCCTCTTTTGGGGTGTGTGGTTTTGGATGGAGCAACCTTTTAGGATAGGGAGGTGGCTTAGCTTGAGAAGTACTTTGTTCCTTCTCTTCTTCAATATCATTTGCTGGAAAAGGTTGGTGAGCATCTAGAAGTACCTTCCTGAACCCGAGGTTGATTTCTTGGATTTCCACAACATAGGTAGGATAGGAAGTTGCCCCACTATAGATTTATTGGGCTTACTTGTTGTTTGAGTTTAGAATAGTTTGAGTAGGAATATGGGGTTGCTTTGATGGATTTTTTTATGTATCTATGGTTTAGGAGGAGGCATTAAGGTAAGTGGTTGGGTTTCCTAAGGTCTCTATCCTTGTGAGTGATTACCCCATTAAGGAGGTTGAGACATATATGATTGGAAAGGTTGAATGACATGTTGAGGAGGAGGATAGGACCACGGTGAAGGCATAGACCATAGTGAGTTTTTTGGAGGATACCAAGACTAAAAAGGTGGATTATGACTTGAATTGAAAGGAGGATAGTGTATACCAAGTATACCTTTCTAATATGATCGAGGGCCTTGTGGCCTCCTTTGATTGACAAAGAAAAGCTCCTCTAAGCCACATATTGTTCCTTGATACACTGCTTTTAGACCTCGAAGATATGGAAATTTATCAGTTGCATGATTTTCCTCACACACATAGCATATATCTATTACATTCAACGGACACTCATGTCTAGGGTGTCTTTTGGTGCATCTAGTGAAAAATATGGCTAATGCCCTTTTTTCCTCTTCTTATTTCTTCTTGATTTGCATGGTGTCCATTTGAAAGGAAAAATTATGTAAAGTTTCACTTTTAAAGTCCTCTAACATACTCCCTATTTCATTTTTGATGGTTTAGGTAGAAGGTGAAGAACTTACAAAACCTTTGCTAGATCTAACTCTTTTCCTTGCAGCCCTAGAGTGGTTATTGAACATTTCCTTAATTTCCTCATAATTGAGTTGGTATATGCCTCCATTAGACATGCTGAGGGTCTCCATCAACTCTTCACTATCACCTCGGAGTAATACTAGCTTCATTGACTCTGGATCAATGGTGCAATTAGCCTTCTATAGCTCAACTAAAATCTTTCCTCATAGTCCTCTAGGGACTCATCTAGTCCTTGAGTCATTCTGAATATTTATTCTTTTGTATCCCTTGATCTGCAATAATATTTGTACTTTAGGTTAAATTCGTGTTTCATTTGAGCCCAAGTAGTGATAATGCCTCCTTCCAAACTCATGAACCAGCATAGGGCTGCATCCTTGAGGGTGGAAGGAAATCATTTTAGTTTTTACCCATCAAAGGTTTAATCATATGTCCTACATACAACAACCAATTCAAGCATGAAAGTATCTAGACCTTCAGAAGAAAATCCATGAAAATGTGGAAGGGACGTGGGGCTAATGTTCGTCGCTCTATCCTCCACATTTGTCTCCCCAATTAGAAAGAAATCAGGTTGCATGTTTCTATCCATTCCTTCAATGGGTGATGGAGGTTCTTCCTCCCCTATAGTTTCCTAAAAAAAATTGGTTACTCGCCCAAAAGGTTCTCCAAATCCTATGAGGTCAAAGGAGGAGGTCCATAGTCTCCAAAAAGAGAAGGTTGACTACTTATAAAGGTTGGAGCTTTAGGCAAAAATTTCCCTGAGTTGTCCCTAGCTCTACGAGGCATGAAATGAATGTTTTTTTTAATCAAATTGAAATACTGATGAAATTTTATTTGTTTTTTTTAGGAAATGGAATGGAAAAGAAAGCAACTATAAATCAGAAATAAATACCTATGTCGACACCTCCCTGACAATGACACCAAAAAGTGATTAGTCTCAGTATTACAACAAGAATGTTGCAACTCAAGGGGATACCAACTTCAATTTATCAATCTGGAGTTCATACAAACTTAAGAGGTGACATTATTATATGCACAGTAACCAATATTTCAATTTTCTACCTAGGCTTCTCTTAAGCAATGAATTAAACTGAAATTTGCAAAATTCCCTGGAAGGAAACTACTGGACTTAAATTTGCAAGGAAAGAGGCAATTGAAACTTTACTTGCCCTATTTCATCAAGGAAACTCTAATATATTTTGCAGGAAAATAAATGTTGGAAAAGAAAACCAAAATTCTATTTTGCAGAAATTAAATGACAAAAATGTAAACTTAAACTAGTTGCATGGACACACATGCAAGAAAACAAAGCTATATTGTTTCGTTTGGTGAGCCTTGGTTTTTCACTAAGAGTGCTACAACTCCCAAGGGCTCCTCAACTCTACTTATCAACCCAGAGTTCATACAAAATTCGAGGTGATAGTGTTATATGCACATTAGATGGGATTCTACTCATGCCACCCTCAACTAGGACGTCTGATCAATAGTGATCCAAGATCATTCCTCCTACTAAATTAGAATGAAAGCTAGCTAATGAATATGCAATTTAGAAGCTACCTCTAACTATGAAAAGTAAAATTCTATAAATTCAACTTGCAAATTCTATTGAAACAATTCATGAAAAGACAAGAGCTAAACTACTTGCAGAAAGGAAACTACATTATCTTGCAACATTCATCAAGTTATCAAATCTACTTGAAGAAAGGAAGATAATATCTCTTGCATAACATACAAAAATGTAATTCAATATTCTATTTACCATCTAACTAGCTCACACTTGCATGTAATTCAATATTCTATTTGTGCCAAATCTGTGATAATAAAACTAACATTATTTTGTTTTTGCAGTGAGGGAAAAGAAGGGTTTGGAGTGGCCTAGGAGTTTCCCTTGATCATGAAATCATAGTGGGGGTCAACATCCTCTGAAAATAAGTCCAAGTAGTAGTAAGGATAAAAACTTGTGGAAGAAAGAGGTCCTACAGGTGTGCTACAGAAGGCTTCTACAAGAGCCTTGTATTGCTACAGGAGGGCTTCCAAGAAGGTTTGATAGGGGAAAATGATGGTTTAAGGGTATGGAAAGGTGCATGGAAGTTGAGGTATATGAGTGAAGTGTGGTTGAATCCCCTAGCCAAACTCAAAGCCTCTTGAAGGCCTATTTTTCACTAGGAGGGATGCTATCGGTGACCCTTGGAAAATGATCTCATGAAACAGAATTTTTGGGATAGAATTTGGGGTTAACAAGAGAAGGTGAGGTATTCCAATATGGAGGTGGTGAAGGTGCCCTTCTCTATAGATTCAAACAGCCTTGCAATCATTACATGCATACATCCATTTGTTATTTGACAATATGAAACAATTAGTAGTGCAAAAGATGAGTTGAATTTAAATGTTATCTAATCTATGCCAAAACTATGATCTAATCAATAAACCAACTCCTAAACTACAAGAAGCACATGAAAAATAAGATGAATAAACAAATCTTCTTCCAATAAATCATAAACATAATACTTTTGGGTTGTGGTTGTAAATCCTTTTATTCATGCTCCCATGAGAGAGATGAGGTACAGGTTGCAATCACAGATTTTGATGGGTTATTCTCTACTAAAATGCAAGAAACTAAGAAGTACTGTTAAACTAAAAGATATAAAAATACACAAGAGATGTCTAAGCCACTAGGTTGGGCCCAAACCTAGGAGCCTCATCTCTTTGGAACTAACTCAGTGATGAATCAACAAGCAACTTCTCATGATCATTGAATCAAAGTCTAATACATTAAATAACAGTCAAAATAACCGTGCCAAGTTCTTAAGCTCAATAGCTACCTATCTGAAAACAAAACTCAAATCCTAATGAGCTCTTCTACATGCTTATTTATACAAGAGGGTAGCTACTAGAAGCTCCCTAGAAAATAGGAATATTTTTCTCCTACAACTCGAGAATGGTGGATCTTGTTCCTCATTACTTTCACTTGCTTGGCTACCAATGACCTTGAGCTGATGAGAGAGAGTGTGTTGTGATATTGGGCTGATTGAGGGAGTTAAAGAGGTGGACAACCCCCTAGATTCTCTCCTTGTTGTCTACTCCAAGCCCCTGCATAGAAATCATCTCAAAAATTGCTCCATTTCCTGCAATTAAACCATATTAGGCCACATGACATGACAAACATATTTTATCCTTCTCACTAAGCATAATATAACAAAAAATGTAAATAAATGTGAGAAAGAGATAGTTCTAAAGTTGGAGGATGGCATCATGACCCTTATAATGTACCTATTGATGAGCCTCATCATCACCCCCCTACTGAAATTTTTGCTCATCCTCTGAGAAACTCAGTCATCCATGTGCATCTCTCTCATGGCCCTAGTGGCCTCCCTAACATCCCAAGGCACTTCAAATGGAGTGCCTTCCTTGGGATAGACACCTACATTCTTCTCTATTTTTGTCCACTCCTTGTGCTCTCCTACTTCATATCTTCCTTCATGTAATCCTAGCAGCAAGGGTGGGCTGGGCTTGAGCACTATCCACCCGACTTTCATCCTTTGCATGATCTTCTTGTATAATGGTGTTCTCTCCAAGGTATTCCTTAGCCTTTCAAGAGATTGATATTCTTTGATATGTGGGTTGTGGGGTAAGGCATGCCATCTCCTCTGGCAAGCTCGTAGACTTCCTATTCCCAACAACCTGAATGTGTCTTCAAAGTTCAGGATGGCGTGTTCTTGATTGACAAGGTATTTAGGTGCTAAATCAGAATCATTGGAGATGATACATGATGGGCTAGGTGTTGGTGTTTTCCCTCTCTTACTTTTTGACTCATTTTCCTGATGGACTGCAGGAGGAAAGTATGGCGCACTAAGTCTTTGAGCAAGAGGCAATTCTACCTTGAATACGAGTTCATGAAGTAATCTAAAGTGGTAAGCATATACCACACTCATTCTTCCCTCACAGGATATGTACTTCAGAATATGGTAGGCCACCTCATCCCAAGGATAAGGTAAGATTTCTCTCCTAACTCCATTATTGTCCTCAATAGGATTTTCTTTGGCAATGAAGAAATCATTTTTAGTAGTGACATTGATGGCTCTATCTTCTCTTATCCACTTGATCGCTATAGGTAGGGTTGTTACTCTTCTAATTATTTCAAGTTTGAGAGAGATATCCAACCCCCTCACAACAATGGTGGCACTTTCATTTGTTTGGTAATTTAGAGCCATGGAAAATTCAAGGGAAAGGTCATCATCATACCCTTCCAATAACTCGAAGAATCCTAGCCATTGGTGTCTTCTAAAAATGTCTACCACAGGAGTGTGTAGGTGGATTCTCTTAGCATCTGAGGGCTTCCTCCTGTTGAATCCTCCCCCCATCTCTTCTTTATGTCCTTAATTAAGTGAGGGGTATATGCTTCTTCTATAGCTTCAGTGTCTAATTTAGTGGCACCAGTGAGTCAAAAACTCCTTGTCAATAACAATTGCCTATGTTTCAATCACTATACTTCTTAAAAAGACCTTTTAACTGTACAATTATATTGCCACTATATGTAGAAATTAAGTAGAATCTGCATGAAATTTGATAGATGGATGAAGGAGATGGCGACACTTAATTTTTATCAAGTAGGCTTGGACGAATATGGTAATTTGGGGATAAATTTGAACCTTTGTGGCCCTTTTTGACCTTCTCAATCTTCCTATAGCAGTCTCTCGACCCTCCTGTAGCAATTATAAGTCTGCTTGTAGCTCCTTCCTGTTGCAATGGCAGAAGGTTAAAATATCCTTTGTGGCACACTATGCTTGTCCTCTCCCTAACTATTTTTTAAATGAGAGAGTATGCAAAATAAACCGAACCCAAGTACATAATATACCATTTTTGAGTTGAGGCTTGCAGCACTGTGGTGACCTGGAAATCACATGGGATTTCCTCTTTTGGACCATTTTCCCCACTCTGAGTAGTCATTTCTCCTTCCCTTGTAATAACCACTCATTATTTGTGATCCCAACTTGGTCGATGTGAAATATCCACGTTGCATGAGTGCTAACCATCACTTTTAGTTCACTAGATGAGGGTGGCCAAGTTAACTGGCCACCTCCTACTTATTAAAACACCCCTTCTTGACATTTATACATTTTCGTTATTCACACATAGGGAGGAGGTAAGAGTTTTCCATACCTGTGTCTACCTCATGATCAAACTATTGCAAGGATTTGCATGCTAGAGTTTGACCATATCATTGGCATCAAGGGAGTTAACTTACTAACTTATTTTCTATGCATATCTTCATTTCTCTTCGTGATGCTTGATTATTGTGTTTGTTGTGTGTGTAAGTACCTTGTTAATGTCCAAGTTGTTGTTGTTGGGGAAATTCTTCTTAGGAGTGATATGACCTCTTCAGAGTTGTCTCATAAGGTTCCATCATCCCCTATGATGAGAAAAACAAGGCTTTATGTGATGTGTGCACAGACTGCTACAGGAGGAGGGTTCTTCCTATAGCAACCCTTTTCTTTTCCTTTGGGGTCTTCAATCTACATGATGGTGATGAGGGAAATTGTAAGAAGTCCTGAAGATAGTACTAGGATCATGAGAGAGTAGTGTAGACACTTTTAAAAATGGAAATGATGGCTTCTGTGTTTTTGTTTTTGTTTTTATTTTTATTTTTATTTTTATTTTAAGAGGTAGGACAAAGTGGAGAATTTGAGTGAATTTGTTTGTGAAATGAGATGGATGAGTGATGGATGGATGATGTAAAGTAATGGGGGAACCTTCTTAATCATTTTTAAAGTTGTAAGTTTCATGTTCGGCTACCCTCTTCCTCAAATTTCCCTCCTGTAGCTTTTCAGAACCCTCCTGTAGCACCACACGACCTTCTTGTAGCAATACAGGTCCTTCTTGTAGCATCATAGAGAGGAGGTAAAACTTGAAGTTCGGGCTAATGACATGGTGGAGAGAGGTGATCATATGAGTGGAGATGATGGATAGGAAGTGGATGGATGGAAGAATGAAGGAAATCTTGAAAATTTTGGCTCTGTAGCCATGAAAGTTTCCACTGTGTATAATCCTGGAAAATGAAAAAAAAATCAACAGGCATGGTATAAACTATTTCCTTGTGTTTTTTTTCTTTTGATTTTTTTTTTAGACAATTAGGTTGCCTCTTGTTGTTGGGAAAAGTATCCATTCGGAATGCCCCTATCCCACTCTAAGGTGTGATAGTGCCTTAGCAACAAACAAGGAAAACTACTTGAATATTTCTTCTTTATGAAATGTAAATGAGGAGAAAGGATGTAACTAACCTGTGTCTTTCGCTAGTTTGTTGATCCAATCACTCCTCTCTTCAATAGCTCCCAGCTCCCTGCTCCCTTACCGGCCCAGCTTCACCGAATTCCTGCAAGATCACAAGAGAGAGAAACTACACGAAGATATAGATATACATTCATAAAAAGCTCAGGATCAGATTAAGCTAAACATGCAAATATAACAGAAAATCATCGATACACAGCATGTAGGAGAAACTCAAATAGTTTATTGATAGAATAAGAAAGTCCAAGAGGAGATACAACCAAGTGAGTTCCGAACCAGCATCTACCTCCCAGCAAAGGAATCCCTTCCTCTCCTCCAAAAAAGCATAAACCACCCAATGTACTAATCTCAATCTCAAACCAACAGCAATTCTCTGCAAAGTACAAAATTCCAGCCTCTGGATCTCTGGGATGAGGGATCCATATATAGATGTAAGTAGAGAGGATGAGTCAGATTATGTTTTGACTTGTGGCTTCTCTCTGTCAGTTCTTGCTTCCACTTGGAGACTGAGAGCCTCTTACTCATCACTTGGTCGAACTCAGTGAGGCAAGTGTCATTGGAGAAGATTCTGGAAGCTTCCATGGTCTTTCCACCTCGTTGAATGACTCTGCCACTTGTCCTTTCCCGCTCAACGCACCTGGGTAGTGCATTCAAATGCGTTGCAACGCACCTAGACAGTGTACTGGGGTGCTTTGCAACGCAGGCAGCTAGTGGAGCACTTGAATTGATCCTGAATTGACTGTTTCTAAGTGGTTTTTGGTGGAGAACTTCTCGGAGAAGCTGTCATTGGTTGACCTTGTTCCTTTAGGAGCTGTAACAACATCTTTAGGGACTTTGGATCCCTTGAATTATGGACATTTCATGCTTATAGCTGTAAGGCACAAAAATGTCTATAACAGCTGCCCCCTAAAGTATGAGGTCGTTTATCGGGTGAAATGCTTTATTAGGAGAATCCGAAGTTCATCCAATGCTAGGAGGAGACCTGTAATAAGATACAATACAATACATTATTTTTCATACTGTTTTCATGATCTAGCTGAGGCGGGCATTCCCATGCTTAGCTTTATAAATTCATTTTTATGTACATAGGACAGACAATCATCTGATGGTAGACTGATGATTCTGATGAAATCATCATCCTTTTGGTAGGATGATTATCTGTTCTGCAATGTTGTACATGTCAATGTCTTTATTTTTCCTGAATATATATCACAGCCCGGATGGATGAAACTAGATCCGGGGTCTTCAATCTCATTCGATCTTCACTCTAAGTACAAGTCGATCCATGTGAGAAATGTTTTGAAGTCGAACATGGAAAGACATCGCTTGATTACCAGTCAATGACGTAAACGGTTAACAAGCGCGAGAGGAATCACCGATAATGATAATGACCCTCAAGTACTGCAGTACAATCCACGTGGTGTGAATAAAGGACTTGGCGTCGAACACCATGCAAAATCTTTCGGTCGAAGGTCATTAATGTATACCTGTCGCCGGAAGTAAGAAACTTGCCATTGAGGCATGCAAGCTTCAAAGTACTGAAGGGGGTGTTCCTAGATCAACTTCTTGGATAATGAGCTGATGTCGACAAGAAGCAATCCGTCAAAGGAGGGCCTTAATGAATCCCACATCGATGACACAGAACGGAGCAAATGATTTTGATGTAGGTGAAAACGATCTGATGATATATGGTTCAGGGTGGCGGTCATGAAAGGATGAAGTATAATATATGGTAGTGGATGGGATACGGTTGACTTCTCTGGATGACTTCTCTTGAACATATCGGCGACACTTGTGTGATGGATTGGTAGCATTTACCCCAAAGGTGGATGGTATGGCGAGACCATGGTGATGTGACCGGTGAATGAAACAACCCAACCCGACTCAGGCACGGAGTGGAAGTGTCATGTTCAAGAGCGACTTGCTACCAATAAAGGTTCTTTGAGTTTCTTCCCAATTTTTCCCCAGTCATTGTTGACCAGTACCTCTTTATTTTTGTCAAGCTTGAGGAGGATAACATATGCTTGTTCTATAATTTTCCCTTCGGGCAAACCCATCGCTATGTTTTAACGAGCCTAGCGATAGTGAAACTCATTCTCGTCTAAAGACAAGTTTGTCGCTATTAATCTTTTTAACGAGTCTAACGACAAATATAACTCGGTCCTTTTCATTTTTAGAGAGTCTGAAAAGGTACGTAAAGTTAACTCCGAAAGTCCTTTTTCGTCATCTAATCCCTTAAGTCTGAAAAAGTATAAAACAATACAGAAGGGATGAATTTTCGATAGTTTTAACGAGCCGAACAAAACAAGCGCTCGATATTTTTGTGCAATAATCCCTCAGGTCCAAAAAGATTAAAATCTAGAGGAGGGATAGCTCTTCCGGTCGCTTTAACGAGCTGGAAGGCCAAAACTCAAAAATCTTTTCATATTTTACGAGTCAAATGAAAAGAGCTTAAAGAAGACTCGTCTTTTGAGGAACGAGTGATAAAATGGGTAGCAGCTGATTCCAAGTAAGGGTTGGAATTTTCCAAGCATGACAGTGTCACAAGGATGGCTAGTGAAATCACTCTTCGCAACTGTTCCTCAAAATGGGTAAGCAATCATATGGAGGTGAATGATCGGCCAATGGAAAAGTGGAGGTGACGGTGCAAACACGACCAAGGCTTTAATGGCTGATAATGCTACATTCACGGTGGTTATTTACCAGAGGATAGTTCATTTTTTAACGAGCTTAAACACGGGTTGGAACACTTGCTCAATCTTATGTTTATTTTTTAACGAGCATGAACTATGTGCTAAAACTACTCGATAACATGGTCTTGTTTTGATTTTTTACCATAAATAGCTTTGCCCTTTTTTTAAAGATAGTACTGTACCTTCAATTGCTGCATCAAACTAGTTAGAAATGGACAACATTTTCTTGAAGATGAGATTAAAATGCTAATATTTTACTTTGAACTACGTAAAAAAGCAATTAAAAAGTGTTTTTACCTCTCATTTTACCATTTCATTTGAACTTGGTTTTTTGGAGCTTTGGAGGTGAGTCTTCCCCCTTGATTTTCATCAGCTGATTTCAGGAGATTCTGTGGACGATTCTCGGCGCTGTATGGACCAAGTAGGAGCTAAACCTGAGCTCTTTCATTTCATGGTTTCTTTTCTGTATTTTGTGCTTCAGTCCCTGCTTTTCTGAGCCCCTGGGGTTTGATGGGAGAATTCTGCCATCAACGCACCCTAGGCCTATCGAAACCTGCGCTGAAAGTGAGTCATCATGAAGGTGACTTGACATTCAACACACCCATAACACATGTGTAGGTGCGTTGGGCGCAGAAAGGAAAGCTGTTGCACAGTTTTCAGAGAAATTTTTCCCTGTTTCTCATCAAAATTAGGATTTAATCTCCTCTCTTGTTTGTTTTTGCAGAGATATTGGATCAAAATGACCCTTACATGGTGAGAATGAGAACATGAAGAAGAGGACATGATTTCCCTACATGATCCTGTTACAGTGAATGCGCTGCGGAACTGTGGTTTGCTGAAGTTCTTTTGCATCTCTAGCATGAGACAGCAGATCAACCTACTACAGTATTTGCTTGATGCTTGGGATCCCATCAACCAAGTTTTCCAGATTAGGGGCAAATCCATCCCCTTGACTACAGTAGACATTTACTTCTTGACTGGCTTGTCGTGGCGGGGTGCCCTCATTTCTTTGTCAGGTTCGGCTCGAGGGAGTGACTCTATGAGAGATTATGTCTGCCAGTATTGCAGGGAAGGATCTCAGCCGAGTAAATACGGCAAGATCATCATCTGAGACGTCGCTGACAGGTCCCTCAGGTCTATCCTGTTCACTTTTGGTAGGATGGCCGGGAGTGCATCTCTTCATGTAGCTAACAGGTCCTATATGCAGCATGCCTTGGAGTGTCTCCAACCGAAAATATTCAACTAGTGTGATGCAGTACTTCTTGTGATGAAGAGTCAGTTGACCAAGATAAAGGACGGGAGGTTGAAGAACTTTGGGTTCGGTTCTATTTTGACCGCCTTTGCCTTGGAGAAGATACCACTGATGCAGCCGCAGTACATTGCACTCGACATACCTCCTCCTACTGAACCATGCATGCAGAGATGGGTTGACCACATGTCTAGGCATGCTGGTCAGTCTCAGATTTCGTTTTCCGATACCTTCTTCAGGTGGTTTGATTGGCAGGAGATGGCTTATGCTGAGTATCCATATGTTGGCATGGATTTCCGGGGTGATCCGGATTTAGTACTACCGGATGGCGAGCAATGGGGCGCTATTGGTAAAATCTTTGACCATATCATTGTTTACTGTTTTTATTTATAATGTCCTTGTGCTCTCTTGTGTACATGCAGATGTTGGTCTTGTTCATCCAGTAGTTCGTTTGAGAGTGCCAGCCACTGCCCCAGCAGGAGAGGCTGCTGGGAGGGTTATTCTCCGTGACCTTGATGTGGCCGAGACTCTCATAGTTGTGCAGGAGCAGGTTGAGAGCCTTACTCTTGGTATTCCCGATGTGAGGATCGACGAGCTACCTTTGCAGTTACAGTGGCATACTACTGGTGTGCCTAGACGATGGACTCGTCTCTTACGCATGATTGCACAGGCTGTGACTTGCTATCACGAGCATCATTAGACTACGATGCCCCCTAGCATTTTGAGTTTTTGGGTCATATGACCGATTTTGTCTTGGTTACAGAACTTTATATGTAAACCATAAACAGCTATATATATATTTTGATTTTCGGGTTTTATTCTGGTTGAGCTATATGATCCACATGTAAAACATTGATGATATGTTTCTTTTTATAAATGTCGCAAATGTCTATCTAACACATAGTTCGCTAATGAGTCGGTTAATGTGTTTAAGTTTTTGGAAATATGTTGGTATTGAATCAAATCAAATTGTCTTTCCAAAATCTTAACCCTTAGGAACATGCGATAAATAGCTGGATTTCGGACGGAATATATACCATTGAGTTGTAGTATTACGAGTTGTGAGTCTAGCCTGACGATTAGTCGGCGTATACCATGGGTGATGGCATCAGAGAGAAGTTCTATCAACGCGCTATACTCAGCGATGTTATTCGTTGATTGACCGATACATACACCTCTGAAACTTACTAACTCGCCGCTTGGATCAAAAATGGCCCAGGCTGCGGAGGGCAGGTTCCGCGAACTACGACTCGCTTCGTCGGCATATCCAACACATGTCTCCAAAAGGTTCGACATCTGCAATCAATGTAAAAAGGTGGATTACTCGACCAAAACGAACACTTTAGTGAAAACAAAATACAACAAAAGCATATTGGTTACTATTTAAGCATAGTAACGCTTGAGGTACAACCCATTACGAGGTTGCGCCAGTGGAATTCCGTCATAATCCATTAACTCGTAGGCTCCTTTTTCTAACACTCGTTTAACAATATAGGGGCCCACCCATAAAGAATTAAATTTACCTGCTCCCAATTTATCGGATTCTTGGTCGTAAAGCAAGACCAAGTTGCCTTCTAAGAAGACACGGGGTTTGACATTTTTGTCGAACTGCGCCTTGACTCGTTTCTTATGGGCTTCGTTATCCAAAGCGGCATCACGACGGGTTTCATCCAATTGGATTAATTCCAAGAAACGGGCCTCTTCTTCTGAAGTTCCGGGGAGGAGATCAATTGCGAGTTTAAGAGACGAGATTTCACACTGGACTGGTAAGACTGCTTTCAGGCCATATACCAGTTGGAAGGGTGTGAACCCGGTTGCGTTCCTTACCGATGTTCAGTAAGCCCACAAGGCTGAGTACAGGATTAGGTGCCACCTTCTTTTGTGAACTCCGATCATCCTTTGTAACATACGCTTCAGGACTTTGTTGATCGCTTCAACTTGTCCGTTGGCTTGCAGATAATACGGAGTAGAGCTGTCGTGAGACAATCCTAGCTTGGCAGCTAATTCAAGCATCATGTGATTGCGAAAATGCGAACCATGATCCGTGCCTATAGCCTGTGGTACGCCGAATCTGGCGACTACATGATTGGAAAAGAAAAGGGCAGTTGTTTCACCAGTGTTATCTAATGTAGGCATCGCCTCGGCCCATTTGGTAAAATAGTCAACTGCGACTATGATATACCCATGCCCCCCAGTCGAGGTGGGGTTACATGTCATGAAATCGATGCCCCATTTGGCGAATGGCCCAATAGCAACTATTGGCGTTAGAGGTGCAGGTGGTCTTCTAGTTTTGTTATCAAAAATTTGACAAGCATGGCAACTTCTGACTGCGGTTATGCAATCCTTGAACATTGTTGGCCAGAAGTATCATGCTCGTAAGATTTTTTGTGTTGTAGCATAACCAGATTGATGCCCCCCACAAGCTCCTGAATGACACTCATTCAGGGCTTTCTCGGCCTCCTCATGGGTGAGGCACCTTCTCAGAACTGTATCGATACCACGACGGTAAAGTGTATCACCGACGATCATGTAGTCTTTTGCTTGGTATCGTATACGTTTCTTTTCAGAGTGAGAGGTGTTAGGCCTAAACTTTTGGGTTTGGAGATAAATTATTATATCTCCATACCACTCATTGCTTGTGGATATCAGAAACAAATTCTCGTCCACGATTGATTCTTCGGATGTTTCATCGTTGGACGACGATGGGAGATCGCATAATAATTCTGCAAAAACTAGAGCTTTCTTTGATTTGGATTTTACAAATTCCAAATCAAACTCTTGAAGGATTGCTATCCATTTTGAATATTTTCCCCCCAGCAACTGTCGCGACAATATATAAGTCATGGGGTTGCAATCAGACAAAATGGTAGTTTTCCGAAAGAGGACATAGTGTCGAAACCTTTGTATCGCTTGAACAGCTGCAAGCGCTAGTTTTTCAACATAAGAATATTTACTTTCTGTATCATTTAAGTTTTTACTTAAATAATATATAGGGTGTTCAATTCCATTGACTTCTTGAACTAAAACCATTGCGATGGTCGTATCTGCTGCAGCCAGATACCGGTTAAAATCTCTTTGATAATCGGGGGCGTACATTAATGATGCTTTCATTAAGGAATCTTTTAAAGCATCAAAGGAAGTTTGCGCAACCTGATCCCAGACGAAGGGTACCTCCTTTTTCAAAAGACGTGTATAACCTTTAGCAAGTTCGGCGTAATTTGGAATGAACCTCCTCAGAAAGTTTGCTTTCCCTTGGAGTTTCTGAATCTGAAGCGAATTTGAAGGTGGAGGCAAATTTATGATTGCCTGTACCTTGCACGAGTCGAGACGAATCCCATCCTTAGAGACTACAAATCCAAGTAAACGACCACAACTGACACAAAATACACATTTGTGTGGATTGAGTCGTATCTTGTAGTGTCGGCAACGTAGAAATATCGCTCTTAAATGTTGCGGATGATCAGTCCGCTTTTGCGAATGAGCCGGAAGGTCGTCGAGGTATGGTTGAATGATGTTCTTGATGTCATGGAAGGCATAATTCATTGCCCTCTGAAACGTCGCCCCTGCGTTCTTTAAACCAAAGGGTAATTTTTGATATGTGAATGTGCCCCACGGACAAATGAATGCAGTCTTTGACTGGTCCTGTGGGCAGATATTTATTTGATTATACCCATAAAATCCATCCATGAATGAAAATATTTCGCATCCGGCGCATTCGTCAATTATCTGGTCGATGAAGGGTGTAGGGTAGTTGTCTTTCGGACAAGCTTGATTTACATCCCTATAATCGACACACACTCTAATTTTCCCTTGTTTCTTCATAACAGGGACAATATTCGATACCCAATCGATTAGAGGAACCGGGTAGATGAAACCAGCATGGAGAAGTTTTTCAACTTCTGCCTTAATTGCAGCGGCTTTCTTGGGGTGCACCTGCCTGAGCCGTTGTCTTACTGGTTTGACATCTGGATACATCTTAATTTCGTGTTCAACGATACTCGAGTCGATGCCTGGCATTTCACTATATGACCAAGCAAAGACATCTCTGAATTCGCGAAAAAGAGCGTTATATATTTCCAGTTCTGAAGGAGAACAACTTTTGCCAACATAAATATTCTCTACAACATTTGTTTTAGTCGAGATATTTATGGCTATAGTCTCTTCAATGTTGGATAAGTTTTGCTCGGAATCCACCGTATTTACAGTATTTGAAAGGAATTCAAAAACTGAAGGATGATAAAGGTCATCTTGAGTATCTTCTTCATAATCCGGAAGAAGGGAATGATGGTGGCAATCATTCCACGGTGCCCCTTCAATCAAGATTGATTGTACAATTCCTTTGTCGGTTCCATGCACTCACGACCAAGGATCTGAAGGGGTACCATATTCTCTAGACCTATCTACCCAAACGCTTGACGAGCGTTGATTTGGGTTTGCCTCCCATGCTAGAAACATTGACTGCTACAATATTTCTATTGGGCTTGGGGGGAAAACCATTGCATGATCCATGTTGATATCGTTTTCTGAAATCTTTGTGGAAGATATCATATTGCAGGTTCCTATCGGCGCTACTTCCGCCAGATTGATTTGAGGTGGAAGAGAGAAAGTTCCCATTAATATAGGATCTTTTAGTATGCCTACTCCGATATTCTGAAGTGAATGGGGGCTTCCATGGATCATGGGAATGCTTCCTGTAACTTGAGAACCATTAGGGAGGAAGTTTTGTTGATCGACGATTGTAATCCCTCCTTGAAAGGGAAATGCAATCTTTCTAAAATAGGTCGACACAATAGCTGCCATGGCATATATCCATGGTCTTCCTAGTAGGATGTTGTAATCAAGATTTCCATCGATGACTTCAACATCTATTTCTACTGTTTTTCCCCCTAGTTCAACCTTCAAGTTATTTAGGATACCATATGGGGTATATGACCTTCCGCCGAATGCTTTTAATGTCGTCGAAGATCGCGACAAGGTTGGAGATCCTAAAGTTTTCCAGCAACTCATCGACATAATACATGTAGATGCCCCCTCATCAATAATTGTTCGATGAACAATTTTGTTGAGGGCTTTCACCTGAATAAGGAAAGCTAGTTGAGCTGGTAACTGAGGATCGTATCCTTTGTGGTCGAAGGATACAAGATTGGAATCCTTAGGATCAACCCCACCAATGGCTGATAACAAAGCCTGCCTTTGGGATGGGCAATTTTGTAGCACCTCAAGAGTCGACATAGCGGATGGCGATTAGGCCAAATCTTCCACTATGTTATAATGTTGTGCCGCTCTAGCGCGGGGATTAAACGTCGACATCTGTACTACTCCCTTCGGCAGTTTTATTGTTAATTCAGGGATGATGGGTGGTACAACTTCTGTCGAAGTTGTTGTCGAACTACTTGGTTGATCTTTATCCTTGTCGTTCGACAGCTGCGGATTCCCGTAATCTTTGTTCCTTGTCGAAATCAAAGCATCATTTTGCTATTTTGAAACCGACAACATTAGCACTTGAGACGGGGAAGCATTTCCACTATCAACCAGATTTGTTCCTGGATTTGGGAACGGATCAGTTAACACGGCTTTGGTTTTCGAACTTTTAAAGAATTTCTTAAGCTCAGCTCTGTGTGGACAATCTGCGGTCCAGTGATCCCCATCACATATATAGCATGGATTTTTTGGTTTCCTATTTCCAGGAGGGTCTGAAGAAGTTTTTTCAGGAGATGACTCACCCTGTTTCTTCTTCTTCCCTTTGTTTTGCTTCTTCTTACTTCCTGGTTGTTTGGTTTCTTTGCCCTTATCTGTCGATACCGCATTTACTTCCGAAGCAAGAATTTCGTCTTTTGCATTTTGATCTGAAATCTTACGGGCTTTCTTGGACGAAGCCTTTGTCGATTTCGTGTTTGTAGTGCCAATCACGCCATCTCCGGCATGAGAGTCATTGTTTGATTTAGGAGGAGGAGGAATTGAGAATTCCAGTCTAGGGGCGTCAAGTATTTTGTCGTAGAGCGTGCCAGACTGAGTATAGACCAAGTCTAGATATTGTTCACGAGCGATGACTTGCTCTTCCGTTACGACTCCCCCCTTTACCACATCTTCCGTTATAGCAGGAAGTAACGACTTGATAAACCATTCAGCTAATAGCTGATCGAGAATGTACGTTTTTACCATCCTACGACGACGTCGCCACTCATGTATATGATCAGATATGTGAGTGGCGACTGTCTGTTTGAAGTTGGTTAGGATTTCCGTTCCCGTTTCATACCTTATCGGTAATTGAAAATGGGTTAAGAAAGTCGTGGCTAAGGTACTGAAGTTGTCGAACGAAGCTCTAGGAAATTCAATATACCATTTTGCCGCTGGACCCCTTAACGTCCTCTGAAAAAGGCGAAGCCTTATCGAATCATCGTTTAGGGTGTTTAATGAACACCATAGATGAAATTTCATCACGTGATTCGATGGATCTTCACCTGGATTTCCATTAAATTTAGGAATATCTGATGGAAGTTTGTGAGGTATGGCTGGCCACCAAGGGGCGTAAGCAAATGGATCGTTTGTTAACCGGTGTAAATCGGGTAACTCTAAAGTTGCCACGAATGGTAACTGTTGATTCAGGTTAGGTGAAGCATACCCAGGATACGATGGAATTGCCTAAGCAGTTGGCCTTTGCATACCAGCATAATGTAGTTGATGTTGGTACGACTGATACGGTTGGTGGACATGACCATTGTAAAGTGGTTGATTTTGACCATTTTGAATGTATGGTTGTCCACTATTCGCAAAGATTTGTTGCTCAGAACCTTGGTATATTTGTTGGAATTGTGGTTGTTGGTCTTGCACCAGCCATGGTTGTGAAGCCATGTTCTGTTGCGCTATACTAATCGTTGGACCAAGGTGTGGGGTAATTGTACCCGTTTGGACTTGTGTTTCCCCACCAGTCGGCGATTGTGGTTGAGTCACAGGGTCAAGGGGCTGTTGCATTACAACCTAAGAAATCTGAGGTTGACATACAACAGGCAACGTTCGAACTTGTGACACTGTCACAATAGCTGGCGTAGTCGGGATGTTCGACATAGGTACACATTGTTGCATAGAATACACAACCCTTGGTTGTTGAGGTAGTATAGGTACCCAACCACTTGATGTAACTCCAGTATAACCTGAATACTGTTGTGAACTCCCATATGGATATCCTCCCGGAGGGGGTAATGAAAGGGCATACTGCCCCCCATACGATGGCAATCCGGAACTCAAAGGGATTGTCTGCTTTTAGGGACTGGATTGCCCAAATTGACCTCCAAATTGATCAATTTGGCGAGTCTCAACATAAGAGTTGCCGGATATTATTCCGGAGGAACAAACAGGAATGGACCATACTGTCGAAATAGCCCCTGGATGGACTCCTAGCGGTTGTGAGCTAGTCGGGATAGATGGTACGCCGACAAACATTGTCGGAGTGACGGCAGGGAGTTCCGCTGTCGTTGTGTCAGCCGAAACAGTCCTAGATGTTGACGGTTGTTCAGACATTTTGAGTCTATCTAAAAGATTACCTAGCGATTCTACAGGAACTTCCACTGGTGGTAGACTAACTTCTGATGTCGAAGGAAATAGAGTGACCCCGACTCCAAAATGTGTTGGAGTACTTGCTTGCGGATCCTCTACAATTTCCTCTATCGCAATCAAACCAGGTGGAAGGGAAAGACCGTCAGGTCCGTAAAATATTTCTGGTGCCGAAGAAGGGGTTGAATCGACAGCGACAGATGTTTGAGGAGCAAGACTCTCCAAGCCGGTTGCATATGGAACTGGTTCAGTAACACAAGTGTTTACTCTCAAACTAGGATCAGTATCACTGTCCCTCTGTGGCTGTTGAACTTCTTCTGTAGAGGCAGGGTTTCCAGAAATGTTTGGAGTAACCGGAATCTCGGATGTTGTTGGAACACTTGTTCTAACTTTAATAGGAGATTTCAAACAGGTTAAACGAGTTCGCTTTGTCTGTACTGTTTTCAATTCCGGAGACAAAGACGGTTGACTCGTAAGCCTCCGCGAACGACGGGGTTTCAATTGACTTTCTTCCACGATTGCGGATTACTCGATCAACTAAAATACAAAAAGGGGAAATATGTTTCCGAATTAAATGAATTTTAGACGCTTTGGACACAACTTGCTTTTTCAATTTTAAAGAGTCGAGAAAAAGCAAAAGATCACTCTAGTCTCCTTCAATGTTTTAACGAGCCCGAAGTGAAAAATGCTCGGATGGACTTTTTCCATTATAGAGTCTGAAAAAGGCCAAAAGGAACTGCTCTGGAGTTCTAGGTAGAGGGTGTGCCAAACTTTTCGCAAAACTGCAAAATACTTTTTAAGGTACGGGCGGTCAATCTTCCCGAATGCTGTGTTCAGTGCATTGCGATCAGTAGGGCGGCCGACACGGCTTCCTATGGATAAAGGTTTTATTCCTATAGGGGTCTCCTAATATATACTCGACGGTACGTGGGAGCACAATCCGTACTGGCGCTTATCGTCTCTCAGGAGGAATCACCCAACCATCAGTGAGATCGACAGTCACCAGGTTTTACGACGCCGGAACACGTCTCTAGCCTAGACCTCTATGTTGTGCGTTAAGTTCCAATGCGTTGTTAAGTTCATTCAATTTATTTTAGGTTGATCTTTCTTAGAAGTTTGCCTTTTTGGATCACCACGAGATGTATATATACAATTCCTAAATGCAGTCTAAAGATGATAAGTAAGCATTTATCTCTTTTCAACAATGAAAATCCTAGCTACAAGGGGAAAAGAAAGACACAATCTTTTCTCAAAGAGCAAAGAGCACACTGTAAATGCACTTTTCCTAAATCAAAACATACAAACTATCAATATGCAAATGCATAAATGCATGTATTTGTTTTCACTTTCTTAATACTGATGCCTAAAAAGAAAGTTGTTGTACAAATTTGAATTCGATTTCAAGTGAAAACACAAACAAGTTTCTTTTTGAAATCAAAAAGACGATTACGACACTTTATGATTTTGAAGTAAACACTTGTTTCAACACTAGAAATTCATAAATTCAAACCAAAAGACAAAAGTAAAAGTGCAATCAACTGTCAACAGCAAACAAACTTACTCCTAAGATCAAAACGACACTTACGACAGGTCTAGATCTAAGGGCGACAGGATGACTAGTTTACTTTTGTAATGGGAAACTGCAAATGATGTAACAAATACACAAACAAATACAGTTTCTTTATACAACTGAGGCGGAATTAAGGCAGAGAAAAGGGGTTTTCAGATAGGTACACACACTGATAACAGGCTGCAAAAAACAGAGATAAAACTGAACACAAGGATGCAAAGAACCACAGCTGCACAGGGCAAAGGCTGATCAACGCACCTGCAGCACAGAGAAACTGAATTGCAGCGCAGGTAGCCCTCTCGGGACCTGCGTTGAAATGCAGAGTCTCTTCACAGAGCCTGCGCTGAAGCAGAAACGAGAATTGTCTCTGGGTTCTAGGGCACGGTTTTCAGTTTGATCTGAGGTTTTTGGCTGGATAAAAGCTATCAATAAGGTACAATTAGGAGGATGATTTAAAGGAGGACTGAGAGATATCACAAAGGGCAGTTAGAGCATTTTTGGATCAGCTTGTTCAGATCATAAACAGGCCCAGTGAGTGGACTAGAGTGGCAGATCTCTACTTTGCATTTGTAAATGGCAAATGCAGTTCGATTCAGCACTCCTAAGTTTATGAGAAGAACAACAATAGAAACACAAATAAACTAACTAGATACGATCCCCAGCGGAGTCGCCAATTTGTTGTTGGGAAAAGTATCCATTCGGAATGCCCCTATCCCACTCTAAGGTGTGATAGTGCCTTAGCAACAAACAAGGAAAACTACTTGAATATTTCTTCTTTATGAAATGTAAATGAGGAGAAAGGATATAACTAACCTGTGTCTTTCGCTAGTTTGTTGATCCAAACACTCCTCTCTTCAATAGCTCCCAGCTCCCTGCTCCCTTACCGGCCCAGCTTCACCGAATTCCTGCAAGATCACAAGAGAGAGAAACTACACGAAGATATAGATATACATTCATAAAAAGCTCAGGATCAGATTAAGCTAAACATGCAAATATAACAAAACATCATCGATACACAGCATGTAGGAGAAACTCAAATAGTTTATTGATAGAATAAGAAAGTCCAAGAGGAGATACAACCAAGTGAGTTCTGATCCAGCATCTACCTCCCAGCAAAGGAATCCCTTCCTCTCCTCCAACAAAGCATAAACCACCCAATGTACTAATCTCAATCTCAAACCAATAGCAATTCTCTGCAAAGTACAAAATTCCAGCCTCTAGATCTCTGGGATGAGGGATCCATATATAGATGTAAGCAGAGAGGATGAGTCAGCTTATGTTTTGACTTGTGGCTTCTCTCTATCAGTTCTTGCTTCCACTTGGAGACTGAGAGCCTCTTACTCATCACTTGGTTGAATTCAGTGAGGCAAGTGTCATTGGAGAAGATTCTGGAAGCTTCCATGGTCTTTCCACCTCGTTGAATGACTCTGCCACTTGTCCTTTCCCGCTCAACGCACCTGGGTAGTGCATTCAAGTGCGTTGCAACGCACCTAGATAGTGTACTGGGGTGCTTTGCAATGCAGGCAGCTAGTGGAGCACTTGAATTGATCCTGAATTGACTGTTTCTGAGTGGTTTTTGGTGGAGAACTTCTGGGAGAAGCTGTCATTGGTTGACCTTGTTCCTTTAGAAGTTGTAACAACATCTTTAGGGACTTTGGATCCCTTGAATTATGGACATTTCATGCTTATAGTTGTAAGGCACAAAAATGTCTATAACACCTCTGAGGAGGATTTCAACCTACATGACTTCCCTAGGTGCCTCAAAGGAGGTTTTCACGTAGGGATCTTTATTATTTTTTCTTCCTCTTGTTACTACTCCAAGGTTGCCTCAAGGAGTTTATCAACCCTGGAGTTTGCCTCGGATGCCTCATAGAGGTTTTCCTTCAGGCCTTTTTATTATTATTTTTTTTGTTTTTTTTTTCAAAATTCTAGGAGGTTTGTGGACTGGAAACCATGACACTCCCAATCACACTGACTTATCTACTTATTGTATTGATGAATTTTTCCTTAGACATAGGTTTCTTGTATAACTTCAGCCTATAACCATTGAGAAGCAAGGGGATCCCTTCCTCATCAATGGTTCTAATTTGGATAGCTCCACTGTCATAAAACTTTTATACTAAGTATGGGCCTAACCATCTTTTCAGTAGGTTTTATTTAAAATCTTTGAACCTAGAATCATATAACAAGGCTCAATCCCCTTCTTGAAAAACCTTTTCCTTGATATGCTTATCTTTCTAGACCTTCCTTTGCAATTTTATAACTTTAGTGCGTAGGAGAGCCTGCATTCTGAACTCATCCAAGACAGTTAATTGGATAAACATTTCTTGTTGTGTTCTAGTGGCATCTAAGTCTAATTGGGTTGCCATTCTCAAAGTGTTATATTCAAACTCAATAGAAAGTAGAGCTTTCTTCCCATAAACTAAATCATATGGAGTGAACCTAGTAGTTGTCTTCCAAGTGGTGTTATAGGCCCAAGTGGCCTCCACTAATCTGTCTGCCCAATCTCTCCTACTGCTCACAACCTTGGTGAGGATGTTCTCCAATGCCCTATTTGTAACCTCTACTTTCCCATTTTCTTGAGGGTGATAGGCAGTAGATGTTCTGTGTTTGATATTATGCTGCCTCAGGAGATTCTCAATCAAATGTGATGTGAATTGAGCCCCCTAATCGGTGACTATCTCCCTTGGATACCCAAACTTGTAGAAAATATTTTCCCTTAAGAACTCAGCCAATTTCTCCTTTGTTGTTTCTTTAACAACTTTTGTCTCAACCCACTTTGTCAAATAGTCAATGCACACAATAATGTATTTCCTTTGTCTTGATGGTAGATCAATTGGCCCAATGAAATCCATGCCCCACTTGTCAAATGGATCTAATGCCACTTGAGGTTGTAGAGGCATCTCATCCCTGGGTGTGGGTTTCCCCATCCTTTGGCACTAATCACATCTGTTGGTATACATTCTTGCATCTTGATGGAGATTGGGCCAATAATAGACAACTTGTAAAGCTTTGAAAGTTGTTCTCTTGGCAGAAAAATGATCCCCACAGGGCCCATCATGGTAGGCTGAGAGGATTTCAAAGACCTTATCTTCCCTAATACAACTCCCTAAAATCTGATCCGGTCCCAAATTGAAAAGGTTGCCCTCAATCCAAGTGAAAGGGGCACTTTTCCTTACAATTCTTCTCTTCTCCCTGGATGATAGATTTGGAGGAAATCTCCCAACAACCAGGTAGTTGGCTATGTCAGCAAACCAAGGAGAGAAAACTGAGATATAAAATAGGTGCTCATCTGGAATTTTATCATCGGCCATCCCTTCATCACCTAGAGGCAAAGTAAGTCTAGACAAAAATTCTTCAACTATATTTTCTTTTCCTGACTTGTTAATGATAGTCAAATCAAAATGTTGTGACAATAGCAACCATCTAATGATCCTAGCATTCACATCAGGCTTATTCATCAAATATTTAATAGTTTCATGATCGGTATGCACAAAAGTTTGGTATCCGGTGATATAGTGTCTGCATTTGTTTAAGGAGTGTACAACAACTAAGAGTTATTTTTTAGTGACAGTGTAGTTCAATTCAGCCTTAGAAAAATTTTTACTAATGAAATAAATGGCATAGGGTATCTTATCATCTATTTTCCCCAAGGCTTCCCCCACAACTTTTTTTGACGCATTCGTATGGATATGAAAAGGCAAATCCCAATTTGGGCCCCTAAGTATGGGTGCAGTGGTCAACTTATATTTTAATATTTCAAGGGCCTCTTGATAGCCACTTTACCAACATAAATATGAGTCCTTGGCCAACAATCCAAACAAGGGTGAAGCCCCTTTACTAAAATCCTTGATAAGCCTTCTATAATAACTAGTTAAGCCCAAGAAACTCCGAACATCCCTATACATTTGAGGGGTAGGGACCCTTTTGATGATGGCAATCTTATTTGGGTCCACATATATCCCTTCCTGAGATATGGAATGGCCAAGTACAGTCCCTACATTCATTAAGAATTCACATTTCTCAGGACTCAGTGAGAGGTTCATTTTAATGCATTTTCTCAGGACTTTACCCAGATTAGAGAGAGTCGCCATGAAATCACATCCATAAGAAGTGAAATCATCCATGTAGATCTCCATAGAGTCATGAACAAGCTCAACAAATATGCTCAAAATCTCCCTTTGAAAAGTGGTAGGGGGATTTCATAGATTGAATGGGAGGACTCTATAAGAAAAGGTGCCCCAAGGACATGTAAATGTAGTCTTGTCTTGGTCTTCAGGGCTGATCTGGATCTGATTGTAACCACTAAATCCATCCAAGAAAGAGAATAACTTCTTCCTTGCAAGACCATCTAAATCTTGGTCAATGAAAGGCAAAGGGGAATGGTATTTCTTTGTGGCCTTGTTTAGTTCCTTGTAATCAACGTAGATCCTCAACTTCCCATTCTTCTTTGGGACTAAGACTAGAGGGGACACCCACTCACTATCTGAGATGGGGTATATGAACCTTGCATCCTGTAACTTTTGTAATTCTTCTTTCACTAGGTCCTTAAGGGTTGGGTTCATTCTCCTCTAAGGTTGGCACACTTGTTTTCATCCTTCTTTGATGTAGATGTGATGTGTACAAACTGAGGGATGCACCCCCTTCATTTCATTATAATCCCAAGCAAAAGCATCTAAATGTTCTCTCAGCTCTTGCACAATTTCTCTTCTTGTTTGGACGAGAGAGAGGGGTTAATCTTTAAGGTTCTGGATGAACCAAAATATACAACTTTGACATGTTTAGGACTTGGATCAACTAAGCATAACTCAGTCCCAGGACTACTCTCAGGTTCTTTCACTATATCATCAAGAGGAATGGTAGTAGGGGGTTGGTTCTAAAGGATATTGTCAATGAGGTCATCTTCATCAGGTTTCCCCCCTCCTATAACATCATCTAGGGTAAAAATTGGGCAGGGTGTTGTAAGAGACACTTCATCTTCTTCGTCATCCTCAAGCCAAAAAGGTTGATCATGTTTAAGAGAAGGTTGAGCAAGAGGATGCAATATCAATTGTTTTAATAAGGGCCCATTCTTGATGGTCATGTTCCTAACCATACAGCTGATATAGGCATAAACAGTGGCCAACCAAGGTCTTCCTAAGATAAAAGGATAACAACTAAACTTGGTTTTGCGTTGGAGCACCAGGAACTCAGTAGGATACTCTCAAGAGTCAATGGAGACTTGTAGTCTTTCTTCAGGTTTCCTTTCTTCCCACATTTCCAGAACACTATCCCCGATCTAGAATTGGATCTACCTTTTCTTGACTTACTGCGATATCCTGGGATCTTTCCTCTTTCCATTTTTCTTCCCCTAGTCTCTGCAGTCAAAGCATTACCTAATGTCTCACCAGAGCTTTTCCGTCGCATTTCCTCGCTAAGGATTGCACTGACAACATCATCAAACTTTAAAGTACTAGATCCAGAGACAGAGTTACTAATGGTCATAACTAAACCATTCCAACTTTCTAGAAATGAGCACAGAAATAACAGAGCCCTAACTTCGTCATCAAAATTTACCCCTACAGAACTTAACTGACTTGTAACTGTATTAAAATCATTTAAATGATTTGCAACAAATCCACCTTCTGACATCTTCATATTAAATAAACGCTTCATAAGAAATACCTTATTTGATGCCAGGGGTTTTCATATAGTTTGTCTAATTCCAACATTAAACCCTTTGTTGTCATTTCCTTTGAAATATTAAATGCTACCGACACCGCTAGGCACAACCGTATTGTTCCAAGCGCCTTTCTGTCCAGAATATCCCATTCTATGTCTGTCATACTCATCGGCTTCTTTGTCTTTCCGCTCAATGGTAGGTACAGATCTCTCTAATATAGATAATCTTCCATCTACATCTTCCACAGCTGGTAGTTTTGGCCCTTGAAGTTTTTGACCCTAAACCTACCATCTTCCGCCATTGCTCCCACTCGAACCAGGGACCCTTCTCTCCTACGAGTTTATCAACCAAATAGACCTTCGGCTCTTATACTAGTTGTTAGAAAATTATATACATTACAGAGCAATGGAACACATAAAATATTGCAAAAATATAAACATAGAAAACGCATAAAACAAGAGAGGCACAGATATACGTGGTTCACCCAATTTGGGCTACGTCCATGGAGAAACAACCAGTCCTTCCTCTTATATTATCTAGTAAACTGAAGAGATACAACCTACAACAGATCCACTATAACACCCTTTTCGCTCTCAATCTCCTCTCTCTTCCTCACTTAGAATACAGATCTCCATAGACACAATACAATTCCCTCATATATAGTGAGGGGTTTCCTTCTAGGGAAAAAAACCCTAAATTAAACATAACTTTTACCGTCAGATCATCCGCCTAATGAACGTCCCAGATTGACTAGAAATTACTAGACTTTTACAAGGAAATTTTACATCTTCTTTTAGCTTCGAGGACGCTGCCCCCGAACTCCCACTGGGGCACCACTGGCCCCCAGACCCCCGTGGGGGGGACAATTCCCCCCCGCGTGGAGGGGTGTACAGTGTTCCTGGGGTATACATCCGGCTAAAAACTTTGAATACAGAAGATAATCAAGCTCCACACCCAATAACTAAAATTGAGGCTTATGATGGAAATCGCTAATAAATATGGAAATGTCGTGATATGATGCAAAAAATAGAGGATAGGACAGCTGAAGTAAGTAAAAGTTCTTATGCGGTCATTATCCACTTTAACCATTATGATTGATTTATAAATGATTTTCATGTATAAAAGGTTCGAAAGGGTTATATAACATAATCTCATTTGAAATCACTATAAAGATATAAGAAGAAGGGTTTATAATGACTATTGGTGTATGAAAAAATATGACTTCAATACCATCAACAGAGCTCTGTTGCCCACAAGTGTCCATAACCTTAACAGAGTTGCTTTTTTCACCCTTGGAACCATAATCCTTTGTGTATGCCTAGGAAAGTGCTATGCGATGTCAGAATGGAGGCCATTGCGCTGGCTTGGTAACCAGATGAATCATAATGCCATTCACCAGGAAGGAGTGAAAGGTGGACAGGTCGGCTCATGATGAGACCTCCTGTTCCAAGGACTTTTTATTTTTCTAATGTGCCTCTTGGATCATATCCCTGGTGTGGTGGCCATAGTGGGAATGCCACTTCACTTTCTTCCTTATGATCATGGTAGGTTGGCTCTTGATGAGACCCCCTATCCTTCATCTAACAAATCATGTTAGTAATCATATAGATATGTATCTTTTCCTTTTTTTCTTCTTTTCTTTTATATAGCACTTTCCTATTTATATACAGAGGGTGGCTCAACACTCCTTAAGAGTAGGGATGGTGGAAGAAATCTAAACATCTCAATAGAGGAAAATATGCCCTTATTCTTATTCAATAATAATGATCAAAGAGAATTATGGGGATTTAGAAAGAACCATCATGATAAAAATAATCAATCAAATTGGTGTTAGTGAAAATAAAGACAGCAAAGTGATATAAATAGTTGTGTCCTTTCCTCTTTTCTCTTATCAATTCAAAGCAATTTCTTTAAAGATAACGATTTTTCTTTGGTTTGTTGATTTCAGTATCCTCTAGTTTTTGTATTCTTGCATAAATGTATAGTTGTGCCTTAAATGACCATTACTCACAAAAATTCTCTAAATGGTGAAACACAAAAAAAAAGAGAAATGCACTCAAAAAGTGTTGTTCTTTAGATGGAATAGCGAATAAATCAAGCGTGAAATAAAATAACGAAAATGAGGAAATGTTATTCCTTCGGAAAGGAACAGCAAAAAAATGAAAGTGTTGTTCCTTCAGAAAGGAATAGCAAAAAACGAAAATGTTGTTTCTTCAGAAAGGAACAGCAAAAATGCGAAAGCGTTGTTCCTTCGGAAAGGAACAAAAAAAAATGAAAATGTTGTTCCTTTTCGAAGGAATAACAAAAACAAAGGTGTTGTTCCTTCGGAAAGGAACAACAAAAAAACAAAAGTGATGTTCCTTTGGAAAGGAACAGCAAAAAACAAAAGTGATGTTCCTTCGGAAAGAAACAGCAAAATGCAAAAGTGTTGTTCCTTCAAAAAGGAACAGCGAAATGGTGGAACTACTGTTCCTTCGAAAAGGAACAGCAAAATGCTAAAGTTTTGTTCCTTCGGAAAGGAACAGCAAAACTACGAAAATGTTGTTCCTTCGGAAAGAAACAACAAAATGCAAAAGTGTTGTTCCTTCGGAAAGGAACAACAAAACAATGAAAATGCTATTCCTTCAGAAAGGAACAACAAAATGCAAAAGTGTTGTTCCTTCGGAAAGGAACAGCAAAACAGCAAAAGTGTTGTTCCTTCGGAAAGGAACAGCAAAATGTAAAAAAAATGCAGAAATGCAAAAATCTGTACAGAAAGTAATTTATACAAGCAGAACAGAAAAAGTTATGTACAAAATTTAAAAGCAATGAATTTACTTAGTGAACCAAAGCCGAGGAAGAATTCTTTTCCTCAGCAAGAATCTGCATATCAGAATCTTCCTGGAGTTGCTAGTAGAAGGATTCCCGAGTAAGCGGTTTATGGTACAGTCACACTCAGTGGCCATTTGCTTTAAAGGTATGTCCAAATCCGTCAATAGTAGTCAGAGTAATAGTGCCATTGTCGTGCACTTTCTGGATTTCATACGATCCAAGCCATCGAGTTTGAAGTTTTCCTGGAAAATCCTGAAACCTGGAATCGTATAGGAGTGCCCAATCTCCTTCGTGGAAGATTTTCTTTTTGATCAGGGCATCGTGCCACTTTTCTCTCTGCTGTTGGATTAATGTATTGTGTTGAAGAGGCAAGAGCCTAATTTCATCTAGCTCGTTAATTTGTTGTAATCTATTATCCAGACCGACCTCTTGTGCTATTCTTAATGTTTGTATTTCGAACTCTATTGAAAAGATGGGTTCCTTTCCAAATACTAGCTGATATGGTGAATAACCGTGGTGTTTCTCCACGTTGTTCGGTATGTCCACAAGGCTTCTGGAAATCTTGAAGCCCAATCACATCTGTGTGATGCAATGGTTTTTGTTAATATTGCCTCTATCACTTTATTCGTGCTCTCTACTTGGCCATTTTCCTGTGGGTGATACGGAGTGCTAATTTTGTGCTGAATGTAATTATTTTTTAACGTTGCAGCGATTTTATTACTTGAAAACTATGGTCCTCCGTATGTGATTATGTCTCTTGGGAGGCCATATCGCACAAATATTTGGAACAAGAAATGAATCATAGACTCCTCTGTAGCTCTTGGAAGTGCCTTTGCTTCAACCCATTTGGTCACATACTCTGTTACCACCAGAATATATGTTTTCTGATTTGATGATGGGTTGATCGGACCAACAAAATCGAGCGCCCAGCGCTCAAATGGTTCGATTACTAGCTGTGGATTTAAAGGCATTTCGTCAAACTCTCCAGGGCATCCTACTCTTTGGCAACTGTCAAAGGCTTGAACAAATTTCTTCGCGTCTTTGAAGATTGTGGGCTAGTAATACCCTGTTTGTAGAACTTTGTGACTAGTTCTTCGATCTGCGAAATGTCCGCCACATGGTCCATCGTGACATGCTTTTAGAATTTCAAATATTTCATATTCATGGACGCATCTTCTGATGTGCATATCTGCCCCTGTATGAAATAGGTAGCCTCGAATCCAAGAAAATAAGGTACTACGTTTCACAATCTGTTTTCATTCATTGGGTGTCAGAGGCTTTGGTAATTTTCCTACTTCTAAATAGTTTGCAACATTAGCATACCAGGGTGTCTTGACAGTAACAACAAATAAATTTTCATCTGGAAATTGATCTTCGACTGCTACTGCGTCTGCTGGCTTCGGCATTCGTGAGAGAAAATCAGCTACAGGATTCTCTTTCCCAGGTTGATCTTTCATTATGATGTCAAATTCCTAAAATAAAATCAACCATCTTGTTACTCTACCGTTTGTAATAGGTTTATTTGCTAAATATTTTATGGCAGAGTGATCTGTATATAAAACAACATGATATCCAGTGATATAATGCCTAAATTTATTTACAGCATGTATTACAGCTAAAAATTCTTTTTCAGTAACAGTATAGTTTAGCTCAGCAGGAGACAAATTCTTGCTAATATAATAGATTGCATATGGTTTTTTTTCTTCTTCCTACCCAAGGACTGCTCCAATAGATGTGTCTGAAGCATCTAATCAAATTTGAAATGGCAAGTCCCAATCTAGACCTCTGAGCACTGGGGCTGTTGACACAAGCTTTTCAAGATCCTCAAAAGCATGGTCGCATTTCTCTGTCCAAACAAAATCAACATTCCCTGTCAGTGCATATAGAGGTGCAACTATTTGAGAAGAATGTTCTATGAATCTCCTATAATAACCAGAAAATCCAAGAAAACTGCGTACCTCTATTTGTGTGGTAGGATTAGGTATTAACAAAATTATTTGAATTTTGGCCGGATCTACCTATATTCTAGCTTATGAGATATAATGACCTAGGATGAGCCCTCCGGTCATCATCATATAGCACTTTTCATGGCTCAAGCAGAGCCTGGTGGCAATACATCGTTGCAGCACCCTTTCCAATGTGTCTAGTGTTGGCTCAAAATCATCTCTGTATGGTGTGAAATCATCCATATATACTTCGAGTCCTTCATTTATTAAATCTGAAAAGATGTTGAGGATGGCCCTCTGAAATGTGGCAGGGACATTGCATAGGCCAAAGGGTAGGACTCTGTAGACAAATGTTCCCCAAGGACATGTAAAAGTAGGTTTGTCTTGGTCTTCAGGGGCAATCTGAATCTGATTGTATCCAGTGAAGCCATCCAAGAAAGAAAATAATTTCTTTCCTGCTAATGTATATAATACCTGATCAATGAATGGAAGGGGAAAGTGGTCTTTCTGGTTTGCTTTGTTTAATTCTCTATAATCTACACAAATCCTCCACTTTCCATTCTTCTTTGGCACCACTAAAAGTGGAGAGACCCACTTACTATCGGAGAGTGGATAAATAAAGTTTACATCCAAAAGTTTTTGTTATTCAGCTTTCACAATGTCTTTCAGGTGAGGGTTGAGTCTCCGTTGGGGTTGGCGAACGGGTCTAACATCCTTTTCTGTATAAATGTGGTGCGTACATAGCTGGGGATCGATTCCCTTCATGTTCGGATAGTCCCATGCAAAAGCTTCCTTATATTTTCTCAGTAGTTGGACCAGTTTTACTTCTTGTTCAGGAGTTAGGTTATTATTGATTTTCAAGGTTTTCCTGGCTCAATCTCTATAGTTTTCCTATTTGAAACAAAGGTAGTGGGTATTGTTTGATCATGAGTGTCTTTGAGAGGATCTTCTTCTAGGTCATTGTCAAATTCCTCTATCATGTGACATTGTACATGGGATCTGGATTCAGCTTGGTTAATGAAGTTGTTAATAACATCATCCTCTGTTTGATCTTTAAAATCGAGGGCATCTTCTATGGTTAATGGGGACCTAATGTTTTCTGTGAGGTATGATACAAGATGTTTGTTAGTTTTTATTATTGTTACACTTAGTTGGGCTGGAGGGTATAGTGTTATAGACATATTTGGGCACTACAACCCCAAACTCATATGTCCATAAACTAAGGGCTCTTTAAGTCCCTAAAAGTGTTGTTTCACACCCTAAAGGATTGTGGTCAACTGATTACATCATTTCCTAGAAGTTCCACCTAAAAAATTACTCAGAACTGGCCAAAACTGGACCATACAGACTGCTCCATGGGCAAGGTGTGATGCATACTGACTGCCTAACTGGCCAGGTGCTATGCATACTCAAATGGCCTTCTGTGGAGTGCAATGAGCGAGAATAGACAAATGGCAGAGATAGTTTGCAAGGTGGATGATCATGGAATCTTCCAGAAACTTCTCCTGTGACACTTGCCTCTCTGAATTCACCCAGGGATGAGTAAGAGATCAATGAAATCTCCAAGTGGAACCAAGAACTATCAGTGGAATGACACTAATCAAAAACCCAGAGCTGAATCACACCCTTGCAAGACATCTATAAATGGATCCCTCATCTGAGAGATCTCGAGGCTAGAATTTTGTATTTTGTAAGGAAGTTTTGTTGGTTTGTTGAGAAGAAACATTGCATTGTTGAGGTGATTTTCTTGTTCATGAGGTGAAGAGGGCTTCTACAACTAGGAGGATGATGCTAGATTAGACAGCTGGGTTGTAATCCTCTCTTACATTACTATTAATAAAGTTCTTTGAGTTTTCCTCCATATGATCTCATATTTGTGAATCTTATTGTTTATGAATGCAATTGTATGGTCAATGTGTTTCTGATTATGCATTGTTTATGATGTTTTAGATAGAGATGCTTTGATAGTTTGACGTTACTTTGACTCTACAGGTACTCTTTGAAAAGGGACAAGTAGGAGAGGAGTGGCAAATTCTATCAAGGAAAGGAGAAATCAAGCTAGGATCAAAGCGGAAGATCCAAGTTGGTCCTCTTTTCTTCTCTTCCATCTATCACACTTAAAGGAACTCTTGAAAAGCTTTCATTGTTTGCTTCTAAGATAGTTACTCGTCTTAGTGGGACTAGCAGTTCGAATCGACACTAGTTTTCCCTGAAACATATAGAGCCAGATTCTTGATATTACTCCCTCTAGTTATGGTCATACTGCCTTGTCGGCAGCCAATGTAAGCATCAGCAGTTGCAAGCCAAGGTCAACAGGTGTCCATCGAGTCAGTTTTTGGGGTTCATTATCAGAAAGTCAACAGGATATTCCCAGGAATCAACAGATACCATGACATCATGTAGTGTACCTTCTGGCCTGACTACTGATCGGTCAGCCAGTTCTACTAAGGTGGAGGTTGGTTCTACTGATGTAATACCTAATTTTTGACAAGTGGTGGTTATTAAAATATTAATTGCTGCCCCGAAATCAAATAAGGCATTTGAAAAGGTTTGTCCATTTATTTGCACTGTCACTATTGGATTTCGTGGGTCTTCATATTTGACAAGTGCTTCTCTTCCTAATAATAGATCAGATAGAGTGCCAACTACTTGGACTGTTGGGTTATTTGTTATTCTCCTCCTTGGTTTTTTTATACATAGCTCCTTAATAGTTTTTGCATATATTGGGATATCTTGGATAGCTTGGAGGAGTGGGATTTTTATATACAAATTCTTTAATTCTCCGAGAATATCAAAGTCAGGATGTTCTATAGGCTGCAGTATGATTAATCATTCTGGGAATGGGGGAGAAGATGTGGTTGCTTGGTCATGAGTCTGTTGTCTGACCATGTCTTCTTCTTGTAATGGTTGTTCTGCAGATAACTGATTTTCAACTTGAACATTTTTATCTCCCTCGGTTTCTATAATGTGCCCAGACCTTAATTGAAGGTCGTTTCACTCCCTTAGATCGATTTCTAGTTCTGGTGTTTCAATTATTTGAACAGATTGAACCGGTCTGTTATTTGGGTTTGGGTTGGGTTGGGCTGGGAGTTGCGGTCTTAAGTTGGACTAGGGATTTTGTTGTAGTGCATATGGCGCTGGCAGTGTAGGTTGAGGGAGTGGAATGGTTCCTACTAGCTGATTCATTGGTCTTTGCTAGTTTGTCTGCCAAGCTTGACTCTGCGAAGTGGGAGGGGACCATTGTGTTGGATATGCATTGTTTTGCCAATATGGTGGAGCGTAGGGAAAATTAGGCCAATTAGATTGGCTTGTTTGATTCGGCCATGGAGATGATGAAGGAAATGGTTGTTGTGACCAATTTGAGAAGGGAGGTTGATTTTTCCACATTGTATTATATTGTTGAGCATGATATTGTGGAGGCTAGAAAGAAGAAGATGGATCGAAGGACATACCTGATTGTCGTGACTGCCATTGACGGCGTTGATTGAGTAGGTACACCAGTTCTGATTCTTCTTCCGCTTCTTTGTATACTGCCTTCAAACCAGGAAGTGAGGGGCAGTTCTCTGTAGAGTGGTCTTTTGTACAGATAGCGCAGACTTGAACTGCATCTAGTGGGCACTCTTTGTGGCTATGTTTCTTTCTGCATCTAGGGCAGAATATTGCCAGATTTTTCTCTGCTTCTGCTTGTTTCTGTTTCGCTTGCATAATATCGAGCTGTGTTGTCAGAGTCCCCAATATATCAGTTTTGAAATTCTCCAGTAAATTTCCAATTTCTGCATGAGTTACTCCTTCTCCAGAGATCTTGTTGTCCCTTGTGAACCTGTCATGTTCCGCTGGTTTTAACCTTGTGCTGCCTCGCGAACTCTTGATACATAAGTCAATAATGTCAACAAAATTTTCTTGATAAATGTCTCCTTTTCCCATAATATTTAGTGTTTCAACCCATTGTTCCTCCATGCCTTTAATTAATGTTGTTTTTAATACATTGTCAAGTAAGGGTAATGATGCATAAGGAGATCTTTGAAGATTATAGTGAAACGTTCAACATATTCTTCTAATGTCTCATTAGGTCTAGCTACCATTTGAAATATTTCATCTTTTAACTCTCGAGACCTACAATAATCCTGATATTTTTTTAAGAAAGCACCTTTCATCTTATCCCAGTTGTTTATGACACCTCCACCTAACCCCATAAACCATCGTAAAGCAGCCCCTTTTAATGTAGAGGGAAATAATTTCAGCTTTTGGGGATCGGTGGTATAGTCATACCCCCTACACAACACATCAAATTCAAACAAAAATGCATCTCGATCTTCCGATGTCAGGCCATGGAATGTAGGGATATGTTGGAGAGGAATGGCCTTCATAGGTGCATTAACTACAGTATCTACAATGGGATATTGCAGTGTGGAAGTTTAGGGGGTTTGCTGGTTCTGGGCCATTTGGTCAAATATGTGCCAATAACCTTCTGGGATTTCTAGGAGGGTATTCCTAGGCTGGCTAGAAGGAGCAGGAATGGCCTTAACATCACTTCCTTTGTCTGGGATGATGGGAGTTCCTTGCTGAACTAATTTTTGGGGGGATTTTAGCTCTAATCTCTAGCGAAATCTAGATGCCCTCACTTACGGCAAAGCTGAATTTTTTTTTAATTTTACTCTAGCCAATAAAACTAGAAAACTAGACTCGCTAAGAAACTGTAACCTCATTAACAATTCTGTTTATTCCCCTTTACACCACCAAATTCCTTGCGCCCTTCCCATTCCTCGCTTGCATGAAATAAACATCGCGCAGAATCGGCACTTAAATTCAAACCGGGAGATGAATACCTCCAGCAGCTTAACGAAGTACAATAATGTTTCTAGCAATGTGTTGGATCCAAGTATAAATCTAAACCGGAGCAGTATTCCCTCCATCAGAAAAACGCAGATGCCTCTTATCACATCTACGCAGTTGGATAGTCTGAACCCTAAGGAATACACGGTTCAAACATCCTCGCAGCTTAAAATTTCAGGCATCCCTACGCAGGAGCTTAACCACGTATCTGCGCAGGTTGAAAATATGTTCCCTACGCAGGAGAATGCAGGTCAGAATCTGAAGATTGGTGAACTGGCATCCACGCAGCATGAACTGCCCTCCATGCAGCATGAACAGGCCTCCACGCAGCATGAACTGTCCTCCACGCAGCATAAACTTGAACAAATGCCCAGCAAAGAATCGATGGAGTCTATTGGAACGGCAAAAGATGTAGCCACCCATTACAATTCCAGCGCCCTTTCGATTAACTCATCTCAGCAAAATAATGAAGCCTCTCACGCAGTGGACTGTGGCCAAAGCAATAACTCATCTAATTCTCTTCACCTCCTCAGCAAAAATTCGACAGTAGTAAACCTCTCTCAGCTAGTGTTAGATGACAACCTAAAACTGCTTCTTGAAAAAGGTTTAAATTTTGCAGTATCCCCAGCCAAAATTCCTATATATGACATCATAAGTAACATTGAAGTCATTATAAAAAACAATGACCAAAACAAAGCAGAAGAGATCAGACAAGATGTTTCCATAATTCTTAGAAATGCTAGGCCTCCCCCCAGCAACATATCCAAAGAAGAAACCATAGCCCTAAAAAACATCAAAAATAACAAAAACATTATAATCTTAAAAGCGTTTATTCGATTCCCTGTTCGTGCGGTAAAGTTTATATAGGGGAAACAGGGAGATCCTTTGGAGTAAGATTAAAAGAACACATTAGTGATATTACTAGAAATAGGTCTGATAAATCAGGTCTTGCAGAGCACGCTTGTTCCTCCTCTCACTATATATGCATGGAACAAGCTAAATTAATCCATAAGGAAGACCACTATTTAAAAAGAAGAATTAAAGAGGCAATTGAAATTGAGAAATCTTATAATAATATGAATAGGGATGATGGTCTTAAGCTAAGTAATACCTGGAAACCCTTGCTGAATAAAATAAAGTAACCTTAATTTTATACAAATTCTTCCTGGAGACAGCATTTACAGCTCATAAATTTATAAAATTAAAACAAGTATATGTATATGTATATGTATATGTATATGTATATGTATATGTATATATATATATATATATATATATATATATATATATATATATATATATATATATATTTAAATTAATTAATTAATTAATTAAAATAAAATTTAAACTAAATTTAAATTTAATATTAATTAATTAAATTGATTTTATTTTAAATCTAGTTTAAAATAAAATTTTATTTTAATTAATTAATTAATTAAAATAAAATTTAAACCAAATTTAAAATTAATTTAATTAATTAAATAAATTGATTTTATTTTAAATTTAGGTTAAAATAAAATTTTATTTTTAATTTAGGTTAAATTTTTTTCATTTTTAATTAAAATAATTGAAAACTAAGTTAAAATTAATTTAATCAATTGATTAATAAATTTATGTAAATCAAGCCGACCTCACCATCCCAAAGTTATCTCTCTATCCTTTTATTAATAGGTTCACATTTTCTTGGCTCTCTCTTCTCAAAATACAGATCTCATTACCCTAATGATGGACTCACCTAGCTAGTTCGAAACGTCGGTTTCAAAAATTGCTCATAGGTTTTTTCCATTAATTATAATTCTTCATCTTCATTCTGGGTGATTTTTACAGCACTTCCCTTATTTGGGCTGCTTAATGGTTGAACTATTCCAAGAGGAGATCTTGGTTCTTCAGTTTCCCCTGTTTCTCCTCTTCCTTCGCAGAGATTACTAAGGTTCCCTTCTTGTAATGATTTTGGGCTAGAATTCTCAATTTCTTGAAAATCTTGCTCCTCTGTTTGGCTATGCACCTCAGCAAAGGCTACAGATGGTGATTTTGTGGCCTGAAGGGAACTAGTAGGTTGTCTAGAAGCAGCTTTTCTAGGTCCTACTGAAGGCTGAGATTCTGCTTTTTTAAGGATTTCGTCTATAAAGGTCGATCGGCCAAGGGTCACCGACCCCTTAGCTTTATCAGGCTTGGGTAGTGGCTTAAGATTATTTTCAGGATTTTTTTGCTTAGTCATGCACACAAATCAAATACTTATTTCTACCCAAAATAACAACAAATCTGCAGGAAAGTGGGCAGGGGAGTAGGGTTGTTACATGCTCCTTACGTAGGTTCTTACCTTCTGTTTTTAAAACCCAACTCTCTCCTAGCAAGTACTTACACTACTCTCTCTTCAAAAGAAACAAATGGCTACACTCTTCCCCGACAATGGCGCCAAAATGTTGAGCAGTAAAAAGGGTCTTTTTAACCTCTATTTACCCTACATTAATCATCAATCCAGGTACGATTTTTTATCTCAAGAGTGTACTCAGTCTGAGGCGGTCACTTGTTCAAGAGTAATGCTAGTAGTATAGTGCTTTTACAAAAGTAAACAAATGCTAGAAACAAACTCTAAATGTAATGGAAAGAAACTTAAATGCTTTGTAACTAGATCATTCACTTAAGAAACTACAGCAATCATCAGTCAAGGATGCAGTAATGATAACTCTTTCCTTTGTAAACTGATGCAAATGAAAATCAATCAAAGACAAGATCTCCAATCTGGGAACTAGACAACAGTAGTCAATGTTCGCTACAGTTGTAGATCTTTCTGTTCACACCAAAGCAAATGCTGGAAATAACAATTCAATTAACAGAAAAGGAACATCAACTAATCTATTGAAAAGATCGAACAGCAAAGCTTAATCTACAGGAATGAATTAAGCAGCAATCTTAACCGAAAGTAATTGAACAGCAACCTTTAACTAATAAATGAATTGAACAGCAATCTAAGGAAGGAACAGCAAACCTAAGTAAGTCTATGAAATATTGAACAACAAACTTAATCAAATGTAAACACACAGCGAATCTAGAATGATTGAATCAGTAATCTTATTTTAGCATAATAAGCATTAACCACAGTTATAAGGGAACAACAATTGCGATGATAATGGAACAGTAATCCAAATGAACAACAATCACAATTATAGGTAAACCGTAGCTAAGTGAACAACAATGCCAATCTGTAAATGAACAGCAATGTCAATCTGTAAATGAACAACAATATCTGAATTAGACAATGCGATATTATTTCAGAATGAACAGCATAACATTTTCAGTTGCAAATAATAATCTTACTATTCAATTACGAATTCAATATAACAGAGCAAGAAATGTTCAGGAACAAAAGATCACTAAATAAAGCAAGTAAAGGAAATCAAACCACACACGACTTGTAATCGGAAAATAATGATACAGAAAGCAAGTGATCCACTAGGGTCGGGCCCTTAGCCACCAGGGACGCACTGTTGTGGTTACTCCAGGATCAGATAACGGAACAACAACGAAGTTTATGTATTAATCATAAAAACAGAGTTACAGCTATCGCTCTTTAAAGAGAGTCGATGATCAAAGTTCAGATTACAATAGTGAATTCTATAAATCAACAATAATCTACCCCTTGGGCTAGCAACGCTGTCCCTTTTTATAATGGCCAGGCGGGAATACCAAAAATATAGATAGCCTTGAGGTAGCGATCCCTCAAGATCAAAGGATCCTAAGGGATTCGCCATATCTTTAATCTTCAGTTATCTTTTCGTCCTCTTGTGCTGATACTGCGTTTCTTCTTCCTTTTCCTGGCCCATGCGCTCTGATCTCGATTTCCTCGTCTGGATGCGGTTCCCTGTCAAAGGGACAGCAGTTGGTTTTGCCTTGTCTTTTCCTCTGGAATGGCGATTTTCCGTTTTCTTCACTTTCTGCATAAAAAAGACAATAATTAATCATTTTACATCAATCACAATTCCCCTTAATTCTATCATAATCCTTTATCATATGACCATCTTAGAATGTAAATAAGTTATGAATTAAAGGAAAATATAAAGAAATAAGTGGCAATTGCATACCTTTTCTAGTGCTCAACAGTAGCCTTCTGTAGATTGGCACCTACATAATAGTAAGTATATCAGCTAGTACAAGAGCTAGGGTGTTGTAGCTCCCTTCTAGTAGAAGCTGGAGAACGAGAGAAGGTTGTAGCTTTCTATAGTTAGAAGCCTGTGTACTGGTATAAGACTGCACCAATACAAAAATTTTAAACAGAATATTCTTATTATTAAAAGAAGACAGAGACAATTGCAACAGGTGGTTTTCACCCACATTAGGTTTCCACCTTATATCTTAGTGCTCATGTGTGTTTCTTATGGGTGATGATATGTTCTATTTTTACTACACCTGATTACTGTTTATATGGTTAATGAAGTTCTTATGCACTAATTAAAGATCAACATATGATTAATTAACTGAATCATAAGTTTGTTGGATATACGCTAGTTGCATTAAACACAGTTGCGTGTACATGCAAGTTCCCTTAACTGAAGTAGCGTATATGAATCTGATTATGGAAATGAAAAATTATTGATTTGCTAATACTGATTCACCCCCCCTCTCAGTATTATTTCCAACAATTGGTATCAAAGCAGGTCCTTTAGAAGAAGCTTGATCGCTTGAAGGAAGATCCATCATCATGAGTAATCAAGAAAGCGAGGGATCCATTAGACCGCTAATATTTGATGGGAGCAACTTTGTTTATTGGAAGGTAAGAACCACAACCTATCTTCAATCTCTTGGAACAGATGTCTGGGAAATCGTGGAAGGAGGATATACATTTCCATCAGCAATTCCTACAGATACAGCAGGTAAAAAGCAATATGAAACCAATGCCAAGGCTGTCAATACATTATTGGGAAGTCTGTCACAATCAAAGTTTGTCAAAGTTATGCAACTCAAATCAGCTAAAGAAATATGGGGCAAAATCGTTCTAAGCTACGAAGGAGACTCTCAGGTAAAACGTGCTAAACTGCAAACTCTCAGAATTCAATATGAAACTCTCAAGATGCACAATGATGAAAGTATAGCTAGTTACTTCTTACGTATAGATGAGATTGTTAATTGCATGAAGCATCAGGGTGAAGAGATAAAGGAAGTTACCTTAGTTGAAAAAGTTTTAAGATCCTTATCTACTAAATTTGAATCAAAAGTATCTGCCATAAAAGAAAAGCAGGATCTACAGACTATTACTATGACACAGCTTCAAGTAATCTTAACTTCCTTTGAGATGAGAAAAGGAGGTCCATCAGATATGAGAGAAGCCGCATTTAAAGCTTCAGCAAAAGGAAAATAAGAATTAAATGAATGAGGACATATTTCAAAAGAAGAAGAGGAAGCAAACTTTGTCAAGAAGCTTCAACGGGGTTCTGGAAGATTCAGAGGTAAACTACCTTTCAAATTTTTTGTCTGTGGTAGAGTCGGTAATTATGTTGCCAAATGTCCTCATAAATATAAATATGATAAAGGGAAAGAATCTGCAAAATGGAATATAAACAAAGTGTAAGTAAAAAGAGCTACTATACTCATGAAGATAGGGATGGTTTATCAAATAGTGATGAAGATGAAAATAGTAATGACTATAGACTTCTGATGGCTTATGAAGATGATGATTTTTTGGATGCTTTAGAAGATGATGACCTTTATGAAGAAATCTCTAAACTCAAAGTCTGTTTAGAAGAAAAGAATATGATTATAGATACCTTGACATACCAACTTGCTGAAAGAGAAAAACACAATGAAAAGCTAGAATGTGAAATTGTGGGTCTAAGAAAGGATCTTGAGAAAACAAAAGCTCTCAATCTTAAATTTGCTAAAGGATTAGAAACCTTAAATGAAATTATGAAAGTGTAATGCTCTCCTATGATAAAGATAGGTCTTGTATATACTGAAGAAACATCTCAATCACAGAAGCTGTCAACCTCCACTAAAAGCTATCTTGATGCAACAAAGAGCAGTGAACAGTTCGACAATCGTCAGCAAAGGCATAAAGCAGATCATCAGGTGAATCAGGCTCAATTTACTTCAAGGATGAACAGAAGCCACAATCAACCTCAGATAAATCGTACTCAATTTGCTTCGATAAATATCAATAGAAACTACAATCAACAGATCAATAGATTTGATAATTGCAGGAACTTCTTTAATGGTCAATGTTTCTCATGTCATAATTTTGGACACAAAGTTGCTCAATGTGTTGCTTACAAAACTATCATGACTAGAGAAGCACGAAATCAAAGGAATGTGACAGGGATCAAGAAAAGTTCCTATAATAACTTTTCTCTTCTTGAAAATGAAATAGAATGCTCAATCTGTAACAACTTTGGCCATGAAGAATCTGAATGCAGGAGTAAATTTCGGCAAATAGCTCAAAAGGAGCAAACTCCATTAAATCCCAAAATATGGAGAAAGAAAGAACCGCAAATAGAAAGATGTGGTATAGCCTTGTATGCAGAAGGACAAGAAAACCAGTGGTACATCGACAGTGGATGCTCAAAACACATGACAGGTGACAGAGAAAAACTACACTCATATAATGCCTTAGAAAAGGAAAAGAGTGTCTCATTTGGAAACGACACTCCTACTGTCATAAAAGGTAAAGGCTCTATTTTCTTGAAAGAAAAAGTTAAAGCTGGGAATGTTATGTATGTTGATGGCTTAAAGCATAATCTGTTGAGTGTGAGTCAAATGTGTGATCAAGGAAATGAAGTAGTGTTTCGATCAAATGGATGTGTTGTTCGTGAGCTTGATAGAGGAGAAACCATGATTAAAGGGAAAAGAACTCCAAACAACCTATACATACTCAAGGGAGGATAGCAACAGTGCTCTATAAGTAAAAATGATGAAAACTGGCTATGGCACAGAAGATTGGGACATCTAAGCTTTTCTCAAATAAGAAAACCATGCAGATTCCAGGCTATTCGTGATCTTCTAGATATTAACATTCCTAAAAAAACTATATGCAAATCATGTCAATTCAGTAAGCAAACAAGATCTCAATTCGTCGAAAAGGAAGGGTCAGCTAGTAAGCCTCTTGAACTTGTTCATACTAATTTATGTGGTCCATCAAGGAAAAAGTCACCTCGTGGAGAAGAATACTTTATATTGTCCATTGATGATTTTTCCAGAATGTGTTGGATAGGTTTTCTAAAGCATAAAGATGAAGCATTTTAAAAGTTCAAAGCCTTCAAAGCTTTGGCTGAAAATGAATCAGATTGCAAAATCAAATGCCTCAGATCTGATCGACGAGGGGAATTTACCTCGGATGAATTCTTTGACTTTTATGAACAACATGGAATAAAAAGGCAGTTCTCCACCGCAAGGACTCCTCAACAAAATGGAGTGGTAGAAAGGATGAACAGAACTGTTCAACAAATGGATCATGCTATGATGTTCATCTAGCATAGCACGAGCCATTTGTTGAACAGTTATGTTCATCCTTTCTACCACTCCATTTTGTTGAGGAGTCCTTGCGGTGGAGAACTGCCTTTTTATTCCATGTTGTTCACAAAAGTCAAAGAATTCATCCGAGGTAAATTCCCCTCCTCGATCAGATCTGAGGCATTTGATTTTGTGATCTAATTCATTTTCAACCAAAGCTTTGAAGGCTTTGAACTTTTCAAATGCTTCATCTTTATGCTTTAGAATACCTATCCAACACATTCTGGAAAAATCATCAATGAACAATATAAAGTATTCTTCTCCACGAGGTGACATTTTCCTTGATGGTCCACATAAAACAGTATGAACAAGTTCAAGAGGCCTACTAGCTGACCCTTCCTTTTCGATGAAGTGAGCTCTGGTTTGCTTACCGAATTGACATGATTTGCATATAGTATTTTCAAGAATGTTGATATCTAGAAGATCACGAACAACCTAGAGTCTATATGCTTTTCTTATTTGAGAAAAGCTTAGATGTCCCAATCTTCTGTGCCATAGCCAGTTTTCATCATTTTTTCTTAGATAGCATTGTTGTTGTCCTCCCTTGAGTATGTATAGGTTGTTTGGAGTTCTTGTCCCTTTGATCATGGTTTCTACTGTATCAAGCTCACGAACAACACATCCATTTGATTGAAACACTACTTCATTTCCTTGATCACACATTTGACTCACACTCAACAAGTTATGCTTTAAGCCATCAACATACATAACATTCCCATTTTTAACTCTGTCTTTCAAGAAAACAGAGCCTTTACGTTTTATGACAGCAGGAGTGTTGTTTCCAAATGAGACACTCTTTTCCTTTTCAAAGGCATTATATGAGTGTAGTTTTTCTTTGTCACCTATCATGTGTTTTGAGCATCCACTGTCGACGTACCACTGGTTTTCTTGTCCTTCTGCATACAAGGCTATACCACATCTTTCTATTTGCAGTTCTTTCTTTCTCCATATTTTTGGATTTAACGGAGTTTTCTCCTTTTGAGCTATTTGCTGAAATTTACTCCTACATTCAGATTCTTCATGGCCAAAGTTGTTATAGATTGAGCATTCTATTTCATTTTCAAGAAGAGGAAAGTTATTATAGGAACTTTTCTTGATCCCTGTCACATTCCTTTGATTTCTTGCTTCTCTAGTCATGATAGTTTTGTAAGCAACACATTGAGCAGCTTTGTGTCCAAAATTATGACATGAGAAACATTGACCATTAAAGAAGTTCCTGCGATTGTTGAATCTGCTGACCTATTGATTGTAGTTTCTATTGATATTTATCTTTGAAGCAAATTGAGTACGATTTATCTGAGGTTGATTGTGGCTTCTGCTCATCCTTGAAGTAAATTGAGCCTGATTCACCTGGTGATCTGCTTTATGCCTTTGCTAACGATTGTCAAACTGTTCATTTCTATTTTCTACATCAAGATAGATTTTAGTGGAGGTTGACGGCTTCTGTGATTGAGATGTTTCTTCAGTATATCCAAGACCTGTCTTTATCAGAGGAGAGCGCTGCACTTTCATAATTTCATTTAAGGTTTCTAATCCTTTAGCAAATTTAAGATTGAGAGCTTTTGTTTTCTCAAGATCCTTTCTTAGACCCACAATTTCACATTCTAGCTTTTCACTGTGTTTTTCTCTTTCAGCAAGTTGGTATGTCAAGGTATCTATAATCATATTCTTTTCTTCTAAACAGACTTTGAGTTTAGAGATTTCTTCATAAAGGTCATCTTCATCTGAAGCACCAAAAAATCATCATCTTCATAATCCATCAGAAGTCTATAGTCATTACTATTTTCATCTTCATCACTATTTGATAAACCATCGCTATCTTCATGAGTATAGTAGCTCTTTTTACTTACACTTTGTTTTCTATTCCATTTTGTAAATTCCTTCCCTTTATCATATTTATCTTTAAGAGGACATTCGGCAGCATAATGACCGACTATACCACAGGAAAAACATTTGAAAGGTAGTTTACCTCTGAATCTTCCAGAACCCCGTTGAAGCTTCTTGACAAAGTTTGCTTCCTCTTCTTCTTCTGAAATATGTCTTGATTCATTGAGTTCTTCTTTTCCTTTTGCCAAAGCTTTAAATGCAGCTTCCCTCATATCTGATCGACGTCCTTTTCTCATCTCAAAGGTAGTTAAGATTTTGTGAAGTTGTGTCATAGTAATAGTCTGTAGATCCTGCTTTTCTTCTATGGTAGATACTTTTGATTCAAATTTAGCAGATAAGGATCTTAAAAAAAATTCAACTAAGGTAACTTCCTTTATCTCTTCACCCAGATTATTGATGCAATTAACAATCTCATCTATACGTAAGAAGTAACTAGCTATACTTTCATCATTGTGCATCTTGAGAGTTTCATATTGAATTCTGAGAGTTTGCAGTTTAGCACATTTTACCTGAGAGTCTCCTTCGTAGCTTAGAACGATTTTGTCCCATATTTCTTTGGCTGATTTGAGTTGCATAACTTTGACAAACTATGATTGTGACAAAATTCCCAATAATGTATTGACAGCCTTGGCATTGGTTTCATATTTCTTTTTACCTGTTGTATCTGTAGGAATTACTAATGGAAATGTATATCCTCCTTCCACGATTTCCCAGACATCTGTTCCAAGAGATTGAAGATAGGTTGTGGTTCTTACCTTCCAATAAACAAAGTTGCTCCCATCAAATATTCACAGTCTGATGGAACCCCCACTTTCTTGATTACTCATGATGATGGATCTTCCTTCAAGCGATCAAGCTTCTTCTGAAGGACCAGCTCTGATACCAATTGTTGGAAATAATACTAAGAGGGGGGGTGAATCAGTATTATCAGATCAATAATTTAATTTTCAAAATTGATTTGTATACACTACTTCAGCTTAATGAACTAGCGTGTATACGCAATTGTACGTAATGCAACCAGCGTATACGCAGAGATTTTTTGATTTACCCAAATTATCATGCATTGAACTTTAACCAGTATATCAGGAATTCATTAGACAGTGCAGTAAAAACAGAATAAAGCATCAAACATAAGCAACACACATGAACACCAAGATATAAGGTGGAAACCCAATGTGGGTTAAAACCACTTTTTGTTGTCGCCTTTGTCTTCTTTTAATTATTAAGAAAAATTATGCTTACAATTTTTGTACTGGTGCAGTCTTATACCAGTACGCAGGCTTCTACCTCCAGAAGGCTACAACCTTCTCTCATTCTCCAGCTTCTACTGGAAGGGAGCTACAACCCCCTAGCTCTTGTACTAACTGATATGTCTATTAGTACGTAGGTGCCGACCTACATAAGGCGACAACCTTCTCTTTTCTTCCAGAGACCATGTTTCATAAATTTTCAGACTGGATCCATCAACAACATCATTCAATCATCAAATATATCTGCATCAACCAATCTTCTTTTGAACCAACCACAACCGAATCAATCAATCACTTTGATAACCCATCAATCTGATCATTCAAAATGCTGTCACCAGAATACAGTAACCAGAACCCAAGCCAAAACCCAGAACACTGCAACAACAAACAGAAGCAACTAAAACATATTTTATAAGGTATACGCTACTTCCATGTGTCGAACCTGCGTGCATATGCGCTTTCCTCAAAGCGAACCAGTGTACAGATCTGCAAATCAAATTTATGATGTATACGCTGCTTTGATATGCAGAACCAGCGTGTATATGCTCCTTTTCTAAAGTGAACCTACGTACAAATCTGTAAATGATGATTTAAACATTACAACTATTCCAGACTTCAGTCATACCCAGATCATCATATTTACAAACTACAACATGCGCCAGTTATTCAGATACATGATCAAACCACATAAAGATAATTCACTTCAAGCCTTAAGATCCTGATACATCATTAGATCTTATCCTTCATCATCAGCTAAGGTTCATCCTTGGTTCAAATCCAGCAATGCACCATAACCCAATAACCTGCATACTAGATCTCACACTTCATCAGATATTCGGTACTTGCACACTTTGGCCTAATGATCTTCTCCTCCTTTTATAGTTTGTAGGCCTTTCTCAATACCATGGACCAAAACCACTTAGGACCAATACCTTGGACCAAATACCTAGGGTCAATGCCTCGGACCCGATACCTTGGACCAATACCATGGACCAAATACTTGGGACCAAAAATTTATTTTTCCAAGGTATACGTGTTTTTCCTTCTATGAAAGTGCATGTGTACATATACGTGACTTGTATATAGTGAACTTGCGTGTATATGCAGCTTGGTCAGTGGTGAACCTGCGTATACCTCTTTTTCTTCATCCTGTGAAGAGTGATTTGTAATTCTTTGCTATTGACCTACTATACTATGATCTTTCATCTGAGTGAGTTGCCTTTTGAACTGATTCCTTGAAGATGCTCTACATTCCATCACATCTGTCAACACTATTGTCATGCATTCTGTCACATCTGATATCTCTTTTGTAGATTCATCTAGTTCCCATATACACGAGAGTTATTCTGCTACAAGAGGGTTGCCATCAAGTGCAACACGTACATCATAATGCCAACAGTTATATAGGATAACATTTCCAATGGAACATCAAGGAAGGTCCTTACATTCTTCCCAAATTGAATTGTTAAAATCCTCATCAATACAACCCCATTAGCTTCTCCAATGAAATGGGTGTGGATAGTGAAGAACAATTCCACAATTTTTCATTTAAACATGGATTTAATACCATTTGTCATGGGGCTAGAATTTTTATTGCACTTGAGTGTCGAATACCGCTCAAGAAAAATGCTCACCAAACATCTTCAACATGACCTTACTAGTTAATCATGACCACCAACCACTTGTATCGCATGTGTCGCACTTAACTGCCATGTACTAACCAAACTAGGTTAGGTACCTGAAACTATGTGAAATGTTGTAGTTCTCATCTCACTCTAGGTACCTCAAACAACCACATAGATACTCTTTAAGGGATATTTAGAATTAAACTTGGATATGGGAACCATGGCATGTTATTCTTTATAAAGAGCCACAATAATTGTTAGTATGTATGGTTTTCTAATAATAATGTGTGCACATTCTAAGAATGTGAATGCACTATTAGAATTTGTGCATATTTTTGTAGTGCATGTATCTGGCTTTAAATTAATCTAGATTTATATTAATTGAACAAGTTTAAATCAACACACTTTGAATTCAAATTAATAAAATCATTGTCTCTTTGAATTTAGTGCAATAATCAACCATGGTATGTAACAACACCACAAAAACCCCATAATAAATAGTGTGTTTTCTATCTAAGATGTGAGGAACAAATTCTTATTAACCCTTAAAACCCTTCCATAGTAGTTTCAAACTCTCTTCTTGTTCCTCCTTCCAAAGGGTGTATAGAGTTATTATATATTGTAAACGTATACTATATATTGTATGAAACTTCTATAATTTTAGAATTATAGATGGATTCATAGACCCCTTTAAGGGGGTCGTCGTTGAATCCATCTACCTAAATTTTACATTGCAAACAGATTTAGAGACCCCCTTAAAGGGGTCTCTAAATTTTAACACTCTAGATAAATTTAGAGACCCCTTTGTCTCTAAATTTTAACACCATAGATGGATTCAGGGATCTCTAAATCCATATGCAATGTTAAAAGTTAGTAAAATGTAACACTTTAGTATCAAAATTGTAATTTTCCATTTCCGAAGCAACACAATTATAAATGAATAGCATAAATGACTAATTCATATCTTTTTTGTACTTGTTAGTTGGTAATATTTTATTCTTAGACTATTGTAGTCTTTTATGTTAATCATTTTTAGTTTTGTCACTTATTATCTAGTCATATATTTTAGTCCTGGACTAAATTAGTCATTTAAGTTAGATCTTTTTAGTTGGGTCACTTATTATCTAGTTGTATGTTTTATCCCTAGACTAAACTAGTTGTTTAAGATGGTTGTTATTAGTTGGGTCACTTAAAATTTATCAAATTTAGTAGTAATTCACTTGAAATAATTGTGGTGACTAACATTTTTAGTCGCGTAGACACTAATCTCTCATTTTTGTTGCAACTCCCAAAGGCTCCTCAACGCTATTTATCAACGTGGGGTTCATACAAACTTCGAGGTGATAGTGCTAAATGCACAGTGGATGGGACTCTACTAATGCCACCCTCAACCAGGACATTTGATTAATAGTGCTCCAAGACCATTCCTCCTACTTAATTAGAATGAAAGCTAGCTAATGAAGATGCAATTTAGAAGCTACCTCTAACTATGAAAAGGAAAATGTTATTAACTTCAACTTGCAAATTCTATTGAAACAATTCATGAAAATACAAGAGCTAAACTACTTGCAGAAAGAAAGCTAATCTCTCTTGCATAACCTACCAAACTATAATTCAAGATTCTATGTACCATATAACTAGCTCACACTTGCATGTAAATCAATATTCTATTTGTGCCAAATCTGTGATAAGAAAACTAACACTATTTTGTTTTTGCAGTGAGGGAAAAGGAGGGTTTGGAGTGGCCTAGGAGTTTCCCTTGATCATGAAATCATAGCTAGGGGTCAACATCCTTCTAAACTAAGTCCAAGTTATAGTAAGGATCAAAACTGGTGGAAGAAAGAGGTCCTACAGGTGTGCTACAGGAGCCGTATATTGCTACAAGAGGGCATGTAATGCTATAGGAGGGATGCTGAGAAGGTTTGATAGGGGAAAATGATGGTTTAAGGGTATGGAAATATGAATGGAGGTTGAGGTAGATGAGTGAAGGGTGGTTGAAGCCCCTAGACAAGCTAAGAGCCTTTTGAAGGCATGTTTTGCACTAGGAGGGATGCTCTCGGTGACCCTAGGAAAATCATCTCATGAAACATAATTTTTGGGACACAATTATGGGTTCACAAGAGAAGGTGAGGGATTCCAAGGTGGAGGTGGTGAAGTTTCCCTTGTCTGGAGATTCAAACATCCCTACAATCATTACATGCATACATCCATTTGTTATTGACAAGATGAAACAACTAGTAGTGGAGAAGATGAGTTTAATTTAAATGTTATCTAATCTATGCTAGAACTCTGATCTAATTAATAAACCAACTCCTAAGCTACAGCAAGCACATGAAAAATAAGATGACTAACATAAATATTCTTCCAAGGAATCATAAACATAATGTTTTTGGGTTATGGTTGTAAGTCCTTCTATTCATGCTCCCATGAGAGAGATGAGGTAGAGGATGCAATCACAGATTCTGTGGATTATTCTCTACTGAAATGAAAGTAACAAAGAAGTACTATGAAATTAAAAGAGATACAAATACACAAGAAATACCGATGCCATTGGGTTTGGCCCAAACCCAAGAGCCTCAACTCTCTAGAACTAACTCAATGATGAATCAACAAGCAACTCCTCATTATCATTGAATTAAAGTCTAATACATAAAATAACAGTCAAAATAATAGTGTCAAGTTCTTGAGCTCAATAGCTACCTAGCTAAAAATGTAACTTGAATCCCAATGAGATCTTCTACATGTTTATTTATACAATAGGGTAGCTACTAACAACTCCCTAGAAAATAGGAATAATTGTCTCCTACAACTCGAGAATGGTGGATCTTGTTCCTCATTACTTTCAATTTCTTGGTTGTCAATGACCTCAAGCTGATGAGAGAGAGAGTTGTGATCTTGGGTTGATTGAGGGAGTTAAAGAGGTGGGAAACCCCCTGATTCTCTCCTTGTTGTCACTCTAAGCCCTTGCATAGAAATCATCTCAATTAATTCTCCATTTCCTACAATTAAACCATATTAGGCCACATGACATGACAAACATATTTTATCCTTCTCACTAAGCATAATATAACAAAAAATGTAAATAAATGTGAGAAAGAGATAGTGCTAAAGCTAGAGGATGGAATTTTGACCCTTATAATGTACCTATTGATGAGCCTCATCAACATTAAAAGTAAACTCTAACTTATTTATAGAAACCATAAATTTCTTAGAAGAAATCAATGCCAACTATTTCTATGTTATTTAACTCATGATCAAACGAGTAAATCCTAATTGTAGATTTAAAGCTACAATGATGAAAATCTTATGTACAAAGGCTCATTGGTCTCTTCCAATTGGATTCCAAGGCTGAGGTGGTGTTTTTTAGTGAATAAAAGCCAAAAAATAGGCTTAAGAGGCAATCCTAGCAGAGTTCTGATCAATTTTGTGAAGTGTTATAGGACGCTACAAGATTTATACATGATGCCCTATATCGCTACAAGATTCCATACAAGAGCGATCTAAGGGTTCTAAAATTTGTCTGAAGATGAGATAAGGTTGTAAGAGGTTGTAGAAGAGTTAAATGGAACTTTAAAATCTTAGATATACTCAGTATCCCATCTTACACAAGGGAAAAAAAAAAAAAAACTAATGGCCTCCTAAGCTCTGTTGTGTGATTTTTTGTGCTCGGACAGCTTGGAGAGCATCGGAAGAAAGGTGTTGAAGAGTTAGTGTTAGTGATAGAATATGAAGTTATTCTTGTCCTATGAACCAATAGATATTACTTTCACATAAAGTGATTATTAAACTAACAAAGACAGCATAATTTAAAGTACTACTAAAAGGCTAATTGTAGAAAATCAAAATGCAAAGGAAAGGATGAGTTGAATTTAAACTACAACGTAATTATTACATAAAAGAAAAATAATAGTATATTTCGTGTATGTTCAAACAACCTTTATGATTAAGCCTCCCAAGGAAACTCAATCACTAACCTCTAGAAACAACACTTTTTCTTCTAAACCAAACTTACATAGAAAGAATACAACTAGATCAAATGAATGCAAAGCAGTAGAGGAGATTGAGTGCTTAGGTTGGTCCCTAACCCTAGGAAACTCAACTCCTTAAAACAAAACTCAGGTTGGAATAAAAAAAATGCTTCTCATTAATCTCAGGAATTGTTCAAATACATGAAACGATAATGGAAATAGCAAGTAGCAAGCTCTAGCTATAATAGTCACTATCTTTTTCCAAAAGTTCAAAGCCTATTGAGCTCCACAACTCCTTTATTTGTATAAAAATAGTGAGGGGAAACCCACTTGAAGGGAGGTTTTCTTCCCTCGAAAATTCTTACAAAAATGGATATGGTTTCCTGAGATTCTCACAATCAATGAGGTGGAGTAATTTCCCATATTCTATTCGAGTAGTTGATGAGATAACTCGAGGAATGAGCCTCTTAAACCTTCTCTTGTTGGTCTCCAACATGCTCCTATACAATAAATGTTCCTTGTCATGCACATTCAATGAATCAAGCTACGAGATATGACAAATATTCCTTAACCTTCCTAGTGAACACATTATAGCTCAAAACGATGTCATCAAATGCAAAGAGAGAGGTTAAAAATTTTTGAAGGATGATTATATGGACCTTGGATTGTATCTATTTTAGAATCCCATAAAATAGTTACTTTGGAAAAGAAATCATCCTATAGTCTTACTTTGGTAGGAACTAAAATTGAGATGTGAAGTGGATAAGTAAATTTCTTACTCAAAGAGAAGAACTTACATGAATTTTGGTGGGCAGTAACCACTAGTAAGTCTACACATTTACTCCTACATAAGTAATTATGTAGGGAAGTAATTGATGGTAGTAGTTTTACTCCTACATAAGTTATGGTGGGAAGTAATTGATGTTAAATATGTTATTTACTTGAGTATAATTTATTTTCAATTATTTTATTTTTAGATGGTTTTCTTGCAAATCTTAAGAATAAAAAATCACTACACAAGTATCTAAAACTCATGCATGAATATTGCAACCATATCCAAAATTATGGCATAAAAGTTGTAAGGCAGTGATCCACATGGAATTATAATGTGCAAAGGCTGCAATAAGACCTTCAATTTATGGTCCAATTAAATGTTTGAAAATTAATTTTTTAAATAATATTGAAAAAAAAAAAAGTTAAACATTATAATTTTCATTTGTCAATGCTAAACTAATAGTGATCAACAAGAAAGTCGATTGTTAAAGGCTTTCCTTGGAAAGGACTAATAAAGATTTTGTAACTATATTTAAATTCAATTAATATGCACATAAAAACTTAATACCCCCGGATTTCCTTTCACTTTGTGGCATGATTTCAACATCTTCACCTTTTAGAATATAGTAGGTAGTCAAATTTGTTTAATTCCTTTCCAGGGAATTCATCCATGGTTCTCAGCTAAGACCAATCAAAGACGAGGAAGAAGGATGGAAGGCTCGCGCGAAGGGAAGGGCTAGGGTTTCTACAGCAACCGTGGTTTCGATGGGGTTTCAACTTTTAGCGGCGGTTCGTAGGGCATAGGATCGACAGCTTCACGACGGTCACGGTCACGGTCCTGCTCACCAGCTGCTGTATTCTCTTTGGAACCCTCGCCTGTCCCTTTCGGTCTCCGACAGTTATCAGTTATGGAAGACTGGGAGCAGGATGCGGTGGACTATATAGCGGATCCCTCGCCGGATAATATTATATTCGGAAACCCTCATTTTTCTCACTCACAGCCTACTCCACTTCATCTTCTGTCCCGGCGCATCAACAGTTTCCGGTTCCCACACCATCTTCTGCAGCTGTGAATCCTCCTATTTCCCCACCGTTCGAAGTGCCCCCGCTCTCTCCCGGGTCTCTGCAATTTTTGGCATCCAATACTCCCCCATCGCCTGCTTTCGACCCCTTGGCGTCCATCCCCGAGGTGTTTCACATTCCCCCAAGACCACCTCCGGTGACACATCCATCTGTCTCAGGAGTTCGACCGTCTGGATGGTTTGAGACGCCTGCTGTCTCTACTCCTCCTTCAAACCCTAGCCCCCGGGAAGGTATCTCTAATCCGCTGGTGGATCACCCGTCGGCCCCCCGCACCGGCATAAAGAAGGTTAAGTGTGTCAGGTCGACGGCGAGGGATATATCGATCAAGTTCGACGAAGCAAAGCCTCTGGGAGACTACATGGACATCGCGAACACAGTGTTGGTAGGGCACGTCAGGGGCCGATCCTACTCTAAACAGAGGCTTGAAATGTGGGTCAATGAGATCTGGGGAGGAGTTCTATTCGATCTACCTGAAGTTCATGTCCTACCCAGAGGATGGTTCTCATTAAAATTCTCCAAGGTCTGTCTTACTAATCTTGTTTTGGGGAGATACTGGCATATCGAAATGGCCCCGGTACTCCTTAAACGATGGAATCCCCTTTTTGATCCAGAACGCGAGCAGCTAGGCGCCGGTCCAATCTGGGTTAGACTCCCTGGATTACCTATTCCTTTCTGGGACGAGGAAGTTTTCATCAGGGTTGGCAATGCCCTGGGGACATATTTGGATTATGACCGCACCTATGTGGAATCCGGGTATCGAACTCTTGCTCGAGTCCTGGTTCATCTGGATACTCGAGATGGGCTTGAGGAACAGATCACTCTACAATGGGGAAGGTGTATTCGTGTTCAACTTCTGGATTATGAAGGGGTTCCCTTCCGCTGCAGGCATTGTCATAAGGTGGGACACCTCGCGAAGGATTGCCCTCTCAACAAAAAAGCTACAGACTCGGCGAAAGGTACTCCGGCATCTACCAGGACGGCTTCACCCATTGTTTCGCGACCTCCTTCTGCTGGAACGGCCCCCTCGGTCTCTGCCCCAGTGGACGTTGATGGGCTCCGGAGAACCTCGCCACCCAAAACCAGGGCTCGTTCGGCGGCAGAAGCGGGTACGATTCCTTCTTCTCTTATCTCCTCCTTGCATTCGTCTTTTGATGGTATTCATGTCTCTGGCCCCTCACACATTCCTATGATTCCCTGCACTTTTTCCCCTCTCACTTGCACTGAATCTATCATTTCTTCATCTCGTGTGGCTATCTCCCCTCCTCGTCCTACTTCCCCTCCTCACCCTTACTTCCTCCGATCTCGGATCACTCCAAAAGGCTCGGTTGTTGGTCACCCGGGGTTGGGCATAGTCTCTCCTGAGGGGGCATCGTTGAACACCAGAGGGAGGAAATCCCATCTTTCTAAAGCCATCAAACAAGCTGGGGCAGAGGTGGTCTCTGGCCGACAAGCGACCATTGACGGGGTTCTTAGAGCAGGACACACCCCGAGAGGTGTTCCCCCATGAAGTGTTTATCGTTTAACTGCAGAGGAATGGCTAGTTCCTCCAAAAAACTAGCCATGAAGAGGCTCATTGAATCTGAGCCCATAGACATTATCATGCTTCAGGAAACCCTCTGTTCAGCTGAACAAATTAATCGTATAATGCAAGCATTGGTCCCACGATGGAAATTTTATGCAAATGATGCCATGGGACGATCTGGGGGGCTGGCCATTGGTCTAAACCCTCGCTCCATCAAGCTTATATCTACCTGGGGAGGAGCAGGGTTCATTGGTTTGGATTTTTTCTCGGCTGACCTCGGCATGGACCTCAGATTGGTTAACATATATGCTCCTTGCTCCCATCGAGAAGCTTTCTGGAGGAATACCCTCCAGCTCCCCCTGCTGAATGAAGACAATGTCATTATTGGAGGAGACCTCAACTTCTCCCTGGGATTCAGGGAGTCTTGGGGCTCTGAGGCACAAATTGACTCAATCTCTGACTATATGACAAATTTGCTGGAGCAATCTGAGTATGTGGATATTCCTTTGCAGCGACTCCTACCTACCTGGCGGAACCAAAGAATTGGGGATGCTGCACTTGCTCGTAGACTTGACATATTTCTATTAAAGGGCCCTCTCCTGCGGCGTTTTCACCTCTATCGTCAGTGGGTTGGCTCCGGGGGGATTTCGGATCACAATCCTATTTATCTGGAGATCCAGGGTCCTTTCAGGAAGCCCAAGGCGCCCTTTAAATTCAATTCCTCTTGGCTGAAGGATCAGGATTATATCCGGATGATTAAGGATTTCTGGGTCTCGCATCCTATTGATGACTCGGTTCCCCTGGCCAAAGGATTCTGCAAGAACTTGGCTGAGATCAAACATCTGACTATTAATTGGGCTAGGGAGAAAAGGGACCGGGAATCTGCACAACTCTCCCAGATTGAAGCAGATTTATGTTCTCTCACTGATGACAGAGGGCAGGGTTTCATGTCAGCTTCTGAGAAATGTAAGCTTATAGACCTGGAAAATCAAAAAGCAAAGATCCTTAAAGAGAGAGAGGAATCCATTAGACTAAGAAGTCGTGCATTATGGATACAAGCTGGGGACGACAACACAAAGTTTTTCCATAACTTTGCAAAATGCAGAAAAGTTTCTAATACTATTTGGAAGCTCCCTACACCGGATGGAGATATTGCTGACAATTTCAATAAGCTCGCTCATCTGGGTATCACTCATTTCAGGAACCTCTACAGGAGCTCTCGAGATGAAAACCTACTTGATATTATCAATGTGGCAAATCATTTTCCGAGATTCATAGAGGAAGAAGATGTGGAGACTTTAACTGATCCGGTCACTGCTGAAGAACTGGAAGGAGTTATGAAATGGTTCAAAAAAGACAAAAGCCCTGGGCCTGACGGATGGACCATTGAATTTTATGTCGCCTTCTTCGATGTATTGGGACAGGACCTACTTCGGGTGGTTGAAGAAAGCCGATCTACTGGATCTATCTACCATGCCATCAACTCCACTTTTATTGCTCTCATCCCTAAATCCGACTCTCCGGCATCCTTTGATGACTACAGGCCCATATCCTTATGTAACTGCCTTTATAAAATCATATCCAAGACCATTGCTAATCGTCTCAGGCCTATCCTCTCCCGTTCTATCGCCCCTCAACAATTTTCTTTTCTCGATGCCAGACAGATCCATGAGGCCATTGGACTAGCTCAAGAAGCCCTCCATTCCATTTGGTCAAACCACTTAAAAGCCATCCTCCTGAAAATTGATTTGTCTAAAGCATTTGACCGTGTCAGCTGGCTCTACCTCAAGATGATCCTCATTCATTTGGGGTTCCCTCATGCTTTCATATCCTGGATCATGGCCTGCATTACTTCTCCATCCTTCAGTATTCTTATCAATGGTTCGGCCACTGATTTTTTTCACTCAGGCAGGGGCCTGAGACAGGGGTGTCCCCTATCTCCCCTCCTGTTCCTGCTGGTCATGGAAGGTCTCAGTCGACTCATGGAAGCTGCAAAAAGGTCTGGAGATATTGGGGGGCTTCGCATCTCTGACCTTTGTTATCTCACTCACCTACTCTTTGTAGATGATGTCCTCATTCTTCTAAATGGCAGTGTCCGAGACTCTCGATCCTTCTCAAGGATTCTCCATCTTTTCTCATCTGCCACAGGTATGATGTCTAATCAGACTAAATCTACCATCACCTGTGCTCGCACATCGGTACAGGAGACTCAGATTGGCTTACAATCCTTTCCATATACTGTTCACCCCCTGGATAGAGGATTCAAATATTTGGGTTTTAATCTGAAACCTACCTGTCAAAGGATTGCTGACTGGGTCTGGCTGGCTGCCAAATTGGAAAAAAGACTCTCAGGATGGAGCTTTAGATATCTCTCCAGGGCTGGGAGATTGGTACTTATCAAGTCTGTTTTAGAAGCCACCCCGGTCTTCTGGATGGCCTTGGCATGGATCCCAAGGAACATTCTGGGGAGACTACAACAAATCTGTAATCGATATCTCTGGAATGGGAATCAGGACAAAAGATTGTTCGCATGGATTGGATGGAAGAAGATCTCTCTGCCTAAAAAGTGGGGGGGATGGGGGCTCAAGGAACTGTCTGAATTTGCAAAAGCTCTGGCTGCCAAGATGGGATGGACACTGCTGACCAAACAAAATCTCTGGACATAGGTAGTTTACTACAAATACATCTGGCCTCATAATATCTTGGACTGGGCCCGTTTCCCTACCTGGTCTACATCGGGATGCTCCTCGGTCTGGAAGGCCTTAATTCTATCCCTTCCTCTCATCCGGAACAATCTTGCTTGGCGCATAAATGATGGGTGGACGGGCAGAATTGGTTTGGATCCCTGGATAAATTGTGGGGGTAGGCACACTCTCAGTCCAGACCTTTTACTGCATTTACAGGCCCAGGATATTCAGCATTTCGCACAAATCGCAGACCATCAGTGCTCGGATATCTTTTCACAAGCCTGGAAATCTGCTCAGCAATTGAACCTCCCTATCCATTGGCATCAGGAATGGGACCGATTCACGGAGGCCTTATCTGAATCTCACGTTCGAATTAAGCAAGGTCCGGATGAGCTCATTTGGTGCTATGCCGACCATGGTTTATATGCACCAAAATTGGGATACACAGTGCTCATATCTCATAGAATGCCTGAGGTGATACAGCCTTGGTGGCACGCTATTTGGAAGCTGAAGGCATCTCCCCGATCCAAACTATTCTTTTGGTGTGCTCTTTATGGCAATGTGCCCACAGGTGAACACCTTTCCCACAGAGCATTATGTGGCCCATCTTGGTGTGTTTTCTGCAAATGTGCATCTGAGTCGCGGGACCACATTTTCCTTCTATGCCCTGTAATCATAAACCTGTGGAACAACCTTTGCAACCAGCTGGGAATTGCAGCAATCTGGAGAGGAATTGATATCAGGAATGCTTGGGATACTTGGTCGCTCAGCCACCCGGGAACCAAAGCACAAAACCTTCCACCTGTAGCTACTTGGTTTATTTGGCTTGCCCGAAATCGGGCCATATTTGAGGATCGTATTATATCATGGGGCAGGGTAGAAGCCTCCATTGTTTCTGCTTATCATGAGCTCCCGGACCCTCCTCCCCCTCGTCCGAGACACATTCGACCTATGCCCGATTTTGACAGAACCATCCCGTGGGCATTTTTCGACGGAGCAGCAAATCAGGAAGGATGTGGCAGGGGTTTTGTCCTGCACCTCAATGAACACCACCGATTCCTTGTCAAAATAGGCTTAGGCAATGGAACTAACAACTTCGCTGAACTCTCTGCTGTTCACAGCCTTCTCCATTTTGCATTAACGCATCAGCATACTAGCATCAATATTTTTGGGGACTCTATGGTGGTTATAAACTGGATCAACAATATCACAAATTGTCATACTCATACTCTCAGTAACTTGCTACATGATACTCTCATTCTCAAAGCAGCTTTTAATCATTGCTCATGTTTGCATATTTACAGAGAGCATAACAGCGAGGCTGACAAATTATCCAAAGAGGCCTCGACACTTCCTCGAGGCGAGTGGATAACCGTGGAGCAGAATGGAGCAGAGGTGCATCAGTTTTATCACAGGCCATTCATAGAACATAGAGACCAAAGGGACAACAGTCCCAACAACGGATAGGCTATGGCGATTTTGTTTCTTTTTCTTTTTGGATATCAGAAATACATAGAACATGGAATATGTATATATATAGAACTTTCTTATAGACATTAAGCACAGACAGATGATTGTATACAGAACAGCTTGGTTGATGACTACAGACAAACACTATGAAAGTGGTTTTTTGTATGAACAATACTAGTAATGCCTCGGCATCTGCTACATGTAATTTTCAAAATTAATGAAAGTTACTGATTTTTCCAGTGGAAAAAAAAAAAACTTAATACCCCCAATAAAATTATTTAAAATATAACATGTTTCTTTACCATGGATATCCACCCCTACTTTAGCATGGGTATTATTAAATTGTAAATAGGTTTTGCTACAATACCATGGGCCAATACCATGGATTATCAATACCACATGCCCAAAAACCATAACTCATTAAAAATAAAAAATTTAAATTTAAAATACATTAGAAATTACATATATAAATGAGTACATAGAGTGATAATTCTCGATCATATGGATGGAAAGGAGAGAGAGGGAGGGGTACAATTATAGAGTTGGAGGGTGGAGAGAGAGAGATAGATATGGGGAGGAGAGAGATAAATGTGTGAGAGCGAGGGAGAGAGAGGAATGAAGAGAGAGAGTAGGAGAAGGAGTGACAAGGGAGAGATGGAGAGAGAGTGAGGGAGAGATGAGAGGAGAGAGAGATATAGAAAAAAGGAAGTGATAGAGGGATACATAGAGATGTAGGGGTGAGAGACAGAGAGAGAGAAGGAGAGAGGGAGGGAGATAGTGATAGAGTTGGAAGGTAGAGAGAGTGAGAAATTTATGGGGAGAGAGATGGAAGGAGGTGGGAGATAAAGGGGGAGAGAGGAATTGAGAGAAAGCATGGAGGGAGGGAGAGAGATTGAGCTGGAGGGGGGGAGAGAGGGGTGTTGAGAAATATATAAGGCAATATTTAGAATGGTTTCTATTATACTTGATAATTGTTTGTGATGTCCTTTTACTTTTTCTTACTTACTAGCTTCTTCTCTTATTATCATGTTGTTCTTATTATCAAACAGCTGAAAAAACAAGAAGATCAACAATACACAATAACACAAGATATAGGCTACAAGCCAGGGCCAAAACCTCTCCACTTGAGAGGAAAACCCATAAATCTCTTCTCTTCTTATATATCCTTCAATTGACAAATTCCAAGACCTCTATACTAATACCAATACCCTTCCAAGACCAAGTCCAACCTCCTTGATGATTTTATTCCTTTGTCCAATTCAAACCTAATCAAATCTCTTCTAGCAGCACAACTTCAACCCCTAGCAACAGAACTTCGGCCTCTACTGCAGGTCTGAAATTTTTGGCCCTCCCAACAATAGTTTCTTCCATATGTGTGAGATTATTTTTGGCTTCCAATACTTCTTCATATGTTTTCTTGACTTTCTCCTTCTTCTATGGCTTGAGGATGACCTAATGAGCCTTCCTTCAACCTTCTTTCTGCATTTTCTCCAAGTTTGATCCTACAGCAACAAAACCCTAACCTAGCAGCAGAAACCCTAGCTTCCTTTCTTCGCACGTGTCAAAAGACAGAGAAAATATCCTAAATGTTTTATCTTCATCCTTATCCTTACTTCTCTAGCCTCTTTCTTTTTCTCCTTCACTTGCTTAATGATAGAATGAATTGTGTCTCTAGGAGGTCAAGTTCCCCTCTATATATAGGCTTCCAAGGTGGACAAATTTCTAAAATTAGGTTGACTTCTTAGATGGTAGGTTGACTTGGTCTTGGAGGGTATTTTAGCATTTTTCAATAAATAATTATTTTTACAAGTTATAATGTGCCCGATGGGGTCTTCAACATATGATAATGACTCTTTTGAATTCTTCACCTAGGACAAATCCTAGAAGCACTCAATGGGTGCTTGACCTATAAAATAAAATACCTTAAGCATGAAACCCATGCTCCAAAACAACAATGATAATTTTTCTTTCATTTTACAATACAAAAGAATAAAAAATACATTTCATATTTACGAAGACCGAACCTAGCTACACATTTTTCAACACTTCCTCTTAACTAGGGAGGTATTCATAAATGGTACATGGAAATTCTCAATATGAATAGATCTCATAAGAAGATTTAGATTGGTAACCCATCTCTTTAGCATTATACCAACCAACATTATCACATAGTGAGGCCTTAACTAACAACTCTATCTCTTCACAAGATCAAAGCATAATGTTGGTGAGACTAATGACTTACAAGCACCATCATCATTGCCTCTCAAGGCACATACCCCACCCATGTGTTCACATGATATGTCCTTCCAGGACCATTCTTAACTTGGATTCCCAGTCCTCAAAGAATATTGTTCCTTTATGACTGCTATAATTTTGGATGCCCTGCCTCATCCTCAAAGAGTATTGGATTCTAGATGCTTACCCAATCCTCCATTCTTTCTTCCCAAAGTTAAGAAAAGAATGTATGTCTATATCTCCCTCTCAACTAGGGAGGATATATCAACAAGTACAAGATTGTTTCTCAATTACAAAATCTCCTTATTAGGAAGATATTTTTTCAAGATGTCAGCTACTCGTTCATCAGTGGAGATATACCGTAGTTGTAATACACCATCCTACACTAGATTTTGAATGTAGTGATACTTTTTATTTATATTCTTTGTCTTTCCATGGAACATTGGGTCTTCAGATAACCTTATACATTTGATGTTGTCACAATGTATCACTATAGGGTCAATTGGTCCTTCAAACAAGTTGGATAATGTCTTCCTCAACCAGAAAACTTATTTTCTTACTTCACAAGTTGCAATATATTTAGCCTCAACACTACTCAAAGCAATTGATTCTTGTTTTTTTCTCATCTATGAGACCAAGGAGGATCCAAAACTAAAACATCCTCTAGTATTGCTTCTTCCATCCTGCTCACTACCTCCCCAGTCAGAATCTGTATATCCAATCAAGTGGACATCATTCCTCTTATCATACTTCAGGCAGTAATGGATTATTCCTTGTAGATATCTCATTATATGCTTGGATGTTATCCAATGATCATGCTTCAATTCAATCTGGAACTAACTAAGAACATTTACTACAAAACATATGTTTGGTCGAGTATTCACCAAGTACATTAGTGAGCCAATCAATTCTCGATACCTGGTCATATCCACTAGGATCGATTCAGAACTTCTTAGCCTTTTCAAGTTTGTGATCATGGGGATTGTCATAGGTTTGAAATCCATCATAACCTCTTCGGCATCTCTATCACATACTTTCCTTCAACTAGATAAATCTCATCAAGTCCCTGCCAAATTCTAGTCCCAAATAATAGTGCATCAGCCCTAGATCCTTCATGTCAAATTATGCTTCTAGTTACTTCTTACACTCTTGGATTTGACCTTCCACAGTTGTCATGAGGAGATCATCCACATAAAGAAGAATTATTACATGCTCATCCTTCACAATCTTGATATAGAGATTTGGATTAAAAAATATCTTTTTGAATCCCAATCTTTGTAATTATGCATCCATCCTTGCATACCATGGCCTTGGTTCTTGCTTAAGGCCATATAATGCATTCTTCAACCTACAAACGTAAGCCTCTCTATCTTTGACTTAAAATCCCATAGTTTCTCTATATAGAATTCTTCATCAATCGTTCCATTCAGGAAGGTAGTCTTGACATCCATTTGATGGATGTTCCATCCCATTTGATGCTACCAAAGAGACCGGTGAACATATAGTTGTATACCTTGCTATAGGTGCAAATATCTCTTCATAATCGATGCCTTCTTGTTGAGACAAGCCCCTAGCCACAAACCTTGCCTTATATTTATCAATACTTCCATCTTCCGCATGTTTAATCTTGTAAATTTGTTTGAAATTTACCACATATTTCTCTTCAAGCCGAGGTATGATCTATCAAAATCCATTTTTCATTATTTATTAAAACTCTTCATTCATGGCATCCTTACATTCTTGGTTTTTGACAGACTTTTCAAAGGTGGATAGCTCTGCTTTTAGTAGTTTCATCATATATGTTGCATACCCATAATATATTTTGGGCTTCTTACTTTCCCTAAATGTGCCTTTGTCTGCTCCATGTCCCTCTATATCGAAAATAGTAGATTTCAACTAGTTAGGCCTCTTTCTAGTTTTGGGGATGACCACAGGTTGCACGGGTTCACTAGGACCTTCATCTTCGTGATTTGATTCTTCTTCCTCCCTGGTACCTTCCTCTTCAAATATAGGAAGTTCTTCATCATCAGAATCCATCGGGAGATCCTTTGATTTCTTAAATGCAATACTTTCATAAAATATCACATCTCGACTAAATTTTATTCAGTTTCCTTCCTTTATGTAGATCATATATGCCTTTTAAGTATTACTATAGCCAACAAATGTTCCCATCATGCCTGAAGGATCAAATTTATTTCTCTTATCCTTCGATATATGAATATAGACATGAAAACCAAAAATTCAGAGATGGCCCACGCTTAGTTTCTTCCCAGTGAATGCTTCTTTAGGAGTCATGTCTTCAAGTGATTTGTGAGGACTTCAATTTTGAATATATAGAACAGCCTTTTTTGCTTCACCCCACATAAATTTAGGCAAATATTGATCATGTAAAATGGCTTTTACACTTTCTTCAATAAATCGATTCTTTCATTCTGTAACTCCATTTTGTTCGGGATTGTATGGGACTATCAGTTCCCTCTTAATCCTAGATTCCTTATAGAAAGCTATGATTTCATTTGAAGTATATTCTCCTCCATTATCAAACCTTAATATCTTTATTCTTCTTCTTGTAAGGTTCTCGACTTCATCTTTGAATTCTTGAAATTTGATGAATATTTTATCCTTGGATTTCAACAAATAAACCCAAGTTTTCCTTAAATGGTATAAATTAATGTCACATAGTATATATTACCTCCAAGAGACTTTGGAGACATGGGACCATACACATCGAAATGAATGAGATCCTAAATTTCTTTTGACCTTGAAGCATTGCTTCCAAATGGACTCTTGGTATTTTTACCCAATGCACATCCCTTGCATACTCCTTCATGATCCTCTTTGAGTTCAAGGATGTTATTCACCATCGAATTTAGAGTTGGTAAGATTTTGTAATGAATATGACCAAATATTATGTGCCAAAGTTCACATGTGCTTACTTCAATGTGAACTAAGGCTTGAGAGAGAGGAGTCAACAATCTATAGAGTCTTCCTTCACGAATCCCAATCATCTTTGAATTTTCGATGTTAGATTTTTTTATCCCATACTACATCCTTTCCATCTATAAACGTGACTGTATCGACCTTATCTTCTAGACATTAAATGGAAAGTAGATTATTTTTCAAACCTGGAACAAATAATATTTTGTTGAGATGAATATTTCCTCCATTCTCCAACTCCAGTGAAGTTGATCCAATTCCTCTTACAAGATAGTTATTTTTGTCACCAAGATCAATATAGTAATAATATTTTCCTCTTGACAAGGTCTTTAGTTGCTTGTGCTCATGAGTCATATGTCTTGATTCTCCACTATCGATTACCCAAATATTCTCATCTTCAAATGTACCAGTAAGTGTTGAGAACAGTCCTTCATCCTTTCTATATATGTCTTGGTCATATCCCTCTTGATAGAAAATAGGAGATTCCACAATTCCTTGATTCCCTTCTTGAGATGACTTGATGCCATAAAACACTTCTTCGAAAACTTTTTCAATGGAGTATTGATCCTCATTATTCCCTTAGCCAAACTTAGCTCTGATACCATGTTGAGAAATCTACAGGGAAATATTTAGAATGATTCCTCTTATACTTGATAACTATTTGTGATTTCTTTTTACATTTTCTTACTTATTAGCTTCTTCTCTTATTATTATGTTGTTCTTATCATCAAAAAATAACAAAACAAGAAGATAAAAAATACACAAGAACACAATATATAGGTTGCAAGCTAGGGCCAAAACCTCTCCACTTGAGAGGAAAACCCACAAATCTCGTCTCTTCTTATAGATCCTTCAATTGATGAATTCCAATACCTCTAGACCAAGACCAATACCCTTCCAAGACCAATTCCAGCCTCCTTGATGATTTTCTTCCTTTGTCCAAGACAAACCCAATCAAATCTCTTCCAGCAACATAAATTCGACCCTAGCAACAAAATTTCAACCTCTACTACAGATCTGAAATTTTTGGCCCTCCTAGCAGCATGTGCTTCCACACTTGTGAGATTATTTTGGGATTCCAAGACTTCTTTAGACCATTAGTTGACATTCTCCTTCTTATAGGGCTTTAGGATGACCTAATGAGCCTTCCTTCGACCTTCTTTCTGCAATTTCTCCAAGTTCGATCCTGCAGTTGAAAAACCCTAACCCAACAATAGAAACCCTAGCTTCCTTTCTTTGCATGTATGAAGAGAGAGAGAGAGAGAGAGAGAGAGAGAGAAAATATCCAAAACACTTGATCTTTGTCCTTCTCCTTCCTTGGCTAGCCTCTTTCGTATTTTCCTTCGCTTTCTTGATGAGAGAAAAAATTATGTCTCTAGGAGGTCGAGTTCCCTCCTACATATAAGCTTCCAAGGTGGATGAAGTTCCTCAAATTAGGATAACATTTTATTTGGTAGTCTGACTTAGCCTTGGAGGGCATTTTGACATTTTGAAATAAAAAAAAATAAAAATCTTTTTACAAGTTATAATGTGCCTGATAGGGTCTTCAACATATGAAAATGACTCTTTTGACTTCTTGACTTAGGAAAAACCCTAGAAGCACTCAATGGGTGTTTGACCTCTAAACTAAAATACCTTGAGCATGAAACCCCTACTCCAAAATAGAAATTATAATTTTTCTTTCATTTTACAATATACAAGAATCAAAATTACATTTCATATTTAAAATTTTTGAACCTAGTTACACATTTTTCAACAATCAAGGGGGGGAGAGAAAATACAAAGAGATAGAGGTGGAGAGGGAGAGGGAGTGACAAGGGAGAGATGGAGAGAGAACAAGTGACGGAGAAGAGGAACGAAGAGAGAGAAGGAGAGGAGAAAGAGAGGGAGTGAAGGGGGGGGAGAGAGAGGGATACATGTAGATGGAGGGGGGAGATAAGGGTAGAGAGAGAAGTAGCTAGGCAGGGAGATAGTGATAGAGTTTGAGGGTAGAGAGATAGTGTGTGTTATGGGGGAAAGAGAGAGGGAGGAAAAGAGAAAGGGCTTGAGAGAGGGAAGAAGAGAGATGGAGGGAAGAAGAAATACACAAAGATAGAAAGGTGGAGAGAGCGAGCGGGTGATAAGGGAGAGATGGAGAGAGAGTGAGGGAGAGCGTAGAGCGTGAGTGAAGAGAAAGAGAGGAAAGGATAGAGATAGGGAGAGATGGAACTAGCCTATATATGGTATGTGTGTATATAAAAACCAACCTAGATCCATCTTAACCCTGGATCCAAAGTGGTTCTTCACTATGATTTTTTCTAACCTAGAAGATAAGATAAGGTTTTTGAACGATGACCCTATTTCTTTAATAATTTCGGACTATACATGTGTCATTGAGAAGAATGTTTTAACTCAGACAAAGAAGGGTTTCTAAAATCACCACTCTGGGTGTGTCTCTATTCTCTCCTAGTGGATTTATGGATTCCCAAAATTTTGGAGGAAATTGGTAACGCAATAGGAAAAATTGTGAAAGTCTTAGAGGTGACCCAGAGAGGGCATAATATGTCTTATGTGAGGCTCTATGTTTTGATGAACATTTCACAACCCTTAACAACTTCAATCGATCTAGAGTATAAGGGGAGATTTGGACTCAATCCCTAGATTACGAACATGTTTTGTTTCGCTGGAGCATTTGTTATAAGCATGGACCCCTGTTCAGATATTATACAATTTGAAAGAAGGAACAATAGAATTCTTGGTTGGGCTTGAATGATGGTTTCTCTGAATCTCCTTCTAATAGAGGTAATAATCAGGGGAGAGCTTCTCAATCTCAAAGGAAACTTAAGAATGAGAATACCTTTGTAGTGTTAGATGGTATGGAGGAGGATTTAATTTTACCTAAAAACATTATAATGACAGAAATGGCAGTGGGATCATTAGAGGATAAGCATGCGCAACAGAGGAAAATGCCAAATGCAGTGATAGAGGAACTAAATATGGTAAAAAAATTTGACTTGCAGAGTATTACTAAATTCATGTCATTAACTAAGGAAATTTTGGATAGCTATCAAAAGAGGAACGTGTTCTTGTTACCCTTATTAACAATTTGGAAATGAAAGATTTGGGTGAACTTTCAAATGATCAGAAGGAGTTTTATGCACAGACGTATTTGAATTAGAAGAATAAGGGTGGTACAGATAAATTGGGGGAAAATATCTCATGACTCGTGCATGATCTGAAGGGAAAAGGTAAAGAACAATTGGTTAAGGATTCTAAATGGAATGGAAGGAAGATGATGTGAGAATTGATCCAAAATGTTGGTGAGTAACTCATTAATTCGGGACAAGCAATGATAATATCAAATTTTTTTCTGCCCTCTCAATAATTTTTTCAATGAAGATCATCACTTGGAATATTTGAGGTTTAAATAGTAAGGGTAAACAACATTACATGTGGGAATGAATTAAATTTGAAAAGATTGCGTTGGTGATTTTATAGGAAACCAAGGTTTCAATGACCAAATTACGCGAAATAGGTGCTCGTTGCTAGAAAGGGTGTGAAGTTATGGCTCTTGATGCTTGAGGTAATGTGAGTGGATTAGAAATATTTTGGAACCCAATGGTAGTAAGTTTCTAAGATTGGTTGGCTAGTCCTCGAATTTTGACTAGTCGATTTCGTTATCTTGGCTTAAAAGACATTATAAGCTGGATAACAATGTATGGAACTCCTGTTGTGTTGGGGGGGGGGAGTGGGGTTGGGATAGTATTTTTGGAGGATATACAAGTCCATCAGAGTATAATTGGAGACTCTTTCTGGATTCTTGGAGGGGATTTCAAACTAATTAGGAATCTGAATAAAAAAAATGTGGAATTCGCAAGTAAGATTTGGAATCAATATCTTTTTTAGGGTTTTTGGAGAAATTACTGGTAGATGTGCCAACAATTAATGGTTTTTTTACTTCGAATAATCGATGTGGAGGTAAACATCATGTGGTGAGTTGTTTGGATAATTTTTTGGTTTTTGATTCAGTTATGGATAAATATGTCTTCATCGAAGTGATTATTCTTCCTTGTCTAGGTTCTGATTATTGGCCTGTTGGATTAGAATTAGACCTTAAGGAATCCCCAAGGAACAAACCTTTTCGCTTTGAAGGGTTTTGGCTCCAGGCACTGGATTTTGTAGATAAATCCAAAGTATCGTGGGAGGAAATTTCGAGAAAATATAAGAATAAGATGCATACCTTTCAAGTGAAACTTAAAGAATTGAAAATTAAGATTAAATTGTGGAATAATAAAAACTTTGGTAATTTTTTTGAGGAGAAGCAACTTTTGGAGTTTCATATGCATGAAATATAACAATATATGATTCTTGAATTAAACTCATGAGTTAGTGTAGGAAGAAGAAGTCACACTAACTAAGTTAGAGCAACGTATAAAAAAAAAAAGAAACTCTTTGGCAACAAAAATCTCAAGTTCAATGGTTTAAACATGGGGAGAAGAACACAAAAAAATTCCACAAATCAATGTTATAATGTAGGCATAATAATATATTTTTTCACTAATTGGGAGAGATGGATTGTGGAAAATTTAGCATCAAGAAATTGAAGAGGACTTGATTACATATAATCAATAAGTACTTACAGGGCCTTTCCATAATCGACAAATAATAATCAACAAGATCACGACTTACATTCTAAAACTTCTTAGCAAGGAACAAAATTTTTCTTTGATGAGACTGATTTCATTCCAAGAAGTGTAGGATGTAATTATGGCCATAATAAGTCTCCTGGGCCAGATGGGTATACTTCAGATTTATTTAAGGCCTATTGGTCCATTTTAGTGCAAGAGATTCATGGGCTACTAGAGAAATCTAGAAAATGTCAACCAATGTGGGCAGGTCCTAATACAATGCTCCTCCCATTAGTTCCTAAGCATGGTAAATCTAAGGATCCTAGTGGTTTTAGACCAATTTCCCTATGCAATGTTATATATAAAGTCATAGCCACCATTATAGTTAATCTTTTGAAACCACTATTTAAGGACCTTGTTTCTCCATAACAAATTGGTTTTGTGGAAGGTCAGCAAATTTCCAATGGTATTATAACAGTTCATGAGATTCTCCACTCTTTGAAGACTCTAAAGAAACCAAGCATGGTGATTAAACTTGATTTTTCCAAATCCTATGACAAAATTAGTTGGGATTACTTGCTACAAGTTTTGGATGCTTTTGGATTTTCTTGGGATTGGATTTCTTGGATACAATGTCTTATCTCTACTCCTTTTTACTCAATTTTGATTAATGGCTCTCCATCTGGTAATTTTAATATGTCTCATGGAACAAGACAAGGATATCCATTGTCTATGTTTCTATTCATATTGCTTATGGAAGGGCTTGGATTATTTTTTACAAATTCTTGTTCTAAAGGATCCCTAAAAGGTCTATGTTTCTTTGGTGAAGATATTCCAGTCACTCACCAACAATTTGTAGATGACATGTGTATATTTTTCCAACCCACCTTCAAAGAAGTTAAGAAGATCCACTCTTTTCTTTCGATATTTATCGAGGCTTTAGGTACTGTTATTAACTATGGCAAGACTAGTGTTTTAGTTTTTAACTACAAGGAGTCAATACATGCTCATCTAGCTCGTTAACTTGAATTTCAAAGAGAATCACTTCCTGCTAAGTATTTGGGGGTTCCTTTAGTGCTAAATCCTAAGACAATCTCTTGGTAGCAAGACCTTCTCTTAAAACTTACAAAAAACATCAACAATTGGACATTTCAAGCCCTAAATTTCAAAGGGTGATTGATTCTTACAAAATATTCCAATTTGCCAAATGACTATTATGCTAGGGCCGAAAGTTATTTGGAATAGCTTCACTTCAAAGTGGCATGAATTTCTCCAGAAAGGATCAAATAAAGAGAAACGGTGGTCCTTAGTGGTGTGGGAGACACTTGTTAGGCCAAAGCTAGCTGGGGGTCTAAATTTGTGTGACCCATAAATATTACGTGCAATGTTTGGAGAAAAAAATAGGTGGGGATCAGTGATAGGGGAAATGAATTATGGAAGAAAATTTGGCTAAGGAATTATCCACCTCTTACATTGTAAGAATAGATACTTTGATTTGTTTCCACTATGGCAGGTTCTAGTTTATGGATATAGGCATAAGAGAGTCGTGAAATTCTAAGAAAACATGGATTTTAGGAAGTTAAGAAGGGAAACTTTGCTCTGTTCTGGGATGATGTTTGGCAACATTTACCACGACTTATTGAGTGATAGGAATTCAATACTCTGAAAGTATTTACATCTATGTGGGTGTGTTGAAGGTTAGTGACTATGGAAGTTAGATTCATATTCTTCACTGTATCGAAAGTGGAAAGGTAAGGAAGATTGGCCATGTTTGTGTTGGAAATAATACTGAGAGGGGGTGGGGGTGAATCAGTATTAGCAAGTCAATAACTTTTTAATTTCCATAATCAGATTCAAATACGCTACTTCAGTTAAGGGAACTCGCGTGTATACGCAACTGTGTTTAATGCAACTAACGTATATCCAGAAAAATTATGATTCAGTTAATTCATCATATGTTGATCTTTAATCAGTGCATCAGAACTTCATTAACCATATAAATAGTAACCAAGTGCAGTAAAAATAGAACATATCATCACACATAAGAAACACACATGAACACAACGATATAAGGTGGAAACCCAATGCGCGACAAAAACCACCTTTTGTTGTCTTCCTTTTAATATAAGAAAAACCTGTTTACAATCTTGTACTGGTGCAAACTCATACCAGTACGTAGGCACCCACCTGTAGAAGGCTACAACCTTCTCTCGTTATCCAGCTTCTACTGGAAGGGAGCTACAACCCCCTGGGTCTTGTACTAGCCGATATATTTACTAGTACGTAGGTGCCAGCCTACAGGAGGCTACAACCCTCTCTCGTTTTCCAGCTGCTACTGGAAGGGAGCTCCAACCCCCTGGCTCTTATATTGGCTGTTATGTTTACCAGTACGTATGCACTAGCCTACTGAAGGCTCCAACCTTCACTCTTCTTCCAGGGACCACGTTTCATAAATTTTCAGACTGGATACTCTTGGATCACAACACCAATATATGAAGGCCACGTTTCATCCATTTTTCATACTGGACCCATCAACAACATTAAAGCTCAAAATTAATCACCACTGCAACACAACCATTGCACTTAATTATCAATCTCTGAATCACCCAACCACTGAATCACTAAAGCCCTATCATCAAAACATAGAGCAGAACCCAGAACTCTGCAACACCCATTAGAACCAACTGCAAATTCAGATATCACATTTCAGCATGTATACGCTACTTTGATAAGTCGAACCAGTGTGTATACGCGCTTTTACCAAAGCGAACCCACATACAGATCTGTAAATATTAACTCATAACTTTGCAGCTATTCTAGACATCAGTCATACCCAAATCATAACATCTATAGAATAAACATGCGTCAATAATTTAGATCTAGTCTATCCATGATCAAACCACATAATGATAATACATTCCAAGCCTTAAGAGCCCAATCCATCATCCATCATCATCCATATGGGTGAATCCTTGGTTCATATCAAGCAAAGCATCACAAACCCATAACCTGCATACTGGATCTCCCACTTCATCAGATATTCAATACTTGCACACTTTGGCCTAATGATCTTCTCCTCCTTATATAGTTTTAGGCCTTTCTCAATACCATGGACCAAAACCACTTAGGACCAATACCTTGGACCAAATACTGGGGGTCAATACCTCGGACCAGATACCTTGGACCAATACCATGGATCAAAATACCATGGACCAAATACCTTGGGCCAAAACTTAGTTTTCAAAGATATACGCGCCTTTCATTCGGTGAAAGTGTGTGTGTATGTTATACGCTCCTTTTGGTCTGTTAACCCGTGTGTATACGCTTCTTTGTCAAGGTGAACCTGCGTATACCTCTCTCTGATCATTAATTTTTTTCTATTGACCTACTGCACTATGATCTGTCATCTGAGTGAGTTGCCATAAAGGACAACACCTGCATCATAATGCCAACTGTTTTTCCATGGATTTGCCTTGGGATAGCCTTCAACCAAAATTATTAGAAATGAAAATAAGATTCTCCAAGGTTTGTGATATATTGAACTACAGTTTGTGTCCTATTGATTTGTTTATAATAAAAGAAGTATATGCATTTTTAGCAGATCACCCTAGTCTAGAAAATATATATGATTTGGAGAAATGTTTAATCGAGAATTCAATGACTGAAAATTTCTTTATTTCTTTCCTTAGTTGGGAGGCGCAGGTTTATAACATGGGATTGCATCAAGAAGAATGGTTTTGAGGGTCCATCCCTTTACTTCCCATGTCATTTTGATGAAGAGACGATGGATCATTTACTTGTTGACTGTTTGTTTTTAGAATAATTATGGTCTTTTCTTTCTTTCATCTTTGGTACTGACACTTGGATTAGTGAAAATTTGGTTGAATTGAATGCTCAATGAAATTTTCCTATGTTTAAGAACCCCATATTCAGTAGTGTTTTGATCTTGGTGAAGGGTTTCATTCTTTGGAATTTGTGGAAGGAAAGAAATGTTATGGATTTTAGAGCTAAAAGGAGAAGGGAAGATATGATTAAAGATGTGATTCTCCAAAATATATGGGAAACCATCCTTGTTGTCTCTTGGTTTATAGATGATTGGAAAGTAAACAATATTTAGGCATCGATCCTTCAAAAATTAAATTTGAATCAACATATGAGTTGCTTTAAGGAACAATTGGTCCTAAATATCTCTTCTAATGTTTCCCTCTCTCCTCCTCAGAGAGGATTTATCAAGTTTAATTTTGATGATGTGTCAAAGGATAATCCTTGCATGATTGGGTTTGGAGGTTTTTTCAGAGATTGTAACTCATCAACATTGTGTCTCTTTGCACAAAGTAGGGGGTTGATTAATAATAATTTGGAAAAAAAATTGGCTTTGGAGAAATGTATTCAAATAGCTATTCCTAGGAGATTTCATTTGTTTTAGATTGATGGAGATTCACCGGTTGCAATTCAATGTGTACAAAAACTCTTAAATGGGAAATCTCCCAAAAAAATGTGAAAAGTTAGAGATTGGAAGGTGTAGTTGAAAGTACAATGATTTTACTATGTTAACTAGAATATGCAATAGTTTATCATTCCATAAGGGAGGGAAATATGGTTTCATATTTTCTTATGAATATGGGTTGTAAATCTCATTTTCTTTATTTGGATGCAAGCTGGCCTCCTTCTAGTTTGGAGGAATGTTTTCAATCTCTCCATGGTTTATTGGAGGAAGACAACATAAACCCCAATGGGGGTGTGGTCCAAGCCTTGGATGGTGTTCCATCCTACCAACTATCCCATCTACATAATGGAGTGGCAAGGGTTCACTGAGGTTAGCAGGAAGATGAACAAGTGGGTTTTATTCTTTAAATTTGTTGTGTAGATGATGGTTTTGCAGAAGTACAAGGTATGTGTGAAAGGAGGTGAGGTTTGTTCCTTGTCCTCCCTTATCAGTCTTAATTTGGTGTTCTTTCTTTCGAGTTGTTGCTTTCAAGAGGGGTTTAGTGGCTTATGTTGTTAGCTGGTATGTATCAAGTTTTGTTTCTCTCCTCGGGTTAGACCATACATTTTAATCAAAATTATCATTTCTCCTTTTCTATATTGGTGTTTTGGTTTTGGAAACTATGATTTGTATCTCAATTGCCTGCTCTATTAAAGTTTGTTTCTCCACTTCTTTCAAGAATTCAATATTTACAGGTGATAGTTCTTTGGGCTACTTATATTTTTTCTTATGGTGTTCATGCTCAAAAATATTTAAGGTTTGGGTCTTATGTTATAGATTTTCAGTTGTTTATTTTGTTCCAATTTGGTAATTATATTCAAAGTCTAGTGTTAATTGATGAGGTTAAGGTTCTTGGGTATTGCAATAGCCCATTTATCTTAGATCCTCATTTTAACGAATTTGTCGATTGGTTGTGGGATTATGTCATGTCTCTAAGATGTAGGGAGATTGATAGTTTGCTATAATTTGGTCCTATTGTATGGCGCTTGGGGGATGATTTGGTAATTTTAAGGTCTGAAAGTCAGGGTGTTGTAACTTGTCCCTTTCATTGATTTGGACGAAAAAGTTCTTTTCTTTCTTGTGTCCATTGTCCCTTGGCTTATGTTTCAATGACTCCTAGGCAGAGGATGGACAATAAGAGAGGTGGAGGAGCTAATGTTAGAATTAAAAGAAGTTGATATTTTACCATTGGAGAGTAAAGAGGCAGAGGATATGCCTTACCATTGATATTCTAAATTGGTGGGTGAGGATATGAAATGGGTTCCAAACCTTGGAAGATTTATGAAGAGAAGACTTCATTCCATGAATTCACTAGCCTTACACTAGCTAATAGACACTCTGTTACATTTGATATTCAAAGGCAAACAAGTGGAGATATATAATATTTTCTCCTATTAGGAAGATATGAAGCAAATGTTTTATAGTCTCAAGTTTTGTTTGGATAAAATTGACTCTCGTTTGAAACGTGTAGAAGGATTGCTGGTGAGTGAATCTGCCTTAGGCGACCTCATTGATCCTATAATTGGTCATGGTGAAGATCCTACTATCATTTCCTCTGATCAAGATTAACAATGGTGGGCTTCATAGACTTTTTCTATATAATTTTTTGGTTTATGCTTCCTACAACTATGTTTTTTCCATGGTGTTATGCTTACTATTTTTGTTTTGAAGTGAAATGTGCTCATATTATGTTCATTTCCTATTGGATTTCATCATGCCATTATCTAGTCCATTATTCTTTTCTTATGGATTCCTCAACAGTGAAGTTGGTATCTTGTGCTTGTTGTGCGCAATCAAGGGACTCTAATTTTAGTATTATGTTCCTGATTAAATGGTGGTAGGTATTCTATATTTGGCTATCCGATATGGCTTACATGTTTCTCTGTGGAGAATTGTGCTTTCTCCTCGTTTTATGGTCATTCATGTGCCTCATTGCATTCTTGTTTTTTCTGAGTTGGAAAACTTTGCAGCATGGTTTTATTTTGCCTCTAGCTCTCTTGTAATATGATTTATCATTTATGAACGACTTATTCTATTGTTGGCAAGTATTATGTGGGTTACAATATATATGGATGGTCACACTATCAATGTTATATCTGAGCGGGATGTCTTCTTACAAATCTCTAGTTGTCAATATTATTATATATATTTTATCCTTTTTGATATCATTCAAGCTCAACATACTTCTTAGATGTATTTGTATAGATTCTGGTGGCTTTATGGAATGAGAGCTTGCTATGTATATTTTGCAGAGGCTATTGTGGAAATTAGTAATCTCGATTATTTTGGTTCTATGGTTTGTTTTCCATATTATAGTGGGTTTGAAGACAATTTTTACTGTTTGGTATACAATCTTTCTATGGATGTTAATTTGGTTAATCTTGTACTAATGAGCATCCTTTGCTCTGTGTCTAGAATGGGGCGATTAGTGATTTCAATTTCTTTATATATTTTGGGTTGATCGACGAAAGATTATGATACTCTTTATGTAAATCTCTATTTTTCTTATGAATAAATACACACTTAAATTATATAATATAATTTTATATATTTATAAATAGATGGTATCAAGAGAATTGATCTCGTGAACTCTAAATAACAAAGGTGATTTAATGACAGGGACTCAACTAATTGAGCTAACCCTCAAGGCTTATTTACAAAATAGTTATGATAGAAATGTAATATTTCAATCAAATATATGTTGGAAACTTGACTAAACTAAGGGGGGGAGGTGAATCGGTTTAGTACATTCATGGACATAAATTTTCTTTACTTTTCAATGGTTAACTCGACTATTAAATGTTATGTAACCAGATCAAAAAAAACAAAAGAAAATATAGATCAATGACTTGAAAATAATCCTCTTCGAGGAGGAAACCTCCTTTTACATTACATAAATGAACAATTTTTGGATGATTCAAATGACAAGACCTCCTTGGTATATATAATAGTATAAAGGGTCACAATATAATCAAGGCCTACATAACGATAATAATGTAAGGGAACAGTAATAAAATTAATGGGATTCTATGGGGCACAACAATAATAATATGGAGGCTACATGGGCACAACAACATAAATATAGGGGATACACTAGTGTTATAAGGACCTAACATGCCCCTCTCATTCAAAAAAGTGGTGTCCTCAATGCTTGAGTAGTTTTGGATGCTTCTGTATAAAATTATCATCCTCCGATGTGGAATCTTCAATAGGAAAGTTCTTCCACTTAATGAAATACTCTGAAATTGATCGATTTCGTAGTTGTCGGGTTCTTATTTACATGTTTTATTCAGTCCCTAATATGATTTTTCCTTCTTTTTCAAGTTCTGGAAATATTGTTTGAACTGGGAGCTTGTCACCAATAACCTTCTTTGAGCATGAAACATGGAAAACTGGGTGTACCCGGGGAGATGCAAGTAGCTCCAATTTGTATGCCATAGTACCAATATTTTGCAACACTTTGTAAGGACCATAGTACTTGGGTGATATTTATTATCCTTATTAGCTTGCTTGAGCCACATTTGCTTGTATGGTTGTAGTTGTAAAAATACCCAATCACCTGTGTCGAAACTTCTTTCATTGCAATGACGATCTGCATGTTGTTTCATTTTATTTTGGGCGAGAGTGAGGTTATCTTTTAAGAGTTGTAGAACTTGTTGTTGATGCTCAATGTGATCTTCCACTGCTTAAACCTTAGAATTTTCTCTTAAAGACGATGTGATGGATGGTGGATGATATCCATAAAGTGACATAAATGGGGTCATTTTTGTTGTGGTATGGAAGGAAGTGTTATACCACCGTTTTTCCAAAGGCAACCACTTGAATCATTGTGTTTGTTTATTATATACAAAGCAACGAAGATATCCTTCCAAACATTTGTTTACTATCTAATTTTTCTCGTCAGATTGAGGATGATAAGATGAGCTATGAGCTAATTGAGTACCAAGAATAGAAAATAATTTTGTCCAAAATTTGTTAATGAAAATGTGATCTCCACCACTTACAATAATCTTTGGGTTTCCATGTAGCTTTTGAATTGTTTCCATAAATGCAATAACAACTGTATTTACTTTGAAAGGATGAGATAGTGCACAAAAGTGTGCATACTTGGTAAGTCTATCAACTACCACCATGATGAGACTCTTTCCTTCAAACTTGGTTAAACCTGTGATAAAATCCATTGGGACCTCCTCCCAATGCTAAATTGGAATGGTTAAAGGTTGTAATAGACGTGGGACCTTAATTATCTCAACTTTATTTTGCTGGCGAACCAAACATTCTGTCACAAACTTTTGAATATAAAATTTAAGGCCATCCCAAAAAATCCTTCTTGACCCTGTGGTAAGTTTTTAAAAATATTGAGTGCCCTCCTAAGGGAGAGGCATGCAATTCCAAAAGAATCTTTTGTTTGAGTTGGGAATTCTTACATAGATATAAGCCATATTTGTACAATAATGAATCCTTTTTTCCATATAAATGCATTGGATGTACTAGGATCTTATTGCAACTTTTGAATGAGTGTCCACACCTCTTCATCATTCTTCCATTCAACCCTTGTTTTGGTTATCCAATCAGGTTGGATAATAGAAATGGAACAGAGCAATGCTTCCACATCCTCATCCCTTCTTGAGAGTGCATCTGCAACAAAATTTTGCTTCCTTTTTTGTAGATGATTTTAAAGTCATAACTCAACATCTTTGTGACCCATTTTTGATACTCTTCTTAACATAATATTTGTTCCAAAAAATATTTAAGACTGTCATGATTTATCTTTACCTTGAGGTGTCTTCCCATTAGGTAAGCTCTCCATTGCTTTAGTGCATGTGCTATTTCCAATATTTCCTTCTCATAAATAGGTTTATGTAAATACTTTCCATTGATTTGATGACTTTCAAAATCAATAGGTCTTCCTTCTTTCATTAAAGCGGCACCAATTCCATTTCCTAAGGAATCATATTCCACAATAAATGGTTTGGTGAAGTAAGGTGTAGCTAAGACCAAATGTTATGTAACCATATCACAAATACCAAAAGAAAAGATAGATTAATGACTTGAAATAAGCCTCTTCGAGGGGGAAACCTCCTTTTACATTACATAAATGAAAAATTCTTGGATGATTCAAATGGAAAGACCTCCTTGGTATATATAGGAGTCTAAAGGGTCACAATATAATCATGGCCTATATAACAATAATAATTCAAGGGAAAAAAAATAACAATAATAGGCTTCTATGGGACCCAACAATAAAAATATGGTGGCTACATGGAAACAACAATAACAATATGGGGGCTACATGGAAACAACAATAAAAATATAGGGGCTACACTAGTATTATAGGGACCTAACATTAAATGATCCACATAACAACTTATAAACAAAAAATTTAATATGTGAACATCATGTAATATGTAAACCATAACATTAAATCAGCATATAAAATAAACACATATGGGCAACATATGTAAGTGGAAACCCATAAAGGGAGAAAACCACAACTTTGTTATTGTTGTGATGTAAAGGCAAACTCTTACTCCCTTATTACATCATATTTTTTGTAGGCTCCAACCTACAGGGGGTCACTACCTCAATCCTTGTGGAAGCTTCAATTTGCAAGGAAGCTCCAACTCCCACAAATTTTCTGAAAGCTACAACCCACATGAGGCTCCTACCTCAACAGGTTCCAACCTGTCCTTTATCAAGCTACAACTTGAAAGGAGACTATAATCCCCTGATGCATACAAGAAACAATACATTAGTTTACCTGGTGTATAACTTTGCATACCTTTATATATATATCTACTTCTTCTTCATCTCAAATCTGCTTCATATATACTTTATATATGCCAAGTAACTAACAAATCAATCAACTCTCACATTCTCTAACTCTCTAACATAGTAAACATCCAACCTCACACATTTTTATAAGCTAGCTTTGATTCCAAACATGAATCTAAAATGAACAACTTTGTATATTTGCATTCTTGGGTTTTCTCTTTGTTTCCAAGTATTCATTCTCAAATTTGAAGCATAAATCAAAAAAATAAACCTCATACTATTTAGAACTGAAATTACATAAGCCAATATTAATGCTTACATGAGTTAGGGCTTGGATGTATAAGCAATCACACTTTAATGTAGGCTAGCTAAAGGAATAGTGTGTTAGATTCGAGGGTAATGTAGTGTATAGATTGAATGATCTACATTATAACACATGTCCTCAACGTTGAAGGATGCATTACATTCTTACAACACATATAGGCCTATTATATTGTCAACACTTTTTTTTTGTTCTACGTGGAAGAAACTTTTGTTCTACAACATATTTCTGTCAACATCTCCATCAAAAAAACATGTATATTCTCTATGTCATACCTTTTTTCTCACAAGCTATTCTCCAACAAGTAACATACGCAATTGCACCTCGTACCTCCTCACACACATATGATGACCACACTTCTTGTTGCTCCTTTTCCATCAATGAAAACAATGCCAACAATCTCCCCCTTTGGCATTGATGACAACACTATGATCCTCCCACTTTTGTCATAAGAATTATTTCTTCTTATTGCTCCAGACCTCTACTTACCTACCCCTTTGACATCAGTTACAAAAAGTATGGTGAATATTAACAAGAATGTCACAACCTTCAGTTTTTTAAAGAAGCATTAGATGTAATTGGTTTAGATTTCATCTTATTCACACTTTCCTCACCAGATAAACATAATGGTACTAGGATGACCTTTAAACCTATCACACAAGTAGCAAATATTTCCAACAATGTCATTTTTTTGAGAATATGTGCAGTATAAGAACAATATTTCCATCAAATCTATCACACCATAGGCCATAGTAAAATTTATGATTCAGATTTCATGGTTTAGATACCATCCGAAGAGTAGATAGATGACCAACATCATGTCATTGTTTTACTTTGCAAAATCCTTTACTGACTTGTCAACTTGGATAACACCACCATGGTTTGAATACATTTTGAAAATGGTACATAATTTCATGATTAAATGAGAGTCTTCAATCAGCTAGAAGCTCCATGAATCCATGAATACAAATACATTCCAAAAGTTTAAAATGCTATAGCCAAAGCATACACAAGAAATGCACCTAGCACATGCGGCAACATTTGGACTTCCTCCAATAGTTCCTACTTTTAAAACATTATATAGTGAGAATTTTTTAGGTTGGAACATGGATAAACTATGATAACTTCTCCTTAGTATTAGATGTCAACCCTAATCCTCGAAATTCATTGACACTTTTTTGTGTTGACTTCATTTCCTACTCATCAACAACATCTAAAACAGGTATAAGGATCACATGTATCAAACAAAAATTTACAGTTGATGCAAAGAAGAAATAAATGGCATTGATTCAGTATTCCCCATTATTCTTCTCAACTCAATGACACATACATCATATACCTCAACAAGTTTGGTACTTTCATCCTCATGGATAAGTGAAACGTGTTCAACTCATGAATGGCATCCGTGATATGAGAAAATAACTACACAAACTTTCCCAAGAATTCTCCTCTCCATTCTTTGTCAATGAATTATTGGTATAGTTTTCCATTGGTGACATTCACACATTCTCAAGCCAATTTCATTTTCAGAACTCTTTCATAGTTTCCAAGCTCTAAGTCATTCTCACCACCATCGTCCAAAACAATCACATAGTTCCTACAACTTGATTGAGATGAAGGTTGTTACCGGGAAAAGTGTCTATTTAGAACTGCTATATCCCACTAAGGTGTGACAGTTGCCTTAGAAACAAACAGAGAAAACTACTTTTGTATTTTCTTTACGAACTATAGATAGAGAGGAATAGGAAGAACCAACCTGTGTCTTGCGCTAATCCTTTGATCCAATCCCTCTCTCCTTTGACAGCTTCCAGCTACCTGCTCCCTTACTTGCCCAGCTTCACCAAGTACCTGTAAGATCACAGAAGGAGAAAACTATACAAAGACATGGATCTATATTCATAAATAACTTAGGATCATAATTAAGTTAACCATACAAATGTAACAAGCATCAATGATACAAAAGCATGGAGGAGAAACTCAAATAGTTTTTTATTGATATACAAAAAGATCCAGGAGGAGTTACAACCGATGATTCCTGACCCAACATCAACCTCCCAGCAAAGAAGCCCCTCTTCACCTCCAACAAAGCATAGATCACCCAATTCTCTGATGTTTATCTCAAAACCAACAGCAATTCCTTACAATGTGCAAAATTCCAGCCTCTGGATCTCTGGGATGAGGGATCCATATATAGATGTATGCAAGGAGGATGAGTCAGCTTGTGATTTGATTAGTGTCTTCTCTCTGTCAGTTCTTGTTTCCACTTGGAGACTGAAGGCCTCTTACTCATCCTTGGTCAAATTCAGTGAGGCAAGTGTCATAGGAGAAGATTCTGGAAGCTTCCATTATCTCTCCACCTCGCAGAATGACACTGCCATTTGTCATTTCTCGCTCAACGCACCCTCATAGTGCATTTAGGTGCATTGCAACGCACCTAGCTAGTGGATTTAGGTGCTATGCAACGCACTTAGCTAGTGGAGCAGCTGAAATGACCCTGTTTTGACTTATTCTGAGTAGTTTTTGGTGGAGAACTTTTGGGAGAAGCTGTAATTTGTTGACCTTGTTCCTTTAGGGGTTAGAACAACACTTTTAGGGACTTAGGATCCCTTGGTTTATGGACATTTCATGCTTGGAGCTGTAAGGCACAAAAATGTCTATAACAGTTTCCCACTAAAGTATGAGGCCGTCAATCGGGTGAAATGCTTTATTATGAGGATCTGAAGTTCTTTCAATGCTGGGAGGAGACCTGTAATAAGATACAATACAATACATTATCTTCATAATGTTTTCATGATCTAGCTGAGGCGGGCATTCCCATGCTCAGCTTTATAAATTCATTTTCATGTACATAGGATAGACAATCGTCTGATGGTAGACTGATGATTCTGATAGAGCCATCATCCTTTTGGTAGGATGATTATCTGTACTGCAATGTTGTACATTTGAATGTCTTTATTTTCCTGAATATATATCGCAACCCGGATGGATGAAACTAGATCCGGGGTCTTCAATCTCGTCTGATCTTCACTCGAAGTACAAGTCGATCCATGTGAGAAATGTTTTGAAGTCGAACATGGAAAGACATTGCTTGATTACCAGTCAATGATGTAAACTGTTAACAAGCGCGAGAGGAATCACCGATAATGATAATGATCCTCAAGGTACTGCAGTACAATTCACGTGGTGTTGAAAAGTTTGCAACAAGAAATTCTTGTTGAGATCGCAACAAGATGATGGAGCTTAGTGAAAAGAGTCGCCTTCACTAAGTGGGCCCGCAGGCTATTTTTGGTGCAAGTCTATTTTTAGACATATGGATCATGTCTATGTTTATGGATGATTGATCAAGTTGGGAAAAATAGATGGACTTCTATTTTTGATGAAAGTGTGAGTGATCACAGTGTGAGTGATCAAAGTCTATTTTTAGACTGGGTGTCAAAAATAGAAAAGTCAAATATTATTATCTCACAATAATATTTGGACTATAAACTTGATCTTATTCTCTTGGAGCACTTCAGTTTGAGCTACAGAGGTGGCACATGCAGCTGTCAGAAGGAAATACTCTTTTCTTATGAGTTAGTTGAGTTGTTGCATGCATGACTTCAGTTAGAACTCAAGTGAGTTGAGTTTAGTGGACTGGAGGTACAGTTGATGGAGTTGTGTTCAGTTTGACTTAGTTAAACTAGTTGTAGTTAGTCTAACTGCATATAGACTAATGATGAGTTGTTAAACTAATTATTAACTCATAATACAACTAAAGAATACATCAGTTAACTCAGTTGCATGTCAGTGCATGTTCAGTTCAACAGGGACAAGTGGTAGAGAATCAGATTGCTATCAGTTGTGACTATAGTTGTGCATCAGATCTTGCACAATCAAGGGATTGAGTATTCCAATGAGTTTGCTCACGTATTTGGCCCACATTTTAGCCTTTGCTCACGTCCACAAAGAGTGAGTGACTATTTTTCAGGTGAAAAACGAGTTTGGGAAGCTATTCTCATCAGTTCTTGAGCAGGTATTGAGCAGTGGAGGCAGGCAAGCAGTGGAAGAGATTTGGAGATCAGATCTGAGTTGTATTGTGTGTAACAAAAGGGCATGGTACTGGATTGCTTGTGATAAGCATTGTACTTTTTAATGTTACATGATTCAATCAATATAATATACAGATAGTGTGGGGTTTTTAGCGAGATGCTTTCCCCGGGATACATACTGTGTTTATGAGTTTGATTGATGCTTCTATGTGTGCCTGTGGATGTTTCTGCTTCTGTAAATTGATGATCAACGTAGAGGAGATTATGTATTATACATGTTCCACTTATAATTGTATGATCAGGATAATCTCTGTGAATATGTGTCATATTATTCAAAATTTTTACATGGTATCAGAGCTAGATGATTTGTAGAAATATTTCTACATGGTATCGGAGTTGCTTGATTTGTAGAAGAGATTTTTACAGGATATCAAGCGAGGATTGATCATCATATCTACTATTCAGGAAGTGTTTACATTCTATTTCTCTAGGCAGAGCCTGTAATCGGGCCAGGTAGCCTCTGGATTCATCCTTCCTTTGGAAGGTGAGATATCCGGTGAATGCCCATACAGTCAATCTCTGTACGAGAAATATTGTGTTCTCACGAATTCTAGATCGGAAGCAGTTGAGTTTTGTGCTGGTGGAATTCGAATTTAATTACAAAGCAAGAGATAAAACTCAGAAACATTCAGTTCGAGAATGGATATAGTATGCCCCAGTATCTCACGAGGTTCACTCAGTGTCGAGATGAGCTGGGAAGTGTGGGGGTTACTGTTGATGATGAGGATGGCGAGTCTAGGACTCCTTGACCTTCCTAAGAGTTGGCATAGCTACCAGGACTCAGTGAATGGAAGGGAGAAACTGCCAAATTGGGAACGACCATGGTCGGATCTTGTGCAGGAGGATATTAGACGGAGCACCAGAGATGGTTCTTCATCCATGCAAGATGAGGAGAACTGCGCCTTAGCAAGTAAGGCGAAGAATGGGAAGGGGAAGGTTTCTCTTTCCGAATCTTGTTCTTCCAGTGATGGGAAGAAGGTTGACAAGTTGAAGGTGAGATGCTTTCGTTGTCATGAGATTGGTTCATGGGTCAGGAACCTGTATGCTCTTGAGGTTCAAGATGCATGCAAAGCCTTGAGCAGCAAGGAAACTGATGGAGACTTGGTGGTTGAGAGGGAGCGTATATTACCTCTCAACATGCAGACCCAGAAGAAGTCTCAGACAATTGTGGAGGAGCCACGATTGGTGCAGCAGCTTCAGGAGATTGTGGAGGAGCCACAACAGGGGAAGCTGAGAGGAGATCAAGTAGAGACATCTGCTCATCCAGAGACCTCCAGTAGGGGGAAACTTCAAGCCAGGTGGGCTGAGGGATTGCATGCATCCATACCTCCAGGTAGGAGGTGGGGTGATGTGGATTGATCATCCCAAGGAGGAGGGGCAGGATCCTTGAGGTACCCAACCTCTTGGATGAGACCTTGCTACGGGAGCCCCGATGTGTAGTAGTAGGAACTGACTGATTGGGTAGAGACAGATGCGGATGGAGCGGCAGAGAGAGCGACAGTGCAGGGAATCCCAGGACAGCGCATAGCTAGCAGGCTGTAGCAATGCGAGAGGCATAAGTGTTTTTCACAGTGCTAGGTGGCACAGAGAGGTGTGCAATGGTGCGAGATGCATGGAGATGTTGCAGTAGTGCAGATGTCAGAGAGGGAGCACTTGTCAGCAGCAGGTAGAGCTTCAGCATCAGAGGGTGTTTCTATCCCAACAGGGAGGTCAGTTGGGAGGTGCAGTGCGGATGCAATGCTGGGAGATAGAACTAGCAGCAGCACGGATGCAGTCAGAGATCAAAGTGACAGAGGCTAGAGCAGTCAGATACTGAAGAGCACAGAGATGCAGAGTTTCAGTCGACAGAGGCAATAGCAGTCAGAGACTTTGATGACATAGCAAGTGGACCGGCCAGATGTGTTGCATGGAGAACATTCCAGAGTTACAGGATCGGGTTTGAGAGGAAGCCTTTCTTGTTGAGAGGGAGTGTTGAAAAGTGTGCAACAAGAAATTCTTGTTGAGATTGCAACAAGATGATGGAGCTTAGTGAAAAGAGTCGCCTTCACTAAGTGGGCCCGCAGGCTATTTTTGGCGCAAGTCTATTTTTAGGCTATGTCTATTTTTAGACATATGGATCATGTCTATGTTTATGGATGATTGATCAAGTTGGGAAAAATAGATGGACTTCTATTTTTGATGAAAGTGTGAGTGATCACAGTGTGAGTGATCAAAGTCTATTTTTAGACTGGCTGTCAAAAATAGAAAAGTCAAATATTATTATCTCACAATAATATTTGGACTATAAACTTGATCTTATTCTCTTGGAGCACTTCAGTTTGAGCTACAGAGGTGGCACATGCAGCTGTCAGAAGGAAATACGCTTTTCTTATGAGTCAGTTGAGTTGTTGCATGCATGACTTCAGTTAGAACTCAAGTGAGTTGAGTTTAGTGGACTGGAGGTACAGTTGATGGAGTTGTGTTCAGTTTGACTTAGTTAAACTAGTTGTAGTTAGTCTAACTGCAGATAGACTAATGATGAGTTGTTAAACTAATTATTAACTCATAATACAACTAAAGAATACATCAGTTAACTCAGTTGCATGTCAGTGCATGTTCAGTTCAACAGGGACAAGTGGTAGAGAATCAGATTGCTATCAGTTGTGACTATAGTTGTGCATCAGATCTTGCACAATCAAGGGATTGAGTATGCCAATGAGTTTTCTCACGTATTTGGCCCACATTTTAGCCTTTGATCACGTCCACAAAGAGTGAGTGACTATTTTGCAGGTGAAAAACGAGTTTGGGAAGCTATTCTCATCAGTTCTTGAGCAGGTATTGAGCAGTGGAGGCAGGCAAGCAGTGGAAGAGATTTGAAGATCAGATCTGAGTTGTATTGTGTGTAACAGAAGGGCATGGTACTGGATTGCTTGTGATAAGCATTGTACTTTGTAATGTTACATGATTCAATCAATATAATATACAGATAGTGTGGGGTTTTTAGCGAGATGCTTTCCCCGGGATACATACTGTGTTTATGAGTTTGATTGATGCTTCTATGTGTGCCTGTGGATGTTTCTGCTTCTGTAAATTGATGATCAACGTAGAGGAGATTATGTATTACACATGTTCCTCTTATAATTGTATGATCAGGATAATCTCTTTGCATATGTGTCATATTATTCAAAATTTCTACACGTGGTGTGAATAAAGGACTTGGCATCGAACACCACGCAAAATCTTTCAGTCGAAGGTCATTGATGTAAACCTGTCGCCGGAAGTGAGAAACTTGCCATTGAGGCATGCAAGCTTCGAAGTACTGAATGGGGTGTTCCTAGACCAACTTCTTGGATAATGAGATGATGTCGACAAGAAGTGATCCGTCACAGGAGGGCCTTAATGAATCCCACATCAATGACACGGAACGGAGCAAATGATTTTGATGGAGGTGAAAACGATCTGATGATATACGGTTCAGGGTGGCGGTCATGAAAGAATGGAGTATAATGTATGGTAGTGGGTGGGACACAGGTGGCCTTTCTGGATGACTTCTCTTGAACATGTCGGCGACACTGATGTGATGGATTGGTAGCATTAACCCCAAATGTGGATGGTATGGTGTGACCATGGCGATGTGACCGGTGAATGAAACAACCCAACCCGACTCGGGCACGGAGCGTAAGTGTCATGTTCAAGAGCGACTTGCTACCAACAAAGATTCTTTGAGTTTTCTTCCCAATTTTTCCCCAGTCATTGCTGACCAGTACCTCTTTATTTTTGTCAAGCTTGAGGAGGATAACATATTCTTGTTCTATAATTTTCCCTTCGGGCAAACCCATCGCTATGTTTTAACGAGCCTAGCGATAGTGAAACTCGTTCTTGTCTAAAGACAAGTTTGTCGCTATTAACCTTTTTAACGAGTTTAACGACAACGATAACTCGGTCCTTTTCATTTTTAGAGAGTCTGAAAAGGTACGTAAAGGTAACTCCAAAATTCCTTTTTCGTCATCTAATCCCTTAAGTCCGAAAAAATATAAAACAATACAGAAGGGATGAATTTTTGATAGCTTTAACGAGCCGAACAAAACAAGCGCTCGATCTTTTTGTGCAATAATCCCTCAGGTCCAAAAAGATTAAAATCTAGATGAGGGATAGCACTTCTTGTCCCTTTAACGAGCTGGAAGGCCAAGGACTCGGCAATCTTTTCATATTTTACGAGTCAGTTGAAAAGAGCTTAAAGAAGACTTGTCTTTTGAGGAACGAGTCATAAAATGGGTAGCAGTTGATTCCAGGTGAGGTTTGGAATTTTCCAATCACGGTAGTGTCACAAGGATGGCTAGTGAAATCACTCTTCGCAGTTGTTCCTCAAAATGGGTAAACAATCAAATGGAGGTGAATGATCGGCCAATGAAAAAGTGGAGGTGACGGTGCAAACACGACCAAGGCTTTAATGGCTGAAGTGCTACATTCACGATGGTTATTTACCAGGGGAAAGTTCATTTTTTAACGAGCTTAAACGTGGGTGGAAACATTTGCTCAGTGCGGGTTTATTTTTTAACGAGCTTGAACCTTGCGGTAACACTGCTCGATTAATCCAGTCATATTATAATAATGTCTCATATAAAACGGCAATTTTTAGAGTTTGCCCCACATCCTTTCTTATGCAAGTTAGGTAACGACTAATCCAAAAAATAGATAAATAATCGCTCTTCGCTTGCACTCCAAAAGGTTTGCATGCCCCCAGGTATAAAACAGAGTTTCAAGGTTACCTCTACTTCTTTCCGCCAAAACATTTGTTTTATCGAGAGAGGCCTACCTCTTACAGGTTACCCAAAGATTGTTCTATTCGCGGCGCAAACAAAACACTTCTTCGGCGATGTCTACCGAGATAAACAAAGGTGTGTGGCGGTGCTCGCCAACTCACATAACTTTTGACAAGAGAATCCTATACTAGAATAACCCCCTCTTCCAATCACGAACGGGGGTACAGACTAGGCATATTTTCCCACGGAAACCTACTTCTATACCCGAAGTTTTCCTGCCGAAGCAGACCAGGATGCATGCCCCCTGGGTTTCAGTCATATCCCTCCAAATTACTCGCGTTCATCGAGAGGATGGACTAGAGATTGAGACATTTCTTGCGTGAAAAGACCATTCAGGGATGGTATATGACTATTTTCTCTGTATGATCCGGGAAATAAAAGCTGGTCCACGAGCTTGACCACTCTTCCTGCGTGCGAAAAACACATTACTCTAAAGAGTGAGGAGACAATTGCCCCCATGCAATAAATATAGTCTCGCCCAAGGAGTAGATTGTAATCTAGGGGTCCTTGAACTACCATTACGTTCATGTGAACTGTTTTCCTTCTCAATGTTATGGGCACATCGGGAAGGATCCCTAAAGGTCGACTGGTTCCTTTATCAAAGCCCGTCAAATTTCTCATCTCAGGCAAAAGCGATGGCGAACCAAGCGCTTTCCAAGCAGTTGAGGAAAGGATACTCACAGAAGCCCCCTCATCTATGATGGTACCAGCCATAACCATTCTATATATTTGAACGATAATTCGGAATGGTACGCTTGCTGGTAAACGGGGTCTGCCTAGTTGATTCCAGTCGAAGGAGACAACTAGGTTGCTTGGAGGTGGGACCGAATAGACGGCCGGGTACGGCTCTGACGAACTTCCTTCCTGCGGTAAAGGAATGGGTAAATTGCCCCCATGTTCGTCGGAGTCTGTGTTTATGAAGAGAATTTGGACGGTGTCATCCTTGTTCTCTTCAGTGACTGTATCATCTGAAGATGAAACCTCTGAAGATGAAACCTCTGAAGGCAAGACCAGGTCAACTGTTGCCTCGACCTTTTTACTTTCATCTGGTATGGATCCAGATGGTTTATCTTCAATGATAGGTGCTTCAGCCGACCACCTAAGCGGGCCCGCCGGATTTTCAACTAATGACGGACTCGGCAAGAGTTTTTTATATACAATAGGAAGTCGTAATGGTGAAACCGGACGATCATCCAAAACTCTTTTAGCTTCGTCTAAGAAGGGACAACGGTGGACGGCATGATTGCCTTCACACAGTTTACAAGGAAATCTACATTTCCCTTTTTGTCCTGGGGCTTCACTTTCACTAGTTGATGGTGTGCTTTCAACATGATCATCAGAGGTTGATGACACCGGGTTGTGCAAATGAGGAGACCAGTCCCTTAATATCCAAGGGATGCAAGGACAATCTCTGTGAAAGTGGTCTCCTTTGCAAATGACACATGGCGATTTAGGTCTGGTTGGTGCAGTGTGTGGATTTTCGCTAGACGACACTCGTTTTCCCCCATTCACCTTTGGCTCCTTCTTCTTCTTCTCTTTCTTCTTCTTTTCCTTCTTCTCCTTAGGAACTTGACTTTTGGCTTTACCAGCCCCATCAAGCGAAGAGGAAGGACGAGAGGAAGAATTAGAGGAAGTAGAAGGTTGGTGGGCAACTCTGGATTCGTCTAATTGCTGATTCGATTGTTCAGGAATAGTGGTGTTCTGAACGACAGAGATTGAGAAGAGCCATACAGGCAAACCAATTGTCAGCCCTGGAAGCGACAATGTGGCCATATGGGGTGCACCAACATCTCCCCAAGAGGAGAAGGGACTAGGATTTCCACCAAGGGGAATTCCTTGGTTGGTAGGCTCCATTTTCTCAACACAAGATCAACGTAGGAAAGGGATATGAATATTCCATTTAAAATAATTTTTTATACGCTTTGACACAACTTGTTTTTTCAGTTTTTAAGAGTCGAGAAAAAACAAAAGATGACTCTAGTCTCCTTCGATTTTTAATGAGCCTGAAGTGACAAGTGCTCAGATGGACCTTTTCCGTTAAGGAGTCTGAAAAGGAACGAAAGGGACTGCTTTGGAGGTCTAGGTAGAGGGAGTACCAAACCAATCGCAAAACTGCAGAATAATTTTTACGGTACGGCAGTCAATCTTCCCGAATGCTGTGTTCAGTGCATTGCGATCAGTAGGGCGGCCGACACGGCTTCCTATGGATAAAGGATTTAAGCCTATAGGGGTCTCCCAAAATATACTCGACGGTACGTGGGAGCACAAGTCCGTACTGGCACTTATCATCTCAAAGTGGAGGAATCACCCAACCATCAGTGAGGACAATAGTTACCAAGCTTTACGATGCCGGAATACGTCTCTAGCCTAGACCTCTAAATGTTGTGCGTTAAGTTCCAAAGCGTTGTTAGATTCATTGAATTTATTTTAAGTTGATCTTTCTTATGAAGTTTGCCTTTTGATTTCACCACGAGATGTAGATGTAATTCCTAAAATGCAATCTAAAGATGATAAACAAACTTTTATCTCTTTTCGGCAATGAAAATCCTAGCTACTAGGGGAAAAGAAAGACACAATCTTTTCACAAAGAGCAAAGAGCACACTGTAAATGCACTTTCCTAAATCAAGCCAAACAGACTGTCTATATGCAAATGCACATGCATGTATTTGTTTTTCACTTTCTTAGTATTGATGCTAAAAAGAAAGTTGATGTACAAATCTGAATTTGCTTTCAAGCGACAAACACAAACAAGCTTCTTTTCGAAATCAACAGATAGAGACGATTACGACACTCTACGATTTTGAAATGAATACTCGTTTTGACACTAGAAATTCACAAATTCAGACCAAAGGTAATAGTACAAGTATAATCGACCATCAACAGCAATTAAACTTTATCCTATGATCGAAATCGACACTTGCGACAGATCTAAATCAAAGGACGACAGTACGACTATTCTACTTTTGCAATGGAAAATTGTAAACGACTCAACAAACACACAAAAACATCTACATTTCTTTTGTACAAATGAGGCGGGATATCAGTAAGGAAAAGGGGTTTGAAACAGTCATATACTGATCACAGGCTGCAAAATTCAGAGACAAAACTGGAAAGAATGAAGCAGAAGAACCTCAGCTGCACAGGGCTAGGCTAATCAGCGCACCTGTAACACAGAGAAACTGCATTGCAGCGCAGGTTGCCCTTTCGAGAAGTGCGTTGAAATGCAGGATCTCTTCACAGTACCTGCGTTGGGCCAGAAACGAGAATTCTATCCGGGTTCTGGGTCACAGTTTGTAGTTTAGTCTTTGGTTTTTGGCCGGGTAAAAGCAATCAGTAATTCACAATCAGGGTAGATCTAAGGAGGGTCTAAGAGCTATCACAAGGGCAATCAGATAGTCTATGAATGAGCTGTTCAAATCATAAACAGATCCAGTGAATGGATTGAAGCAGAAAATGTCTACTTTACATTTGTTATGGAAAATGCAGTTCGAATGCTAATTATAAGTTTATGAAATAAACAACAAGAGTTATACAAACAAACTAATTAGGCACGATCCCCAGTGGAGTCGCCATTTTGTTACCGGGAAAAGTGTCTATTTAGAACTGCTCTATCCCACTAAGGTGTGACAGCTGCCTTAGAAACAAACAGAGAAAACTACTTTTGTATTTCCTTTACAAACTATAGATAGAGAGGAATAGGAAGAACCAACCTGTGTCTTGCGCTAATCCTTTGATCCAATCCCTCTCTCCTTTGACAGCTTCCAGCTACCTGCTCCCTTACTTGCCCAGCTTCACCAAGTACCTGTAAGATCACAGAAGGAGAAAACTATACAAAGACATGGATCTATATTCATAAATAACTTAGGATCATAATTAAGTTAACCATACAAATGTAACAAGCATCAATGATACAAAAGCATGGAGGAGAAACTCAAATAGTTTTTTATTGATATACAAAAAGATCCAGGAGGAGTTACAAGCGATGATTCCTGACCCAACATCAACCTCCCAGCAAAGAAGCCCCTCTTCACCTCCAACAAAGCATAGATCACCCAATTCTCTGATGTTTATCTCAAAACCAACAGCAATTCCTTACAATGTGCAAAATTCCAGCCTCTGGATCTCTGGGATGAGGGATCCATATATAGATGTATGCAAGGAGAACGAGTCAGCTTGTGATTTGATTAGTGTCTTCTCTCTGTCGTTTCTTGTTTCCACTTGGAGACTGAAGGCCTCTTACTCATCCTTGGTCGAATTCAGTGAGGCAAGTGTCATAGGAGAAGATTCTGGAAGCTTCCATTGTCTCTCCACCTCACGGAATGACACTGCCATTTGTCATTTCTCGCTCAATGCACCCTCATAGTGCATTTAGGTGCGTTGCAACGCACCTAGCTAGTGGATTTAGGTGCTATGCAACGCACTTAGCTAGTGGAGCAGCTGAAATGACCCTGTTTTGACTTATTCTGAGCAGTTTTTGGTGGAGAACTTCTGGGAGAAGCTGTAATTTGTTGACCTTGTTCCTTTAGGGGTTAGAACAACACTTTTAGGGACTTAGGAGCCCTTGGTTTATGGACATTTCATGCTTGGAGCTGTAAGGCACAAAAATGTCTATAACAAAGGTCACATGAAGGCCACATGATTTCAAAACCAATTTTGTTGTACATTAGGTTAGGAGTACATGGGCTAAACTTGATATGCATGTCAGCGTGGTACTTAGGAAAATGCACTCTAACACATCTTATTCCTCAATGATCACCATTTGAACTTACACATTATTTCCTATCATTTTTTCCAATGAGCATGTCAAATTGTATGAATGTGTATCTTTGATAATGAAGTACAAAGAAACACTAATTTTTTTTCATGAACTCCAGCCAACATTGTATATGTCGACTTTTGTCATGATACATCTGATGGAATCCCATTCTTAGTGTCCCTGACTAATCAATGACATCCTCAATGCATCGAATACGACTACAAATAACAAAGGTAATATTTTATGCATTGTCATTATATTTCACACTTCACTATCACAAGATTTTTAACGACCCTATTCAGATCTTTCCATGATTTCCGTTAGGTCAGTTATAGGTTGCGTGTAATACTATTCTGACTTGGCATACTTCTGGTGGACTCGTATTAAAATTCACACCTATGTGTCCTCAGACTTACAATGTTGTAACCAAAGATAAAATCATGTTCTATGCATATAACGATTAACTGATTCCTGGTGTCCTCACTCAAGTCCATTACTCCACAGGTCTACACCATTGATGATACTTCAGGTCTATTTCTTCATATCATTTAGTCTCACATATATTGACAGGTAACATATGTATCAATATAGCTATGGACTACACCTTGTAACCATTCTAAATACCTCTCTTAATTGCATTGGCATCATCTTCCTTAGCTTATTCTATCAAAATTTTGACCCGTCTCTTGTCCACTCCTCTTTTTTCATCTTTACTTTTTTCACTTTTAGCATACAATATTTTACAATGTTCGTCTCTTGTCTTTGAATCATAATATAAACAATTTTTTTGTTTTGAGAATAATTGTTTCTTGTTTCTATGGCAGGATCTATGTATCATGGGAATGCTACCTTTGTCCCTCGAAGGTCAGCTCAAATATTCACTACTCCGCCAATGAGGGTTAGTGCATATTCAACATTGAATTTGAATTATTTACTAAGATGCATCTTCCCTTCAATATGGGACTTTAACAATGTATTCTCGTCTACAAATAAGAGCATTAATGAGCAAATGGATTTTCTTTGCACTAAATTTATAAACATAGTGAATGGATTCATTATGGTTGGAATTGATGTTATTTGTTTGATGTCTTCTAGGTCTAATAATGTGGAAAATACAAAGACTACATGATTTTCATCTTGGGCAAGGATCTTCCGATCATGTTGATGTGCAGATGGCACTGAAAGCACAAAGGATGCCCCAAGAAGAAGCAATATATGAAGACATGGAATTGCCACAATAATCTAGTTTATGGGAATAAGATGCATTGAGGACAATGCATAAAATAAGGGGGAAAGGAATTTAACATCCCCACCAGTTTATGATGTAAATATGTATACTTTTATTAATAGGCAGGTGATTTGGAATTATATTATCAGGAGTGTGCCTAATTTTTTATGATATGTGGTATGTGTGCCCATATGGATATGTTAGATATTGTGGGGCCATCTTTCCCAAGCCTGTGTTCCAATGTTGATTAAGTGGTTGAAGAACCAGGATTAGGGGCCAGGGTAAAAGTATGAGGGGAAGTGTGACTGCATTGACACAGGGAAACAATGTTGGTGCATAATAAATGTTGGTGAGAAAAGGCACATGGGGCCCACATGGCTTTAAGAGGGCCACATGTCCAAGAGACCAATGAAATGGAAAAAGTATATATATATATATATATATATATATCTATATATATATATATATATATATATATATATATATATATATATAGATAAGACTCACTGATCAAGGTGATTCCAAGAAACCTCAAAAATAAAAATGCTCAAAATTTGATGGAGACATTGCCAAATTATAGTGATTTTCGTTACGGTTCCAGTGGCGTAAATGACACTTGAAACCGATTCTATATGACCAAATCATCGCAGTTTGAAATTTGATAAAACAGGGGCCCATAGAATGTCAAGTGGCATCCCTGTCAACAGTCTAAATGGGACCCAGACTTGATGAGACAACACCTGGTTGGGCCCACAAGCACACATCCCAAACTGGACTAAACATTAAAAAATTGTTATAAAAGGTTAATATATGGTTATAAGCTTAATATATAAATATCTATATAGTATTAAATTTCAAAAGCATATAAATCCAAAAGCAACCAAAAAAAATATTAAAAGAATGAAACAAATACAAAAACAAAAACCATTTAAAAATTCAAATATGGTTGTTTGTTATATGGAGAATAAATATGGTTTGAAACCATATATTACATATGGTTTGAATTAAAACCAACGAAAAATTTGGGCACATGGTTATTAATATAACCAACGAAGAAGGATGTAATATGGCTTGGTTATTAATGCTATATATATGCAACGGTCACACATATTACAACACATGGGTTTGAACAGTGACAAACAAGAGTTTTGACCCCAGTACCTCCACTCAACCATATGCTTTTTATGACCATCCGCCAACTTCCATGCCAGCAAGGATGGCCTTGTTATTAACTCCCACCAAATTTTACTTAAGCCATAACATTTGTAATGAACGAGCAAAAAAATGCAGAGCGAAGCCATGAGCTGAGAGTGTCGGGGGGCTATGAGAACCCTCACCAGTGGAAAAACCATGTGTGCCGGAACCAGGAGGCCATAGTTACATGCAGAATATTTCAAGGTAATATTCTATAAATTATTTCAAGGGAATATTTTATAGAATATTCCATTTTGATGCCATAAGGAATCTAAAAGATTCCTGTGGGGCCAGAATTAGCAGTGTCAAAATGTGGCCAACTTTATACTCATTTTAACTAGAATTTCACAAGGATCACAATGGTGCAGTTAATTTTTGCGTCTGAGCAGCAGATTTCAGGGATCATGGCAGAGAACCTGTCTTCTTCATTAATTGTTGGGTAAAAAGTCTGAGATAGAAATGCGCCTTTCAGAAGAAAGCCATGTTTATAGTCAAAAGTCTCAGGAGGAGGAGACAGACCTGTTGGTGTTGTGGTTGTTGTCATTTGAGCAGTCAAATTTCAAATCACTCCCAGGAATGGAGGTATATTGATGTAATTTTCCATGTACTTTCCTTTCTTTTTGATGAGATGAATGAATCGACCTCCCTACTATTGAAGCAAGGCCCGAAGACGTAGTCCACATTGGATGAACTTTGTTATCAAATGTTATGTGCATTGTCTTTATGATATTATTTATGTAGCTTCTTCTTTATGTGTTTACATACATGGTTTTTACATGCTCTTTCATGCAATTCTTCTAACATCAACAGAAGTAAAGATCTTGGATAATGTTGGTAAATCATATATTCCAGATCACTGGCATTATGTAAGATTTTTCATTATCATTATGAGGATGATCATCGTTCTGAGGAGGATGATGGTTTTGGACTTCCGTTCTGAGTGACCAATTGGTAAGCCCTGAGAGCGGGTTCTTATACCGACATGGATTTGTTTGGCTTATTCCTAGAGGACGCATAAAACCCTAGAGAACATGATTGTTCTGTTGGAATCTTGGTAGTTAATGTGGTCTGGGGGGCGCATGCAACCCTGGAGTGGCATGGTTGTGGGTTGGCACCTTGGCAGTTCGCTTGAAGGGTGTATGGAGCCCTGGAAAAAATGACCATTGAGTTGGCACATTGGCCATGGACATATGCTTATTTTCAATTGCCATTGGTCGTGGAGTTGTAGTCCCTGCTCAGGGGTGACCTGTGATTGAAATTATTGAGCCCCCTGGTCTATGGCATGGAAGAATGTGGAGAGCCCGTAGCCAATGGCTCTTCTACATTAGATAACTACCCTTTGTGTGATATATGTGTATTTCTTATGTGCTTATGCATTCTGATGATAAACCCTAGTTTGGGTCAATGTTATTTTTACAGAAGGTAATACAAGGAATCAGTTTATATAAATGTGTATGTGAATGCTAGTTAGGGTATGGCACTATTGTGCCCAAATATGAAGAATTAGTTGTAAACACTATTAATGTGCCATTACATGATGATTCCTACATAATTACGTGTGAGTAAATTATTCCCTTGTGCCTAGATTTAACTATTATAATCGATTATGTGTTTGTGTATAGATATGTATTTTATTTATATACCCATTGTGCACATTTGTTGGATCTAGTTATTGGGTCTCTCTGAATTAGCATATGAATCTCTAATCATTGTGGGAAAAGTAGTGGGTGAAGAACCACTCCAATGACGCATTATTTATGCATGATTTTTAATGGGTTTAAATTAGGTTTAATGCCTAGGTCGTTGAATTACATGAACTCTAGCCGTGGGCTAGGGCTCATTAATGGTATTCGCAGATTATGTGTGCTTCTGTTGAATTACTGGTTAATTAGATTAGTGAATTTTGGTTTTGGCTATGTAATGTTTCCTAGCTAGAGGCCAGGGACATTATAATATCCATCCCCAACTGGGGTAATAATGTCTTCCACCAAAGTAATGCACTTCCTTTCAACTAGACCCTATCCATCTTAGCCTTTAGATTTGAGATGTAGCCCCTCAAGGTGAAGCATATAGTCATGTTTTCTAGCCATGCCTCTATAGTTTGTCCATATGTGGAACCTTAAAATTCCAGAAATTTTACCTTTCCAAATCTTGATGCACATCATTTTTTGCGGAGTTTAGGTGTAGGTTTTAACCCTATACAGAAATTACCTGCATACAAATTCTAAAAACAAAAAATAAACAATGACGAGAGCATAAAACATAAAACAAATATGCACAAAGATTTTCCCCTGGATCCCAAAATCAGGACTACCATATTGATTTTTCATCATATTCCTTCAATGTTACAATACATATATATACATGTTGAAGCATCCATAAACCCCAATCCATTGACCCTAGATTAGAACATAGTTGTAGTTTCCTTGACCGGATATACAAAAATACCATGGACAAAAAACCACCATGCCCAAAACCATGTGCAAAAACCATGCACAAAACCATAAGTAGGTTTGCCTACCTAATATAAGGTCCAAAATAATTTTCCATGGGACGCTGCCCCAGACCCCGTGGAGGGGGACTACTGCCCCCCTATGACCCCCCCGCACGTGGGGCTAGTCACAGAAAGGATATAACACACACCCAACATTTGGGACCCTTCAGTCTGCATGGCAGGTCCTCCATGTTCCCATTCCAAACGGGTTATCAATGCCTTCACCATGTGTTGGAATGGTCTCATTAAGTTCAAAACTTCTCTTGTAATCATATATTCTTGTGTTTTGATGTGCTCCCCATCATTGGGTGGGGTGACAAGATTTGGTTGTTGCAGTGGCACCATGTCGTACCCTCTAGCTACCCTACTCCTTCCTGCACCCCTTCTAGCCATGATGTCAATTTTGACTATACCAACTTTCATTAGTCTAACTTGTAATTAACATTGATATGAAAAGTGACAGTGGTTTCACACTTCATACCCTCTTGTGGTAATTATTATTACAAGTATGTTCACTCACTACTTCAAGGACTGACATAATATGTGTTTATGTATGTTAGACTCCCTCTTAAGCATAATATGTGTTTATGTATGCCACTTGTTAGACTCCCTCATCTTAAGCATACCTAAAATAGAGTCTTTTTTGTCACAAATAATTGTAACAAAATTAGTGAAATTCAAAGTTAAGTGATTAGTATAACCATATCATCAACTTGATGGTAATCCATGATAATGATAAACTGAGATTAAAAGTTACATAAAAACTAGGATAAAATTATTAGTTGACATTATTTTATTATTTCAAAGATGCTTACTTTCTAATTGATATTGCAACATGACCCATAATTAAGTTAATTTAAATTTGCACTATAACCAATATCAATATTCCATATGGGAAGAATCTGCATGCTTTCACGTTCCAAAAGTTCAGCTTTCAACCCTTAAGGAGGTTGTAGATTGTACAATTGTAGTATATATCAATGTCTCTATTCATGGAACAATATCGATATCCCCATTAATATCAAATGGCCTAACTCATAACAATGTTTATTCTAATAAGCATTACCATTGTCTAATTAACTGGTCACTCGTTGAAATATTATGTTATGTTATCAATATACTTAAACCTTTGAATTTCGATTACCAATGTACAATAATTATCAAGCATAATCTACGTACAAGTATGGAGCAATACAATTTCTCGTTATTCACGATTAGACGCCTTATAATTTATTGATTTTTCTTTTAGTTGCTCAATAGATGAATAGATGTTCAAAGGTTGAAATCATTGAAATGATGTTGATTCACTGGTCGACTTGACAATATGTTACTATGTTTGGCTATTATATTTGATAGAGTTCTGAGTCACCTTAAAAATAACTTTATATAACCAGTCATAGAGTTGAGATTAACAAGAGATTATGTATTCCTAACTGGATATTGACATGGAACAGGTTATAATTGTTTTGTAGGAGGTGGTAGATAATACTCTGACTGGAATCTTGAATTCCATATGAGTTCAACTCATATCCTCTCAAGTTAACATTGAGATGTACAAATTTATTTATTTATATATTTGTTTGTTTGTAAATTGTTTGGTTTTTTTAGGACAAGGGTTTAGGCTTCATGCTAAATCTCATGGCAAAAAATAGTAAGTGTCAATACAATGATCGGGTTTCCAATTAAAAGTAAGTTGGGGTTTACAAGTAATCCAAATTCCTTTATTAAAATTTTAACAATGAAACAAATGGAAGCAAGTGGTATGAGGTAATTTCAATTCAATTTACTTCCATGAATATGCATGGGTTTGCAACAATAGATGATATTAGATATTTCAGAATTGGTATGGAGAATGTACACGATCTGATTGATATTACATATCATTAAATATATTATAACTTCCATTTACAAGGAAATGACAATATTTGGTGTGAGATACTCATATAATCATTGAAGGTTGCATTCATTTAACATCTATTTGGTTAACTACTAGTTAATCATATACCCACAATCTTTTTAAACATTCTTCTTAGTTCTCTACCACAAACAAAATTATTACCCTCATTGTTAATGAATTTCATTCTAATTTCTCACACCGAGATTTAACATTCGCCTATAATGGATACAAGGTGTTTAACATAGGAGGTATTAGCATTTAATTGGTAGTTAACTTCCCTTACCTTTATTAGCACTCAAGATAAATTATTATTATGAATCAATACCATTCATTCATTAAGTGGAGATCAACCATGCCACGGTGTTAACATGTTGCGAATATCTATGATACATCAAATAATTATCCGAGCTCTACCTAATTTCTTATAGAAGTAAAAAAAATTGTTGCAATGTTGTTCTACGATTACCATTGATTAGATACTCAGTGATACTATTGATAACTAAACCGACAATATCGATTGTTTATTAATAGATTCACTTGATTATTGACATCTTAAATGATAATGCAAATTGATACGTTTTCAACTATTGTTATCCATGGTTATGTAGACTCATATATTGCTAAATTATTATTTGCTGTGATGTTGATTACATTAGCCAACACCTACAACTAGTGCATCCATTGATATATTGGTTTTACAGATGATGATATTGTTGCTTATTTTATATAGTACATTGTTAGTTACAAATATTAGTTGCGTTTCATTATTGTTTCTGTTGTATTAAATACTACTTGACATAAAGCGATACATGCCCCAACATACTATTGAAGCTAAGGTCTATCAAACTCCTATATCCTAGTCACCATATATACATATATGTATATAAATGAATCTTTATCTGAACCATATAAATTATATTAGCTTATATTGATGCAAATCGTAGTAAAACATTAAGGCTAACCCAAATTTATTGCTTGATTAATAGTACATATCATAGTTTGTCAAGATATAAATAGTTTGGATTAAAGTGTATGAAGAAAAGAGGTTGCATAGGACATAGCATAAAATGCAATGCATGGGGACTGCATACTTGAATAGGTAGCTTAATCACCATAGGTTCTAATTGCAGGGATAGAGGCATCAATTGACCTTGCAAAGTAACATGTTTTAGCCACAACATATTGAGATAGTGGTGACTAGGTTTGAGGTGAACCCACACCTCTACTTTACTAAATAGTTGAACCAACAACACAACCTTGAACGATATATAAGTTATGGCAGTGGTTTAAGTTTACCTTGCACTTGTACATGTACCAACAAAGATAAAGACAGCTCAAGATTGATACCCTATGTTTTTCACCTTGCTTATGATTCTCAATTTCCATATTACTATTTGAGATATGAGGATTTAGTTCATCAAACAATTTACTCATTTTTTCTTTTTTTTCACAAAGTTAGGAACATGATAAATTCTATATTAACTTAGCTATGGTTTCTTGTAATTATTATTCCATCAATACCATGTCTATAATATGGACCAAGGGTTTTAGTATAATCAAGGTTCCAAAGTGTTGCTCATTTGAGTAGTTGTCGTCACATTTGCAAAAACAATGATAAGAAAAGACGAAGTTTAAAAATATCTTGTGTATGCTTGAGGGGACTATACCCACATTTGGATTTTCCATATGTCGTTGTAATGAATCAATAGATTTAATAGAAACAATTTCTAAGTCTATATATATATATATATATATATATATATATATATATAGATATATATATATAGATATTGCACAGTTCAAAAGAGAAGATTAGTTACTCGATTTTATACTCATTGAATGTTGCAAACAAATGTAACCGGATTACCAACGATCCTAGTATTCTTACAGTAATGCATCATATCTTCGTAAGGCTTGAATAGTTAAGATTGTTCCACAAATGAGATTTTCAAAATGGACTCATCCAAGCAGGCTAAGGGAGGACGCTTCTACATTTAAGGATATCTGGAGTTCACTATAGGATGATACATCTTTATATATTTTACAATGTTATTCAAGGCATATAAATAGTATGAATCTTTTTCATTTTTAACCGTATGAATAGAGAATTGTCTCACAATTTACCAACACAAACATAAAATTGTTTTGGGGTTGTCACAGATAAGCATGAGGAGAAAATACAGGATTGTTGAGGTCAGATTTAAAATAAGGCATGATATTTCACTTTAATGAGCTCTTGATTGTTTCATTGGGAAAATTCATATTTTTGTGACATAAGTACCAAATGCTGACAGGTCCATAGGTCCTAGAAGTTTAAGCTACTACTATGATAAAGCCATGTCCCTTCTTAAATTAAAATTAATTTGGAACAAGATTAATTTTTGTATTTTGGGGCAAATTTTGGAGATAGTGGGACCCATTCGATTTTATTAAGAGATTAGACTTAGGAAAAGATTTTTTTTATGGTTAAGTTACACACGGGAGCCACCCACACTAGGAGAATGCACACTCCCTAGATCGATTTGAAAGGAGGTGGTTAAGTTTTGCATGGAGGTGGTTAAGTGAAGGCCCATGATGGAGGTAAAATTGGAGGGAAAAGTGCTCCATGAAATCTATATAAGGAAGGCAACTCTCCTCATTTGAGGCATCTTTTTGGCATATTGATTTCTCTTTGGTTGCTCGAGCTTCTTAGCCGAGTCACTTGTTGTTCAGTATGGTTTCTTTAAGTGAAGGGCTCGCCCTTTCTTTGGGGGACTTCGAGGTCCACCTTAAGAAGGTTTTCTTCATTCTTCAGGAGGAGGATTTCATTGTGATTTATAGCAGTTGCATTCATCTCCAGGTGGTACGTATTACTGGAGGACACAGTGAAGAGGAGGCCGAGTTTGCTTGTCATGTCTTGTAGTGGATTTTGGTTGAGAGATTTTCTAGAGAAGAGACACAGGAGGTTTGCTGTCATTTTGGAGAGTTTGGGAGCTGGAGGAGTGTGCTTCTTTGCAAGGTGACTTTCACACTTCCTAGGCCAGCACAAAGGTAGCACTTGGTGCTCACATGGAGACTAGAGTATCGATCTTTGAGGCTGAACTTTACCGGGGAGGTTAAGGGAAACATTTGGAGAGGAGATTGCTTCATTTTTGAATCTTGAAGGAGGTTTTCATTGGTGTTACTTGCAAGACATATCCTTGAGTAGTTTGGAGGGTGTAGGGCATATTGGAGGCCGAATTTGGGAGATTGTATTTAGGCCAAACTCTTTTCTAGGTTTTTGTGGGTTTCGGTCAAGGAGCTTGGGGCTAAAGTTTTAGCATTTTCTGACCACTGGAGACGGGGTTTCTTGCAGTTCCTTTCCAGCTAGTAGTGTACTTTCTAAGGGATAGCACACAACATTAGAGGAGTAGCCATTTTCCATATTTGAGATTATTGTTTATCACCTAGGTTCTATCAAGCTTTCCCTTGAGGCAAGCCCAGGTGAATTTCTTCATAGTATTGTACTTGCTCCATTTCATTAATAAAATGGCTCAGTTGGTTCTCACTTCTAGAGTTTATTGAGCATTTGTTGATTGTTTTAATTTTCTATGTTATAAATCAATTTTTCTTTGCATATCACTGTTTCTTTAAGTTTGGAACATTACAGTGGTATCAAAGCTTAGATTCTAGCTCAACCATGGGAGAACTTTTATATGAGTAAGGAGGACTGGCATAATATTACTTATAGGGGACAGAGGTACCATAGCAGGGAAAGGGAGTTGGAGATTACTCCAGACACTGAGGATCGTGGGAAGAAAGTGGTAGTAGAAGTTATGGGTGAGCCCAAGAGTAGGGATGAGATGGCCTTCGACAATCTCTTGATGGCTTTGAGCGATTTAGCAAAAGGGCAGAAAGAGATGTTGGATGAGAAATAAATGTAGAACCAAGAGTTTTTAGTTGGAGAGACTTTAGGGGCCTCTCAACATTTCAATCACTTCTCACCTACTACACAGCAGCCATCCTCGAGTGATCCAACTCAAGCTACATTACCCTCTTTTATACCTTTGGCACATGGTGAAACTAGTGGAGGAGAGGATCCATCATTGATGGGGGAGCATGTCCAGGAGTGGCAGTCCATGGGGCCAGACTTTAGAGAGGCCCTGACTTTTAGAGACTTTTGCAAGCTCAAAAAGAATGAAAAGGGGAAGGGCTAAGGTACACAGAATTATGAGTTTCACCACACTATTGGGAAAATGCATTTTCCCACTTATGATGTAACTACCAAGTGCACAGCCCGTGCTTGGATAGAGAAGTTGGACACATATTTCCAACTCAATAGGATGATGGAGGTAGAAGCCATCAAGATGGCTACATCGCATTTGGATGGAGAGGCACACGATTGGTGGTTTCATGGGTTGTCCACTTTGGGGCATGCTAGTGTGACCTCCTATTAGGAATTCACACGAAGAGTGGTAGAGCGCTTTGATCGAAGGGATCCAGAGGCTCACTTCAGGGAATTAACTCAGCTCAGACAGACAAGACAACCCTAGCATTATATTTCGAAGTTCTTAAGGGTCTCAGTCATGGTGCCATATTTTTCAAATGTTAGGAGAGTATATACATTTGTGGAGGGGTTGATAGAGAAACTGCAGGGATTGGTGAAGTCATGTAGACCATCTACTCTTCTAGAGGAAGTGACCTATACGCGAGACTTCTAGGGGGCCATTCCCATGGCTCGGGCACCATTTCCCCCACACACTCCTTACATTCAAAAGGGAGGTGACACTAGAGCACTTGCAGTGAAGAGAGAAGCCCAAGGGCGAGGACAGTTGGATGATGAGACTAGGAGGGTCCTCAGGGGGAGGAAATTATATTTGGTGTGTCGAGAGACTTGGGCACCAAGCCATCAATGCACAATGGGAAAGGCCCATTATATTGAGGTCTTCTACAACAGTGATCAGGAGGACGATGAGGAGTTGAAGCTTGGTGGAGGAGAAAACTAGGATCCATCAGGGAGGGCCCCACCACCACCACCACTTCAGGGAGGAGCATCTTTCACACTAGCCGGGGGATTCCTGGCTTCTTTGCGCAAAGTCCCCAAATTTTTTACCATGAGGATCAGAGGTACGGTGCAAGGGCATCGTGTCTCAGTTTTAGTAGACAGTGGGGCCACCCATAATTTTATTGATGCTCATATGGTCCATAGGAGGGGCATCACCACTGTAAATTCCAAGGCGTTTTCAATCCTAATACCAAGAGACAGGACTATGCAGTGCACTCAATATGTGAACTATTCGATGAAAGGCCACTTTTTTGTGGTGGATGTACAAGACATCAATGTGGTATTGACTGTCCAATGGTTGTATTCCCTTGGCCGAGTTACCGCCGATTGGAAGCATCTTGTGATGGAGTTTGTTGGGCAGGATGGAAAGTCAGTGGTTCTTCGAGGCATGCATTCGTACCCCCCTTAAACAGTTTCAACCCACAGGATGGAGGCTGACTTGAGGCATGGGGGCATAGCATGGGCTGTAGAGATGAGGATTTCAAAGGCTGGAGGGAAGGCCAAGCCACCACATCCATACATATAGGCAGTACTGGATAGATATCTGATAGTCTTTGGAGATATACCGTCAGGACAACCACCTGACAGGGGGTTCGATCACACTATAGAGCTAGAGCCTAGTGTGCAGGCAATCATTACTACACCCTATAGGCATCCTAAGGCCTATAAGGATGATATCGAGAGGGCCATTAGGGATCTATTGCCATTGGTCCACATCAGACTGAGTTCCAATTTGTTTGCTTCTTCGGTTGTGTTGGTGAAGAAGAAGGATGGGACTCTCTGCATGTGTATTGACTGTAGTGCCCTCAACAAGAAAATGCTAAAGAAAAATTATCCCATTTTACGCATTGATGAGTTGATGGAAGAACTTAGAGGAGCTAAGTACTTCTCTAAGATAGATTTGCATTCGGATAATCATCAGATTGCAATGAGGTAGAATACAATGTTCAGATGTCATTATGGGAATTCTGAGTTCCTATTCATGCCTTTTGGGTTGACATAGTTGCTTAACTTGGGGCACATCGTAGGCCCAGATGGGGTGAAGGTGCATGAGGAGAAGATTCGAGCCATTTGGGATCGCCCAGAGCCTCGATTATGATAGAGATGAGAGGATTTCTGGGCATATGTACCCATTATTGAAAGTTCGTGAAGGGATTCTCACTATTGGAAACACCCCTTACTGATCTGACTAAGAGGGGGGCTTTTGTGTTGACAGAGGGAGCTCAGGCAGCATTTGATCACCTCAAGGAGGTGATGAGTTGTTTTGCGGTATTGCACTTCCAGATTTTTCACATCCTTTCGTAGTGGAGTGTGATGCATCGGATGTGGGGATTGGAGAAGTATTGTCCTAAGGAGGGCACCCCATTTATTTTGAGAGTCGGAACATCCTACCACATGAGATGTCATATTATATATACAACAAGGAGATGTTGGCCATAATGCATGCATCAGCCAAATTTAGATAGTATTTGGTGGGGAACCAATTTCAGGTGAAGTCGAATCATAACAGACTTTACCACTTCATGGGGCAGCAAGACCTGAATGACATGTAGCAGAGATGGGTCAGCAAGGTGTAGGCCTATGATTTTGATATTGAGTATGTGCGGGGGAAGCACAACGTAGTGGCGGATGCACTATCCAGGAGACCAACAAGACTTTCAATGATCTGAGTGGGATAATTAGTTTGATGTACTAAATTCCTTTCAGAATATGTTTAAAATGCTTAAGGATTCATGAGGTTAATTGCAAGTTTAAAAAATCAGTTTTTGAGTTTATTTATGTAAATTTTATATACAAATTAACATAAACAATTAACTGAATAACAGCATATAGCAGACACAAACATCACCAAAAAACAGCATCACATGATGAATGAGTTCACCCCGCCTGGGCTATGTCTCCTTGGTCCAACTTCCAATGGCTTGGCCCTCTCTATTATGATAAAAAAAATGTGAATACATCAGTTTATAATGCTCAGATAGCTCTAAAACCTGTTCCAATGGCTCCATAATGCCCAAAATTCCCGTGTAGCCTCTTTTTGCTCTTGATTTGGTCAAAAACTGAAGAATTTATGGCTTCCTCGAGTATTTCTCTAATCGCACTGCAAATTCCCCAAAACTCGTCACCATCCTACAATTGCACCTGGATTTCCACTAACTGGGTGCCATTTCCGCCGATTTCAGGGCGAAATTGTCAGACACTTTAAATGCCCTCTAATGCCTAAAATCTATAAAATATAGGCCATATGGGGGGTCACGTGCCTAAGGCTAAGGCCAACAGCTCCCCCTCGTCGGTCCGGCCCCCACTCTGTTCGTTGGTGGTCACGTATAGTGGTGCGTCCAAGGTTCGGCCCCCTGGGTTGGCCCCTCCCCGGATTGGCGTGGACTTCAACTTCAAATAAAAGTCGCATCCATAGGTTATTAAGACTCATTGTTGTGGTGCATTGGTAGGAGGATTTGGTTATGCGCTTGGAGGTCGCAGGTTTGACCCATGATGCTACTTCTAGGACCTTAAACAAACTTTTGGTGGCCCCGGGGCTGCCATGTGGTGGCCCTTGGCTAGACCACATGGGAGCCTATGGTTTTCCACCTTCCAACCAATCAAAATCCTCCAAAATCGAACCAATAAGAAACTACCACTTGGCACGATACCATTTGCAAAAGGACGTTGATCAATCAACCTTGCCACCTCAGCTTGCACAGTCAGTGCCGCGTTAGCAGTATGGACTGTTGACTGGGCTGTCACATTTTGCAAAAATTCACCTATTTGGGAAAATGAACAGAACATGATTCTGGGAGCATACGGTGTCCATTTCATGCAAAAAAAGTTGCATCGGATTCAAGATGAAGAACACTACGCGGTCATTCAGGTTCCACACTAATCTAACAACTTTGAATTTTGAGGTTTTTTTTGAGCATCTGATCATTCCTCCCTATTGGTAGCCTTTTGGACCCCAAAAGATCACTTTCAGTTGTCTAGCAAGTGAGCGTATAGTTCCCTCACCTTTCCAATGTCGATCCATTTGGCTTTTGAAGGATTTTTTCCTTTGATCCCCACACAAAGGTAGTCCACACTCCCTCGTTTTGAAGAGCTTGTTCTTCTGTCAAGAATGGTGTCTTGTTGTAGCTCATCAAGGTATTCAAGAGAAAAATCCTCAATGGAAGGAATTTGGAAATTTTCTCCTTGATCTTCAATCAAAGGAGGCCCATACAACCTTAATTTCTCAACATTAACAACATCATAAATTTGTAGATATGAAGGCAAATCCAACCTGAAGGCATTATCACCAATCTTTTCTAGAATTCTGAATGGACCATATCTAATTGGTTTCAGTTTTTTACCTTCTTCTTGGAGCCTCTCTTCGCTAATGTGAAGCCAAACTTCGTCACCGACTTGGAACTTGTGATCTACATGATGCTTGTCGTGCCTTGCTTTGTACTTGCCTTGGCTCTTTTCCTGTTGTTCTTGAACTCTTTGGTGTACCAATTGGATTTGTTCAATGAACCTTCTTTCTTTGTCTATGTCAGTATGACCATCAATAACAACATCCTTTCCAAAAATGAAATCCAAAGGAGACTTAGGCAAGTATCCCAAACATGCCTCAAATGGCGATGTTTGAGTTGAAGAGTGCTTGGCCCGGTTGTAAGCATGTTGAATGTAATGCAAATTTTCATGCCACAACTTAGGATGCTTGCTGCAATACCCATGAAGAAGATGTATCACTGTCCTGTTCACCACCTCTGTTTAACAATCTGTTTGTGGATGAAATGTTGTACTCTTTTTCAATTTGGTGTCCATGAATCCCCACAATCTTGACCAAAACTTTCCAACAAAGAGAGAATCTCGATCACTAAAAATGGATGTGGGCAATCCAAAATGCACCCATACATTCTGAAAAAATAACTGAGCAATTTTTTCAGCTATAATTTGCTTTTTACATGGCATCAAAATACACATTTTGCTAAACCTATCCACAACTACATACAAATAATCATGACCTATTTTTGACAATGGAAGACCTCCTACAAAATCCATAGAAACACTCTCCCACGGTCGTGAAGGTGCCCGAAGTGGTTTTTACGATCCTAACTTCCAATTGCTAGGCTTACTGACTAAACATAATGAACATCCTTTAATAAAACATGACACACTTTCAATCATACGAGGCCAATAACAATACCTATGTAGATGTTCCATTGTCTTACTTACACCAAAATGACCAACAAAAAGAGAAGTATGTGCCTCTCTTGTGATGTTGACTCTTTCTCCCTGTGGAATACAATGCTTACCAAGATGGTACAACAAGTTATCATGCAAATGATAATCCAATTCCTCTACTTGGTTACCTTGACTCAAGATTGCATAAACATTCTGAAAGTCATTGTCTAATGCATATTGCTCAATATAGCTTTTGTGAAAAACAAAATTATGCTTGAGTAAAGTAGTTTCACTAATAATAGGCCTACAAAGCATATCAATAACTTTATTGTAGATACATTTCTTATACATTATTACCAAGTGGAATTGTTGAAGAAAACCCATCCATCAGAAGTGCCTTGATTGCTGCAACTTAGATTGAGATTACAAGTATTGAAATGGCTTATGATTAGGGTGAATGATTGTTTCCTTACCCATCAAGTCATGTTTCCACTTTTTCACACTTTGCACCAATGCATACAATTCCTTGTCATATGTAGGATAATTAATCACTGCACCATTAAAAGTTTCTGAATGAAAATAGGTAGGCTTACCATGTTGCATGAGGATTGCATCCATAGCATAGTCACTAGCATCAGTCGAGATCTCAAATGACTATCTCAAGTCTGGAAATGCAAGTACTGGAATTGAACTGATGTTGTTGGGAAAAGTATCCAATACGAAATGACCCTATCCCACTCTAAGGGTGATAGTACCTCAGCAACAACTGAATGCAAAGCTGTTCAAGATTACTTCTTTATGAGATGAGAGAGAGAAGAGAAAAGGGATCCACTAACCGTTATCTTCCGCTAATGGTTGATCCAATCTTCCCTCTTTGCTGCTTGCTCCTAGCTCCTTGCTCTTTCACCGGCCCAGCTACACAAAGATCCTGTAAAAGCACAAGAAAAGGAAACTACAAGAAGCATACATCCATAACTGATTCAAGGATTAGAATAAATCAAATATACAAGCATGAATTCACCATAGGGATACATGCATATAGAAGAACCTCAAATACTTTATTAATAGAAGAAGTGAAGTTATGAGAGTGTTACAACCATAATAGGCCCAATCAAGCAACACCTCCCAGCAGAAAGAAATCTCCTCTTCACCTCCTTCAAAGCAATCACCCAATAGTTCTATACTCAAACCAACAGCACTTCCTTACTTGCACAAAATTACAGCCTCCCTAGACCTCATGAGAGAGCTCTATATATAGGAGATTTGGAGAAAAGATGAGTCAGCTTGAGGCTGGCATGAAGCTGACTAGTGTCCTCTCCCACTTCAGTTATACTTCAGTTCTTGAGTCCACTTGGAGTTTCTTGCTTCCACTTGGAGATCTAGATCCTCTTACTCATCACAAGGCGAATTCCCTGATCCAAGTGTCATTTTGGAAGCTTCCTGGGCATTTGACACCTTGCAGAATGACTGTGCCACTTGGCCAATCTCGCCTAGCACAGGTAGCCTTCATTGCTTTTGACATTCAGCGTAGGTATAGAGTGGAGCAGTTGACATTTAGCGCAGATGCTCAGTGGAGCAGCTGACATGATCCAGAAATAGCTTGTTTTTGAGTGTTTTTAGGTGAAGAACTGATTTTCAGTGCTGTGGTTTGCTGACCTTGTTCCTCTAGGGGTAGGAACAACATGTTTAGGGACTTTGGATCCCTTAGATTATTGACATTTCATGCTTCATGCTGTAAGGCACAAAAATGTCTATAACAGTTTTCCCCTAAAGTATGAGGTCGTTTATCGGGTGAAATGCTTGATCAGGAGGATCCGAAGTTCATTTAATCGCTGAGAGGTGCCCTGTAATAAAATACAATACAATACATTATTTTTCATTCTGCTTTCATGATCTAGCTGAGGCAGGCATTCCCATGCTCAGCTTTATAAATTCATTTTGGTACATAGAACAGATGATCGTCTGATGGTAGACTGATAATTCTCTGCTGAAATTATCATCCTTTGAGTAGGATGATCATCTGCTGCAATGATGTACATAACAAATGTCTTTATATCCTGAATATATATCGCAGCCCGGATGGATGAAACTAGATCCGCGGTCTTCAAACTCGTTCGATCTTCACTCTAAGTACAAGTCGATCCATGTGAGAATTGCGTTGAAGTCGAACATGGAAAGACATCGCTTGATTACCGGTCAATAATGTAAACCGTTAACAAGCGCGAGAGGAATCACCAATAATGACAATGACCCTCAAGGTACTGCAGTACAATTCACGTGGTGTGAATAAAGGACTTGGCGTCGAACACCACGCAAAATCTTCTGGTCGAAGGTCATTAATGTATACCTGTCGCCGGAAGTGAGAAACTTGCCATTGAGGCATGCAAGCTTCAAAGTACTGGGGGGTTTGTCCCTAGATCAACTTCTTGGATAATGAGCTGAAGTCGACAAGAAGCGATCCGTCAAAGGAGGGCCTTAATGAATCCCACATCAGTGACACGGAACGGAGCTAATGATTTTTGTGGAGGTGAAAACAATCTGTGAAATATGATTCAGGGTGGCGATCATGGGTGGATGAAGGATAATGTATGGCAGTGGATGGGACACGGTTGACTCTTTCTGAACAACATCTCTTGAACATATAACGACACTGACGTGATGGATCGATAGCATTACCCCAGATGTGGATGGTTTGGCGAGGACCATGGTGATGAGACCGGTGAATGAAACAACCCAACCCGATGTGATACGGAGGACAAAGTGTCATGTTCAAGAGCGACTTGCTACCATTAAAGCTTTGAGGTTCTCCCAATTTTTCCCCAGTCATTTCTGACCAGTACCTCTTTATTTTTGTCAAGCTTGAGGAGGATAACATATGATTGTTCTATAACCTGCCCTTCGGGCAAGCCCATCGCTATGTTTTAACGAGCTTAGCGATAGGGAAACTCGTTCTCGTCTAAAGACAAGTTTGTCGCTATTTAATCATTTTAACGAGTCTAACGACAAGGAAAACTCGGTCCTTTTCATTTTTAGAGAGTCTGAAAAGGTACAGAAAGTTAACTCCAAAATTCCTTTTTCGTCATCTAATCCCTTAAGTCCGAAAAAGTATAAAACAATACAAAAGGGATGAGTTTTCGATAACTTTAACGAGCCGAATAAAACAAGCGCTCGACCTTTTTGTGCAATAATCCCTCAGGTCCAAAAAGATTAAAATCTAGAGGAGGGATAGCTCTTCCGGTCACTTTAACGAGCTGGAAGGCCAAAACTCGGCAAACTTTTCATATTTTACGAGTCAGGAGAAAAGAGCTCAAAGAAGACTCGTCTTTTGAGGAACGAGTGATAAACAGGGATAGCAGCTGATTCCAGGTACAGGTTGGAATTTTCCAATCACGGCAGTGTCACAAGGATGGCTAGGTGAAATCACTATTCGCAGCTGTTCCTCAAAATGGGTAAACAATCATATGGAGGTAAACGATCGGCCAAATGAACGGTGGAGGTGATGGCTGCAGCAAAACACGACCAAGGTCTTTTTACAGTTGATCAGGGTACACTCTTATTGGTTATTTACCAGGAAGTTCATTTTTTAACGAGCTTAAACTTGGTCAAAAGCTTATGTTTATTTTTTAACGAGCATGAACTATGACGCTAAAACTGCTCGGATCTCACTTTTCTATTTTTTAACGAGCATAAATTCCGCGGTAAAACTGCTCGAAATACCAGTCATAAGATAAGAAATGTCTCTTGTGAGATAGCTATTTTTTATGGAGCTTTATCTCACAAAGCTATGCTCCTAATTTGGCAAATTTTGACCTTTGCCCCACATCCTTTCTTTATGCAAGTTCGGAAACGACTAATCCAAAAAACAGATAAATAACCGCTCTTTGCTTGCACTCCAAAAGGTTTGCATGCCCCCAGGTATAAGGTACAATTTCAAGGCTGCCCCTACTTATCCTTCAAAACATTTGTTTTGATGGGTGAGGCTTGCCTCTTTCAGGTTATCCAAAAAATGGTTTTATTTGCTGCCGCAAATGAAACTCTTTCTTCGGCGATGTCTATCATTAGGTTACTCAAAGATGGTTACAATTTGTTGCAGCAAAGGAATCTCTTTCTTTGGAGGCTGCCCCTACTTATCCTTCAAAACATTTGTTTTAATGGGTGAGGCTTGCCTTTTTACCCAAAGATGGTTACAATTTGCTGCCGCAAAGGAATCTCTTTCTTTGGTATTGCCTACCTATTTAGACAAAGGTGAATGACTAGAAATCATCAAACACATAACTTTGACAAAAGAATCTTATTCTATAACAACCCTCTCTTCCTTTTTGGACGGGGTATGGACTAGTCATATTATTCTGCGGAAATTCTACCTTATACCCAAGGTTTCCTCTGCCCAAAGCAGACCAAGATGCATGCCCCCTGGGTTCCAGTCCCATCTTTCCGAATCACTCGCACTCATCGCGAAGGAGGACTGGGGGTGGAGACATTTCTTGGGTGAATAGACCATTGAGGGTTGGTATTTGACTATTTGCGATGCATGATCCCGGAAATGAAAGTTGGTCTACGAGCTTGACCATCCTTCCTTCGTGTGGAAAACACATTACTCTAAAGAGTGAGGAGACTATAGCTCCCATGCAATATATATAGTCTCATCCAAGGAGTAGGTTATAATCCAAGGGTCCTTGAACGACCATCACGTTCATTTGAACGGTCTTCCCTTTCAATGTAACTGGTACATTGGGGAGGATCCCTAATGGTTGACTGGTTCCTTTATCAAAACCCGAGAGATTTCTTATCTCAGGCAAAAGCTCTGGGGAACCCAGTGCTTTCCAAGCAGTAGAGGAAAGGATACTCACAGATGCCCCTTCATCAATGATAGTTCCAGCCATTACCATTATGTAGATTTGGACTATGATTCTGAATGGTATACTGGCTGGTAACCGGGGTCTGCCTAGTTGGTTCCAATCAAAGGACACAACCAGGTTGCTTGGTGGTGGGACCGAATACATGGCCGGATACGATCCTGATGATGTTCCTTCCTGCGATAAAGGAATGGGCGCATTGCCCTGATGCTCATCAGAATCTATGTTGATGAAAAGAATCTGGATGGTGTCATCCTTATTCTCTTCAGTGAGGGTGTCATTTGAAGATGAATCTTCAGTGACGGTGTCATTTGAGGATGAAACCTCTGAAGGAAGAACCGGGTCAACTGCCGTATCGACCTTTAGACTTTCGTCTGGTCTGGATTCAGTAGGTTCATTTTCAATGACTGACGCTTCAGCTGACCACTTGAGTGGGCCAGCTGTATTTTCAACCAACGAAGGACTTGGCATGAGTTTTTTGTATCCAGGAGGAAGTCTCAACGGTGAAACCGGACGATCTTCAAAAACTCTCTTCGCTTCGTCTAAGAAGGGACAATGGTGGATGGCATGATCGCCTTCACACAGTCTGCAGGGGGATCTTGCTCCCCCTCTTTGTCTTGAACCTTCACTTTCGTTGGTTGACGGTAAGCAATCAACATGGCTATCAGAGGTTGATGCTCCCGAATTGTGCAGACGAGGGGACCAGTCCCTTAGTATCCGGGGAATACAGGGACAATCTCTATGGAAGTGGTCTCCTCTACATATGACACATGGCGATTTAGGCCCGGTCTGTGCTGTGTGTGGGTTTTTGTCAGATGTCTTTTGCTTGCCCCCAGTCGCCTTAGGCTCCTTCTTCTTCTTCTCCTTCTTCTCCATGGGAGCTTGGCTTTTGCCGGTTCTACCCTGTGAAGATGAAGGATTGGAGGAAGATTTATAAGAAGTAGAAGGCTGGTGGGCAGCTCTAGACTGATCTAACTATTGACTCTACTGTTCAGGAACCATGGTGGTCTGAACTACATTAGTTGAGAAAAGCCAAATAGGCAGGCCAATTGTCAGTCCTGGAAGCGACAATGTGGCCATGTGGGGCGCATCAACTTCTCCCCAAGAGGAGAATGGACTAGGATTTCCATCATGTGGAGTTCCTTGGTTGGGGCGTTCCATGTTCTCAACTTAAGATCAACGCGGGAATAGGAGGTGATTATGTTCCGTTTAAAATAAATTTTATAACGACGCTTAAACACAACTTGCTTTTTCACTTTTTAAGAGTCAAGAAAAAGCTAAAGATGACTCTAGTCTCCTTCGATGTTTTAACGAGCCCGAAGTGACAAATGCTCGGATGGACATTTTCAGTTATAGAGTTTGAAAAAGGCCAAAAGAAACTGCTCTGGAGTTCTAGGCAGAGGGTGTGCCAAACTTTTCGCAAAACCACAGAATACGTTTTACGGTACGAGTGGTCGATCTTCGTGAATGTTGTGTTCACTGCATTGCGATCAGTAGGGCGGCCGACACAGTTTCCTATTGGATAAAGGCTTTATTCCAATAGGGGTCTCCCAATATATACGCGATGGTACGTGGGAGCACAAGTCCGTATTAGTGCCACCGACTCTCAGAAGGAATCACCCACCTTCGTCGAGATCGACAGTCACTACGTTTAACGACGCCGGAACACATCTCTAGCTTAGACCTCTAGATGTTTGCGTTATGTTTCACAGCGTTGTTAGGTTCATTCAATATATTTTAAGTTGATCTTTTTTAGCAATTTGCCTTTATGGATCACCACGAGATGTATAGTAACACTCCTAAATGCAGTTTAAGATGATAAGCAAGATTTTCAATCTTTCAACTTTGAAAACCTTAACTACTGAGGGAAAAGAAAGATAACACCTTTTCACACAGATCATAGAGCACACACTAATGCATTTTTTCCTAAATCAACATGCAAGCTGTCATAATGCACATGCACAATGCAAGTATTTCTTTTCTCTTTCTTAATGTTGGTGAAATACAAAAAGAAAGCTGTTGTATAATTTTGAATTCAATTTCAAGTGAAAGCAAACAAGCTTGTCCAAAATCGAAAGACACCTTAAGATTTACTTGTTTCGACACTAGAAATATATAAACTCAAACCAAATGACGAAAGCAAAAGCTCAATCAGCTATGAACAACAAACAAACTAACTCTTAAGATCAAAACGACACTTTATCATAGGTCTAGATCTAAGAGGCCACAGCAAGACTAGTTCACTTTCGTTATGGGAAACTGTAAATGTACAAGAAATACACAAAGAACAAACACATTTTCTTTACACAACCAAGGCGGAATAGTGACAAGGAAAGTTGGTTTCAGATAGGCACACTGACTGGTAACAAACAACAAAACAAGAGTGAAAACAGGGCAAGAAACAGCAGGAAACCCCAGCAGCACAAGGCAGGACTGGTCCAGCGCAGGTGGAACACTGCCTGTTTGACCTTCAGCGCAGGTAGCCCCTTCGGGAACTACGCTAAAATGCAAACAGCCTTTGTACAGCCTGCACTGAAGAACGAAACTTTCGTTTCTGGTGGTTTCCGGGTCACATATTCCTCAAAAATTCATAGTTTTTGCTCAAATCAGAAGCTATCAGTCAAGGACACACTAAGGGATGACAAGGAGGATGAAAAGCTATCACTAAGAGCTTATTAGAGTCCTTGTGGATCAGCTCTTCAAATCATAAACTTGCCCAGAAACTGAGCTAGAGTAGCTGCCCTCTACTTTGCATTTGAAAGATTCAAACACAGTTCGATTCGGTACTCCCTTTGTTTATGAAATGAATAGCAAAAAACACAAACAACCAACAAGATACGTTCCCCAGCGGAGTCGCCAATTTGTTGTTGGGAAAAGTATCCAATACGGAATGACCCTATCCCACTCTAAGGGTGATAGTACCTCAGCAACAATTGAACGCAAAGCTATTCAAGATTACTTCTTTATGAGATGAGAGAGAGAAGAGAAAAGGGATCCACTAACTGTTATCTTCCGCTAACGGTTGATCCAATCTTCCCTCTTTGCTGCTTGCTCCTAGCTCCTTACTCTTTCACCGGCCCAGCTACACAAAGATCCTGTAAAAGCACAAGAAAAGGAAACTACAAGAAGCATACATCCATAACTGATTCAAGGATTAGAATAAATCAAATATACAAGCATCAATTCACCATAGGGATACATGCATATAGAAGAACCTCAAATACTTTTTTAATAGAAGAAGTAAAGTTCTGAGAGTGTTACAACCATAATAGGCCCAATCCAACAACACCTCCGAGCAGAAAGAAATCTCCTCTTCACCTCCTTCAAAGCAATCACCCAATAGTTCTATACTCAAACCAACAGCACTTCCTTACTTGCACAAAATTCCAGCCTCCCTAGACCTCATGAGAGAGCTCTATATATAGGAGATTTGGAGAAAAGATGAGTCAGCTTGAGGCTGGCATGAAGCTGACTAGTGTCCTCTCCCACTTCAGTTATACTTCAGTTCTTGAGTCCACTTGGAGTTTCTTGCTTCCACTTGGAGATCTAGATCTTCTTACTCATCACAAGGCGAATTCCCTGATCCAAGTGTCATTTTGGAAGCTTCCTGGGCATTTGAAACCTTGTAGAATGATTGTGCCACTTGGCCAATCTCACCCAGCGTAGGTAGCCTTCATTGCTTTTGACATTCAGCGCAGGTACAGAGTGGAGCAGTTGACATTCAGCGCAGATGCTCAGTGGAGCAGCTGACATGATCTAGAAATAGCTTGTTTTTGAGTGTTTTCAGGTGGAGAACTGATTTTCAGTGCTGTGGTTTGCTGACCTTGTTCCTCTAGGGGTAGGAACAACATGTTTAGGGACTTTGGATCCCTTAGATTACTGACATTTCATGCTTCATGCTGTAAGGCACACAAATGTTTATAACAACTGATCTTTTCCTTCAATGCATCAAAGCCCTTTTGTTGTTTGCCTCCCCACTGAAAAACCTTTTTCACACTAGTCAATGCATGCAAAGGAGTTGTTATAGAAGAAAAATTAGCAATGAATTTCCTCCAATATTGGGTTGCTCCCAAAAAACTTCTTACCTCAGTAACTGTCTTGGGCCTTGGCCAATTCAAAGACATCAACCTTGGAGGGATCTATTTTCAACTCACCTCCTCCAACAATATGACCCAAGTAAACTAAATAAGTTTTTCCAAACTCACATTTTGACATCTTTAAATACAACCCATTAGGGGATTTTTGAGGTCTAAAATGAGCCTCCTAAGGAAATTATAAAATAATAGTGGAAATAAAAAAATACGATTAGATGACATCATCAAATTTTAGATCGAAAAAAAATAAAAAACTAATTTTCAACTCGTATTTTCAACTTATCTCCCTATGGGTTTACTCAAATTTCAAGAGGAAACACTCTTTGTATGCATAATTTGATTCCTCATCCAAGGAGTACCCATGTTGCATACTTTTGATGGACCCTGCTACACGAAAACTAAGAAATACATGAAAAACATGATTGAAATCACTGTTTTTCATGTATTTCTCATTTTTCATGTAGCAGGGTCCATCGAAAGTATGCAACATGGGTACTGTTTGGATGAGGAATTAAATTTTTCATCCAATGAGTAATCCCTCTCAAAATTTGAGTAAATCCTTAGGGAGATAAGTTGAAAAAGTAGTTTTATTATCTTATTATTTGTTTATTCCAAAAATGGTGAATACTCCCCCATGGTTGACATCATCATCTTGAATCCTATTGGTTCTTATAAATATTATTTTAGTTGTACATTTTTCTTAGGAGGCCCATTTTAGACCTCAAAATTCCCTTAATGGTTCTTTCTTTAAGAAATCAAGTACTTTTCTCACATGCATGACATGTTCATCACAAGATTTACTGAAAATTAAAATGTCATCTAAGTATACTATAACAAACTCATCAAGAAATAGCCTCAACACATCATTCATCACACGCATGAAGGTCGCAGGAACATCACATAAACCAAAAGGCATAACCAGCCATTCAAGCAAACCTTGTTTTGTTTTGTTTGTTGTCTTCCAAATGTCTCCTTCAGCAATTCTAATTTTATGGTAGCCACTCCTTAATTCCAACTTAGTAAAATACATTTCATCTTTCAATTGATCAAGTAAATCATCTATTCTAGGCAATGGGTAACGGTTATTTACTGTGATCTTGTTCAATACACAGAAGTCCACACACATGTGCCATGTTCCATCCTTATTTGGCACCAAAACAATAGGTGACCCACATGGCAAAGAACTTGGCCTAATGATCCCTTTATCCAATAGCTCTTGAATTTTCTTTTTGATTTCTGCACTTTCCATCATTGACATCTTGTACATGCCAATGTTATGAAGAGGACTATCTTGTTGCAACTCTATCTCAAGTTGGATTCCTCCCTTGGGAGGAAATCCTTTTGGTTCCTGAAACATCTCATCATATTGGTTAACAACATCAACCAATTCAGATTTCAATATTGAGTCACAACCTTGAAAATATTCATTATCAGTATCATTTTTGGGTTTGATCATTAGAAGCACAAAATTCTTGCTAGAATTCACTAGTATTTTCATCTGCTCCGCATTAACAAGTGAAAGATTTAGTTTCTTGCTATGGGATCTCACAATGTATTCTACTCAATATTTGATCAAATGGTATTTTTTTCATGTCTATGGAAGATAGCTTTTCTTTCATAGATATACGGACTGCCCAAAACTATACCACGTGTATCTAATGGCACAACATCAAGCTCCACTTCATCTATGAAATTTGCAATGATGGCGAATTTTAGTTTACACTTTCTAGTTACTTGCCATTGTGCATTGTCACACACACATCCTAATGGATATGGCTTATGATATGGAATGGTTCCCAAGTTTAAACTTTTGACAATGTTTTCAGAAATGAGATTGGCTTCAGAGCCACTATCAATATCAAAAAGAGTATCAATTTTTCTATGTTTTGAGATTACCCTTATGTGAAAAATTTATATCCTCTTCTTTTTTCATTGGGAGTTTCATTGTGTAAATTTGAAGTACTAGTGCTAGCAATGGCCATGGCTGTAATTTTAGTTTCATCACCCGAATCGGATCCCAAATCCTGTTGAGTTGTTGCAATTTTCTTTTGTTTTCCCTTGTTGTTGAATTTCTTTGGTTTCATCTCGGGGTGAAGCTTACAACAATGAGCTTCATCGTGACCCTCTTTGGAACAATGCTTGCATGTTAATTCCTCTCCTTCCTTCTTAATAGATGTATTTTTCTTTCCTTTCCCTTTGAAACCCTTTTTTTTCCTTTACCCCTAAATGGCTTTTTGCAACCCTCTTCTAGAGTATTTTTTCCTCTTGCCTCAAGATGAGTGGCTTGCACACACACCTCATCTAGATTATTGGTGGTAAACATAATGATAGTATGCCTAAGGTAACTGTGTAAACCCCCTATATACTTCAGCAACGTGTCTTGTGATTGCAAATCTACACTAACATTAGAGACCTCTTTTCTAAATTCTTAGGTGTAATCTTGCACATTTTGACCTTTAAGTTGTCTAAATTTCTACCAATTCATGATGGCTTTCTACATATATGCTAGAGGGTAAAACTTTCTTTTAATTGCAGAAATGAAATCAGACCAAGAAATTGAGATCTTACCGTGTTTTTTTATCTCTTCTTGTGTCTTTCATTCCCACCATACTAGCATTGCACCCTCCAACCCCAAAGAAGCTCACTGAATCTTTATGTCATCATCTTGAAGGTTTTGAATTCTACAATAGACCTCCAAATGACGAACCCAATTGTCAAGCTTCTCTGCATTCACTTCACCATTATACATGGGCAGTTCAAATTTAACATCAAGTTTTCCAGATCCTTTTGAGGTATCTTGATGAGTATGAGTAAGGGTTGTATTAGTGGAAGAGGGTGAAAATGCCTGTGAAGATGAAGATGAAGAAGATGGTGGAGAGGGTGGAGGTTTACCTCCATTTCCATTACCTCCTCCTAAAGAACCTTCTCCTTTTGGAGGCTTGGAGTTTTCACCATGCAGTCTAGTATTCCTCTCTTCATAGAGGACCTTCACCATTTCATTCATATCAAAGAAATCCTTCCTAAAGAACTTCTCATCCTCTGTCATATTTGTAGGCTCTCCTTCATGCGACACGCTCACTGATTCAACTTGAGGAAGAACTAGTGGTGGAGATTTTGGCAACCTTGCACTCCTTCTCCTTGACCCAACTTCGGGCCTTTCAACCAACTTCCCTTCTCCTCTCTTGAGCTTCAACCTTGTAAGCATGACATTCACTTGCTAAATCCTTCTTGCACAAATAAAACCAAGAGCTCTGATACCAAACCTAATCTAAATGGGATAATTAGTTTGTTGTACTAAATTCATTTTCAGAATATGTTAAAAGTGCTTAAGGATTCATGAGGTTAATTGCAAGTTTAAAACATGGGTTCTTGAGTGTTTTTATGTAAATTTTATGTACAAATTAACATAAACAAATGGGAAAACAACAACATCTAACAGAGATGAACATCACCAAAAAACAGTATCACAGCAGCACATGATGAAGTATTTCACCCTGCCTAGGATATGTCTCCTTAGTCCAGCTTCCAATGGCTTGACCCTCTATATTACGCTAAAAAATGTGAATACATCAGTTTACAATGCTCAGATAGCTCTGAAACCTGTTCCAATGGCTCCAGAATGCCCAAAAATGTCTGTGTAGCCTCTTTCTGCTCTTGATTTGGTCAAAAAATGAAGAAGTTATGGCTTCCCCAAGTCTTTTTGTTAATTGCACCACAAATTCCCCAAAACACGACACCGTCCTACAATTTCGCCCGGATTTCCGCTAATCGGACGCCATTTCTGCCAATTTCAGGGTGAAATCGTCAGACACTTTAAATGTCCTCTAACGCCTAAAATCCGCAAAATATGGGCCATGTGCCCAGGGCTAAGGCCAACAACCTGCACCCCCACGGCCGGGCCCCCACTCTATTCATTGGTGATCATGTATGGTGGCGCATGACCCCTCCTCGAATTGGCGCGAACTTCAACTTCAAATAAAAGTTGTGTCCATAGGTTATTAAGACTCATTGTTTTGGCGCATTGGTATGAGGCTTCGGTTATGTGCTTGGAGGTCACGAGTTTAACCCTCGCTTCTGCTTCCCGGACCTCAAACAAACTTTTGGTGGCCCCCGGGTGTAAAAATTTATCATTTCCCACCCCAGTTTTCAGTTTCACCTTATTTCTCCCATATAGTTAAATGCCCATTCGCATATCCATACATTCAACACTAGAAAAAATAAATTTTGCTGAAAACACAAATTCTGGAAATTTTACAGAATGTTGGAAAATGCGGAAATAAAAATCAGCAGGTACAAACAGCCATTTAACACATTTGAACATAGTGATTTTTGGTCATTGTGACCCTGGAAAAACCGCCTACAACTCTTGCGGAAAACCAATTCGAGAGCTCTTCTTTATTTCTGGAAAATGCTTTTACAGTATGAGAAATATTTCAGCAAAAATCAACAAGCAAATTTTACAAATTATCTCGTTATTTGTGCCTCACAGCCAGCTAAAAAACTTTCTATAGCAAAACGGAACAACAATAAATGTTGTATGGCCTCCTAGAAAAGCGTACCAAACTTTAGTGAGAAATGTTGTTGTACGGCCTGCCTGGAAACTGTTGTACGGACTGCTGAAAATTGTTGTACGGCCTGCTCCAAAAACATTGTTTGTCCTTTATAGATTTGCGTGCCCAATCTCTGCCCTTGCTATGCTCTAACTCAGTTGTACGGATTTTCTCAAATGCTGCCTTGGAATGTGTGCCAAGCTGCTGCCTCCTTCTCCTCCCTGTCCAGAAATCTCCCTTGCTCTCTTGCTCTCTCTCTCTCAATCTGCTCATGAAAGAATGAATGACATTTTCCTCCTTTTCCTCCTTTAATCTAACCCTAAGTGACTTTTGGGTGATCCCTAAATCCAATGGCTGAAATAGATTGAGATCTAGGGCTGAGATCAAATGCTTATTTAAATCTCACTTTCTATTTTTTAATTCACCCCACTTTAATAAAGACCCACTTAGTCATTTATTTCCAAAGTCACTTTTCCTTTCTAATTTTACATTGACTTTATTAAAGTCACTTTAAAATTAGACTTTAGTAACTTTATCACTTAAAGTCACTTTTAAATTAGATTTAACTTTATAAAAATTATAAAGTCACTTTAGGAGAAAAATTAAATTCTTTTGGACACTTTTCCCTAGGCCAAAGATCAAAGCCTTAGGGAACCACCTGTCCTCCGGTACCAAATTTCAACACTCCCTCTTACCGAGGAAGGTGTTCCTCACCAAACCCATCTTGTCTATGAAGTAGACATGCTTGCCCCATGGTAAGGCTTTGGTAAGAATATCTGCAACCTGCCCATGAGTGGGAATATACTCAAGATTCACAGCTCCCTTCTGAACATAGTCTCTGATGAAATGATATTTGATCCCGATATGCTTTGACCTGTCATGAAATACTGGATTCTCCATGAGTTTAATGCAACTTTGATTATCACATTAAATCACTGAAGGTCTCAACGGCTGACCAAATAAGACAAACAACATCTTGCGAAGCCAGATGGCCTCACAACTAGCTAGACTGGCTGCCATATACTCTGCTTCCGCTGAACTTAATGCTACTGACTGCTACTTCCAGCTGAACCATGACACTACTGCCGAACCCAACCCAAAACAGCACCCCGAAGTGCTCTTCCTATCAGAAGCACAACCTACCCAATCAAAATCAGTATAACCTGCCAATCTCACTCCATCCCCCTGCCTGTAGTCCAGACCATAATCCACTATCCCCTACAAGTACCGCAAAATGTGTTTTGCAGCCACCCAGTGAACCTTCCTAGGCTCACACATAAACTGACTCATCGTGTTGACTGCAAAACAAATATCTGGTCTAGTGTTGACCAAATATATTAAGGAACCAATCAGCTGCCTGTACAATGTGGGATCCACCAACTCGGAATCCGAAGCATGAATCTTCTTCCAGTTGGTGCTCATCGGTGTCGACATGGGTTTACAATCCTCCATGTGGAATCTCCCAAGGATGTCCACAATATACTTCCCCTGCCCCAAGAAGAAATGCCCCTCCTCCTGCCACACCACCAACCCAAAAATTAATGCATCAAGTCGATGTCCTTCATCTCAAACTCTGCCGCAAGATCTCTCTTGTAGTGCTCCATGAGTCTCTCTGCACTTGTAATGATCAAGTCATCCACATACAGCACCAGAACGAGAGGCTCCTCACCTATCACAATATAGTAAAGGTTTGGATCTGCCTCACTCTTTGTAAAACCCATCCCCTGCAAGTATGTATCTATCTTGGAGTACCAAGCTCTGGGAGCTTGCTTCAGGCCATAAAGGGCCTTCTTCAGTCTGCACACATGGGACTCCTTTCCATGTACCTCAAAGCCCTATGGCTACTCAATGTACACCTCCTCCTGTATGAAGCCATTGAGAAATTCAATCTTCACATCCATCTGGTGGATCTTCCAACCCATCGCTGCTGCTATCGATATAATGGAGCGGATTTTAGTATATCGAGCCACGGGAGCGAAGGTATCCTCATAATCAACTCCCTCTACCTGGGAGAACCCTCTAGCCACAAACCTCGCTTTGAATTTCTCAATGCTGCCATCTGCAACATGCTTTACCTTGTAAAGCCATCTAGAAGTAACCATGGATTTGCCCTCAGACCTCGGCACCACCTCCCAAACATCATTCTTCATGATAGAAGAATACTCCTCCTGCATGGCCTCTCTCTAGACCTGCTGGCTAGCTGCCTCCTCATAGCTAGAAGGCTCAGAGTCAAGGATGCTGGTAGCCATTACCATATAGCTACAAAACCTTTCAAGTGGTCTACTCTCTCTAATCGGCCTCTTAGGCTCAAGAATGGATGTGGCATCTATCAAGGTGTCCTGAAGCCACTTGGGCTTCCTCTTCCCTGAGCATGCTTCTCCCATTGGAGAATGAAACTCCTCCTCCTCATCACCATCAGTAGCCTGAACTTCTAACTGCATGTTTGTTGTCCTCCTGCCTGCACCTGAACCTGTAGAAGCTGAGGTACCGTGTGAACTGTCCATCAGTGGACTCCCTAGTGAACTGCTCTGTGGACTACTCTGCATGTTGCCCGAAGAACCACCCCTCTGGCTCCTCGAGCCACTGCTCACTGACGGACCTGGCATTGTCATAGATGTACCTCAGGATCCTCCTGATCCCTGCCCACTAGATCCCTTCGACTGACTCAACTGCTGATGAGGGTTTGGCTGATCCAGATACTCTAACTCCTATGACCTCCTAAAGGCCCTGTCCTCCTCAAACTTCACATCCTGCCTGACAACAACTTTCCTCTGTGCAAGAATGTAAATCCGAAAGGCCTTTGAGGTCTCACTGTAGTCCACAAATATACCCTTCTCTGTGGTGGGCTCTAGTTTCATCCTCTTCTCCTTGGGTATGTAGGAGTATGTAATGCACCCAAAGATATGAAGATGACCAATATCAGGCTTCTTCCCAGAAAACGCTTCCTCCGGAGTCATGTGCCACAAGGCACGATGAGGACTCATGTTCTGCAAATAAACAGCTATGTTGCAGGCCTCTGCCCACAAGAACAATGGAAACCCCTGATCATGTAACATGGCTTTGGCAGCCCCTACGATGGATCTGTTCTTCCTCTCCGCAACCCCGTTCTGCTGGGGGTTGTAAGGAACAGTGAACTCCCTCCTGATGCCTCCCTCCACAAAATAGTCAACAAAATCTCCAAGGGTGTACTCTCCCCCATTGTCCGACCTCAGGGACTTGATCTTCCGACCTGTCTGTGTCTCCACAAGAGCTCTAAACTCCTGAAACCGCTTGAAGACCTCACTCTTGGTCTTCAAGAAATAAATCCAGGTCCTCCTCGAGTGATCATCAATGAATAAAACATAGTACTCATATCCACTCAAGGAAACATGAGACATCCGACTGCTCACATCGAAATGAATCAAATCAAGTATCCGAGTCGCTCTGCTGTCACTGTTGGGAAAAGGGGATTTGGCAAACTTGCCCATCACATATCCTCTGCAAGTATCAAAGTGATCAGTGCTTAAATCTGGCACACCTGTAGTGATCTCCCGCAAGGTCCTCAAGGCTCCATGATACATATGTCCCATCCCGCGGTGCCAAATCTCACACAGCTCAGAACTGCTAACTCTGCTGTCGGTACTATTGTTCAATGCCAAAAGGGACTGGAATGCAAACTTGTACACCTTCGCATGGCGTACACCTATCACTCTAGCTGAATCAGTTGGAGTGCCCCTAGGATACATCAACACCTGTCCTCCCCTGAACAGTACCTCATATCCTCTGTCCTTTAAGCTGAGACGGATATGAGGTTCTTCCTCATCCCTGGCACATATTGAACATCTGACAGCTTCAAGGGAGGTTTGGACTCCCTCTGAAATGTCAGTGTCCCCACACCGACTGCTCTAACAACTCTATCATCACCGAGTACTACCTCCATATTAGTGCCACACTCTGAAAGCTCTGAGAAGTACTCACAGACTCCTGTCATGTGATGTGAAGCCCCGCTGTCCACATACCAAATACCTGAAGATGCTCCACTAATCGAGGGAAAAGCATGCTCTCTCTGAACCTGTGTGGCAGGTGATCCTGCACTAGAGGAATCACACGCAGTGAACCCAAACTCCCGGTCAAAACGATCTGCAAAGTCCTCAACCTCTACTGGAGCTGCCACGCTTTGGTTCTTCCCCTTCTTCTTCTTCTTCTCCGGACACATAACTGCATAGTGTCCCATCTTTTGACAATTCCAACACTTCACCTTGGAATAGTCCTTCTGTGTGTTACCTTGTTTACCTTTACCTTTTCCTTTTCCCCCACCATTGCTTATGGAAACCTGCTTCTTTCCTTTACGTTTCTTCCCTCCTGCCAACAGTGCTACATCCTCATCCTGTTCAGCTGGCTTGGCTACCCCAAGCTGACCTTTCCTGATCTCTGTCTGAATGCAATCATCCCAAAACCTCTCCCATGTGGGAAAGGTCTCACGTGCACAAACCCCATCAGCAAAGTTCATCCATGAACGGAGGAGGCCATTCACTGCAATCCACACCAACTCAGTGGGTGGAATGACCTCTCCAATTGCTGCCAACTCATCTCTCACATTAATAATATTTGTGAGATATCCAGTTGCACTATCATTACCCATCTTAATGGTCTTCAGCTTCTCCTTGAGGACCATTTTCCGGTTCTCATTGGTACTCTGGTAGAGATTGGACAATGCTGTCCACATCTCATGGGCATTTCTCTTTCCTCTCACATAAGGAATGCAATGGTCTTTGACTCCATCTAGAATCAGTCTCTTACCCTTGTTGTTCTTTTTATTATACTCAGCCAACTGAGTAGCATCAGTAGGCACAACAACAGGTTTCTATGTGGTATGCACCATGATGTCCTAGACTTCTGCCTCCTCAAAGATACTCTGTATTCTCTCCTTCCAAACGCTGTAATTTGCATGCCCATCCAACCTATCCTCCACCCTCAATCCCAATGACATCCTGTTGTCCTGAAACTGAAAAATAACACTGTTGTAGTAAATATAAAACTGTTGTTTGTGAAAAATCAGCGTGCTGGAATTTTCTGAGTGAAAAATCAGCACGCTATAATTTTCCTCCTTGCTGTCACAAACTGCACTTCAGCACTCAAGCTCTGATACCATGTAAAAATTTATCATTTCCCACCCCGGTTTTCAGTTTCACCTTATTTCTCCCATATAGTTAAATGTGTAGAAATTTTGAATAATAAACACATATTCAATGGAGATTATCTTGACCATGTACTATTGCGGAATACATACACAATACATAAGCTCCTCTACTTTGATCATCAATATAGCAGGATCAATAACAATAAAACATCAAGAGCATGCACACATTAACACAGTATGTAACCCGGGGAAAGCTTACAGCTGAAAACCCCACACTATATGTATATTAATGATTAAGAACATGTAACATTACAATAGTCAATACTTCTCACAAGTATCCAGCACTATCTCCACCTATTACACACAATACAGCTCAGATATGATCTCCAAACCTATTCCACTGCTTGCCTGCCTCCACTGCTCAATACCTGCTCAAGAATGGATGAGAATGGTTGAACCAAACTTGTATTTACCTCAAAAGAATCACTCACACTGGGAATCACGTGAGCAGAGGCTATAATCACTTGGTATTGGCCAATTCTCATTGGCATAACTCAATCACAAACTGCCACTTGGCACCATACCATTCGTCTAAGGATGTTGACCAGTCAACCCTACCACCTCAACCTACATAGTCAACTCCACATCAGCAGTACAGACTGTTGACTAGGCTATCACATTTTGCAAAAATTTGTCTATTTGGGAAAACGAACAAAACATGATTCTGGAAGCATACGGTGTCCATTTCGCGTGAAACGAGTTGCCCTGAATTCAAGATGATGAGCACTATGTGGTCGTTTAGGTTCTACACTTATCCGACAACTTTAAATTTTGAGCTATTTTTTTGAGCACCTGATCATTCACTTATGAGCATTTGCATGATTGGAAGGCTTGGTTATTAGTAGATTACTCCAAGGATCGTCGAGTGTGTGAGATCTTGGAGGGGAGTTTTGTAGATGAGCATTGCAGGGTGATGGATGAGGTCATCTATTACAAAGGGAGCATATTTCTGGTATTGGGATCCAAATTAAGGGTGTTTCCTTAAAGTAGCTCATTTTGTATGGACACCAGGTGTTTAGGAAGACTTATATGGCAGTGAGAGAGTGCTTCACTTGGAAGGGCTTAAAAGGAGACGTGTTGAGGCATGTGCAGGAGTGTGAAGCATGCAAGAGGAACAAAGTAGAATTGACACATCCAACAGGATTGTTGCAGCCTCTTCCCATCCCTAAGGGAAAATGGGAGAGTATCTCATATGGATTTCATCACCATACTTCCCTCGGTGCAAGGGAAGGATGGTATTTTTGTAGTGGTTGACAGGTTAACCAATTTTGCACATTTATTTTCCATTCTGACACGATATTCAGCTTCACAGGTAGTAGAGATGTTCTTTAGGGAGGTATTTCTTTTGCACAGAATCCCTAAGACTATAGTCAGTGACAGAGATGACCGATTTATGGGAGGATTTTTGCATGAGATCTTTCAAGCTAGTTGGCACCAAGCTCACCCCAAGCACCAACTATCATCCACAAACCAACGGCTAGACAGAGAGTGTGAACCAATGGTTAGAGGGCTATCTCAAGAACTATGTGACAAGGTAGCAGAGGAATTGGATTCGATGGTTGCATCTGGGATAGTATTGTTACAACACCACACATCACATGTCCATTGGTATGAATCATTTCCATGCTTTATATGATTATGATGTTTTATCATTTGTTGACATTGTTTTTGGAGACAGCTGGGTCCCAAAGGCCAAGGATTGGATCCTCAAGAGCCAAGATATCCTCAAGTTTCTTAAGGATAACTTACATAAATCTCAGAACCAATAGAAGATGTATGCTGACAAGCATCGAGTAGAGAGGCATTTTGAGGAAGGGGATTTGGTCTACCTTTGATTGTGGCCTTACCGACAGTCCACAATGAAGTACAAGGGGGTCAAGAAGGTAAAGACAAGATTCTTTGGGCCTTACAGGGTGATCAGGAGGGTTAGAGAGGTGATTTACGAGTTGGAGCTACCACCAGGGAGAAATATCCATAAACTATTTCATGTATCGTGCCTCAAGAGGGTGTTGGGGCAGCAGGTTACAACATTTGTGGAGTTGCCTCCACTTGATCATGAGGGGCATCTAATTTTAGAGTTGGAGGCCATCTTGGAGACCAGGGAGAGGAAGCTCAAAAACATGGTCATCATAGAGTATTTTGTACATTGGAAGATTTTACCAGATGAATATGCCACTTGGTGTTAAAAAAAATTATTATTCAATGGTGTATCAGTTACTTTAGTCCAATTTATCTTTTCATTAACAATGCATCCAATTATTAGCAGTATAATAAATCATAAACGTAAATGAAGAAAGAACAATATATGCAGTGATATAGAAGACAACAGCTCAACCATAAGAGATAGAAGATTGGTCCAAGACCAGGGAAAAACCCCACAAGGGGGAAACTCTTTCAAATCTTCTTCTTTAATAGATTGTCATAAAAATATTTCAGCAGTCAGTATAATGAACTCAAAACATATGATTTGCAGAAGATAACAATAAATCAAATCTATAGATCTGTTAAAACATCAGAGAAACCCAAATCTACCATATCACTGAAGTTGATTGAATCCAAGATGTAAAAACCCTAGATCTGAACTCGGTCACCCTCATCAACACTGTCTGTAAGTGTCTGAAACTTCTAAGTCACTCTCACAAATATAGTGTGCAAGTGACTATAACTGCAGACTCACTCCCAGGAGGTCTTTATGCATGCAACTCTTGCACTGAATAGCAAAGACCCAAAGTCGCTCCCTAGACGAGTTGTGTGAGAGACCGAAAAACCAAAGTCACACCCTATCCGAGCTGTGCGAGTGACCGAGATAATAGGGTCGCTCCCAAGACTACCTTGTGCGAGCGATTGGGGACAGGAACCTTTTGATCTGCCTCTGAATCCAGAGTCGCTCTCACTGAACTATCTTAGGGTGACCAGAGAGCCAGAGTGGCCCACTTTGTGCTTGCGACTGAGGATAAAAAACTTATGTTCTGTGCCAGAGACTGAGATCCATAAAACCCTAACCCAGAGTGAACCTTTCTGTTATATACCTAGGGGGGATAATATGGGGTACAAAGGGAGGTACCCAAGGAATAATGTAATAATGGGATGGGCTATGGTAATAAATAAGGTGGTTAACCCGTATCATGTAAGGGACCACAAGTAGTTAGTAATAATGTAATGGGCCCATGGTATTAGATAGATGGTATTGACGGAACCATGGTAATGACCCATGGTATTGTATGTATGAGGCCTATATAGAGGCTAGAGACTCAACATTGAGAGGTGTCAACGAATATTGTATGAACATGCATATGGCTTGTGAAGTGTTCTCCTTCCTTAAGGAGTGAATGTACGGCGTTGCCCTACCTTAAGGGTTTTGATATAAATAAAGAAACATTTCTATATATTCAGATCTTGTTATTCTAGGGTTTATTTATGTTATATTATATTTTCAGATCAGATATATAACAAGTGGTATCGAAGCTATAACAAGATCGAAATATATAGAAATGCTTCTTTATTGATCAAAACCCTTAAGGTAGGGCAACACCATACATTCACTCCTTAAGGAAGGAGAACACTCCACAAGCCATATGCATGTTCATACAATATTCCTTGACACCTCTCAATGTGGAGTCTCTAGCCTCTATATAGGCCTCATACATACAATACCATGGGTCATTACCATGGTTCCCTCAATACCATCTATCTAATACCATGGGCCCATTACATTATTACTAACTACTTGTGGTCCCTTACATGATACGGGTTAACAACCTTATTTATTACTATGGCCCATCCCATTATTACATTATTCCCTTGGGTACCTCCCTTTTTACCCCATATTATCCCCCTAGGTATATAACACTTTCGCCTGTAATTTTAGACCCTTTGTGAACTTCTGCCGACGAACCTATGCAAGCCAAAACAAAATAGAAGAATAGAAACATGTCTTGATCAAGTGTTTTTAAGTGAGCTTGAGGTTTCTTCCTTTTATAGGATTTCTTGAGGGCTTGATCGGGGTTGAGGTTGACCCAAGCAGTTTCACAAGTGGTTAAGGTCGACCCATTCCATAATGAATGAATGAATAAAATAATTCAAAACTTAACTTCCACTTAACCAAATCGAGTAATATTTAGGTCGAATTTGATCTTCTCGAAAAGAGGAATTTAATGCAAGCATCATCTTGGTCATTTGAGTTTCCCAATGTGGAATTTGACCCTATTTTCAAAATTAACAGTCCCTCTCAACTAGGAAGAATTCCACCTGCCAATATCTATCATTTGATCTTCATATCACCCTGTTAAGCTGTTGTAATGCTTTGACTATCTCTGATCAACTCTAACTGTTGAAAATTTCTCGGATATAGAAGAATAATAATTTTTTACTAGAGGGGAGCTCAAGCTACCACCCTCTATCCATCAAGTTGCTATCTGGAATCTCTGCTAGCGGGCTGCCACCTAGAATATCATCATCAATCGTCATCGGAGAGCATATCATCAAGGAGCACATCTCAACCTAGAACCACATCGAGTAGCAATAGCTTCCACCCATACCGGCAATAGTATAACTCATCACATAGGGAAGTACACCCTCGACTCTGGATTTTTGTCGAACAGCTTACCCTCAACCTGGAATCATATCGGGTTATCTCAACCCATCTTATTGCCTACTGATCTTCCATTAGGGGAATTGAGGTCTAAAATGGGCCTCCTAAGAAAAATTTACAACCAAAATAAACTTTAAAAGAACCAATAGGATTCAAGATGATGATGCTAACCATGGGGGGTGATTCACCATTTTTGGAGTAAGAAAGTAAAAAGATTAAAAAATAATAAAATAATAAAACTACTTTTTCAACTCTTATTTTAAACTTTTCTCCCTAAGGTTTTACTCAAATTTCGAGTGGGAGTACTTATTGGATGCAAAATGTAATTCCTCATCCAAAGAATACCCATGTTGCATATTTCGATGGACCCTGCTACACGAAAAATGAGAAATACATGAAAAAACGTGATTGTAATCACGTTTTCGCATGTATTTCCCATTTTTTGTGTAGCAGGGTCCATCGAAAGTATGCAACATGGGTACTCCTTGGATGAGGAATCAAATTATTCATCCAACGAGCATTTTTGCTCGAAATTTGAGTAAACCCATAGTGAGATAAGTTGAAAATACGAGTAGAAAAAATATTTTTTTTTCTTTTTACCCTCTAAAATTTGATGATGTAATCAAATATTATTTTATTATTTCCACTATTATTTTACAATTTCCTTAGGAGGCCCATTTTATACCTCAAAACTCCCCTAATGCCCATCGATGACCAATAATAATCATGTGGTAGAACGCCTGCTTCATAATTGACTTAGGTTGTACACCCCAAGTACACTCTCAACTCGTTGGCCAAAACGAGGAGAGGTATTCCCATCAAGCTGGATTTCTTGAGGGTATGATGCCAACTGGGGTATACTCTGCAAATACCAAGAGGGGAGCAGCATTCTTTGACCCTATGAAGATAGGGGAGCAAAATTCTTCTACCTTGGGTAACATATAGGGTAGCGCCCTATTGTCTAGAGTTCCCTCAACCCCAGGAGCCCTCTATCTCAATTCCTCACCCTGGGAGCTCAAGTAGGGTGGGAAGAGTATGCTCAGTGTCCTCGATTAACATTTCCCCTTATCCGAAGGGGCTACATCCATCATTCCAAGTTGTTCTCTGAAAATTGAGAACTTTCTCTTTGGTAATGCCTTGGTGAGAATATTTGCAATTTGTTCATCTGTCAATATGTGATGGAGCTTGACAACTCCTCTCTGCACCATGTCTCGAATGAAGTGATATTGAATCTAAATATGCTTGGAATTTTCATGAAACATAGGATTTTTTGCCAAATGGATTCCACTCTTGTTGTCACAGTATATCATTGTTGTATCTAGGACCTGCTCAAACAGCTCTCCAAAGAGCTTTCTTAACCATACTACCTCACAACTATCCATGCTAGCATAAATATATTCTGTGCTAGTTGTGCTCAATGCTACAAACTTTTGTTTCCTACTCATCCAGGATATCATGGCATATCCAAGGCTAAAACAACATCCAAATGTACTTTTCATGTCGATAACATTTCTAGCCCAATCAACATCAATATATCCATGAAGTTGAACATTTCCTGCAGAATATCTCAGGCCAAGTGTAATCGACCCATGAAAATATCTCAATATGTGTATGGAAGCTATCTAATGTGTGTGGTGGGGCTCAGTCATGAATTGACTCAAAGTGTTTACTGCATAGCATATGTTTGGACGGGTGTTCACAAGGAACATGAGAGACCCAATCAATTATCTATACTAAGATGGATTTTCTAAGTTTGGTCCTGCAACATCTCCACATAACTTCTTGAAGTTCATTTTTAGGGGTGTGACCATGGATTTACATTCAGTCAATCCAAATCTTTCCAACAAATTTACAATGTATTTTCCTTGTGAAAGGAAGATCTCAACAGGATTTTGTCATACTTCAAAACCCAAAAAAGTAGTGCATGAGACCAAGGTATTTCATTTCAAATTCAGAGGTTGGATTCCTCTTACATTCGATCATCAAAGGCTCACTATATGTCATAAATATATCGTCAACATATAAAACCAAAATCAATGGCATACCTTGGACTACCTTAAAGTATAGGTTGGGATCGACATTGCTTCTTGTGAATCCTAGCTTCACTAAGTAATTGTCAATACATGCATACCAAGCTCGGGGAGCTTGCTTAAATCCATACAATGCCTTCTTCAACCTGCAAACATGTGTTCTTCGATATTCCACTTTGAATCCTTGTGTTTGTTCAACATATACCTCTTCTTATAACATGCCATGAAGGAATGCGGTCTTTACATCCATCTAATGAAGAGTCCATCCCTGACTTGCAGCAAGGGAAACTATAGAACATATGGTTGTATATCGAGCTACAAGATCAAATATGTCATCATAATCTTCTCCCTCTTTCTGAGAGAAGCCTCGAGCTACAAACCTTGCTTTATATTTCTCAATGTTGCCATCAATTCCATGTTTGATTTTAAATAGCCATTTTGAAGTCACAACAGACTTCCCTTTCGGTCTAGGTACAACATCCCATACATCATTTTTCATAATTGATTCATATTCTTTATCTATAGAATCCTTCCAAACTTGTTCTTTTATTGTTTCTTTGAATGTGGATGGTTCGACGTGAATCATAGTACAACATCTCCCTGATACCTGCATGGTTGTTTCCTTTCTCTAAATGATCTATGAATGGGGACATTTCTTTAAGTATCATATAAAGTATCATGGAGCCAAAGTGATCTCCTCTTAGAGGGAGGATCACTTGGAGGAGCATCTAATGGGTCCATAGGTTCTATGGGATCATCAACCATATCGGACTCAGGTACAGATGGACCATCCAAAATATCCCAACCATCATTCTCTTCCTTGGGAGGATGAGGTGGAGGAAGATCTCTTGCTTCTCCAAGCGATGCATCTTCATCAAATGTTACATCCCCACTAATTTTAACCTTCCTCTTACCAAGAATATGAATTCAATATGATTTAGAATTTTCACAATAACCCACAAACATACCTTTTTTTCCAATAGCTTCCAATTTGTTCCTTTTGTCTTTCAGCGCATGAAAATATACTAGGCATCCAAATACAAGAAGATGAATGATATTAGGCTTAATTTCTATGAATATTTCTTCCAGAGTCTTGTTTTCTAATGCTTGATGAGGCACCCTGTTCTGAACATATGCAATAGTATATGTAGCTTCGACCCAAAGGAAATTTGGCATCTTTTGATCATGGAGCATAGCACAAGAAGCTTCTAATATAGACTTTTTCTTTATTTCTGCTAGACCATTTTGTTCAGGATTATATGGCACAATCGTTTCCTTCTTGATTCTGTCTTTCTTGCAAAGTGATATGACTTCTTTTGACATGTATTCTCCTCCATTGTCGGACCTGAAGACTTTGATTCTCTTTTCTGATTGATTTTCAATCAGGGCTTTGAATTCCTTGAATGTTTCAAAGGCTTCATCCTTGCATTTAAGATAGTATATCCATGCCTTTCTTGAGAAGTCGTCAATAAAGGTAATGTAGTAGAGATGACCACCCACATAATGTACAGGCATGGATCCACATATTTTAGAATGAATGAGATGGAGGATGTCATTTTTCTTTTTCTTACTCAGGGAAATGGTCCCCTTGTTTTCTTTCCACTTTCACAACTGGAAAAACTCCATCATGATGATCCTGAACATCAGGAATACCAGAGACAATTTTCTTCAAAATCAAAAGTGCATCATAATGAAGATGATCCAGTCTGCAGTGCCATAATTCGCTCAAATGATTGGTATTATGAACCAATGCAAGGAGAGGTCTTCTAGTGACCCTATAGAGTCCTTCAAATCTCAATTCTAGTGTGATGGCATCCCTCATAGGTGAATCAGCAGGCCAAGCTAGATCTTTACCTTTGATGAACGCAAACCTCATCCCCTTGTATTCCAATGTAGATACAAATACGAGATTCTTCATTGATCCCGGTACATACATGACATCATGTAGCAGAACTATTTCCCAAAAATTTAGCTAAAATTTGACGGACCCAAAACCTTTCACGGGATGAGTAAAGTTGTATCGAAGGATGATATTTAGCTTAGTCTCCCTCTCTACCAGATTAGAGAGGACTTCTCTATAACCATAGAAATGATGAGTGACCACACTATCAACTAACCAAATGTCCCACAAATCTAGTGGAGAAGAACTAGTAAGAGCATAAATGAGAATGTATTCAGATTTATTTACAACATTACTTTCATACATGTAAGCCCTTGCCTTCTTTTGAGGAGGATTATCTTCTTCACGTTGCTTGAGGAGTCTCTTCTTCTTCTCTCATCTCTTCTGTCACGGTTATTTCTTTGATTATCTTTTCTTCTTTTGTTATTGTAGCTACCTGTAGTGATGTAGCGTGGCATCTTTCCTTTCTCAGGACAGTCTCGTGCATAATGACCCTTCTTATGACAATTGAAGCATTCATTCTGTCATTCGATCTATCATTCCTTGTTTTTGTATTTTGAGAAGGAGGTTTCAGTGATGGACCTCTTCTTGTCTTCTTTCTTTTACCATGAGTGATGTATGCATCAAACTCTCCCTCTTCATGCTTTTGAACCCTTCCTCTTGCTATCATTCTAGATTCTTCTTGAATGAGTTTTCGACGATCTTATCATATGAAGGAAGGGTATTGTTGTTGTTGATTGCAGTAATGAAGGTTTCCCAAATACGGAGGAGACTTCTAAGAGTCACAATGATTGTCTCCCTTGCAGACACATTTTCTCAAACCCTCTGCAATTGATCCCTAAGACAAGAGATCATCACAATGTAAGATTGGAAAACTTCCCCTTTGTTCATCTTAACTTCCTTGAGTTTACCTTTCAAGGTAATGATCTCATTTAGGTTGTTGACTTCATAAATGTTTGTTATCTTGTCATACATATCCTTAGACTTTCTTAAATTCCCAACATAAGAAACTAAATGATCTTGTAAACCATCAACTATAATTTGCTTTACTTCAGACTAACCTTTCTTGTACCTTGATCCGGATTTAAACAGGAACGCAACAAATTACAGAGATAACCATAAACACAGAGATGCAGCGGAGATAATACTTCACTTCATTAATGTAAAATATTGAAATATGCTTACAAACAGAAATGGAAATAAACTAGCTAGGGTGATGGTAGCTTATCTCTCAGAAGAGATGTGGTAGCTACATGCCTCTGAACTGCCTTACAATGAGGCTCAAGGACCTTTTTATTATTGAACAATAAGAGAAAACCCTAAACAACCAAAACCCTAACCCGAGGAGATGTAACACAAAGAGTTTATGGACCCTGTTGGGGTGAGTTGGACAGCCAACTTCCCAGGGTCGTGACTTGGTCATATTATCTCTGTTTGATGTGCATGATAACTCGTTGGAAAGATCTCTCCGAGGACTACGATGGAAAAGATGATTTTAGATAAAAAATCATTGGCGGTATATTTCCAAGAAAACTTCATTTAGGACTCGAAAAACTGCTAAAAATAGTAAATTGTGCTACAATTAAGGAAACTAAAAAACTGAAAGAAGCAATGGGGGGGGTTCCAAGTGGAATTAGTGGGTCGCCACCAATATCCACCTGGATCATTCCTCCTCCTTAGGAAGAAATGGTCCCCATTGTGTTGAGTTCCTCCATGAGATGAGGGAACTTCTGCTGAACTTGGTCCCTGGTGAGCCACTTGCCCTGGCGAAGGCGTTGGCCAGCTTTGACAACTCGATATAGTTGGATATTCTGCTGGCGAGTGTGCTTGATCTATGTGTCCATGATCTGATTAGTTGCAGCTCGTTACATGCAATCTGGATTCAACGCTATGGGTGTGAGTTGTTCTACAATGTCGGATGTGTCTAGTAATGGTGGAAAGTATGGCCAAAGGCGGTCCACGTTGAACACTAGGTGCAGGCCAAGGAATGGGAGAATGCTGAGCTCAAATGCATTATCTTCCAAAGCCTTGGTAATGGTGTAAGGACCATATCGGAGTGGTTTGAGTTTCCGATAGGCTCTGATAAGGCATTCCTTTTACAAATGCAACCAGACTTTGTCACCCACCTGAAACTTGTGCGGCACCCGATGTTGATCAGGTCGTTGCTTGTGCTTGGTATTTGATTTCTCCATAATGTCATGGACCTACTGGTGAATATGTTGGATGTGCTCAATGAAGTTGTTTGTCTTATCTGTTGAGATTTAGACCAAAATAATTTGCTTTCGCTCCGCCCTTGGTGACTTGACTCAAGGGCCAAGTGATATGAGAAAATCCCAACACGAACATGCGGTAGTAGTTGGAAAGACCTAGAAAGTTGCGGAGCTTTGTCAGAGTGGTTAGAGATGGCCAATCCTGAATGACTTGGATCTTGGCTGGATCCACATGCACCCCCTGTTCATCAATAATGTATCCCATATATTGAACCTGGTTCATGCCAAAAGTGCATTTCTCCAATTTGGCACATAACTTGTGTTGCCGCAGTGTTTGGAGAACCTATCGGATGTGGTGGAGGTACTCTTCCCAACTCTGGCTGAAGATCAGGATGTCATCCAAGTATACCACTACAAATGAGTTGGTGAATGGCTACAAGATGTCATCCATTAGCCATGAAGGTTTTAGGAGCATTCGTCAATCTGAAAGGCATAACCAACCATTCGAAAAGGCCCTCCTTGGCTTTGAAGGTAGTCTTCCACACATCGGAGGGTCCGATTGGTACCTGGTGATATCCTGACTTCAAATCGATCTTGCTGAAATATTTTTCCCACTTTAGTTGGTCCAAGACGTCATCAATCTGTGGGATCGGGTACCTATTATCGACAGTGATCTTGTTCAGCGCCCGATAGTCAATACAGAGTCTCCAAGTCCCATCCTTATTCTCTACCAACACGATCGGGCTCCGACAGGGAAATGAACTAAGACAGATGTGACCTTTCTGTAGCAGCTCCTAAATCTACCTCTTGATTTCATCATTCTCCATAATGGAGCACCGATAGATTGGTCCATTAGGTAGTGGCGCACCTGGGGTCAGATCGATGGAGTGATTGACCTGACAATGCAAAGGAACGCCTGCGGGGGAGGTGAAGATGTCCTCGTACTCCTCCATGACCTTGTCCATTTGTAGTTGTCGTTTGGAGGGTCCCTATCTAGAGGTTGTGGCCACCGTCTTCTTCTTTCCTTGAGGGCATATCATCAGGAAAACAAATTTCCTGGTTTTGGAAATGAGCTTACTGCATTGTTTTGCAGTAACCAAAGAGATGGTGGTAGGCAGTGCTACCTCTGGTATCTTGTACAACTTATTTCCCAAAGTAACAATAACAACATGGGGCCTTGATTCATACCCAGCATGTCGCTTCCACAAATATGGTTGTCCTAATAATACATCACAAACTTCAAGGGGAGAAATGTCACACAATACCTCATCCGTGAAGGGCTTGATGTTGTATGGAAGGAGACACTGCTGGCTCATGCGGATATCCCGTCCTTGGTGAAGGCACCGATGGTGTATGGTTTTGGATGTGTTGTGGTCGGTAAGCCTAGCCGCTTCATGACCTCTACCGAAATGAGGTTCTTTTGGCTCGCGCTGTCAACAATGAAGTGTAGCGGGGAGCCCTTTACCCACATATGGGAGTGGAAGAGACGCTCCTCCTCCTCTGGATCTTCTGGTTCCTCCTTCTGGATCTTCGTGGTGGCAACAATACCATTAGGCTCCGCATTGATAATATTCTTCCCTTTGTCATTCTGTAATATTCCTAATTAGCCATGGCTAATTGGAATATTCGATTTTGCTCAATTTTGCCTTCTATAGTTATTTATAAATAAAAAGGTGAGGAAAGGGGGACATAACTCACTTTTTGAATAAATTCACTCCCTAGTAGCACAACGTTGTAACTTAAAAGGGGATCCAAGGGGACCAAAGGACCACATAGAGAAGGGGGCCCACATAGACACTTGGAGGGACTGCGCAGATGGAGAAGGAGCACGTGGCAAGAGAGAGGCTATGTTGGAGGAGGTGGGCCTTAGGGTTTTGAGAAAGGCCAATGCTATAAAGGAGAGAGGAGCTTCCTCATTTTGGCATTCGATTATGTTGCATTTGAGCTAGTCACTTCGACTTAGAGCATGCTGGCGGTTTAGCCTATCTGCAACATTGTTTAGTGCATCGAGTGTCTCTGTTATGAGATCCCACCCTTAGCCTCGGGGGACATCGAGTGCCTGATCGAGCAAGGTAGTTTCATCAGTATTTTGCAGGAGGAGTGATCTCTAAAGTTGAGGAGGAACTGATCATTTTGATGACTACACAATCTTAAGAGGGGAGGACGTAGTCTCTTTTGGTAGGAGCTCTGGATTGGGTTTTTGTGGAGGATTTGAGCTTGGAGATTGAGCAAGGGACCAACCCTTGCATATTGGAGGATTTTGGCAGAGTTTCGGGTAGATTTTTGGAGGATTCTCTTCAGGAGCAGCAGAGAGCCTTGAGGGATAGCGTAGATCCTCAAGAGGGTGATTTTCGGGGGTCAACTATTTTAGAAAATCTTTCTGGGCTTTTCTGGGTTTATTGAGTAGAGGCTGATTCCATAGTTTCAGCATTTTCTAAGGATTGGAACAGCACCAAATCCTCACTTGATTCCAGCAGTAGCAGCAGCATAGCAGTTCTCCGACAGCATGGACGCAGTTCAGAGAGAGGCCATTTCCTTACCATTCTGAGTGTATTTCTTCACTTGCCTTGTGCAAGTCGAGGTGTTATCTTTCTTATCACCTCTTGTACCCTTTCCATTACTAAGTATAATAAAATGTCTTAGCATTTCTCTCTGCACTTCTCGAGTATCTGCTTATATTCCATGTATACATTATTGTATGTTGCACTACTGCTATTTTTATCTCTTTGAGCTTCCCGGCGACTATACCACTTTTGTGTTTTTCTCCTATACTCTTAGACAGAGTCTGGAAAGGGTCAGGTAGCCTCCAGATCTCGTCCTCTTCAGAGGTGACATATCTACTAAATGCCATCCCAGTCCATCTCTGGTTAGAGTTTGCTTGTGTTAGAGGGATATCCCTAATAAGGTATATTACAGTGGTATCAGAGCATAGATCTTGCTCAACTTGTGGAGCTAGCAGTCTATGACACCGATGGAGAAGCCCTACATCTGTTACAGAGGTAGGAAATACAGAGATATTGATCGTAGGTTGGAGAACACCTATAGAGAGGGAGACTGGGTTCGGGTGGTGGACACAAAACAAGAGGAGCCTGTGGTGAACACAGAACAGGAGGAGCCTGTGGTGGACGCAGAGCAGGAGGATCCGATGGCAGATAAGGATGGGAAGAGATTTGCGGACATGCTCCTCAAATCAGTGCAGGATCTGTCGAGGCAGATCGAGGTGCTGGGGCAGAGATTCACGGCGGTGGAGGCTAGACAACGTGAGAACCCACGAGTTTTCTAGGTTGGTGAGGGATCAGGTACATCCCACCATTTACCAAAGTAGGGTGCTACTCAATGTGATTCTACTTAGTAGATGGCCTCACATGCCCCTACACGCTCTACCATGCCCACTTTCCTAGGAGCAAACACGGGGGTTGGAGCCCAGCAGGAGGCAGAGCCCGATCATATGGGCGATTATTTTGCAGAGTACCAGGCCTATGGGCAGGAGTTCAGGGATGCTCTCTCATTCAGAGACTTTATTCAGCTCTAGCGGGATAGTAGACCCCGCGACCATCACAGAGGATACTGGCATTATCATGATGGAGACACCCACCGCACAGCTAGTAGATTCCACTTGCCTATGTTTGATGGCTCATCAAACAGTTCGGCAAAGTCTTGGGTGGAGAAGTTGGACATCTATTTCCAGCTTAACCAGATGTCGGAGACAAAGGCCATCAAGGTGGTGACATTACATTTGGATGGTAAGGCCCAGGACTGGTGGTTCCATGGGATGGTTACACTTGGACACTCTATGGTGATGACATATGCCGAGTTAACCAGGAGATTGATAGAAAGGTTTAACCGGGGGGACCTAGAACAACACTTTGTTGAGCTGACAAGGCTCAAACAGACAGGAACCCAGAGACCTACGTTCCAAACTTCTTGAGGGTTTCAGTGATGGTGCCAGATCTATCCATGACACGGAGGATCTACATGTTTGTTGAGGGGTTAGCAGAGCCACTTCGGGGTCTAGTCAGATCCACTAGACCAGCCACACTCCAGGATGCTATTAGCAAGACCCGGGACTTACAAGATTCCTTACCCAGGACCCGGACACCTTACTCCCAGAGATGGGCTTTCCAGCCTAAGGGGAAGGGTGTGATGATTCCACCTCCAAAGGGGAATCCAAGATGAGCACAGATTGATGATGATGCCAGGAGGGAGCTGAAGAAGAAGCGGTTTTGCTTTACCTGTCAGGAGCCGTGGGCACCGAGACATAGATGTGCTACTGGCAAAGCACATTTTATTGAGGTCTTCTTCGAGAGAAGTGGGGAAGAGGATGAGGAAAATGACGTGGGGGCAAGAGATAGTCATGTCGTGCGGGATCCTTTGCCACCTCCACCACTAGCAGCAGGTGGTGCAGCTTTTTCACCTACTGGAGGGGCCCTTGCAGCATTGCGAGGAGTTCCCAAGTATTTGACGATGCGCATACGGGGGACAATACGTGGCCAGCGAGTATCAGTTTTGGTTGATAGTGGGGCAACCACAACTTCATCAATGCACAGATGGTTGAGCGGAGAGGTATACAAACAGAAAGCTTCGATGGGTTTTCAGTTTTGGTCCTAGGAGATTAGACCATGGAGTGTGCTCGTTATGTCCCAGAGTTATTCGTGACGATGGGCACCTACAGACTGACTGACCACTTTTTCATGGTCAATATTCAGGACACCAACATGATATTGCGTGTTCAGTGGCTTATCACTCTAGGAAAGGTCAAAACAGATTGGAAGGCCCTAGAGATGGAGTGGGATGATGAGAAGACAGGGAGGCATGAGAAGATACGGGGACAGCACACATATCCGCCTCAGACTGTTTCAGCTCATCGGATGGAGGTAGTCTTCCGGAAGGGAGACATAGAGTGGGCAGTGGAGCTACGTGCACTAGAGGCAGGGACTACAGGGTAGACGGTGCACCCAGAGATACAGTCCATACTTGACCAATATGCCAGAGTGTTTGGGGAGATTCCACCTGGACAGCCACCAGACCGGGGGTTTGAGCACACCATTGAGCTTGAGCAGGGCATACAGGCAGTGATTACTCCCCCCTATAGGGATCTCAAGGCCTATCGGGATGAGGTTGAGCGGGCCATTCAAGAGTTGCTGGCTCTTGGGCACATTCGGCTGAGCACGAGTCCTTTTGCTTCTTCCGTGGTGTTGGTGAAGAAGAAGGACAACACATTGAGGATATGCATTGACTACAGGGCCCTGAACAAGAAGACCCTGAAGAACAAGTACCCCATACCCAGGATCAATGAGTTGATGGATGAGTTGAGAGGAGCACGGTTCTTCTCAAAGATTGATTTGAGATCTGGGTACCATCAGATTCGCGTGAGGGAGCAGGACATTCCCAAGACCACCTTCAGGTGTCATTATGGGCACTTTGAGTTTTTGGTGATGCCCTTCAGGCTAACCAACGCCCCAGCTACATTCCAGTCTTGCATGAATCACATCTTCCGTAGTCACTTAAGGAAGTTTATGTTAGTGTTCTTTGATGATATTCTCATTTACAGCAAGACTTGGGAGGAGCATCTCCAGCACATTGAGACAGTGTTGCGCATCTTGAGGAGCAGCAGTTCTATGCCAAGCTCTCCAAGTGTGAGTTTGGGTTGACGGAGTTGTTGTACTTGGGACACATCATAGGGGTGGATGGAGTGAGATTCCACGAGGAGAAGCTCAGGGCCATCAAATATTCACCGAAGCCAAGGAACATGACAGAACTTCGGGGATTCATTGGCATTTGTACTTACTACCGGAAGTTCGTCAAGAGTTTCTCACAACTTGCTGCACCCCTGACAGATCTGATGAGGGAGGGATCATTCAGTTGGTCGGATACAGCGCAGCGAGCCTTTGACAGGCTTAAGGAGGTTATGAGTAGCTGCCCAATGCTTGTATTGCCAAATTTTTCGCAGCCATTTGTTTTGGAGTGTGATCCATCGGGAGAGGGGATCGGCGCAATGTTGATGCAGGGAGGTCACCCTACAGCCTTTGAGAGCTGGAAGCTCCTTCTGCATGAGAGTTGTATTCTATAAACGACAAGGAGATGCTGGCCAATATGCATGCATTGGCCAAATTCTAACAGTATTTAGTGGGTAACATGTTCAGGGTGAGGACTGATCACAACAGCCTCAAGTTCTTTTTGGAGCAGAAACAGCTACAGGAGAGGCAGCGGAAGTGGATCAGTAAGATCCAAGCGTATGAATTTGACATTGAGTATGTCAAGGGTAAGAACAACATGGTAGCAGATGCCCTTTCACATAGACCAACCACGTTGTCTCTTATGAGCTTGGACACAGACTAGAGGGCTCGACTCTTAGTGGAGTACTCCAAGGACAGATTTGCATGTGAGGTTTTGGATGGGTAGGTGGCGGATGACAGGTACAGGGTAGTCGATGAGATCATCTACTATAGGGACCAGATCTTCTTGACTGAGGGATCTCAACTCAAGAAGAAGATACTTCAGGCATCACATGATTCACCATTGGCCTGCCATGAGGGGTTTACCAAAACCTACAGGGCCATTAGAGAGAGGTTCTCATGGAAGGGCCTCAAGGAGGACGTACTCTAGCATATTTGGGAGTGTGATATTTTCCAGAGGAACAAGGGGGAGATGAGCCATCCCGCAAGATTATTACAACCTCTTCACATTCCGGAGGGGAAATGGGAGATTATTTCGATGGACTTCATCACAGGGTTGCCCATGGTGCAGAGCAAGGATTGTATCTTTGTCGTCGTTAATCGACTGACAAAGTACGCACATTTCTTCGCCATACCCGCACACTACACAACAGCGCAGGTGGCCGAGCTGTTCTTCAGAGAGGTCTTCAGGCTACATGGTCTTCCTAAGACCATCATCAGTGATAGGGATAGCCGTTTCATGGGCGGGTTTTGGTAGGAGCTTTTCCGGTTGGTGGGAACAGAATTGACACCGATTACCAGTTATCACCCACAGACGGACAGGCAGACAGAGATAGTTAACAAGTGGCTGGAGGGCTACTTGGGTAACTATGTCAGTGGGCAGCAGCAAGCATGGCTGAAGTGGCTGCATCTAGGGGACTACTGCTACAACTACACATCACATGTCCATTGGTATGTCACCATTCTATGCTTTGTATGGATATCATCCCTTATCTTTTGTTGACGTGATGTTTGGTGCTAGCAAGGCTCCGAGAGCTAAGATTTGGATCCAAAAGAGTCAGGATATTCTTCAAGATCTCAAGGATAATATGGCTACAGCGTAAAACCAGCAGAAGCTGTATGCTGATAGGGGTCGGGTGGAGAGACAGTTTGAGGTAGGGGACTTGGTCTACCTACGATTACAGCCATACCGAAAGTCGTCACTAAAGCAGAAGGGAGCTGAGAAGCTCAAGCCCTGCCTTTATTGGCCATACCGGGTGATACGCAGGATTGGATAGGTTGCGTATGAGTTGGAGCTACCCCAAGGCAGCAAGATTCATAACGTTTTTCATGTATCATGCCTGAAGAAGGCATTGGGGCAGTAGGTGACAGTGACAGATGAGCTACCACCCACGGATGATGAGGGGCATTTGGTGTTGCAGCCAGAGGCTATTATTGATACCAGGGAGAGGCATCTACGGAGTAGGACGATCCGAGAATTCTTGGTGAGGTGGAAGAATTTACCGAATGAGGATGCCACGTGGGAGAGTGAGAAAATTTTGCAGCATCCATCACTTCAATTGCTTGAGGACAAGAAACATTTTGCCGAGGGAGACTGTAATATTCCTAATTAGCCATGGCCAATTGGAATATTCGATTTTGCTCAATTTTACCTTCTATAGTTATTTATAAATAAAAAGGTGAGGAAAGGGGGACATAACTCACTTTTTGAATAAAGTCACTCCCTAGTAGCACAACGTTGTAACTTAAAAGGGGAGCCAAGGGGGCCAAAGGACCATGTAGAGAAGGGGGCCTATGTAGACACTTGGAGGGACTGCGCAAATGGAGAAGGAGCACGTGGCAAGAGAGAGGCTACGTTGGACGAGGTGGGCCTTAGGGTTTTGAGAAAGGCCAACGGTATAAAGGAGAGAGGAGGCTCCTCATTTTGGCATTTGATTATGTTGCATTTGAGCTAGTCACTTCGACTTAGAGCACGCTGGCTGTTTAGCCTGTCTGCAGCACTATTTAGTGCATCGAGTGTCTCCGTTCAGAGATCTCACCCCTAGCCCCGAGGGACATCGAGTGCCTGCTCGGGCATGGTAGTTTCATCAGTATTTTGCAGGAGGAGTGATCTCTGGAGTTGAGGAGGAACTGAGCATTTTGATGACTGCGCAGTCTTGAGAGGGGAGGGCGCAGTCTCTTTTGGTAGGTGCTCCAGATTGGGTTTTTGTGGAGGATTTGAGCTTGGAGATTGAGCAAGGGATCAGCCCTTGCATATTGGAGGATTTTGGTAGAATTTTGGGTAGAGTTTTGGAGGATTCTCTTTAGGAGCAGCGCAGAGCCTTGAGGGATAGCGTAGATCCTCAAGGGCATGATTTTCGAGGGTCAGCTATTTTAGAAAAGCTTTCTGGGATTTTCTAGGTTTATTGAGTAGAGGTTGATTCCAGAGTTTCAGCATTGTTTGAGGAGGGGAACAGCCCCAAATCCTCACTTGATTCCAGCAGTAGCAGCAGCACAGCAGTTCTCTAGTAGCTTGGACGCAGTTTAGAGAGAGGCCATTTCCTTACCATTCTGAGTGTATTTCTTCACTTGCCTTATGCAAGTCGAGGTGCTATCTTTCTGATCACCTCTTGTACTCTTTCCATTACTCAGTATAATAAAATGGCTTAGCATTTCTCTCTACACTTCTCGAGTATCTGCTTATATTCCATGTATACATTATTGTATGTTGCACTACTATTATTTTTATCTCTTTGAGCTTCCCAACTACTGTACCACTTGTGTGTTTTTCTCCTATACTCTTAGACAGAGTCTAGAAAGGGCTAGGTAGCCTCCAGATCGCATCCTCTTTTCAGAGGCGACATATCTGGTAAATGTCCTCCAAGTCCATCTCTGGTTAGAGTTTACTTGTGTTAGAGGGATATCCCTAATAAGGGATCTTACACATTCCTCTTGTCGAGTTCTAACTCAGAGTCGGAACATGCATCTAATTCTGAAACCTTTAGCTCGGCCACCAGTGACTACTTGGCTCGACACTCACTTGTGTTGTGAGTGGAGCTCTTATGGAACTCACACCACTTTCCCGTGTCCTTTTTCGGCTTCGTGGCGCTGTTCTTTGCTTGAAGCTTTGGCGGGTTGTCGTGGGCCACCCTGCCTTGGCTTTGTCCTCTGTTCTGTGGTTTGGGGGCACCTTTCCCTTGCTTCAGATTCGCAGATCCAAAGTCTCGCTTATTCTGTTTAAACTTTTTCTCAACCTTGACGACATATCGGTATGACGTGCAGAGCAAGGAGATGTTCAGGTTTTCTATTTCTTCCTAGATGTACTTGTGCAAGCAACCACGGTATTTGAGTATCAAATGCTACTCCAAATCCTTAATACCCAACTTTGTGTGAAGGGTATGGAAAATATTGGTAAACTCCGGCACGTCTTGGTCCCTTCCCTGCCGCAGCGTGGTCCACTTTATGTATTGATCCTCATAGCTTCCGACAGGGTAGTACTACTCCTTGATGGCATCCTGGAATGAATTCCAAGTGGGTGCAGCTGAAAATAGTGAGCCTGTACTTTCATCCTTCTGCTCACAGTAGGTTTCCCACTAGTCCTTGACGTGGGGGCCTGCTTTGAGAAGAGCGAAAATAATCTTTTCTCGACTAGAAAAATCATGAACAGAAAAACAACCCTCTATCATCTATAACCATTTATCGACGCCATCTGCTTCTATCTGACCCTCGAATATGGGGATTTCAAAATTAACTTATACCTTAAAAGGTGTGGCATTTCCAGAGTAGCTGTTGAAATCTGATGCGTCGCCCCTGGGTAGCCGTTGAAGGATCTGGGCAAAGTTGTCCATCATCGCGTTCCTTTGTCGCTCGAGGGCTTCTTCGAGCAAGATTTTGATAGGACCTCCTGCCACCTTGTCTTTCTTTTCCTCTGCCATGGGAGGCCGTTGGGATTTGCGAGGCTGGTCTTGCAAAGGTTCGACCAGTTCAAGCCCTAACTCCTTATATCCTAACCACGTTGGGGACATGCAAAGAAAAAAAGAGAAAAAAAGCAGACCGCTCTAATACCACTGATCAGGATTTAAACAGGAACGCAACAAATTATAGAGATAACCATAAACACAGAGATGTAGTGGAAATAATACTTCACTTCAGTAATGTAAAGTACTGAAATATGCTTACAAACAGAAATGGAAATAAACCAGCTAGGGCGATGGTAGCTTATCTCTGAGAAGAGATGTGGCAGCTACATGCCTCTGAACTACCTTACAATGAGGCTCAAGGGCCTTTTTATTATTGAACAATAAGAGAAAACCCTAAACAACCAAAACCCTAACCCGCGGATATGTAACACCAAGATTTTATGGGCCCGTTGGGGTGAGTTGGACAGCCAAATTCTCGGGGTCGTGACTTGGTCATATTATCTTCGTTTTATGTGCATGATAACCCGTTGGAAAGATCTCTCCAAGGACTACGACAAAAAAGATGATTTTAGACAAAAAAATGTTGGCGGTAGATTTCCAAAAAAACGTCGTTTAGGGCCTCAAAACAGCTCTAGAAGTTTAGGACCCGAAAAAACTGCTAAAAATATTAAACTATGCTACAATTAAGGAAACTAAAAAACTGAAAGAAGCAATGGTAAGGGTCCAAGTGGAATTGGCGGGTGGCCACCAATATCCACCTGGATCATACCTGTTCTTGAGATAAGCAAAAGCATTTTCTAGAGGTTCAGGTATCCTTCCTTGAATGTATTCCAACACATCATTGTTGTCAACTATGATCTCCAATCTAATTTTCCATGCAGAAAACTTTTATGCATAACCCAACTTTTCATGCTCCTTGAAGGTAGAGGATGACATATTGACCTTGAATAGGCGATCAACTTTCTGAAGGAGAGGGCTTCAAAGCTTGTCTTTTACCTTAGCTCTGATTCCATGTTAAATTTTTTTATTGTTCAATGTTGTATCGTTACTTTAGCCCAATTTATCTTTTCATTAACAATGCATCCAATTATTAGTAGTCCAATCAATCATAGACGTAACTGAAGAAAGAACAATATATGCAGTGATAGAGAAGACAACAACACAACCATAAGAGAAAATAGGTTGGTCCAAGACCAGGGGAAAACCCCATAAGGGGGAAACACTTTCAAATCTTCTTCTTTAATAGATTGTCATAAAAATATTTCAGCAGTGAGTAAAATGAGGTCAATACATATGATTTGCAACGGATAACAATAAATCAGATCTACAAATCTATTATAACAACAGAAAAACCCAGATCTACAAGATCATTGAAATTAACTGAAACCAAGACGTCAAAACCCTAGATCTGAACTAGGTTTTCCTCATCAACATTGTCTGCAAGCGTCTGAAACTTCTGAGTCACTCTCACAAATACAGTATGCAAGTGGAAGTGACAGCAGAGTCGCTCCCAAGAGGTCTTTATGTGTGCAACTCTAGCACTGAATAGAAAATACCCAAAGTCTCTCCCTAGCCAAGCTGTGCGACCGACCGAGATGACAAGGTCGCTCACAGGGCTACCTTGTGTGAGCGACTGGGGAAAGGAACCTTCTGATTTGCCTCTGAACCCAGAGTCGCTCTCGTTGAACTGTCTTAGGGCGACCAGAGAGCCAGAGTTGCTCTCTTTCCCAATCTGTGCCTACGACCGAGGACGAAAAATTTATGTTCTATGCCAGTGACCGAGATCCATAAAACCCTAACCCAGAGTGAACCTTTCACCTGTATTTTTGGTCCCTGTGTGAACTTCTGCCGACGAACCTGTGCAAGCCAAAAAAATAGAAGAATAGAAACATGTCTTTATCAAGTGTGTCTAAGTGAGGTTGAGGTCGCTTCCTTTTATAGGCTTTCTTAAGGGTTTACTTGGGGTTGAGGTTGACCTAGGCAGTTACCCAAGGGGTTAGGTCCAACCCATTCCATAATCAATGAATGAATAAAATAATTCAAAACTTAACTTCCGCTTAACAAAATCGAGTAATCTTTAGGTCGATTTTGATCCTCTCAAAAACGTTGGGTTGTGTTATATTCTTTCCACGACTAGACCCCTAGCAAAACCAAGGGGTTAGAGGGGGGCCAGAACCCCCCTTTCGTTGCGTCGATGCGCAATGGGGGGGCAGTAGACCCCCCTGTACGGGGGCTTTGAGGGGGGCATTTAGGCCCCCTCTATGAGGTCTGGGGTAGTGCCACGGGGAATTTTTTTTTGGACCCATGGTTTTGTGCATGGTTTTCACACATGGTTTTGGGCACGATGGTTTTCGGTCCATGGTATTGGATGCTTCGGCATGTATATATATGTATTGTAAAATTGAAAGGAACATAATGAAAAATCAATCTGGTAGTCCCGGTTTTTGGATCCAGGGGAAAATATCTGTGTATATTTGTTTTATGTGTTATGCTCTCACTATTGTTTATTTTCTGTTGTTAGAATTCGTATGCAAGCAATTTTTGTATGGGGTTAAAACCTACAGAAAAGAGGAATTTAATACAAGCATCATCTTTGTCATTTGAGTTGTTCAATGTGGAATTTGACCCTAGTTGCAAAATTAACACTTGGGAAGGGGAGCACATACTTGAGCATCCAACATTGAAGTTGCTTGGGGACAAGCAACATTTGGGAGGGGAGGATTGTCATGTCCCTTACTAAATTAATCTGAAACAAGATTATTTTTTGTATTTGGGGCCAATTTTGGAGATAGTGGGGCCCATTCGATTTTATTAGGAGATTATACTTAAGAAAAGTTATTTTTGTTGTTGTTAAGTTACACATGGGGGCCACCCACACTAGGGGAATATGCACTCCCTAGTTCTATTTGCATGGAGGTGGTTAAGTGAGGGACCAAGATGGAGGTAAAATTGGAGGGAAAAGTGCTCCACTAAATCTATATAAGGAAGGCATCTCTCCTCATTTGAGGCATCTTTTTGGCATATTGATTTCTCTTTGGTTGCTCGAGTTGCTTAGCCGTGAACTTGTTGTTCAACACGATTTCTTCAAGCAAAGAAATCACCCTTTCTTAAGGGGACTTCGAGTGACACCCTAGGAAGGTTTTCTTGATTCTTCAGGAGGAGGATTTCATTGTGATTTCCAAAAGTTGCATTCATCTTCAAGTGGTGTGTATCACTGGAGGACGCAGTGAAGAGGAGGTCGAGTTTGCTTGTGGTGCCTTGCAGGGGATTTTGGTTGAGATATTTTCTAGAGAGGAGGCATAGGAGGTTTGTTGTCATTTTAGAGAGTTTGGGAGTTGGAGGAGTGTACTTCTTTGTAGGGTGACTTTCAACGCAGAGGAAACACTTGGTGCTCACATGGAGGATGGAGTATCAGTCTTTGAGGCTGAACTTTACCGGGGAGGTTAATGGAAACATGTGGAGAGGAGATTGATTCATTTTCAGAGCTTGGAGGGGGTTTTCACTGGTGTTCCTTGCAGGTCATATTCTTGAGTTGTTTAGAGGATGTAGGGCATATTGGAGGCCGAATTTGGGAGATTGGATTCAGGGCAAACTCTTTTCTCGGTTTTTGTGGGTTTTAGCAAAGGATCTTGGGGATAAAGTTTTATAATTTTATGAGCACTGGAGACGGGGTTTCTTGCAGTTCCTTTCCAGCCAACAATGTAGTTTTTGGGGGACAGCGCAGAGCATTAGAGGAGTAGTCATTTTCCATCTTTGACATTATTGTTTATCACTTAGGTTCTGTCAAGCTTTCCCTTAAGGCAAGCCCAGGTGCATTTCTCCATACTATTGTACTTGCTCCATTTCATTAATAAAATGGCTTAGTTGGTTCTCACTTCTGGAGTTTATTGAGCTTTTGTTGATTGTTTTAATTTTTTGTGTTATAAATTGGTTTTGCTTATATATCACTCTTTCTTTAAGTTTGGAACATTATAAATACCAAGTGTAGAGACCTTCCCTATGATGTCATTTACACCCCTATGTGTGTGTGTGTGTGTGTGTGTGTGTGTGTGTGTGTGTGATTTTTTTTAATTATAACCTAACACAATATAATAGCAACAAGTTATCAGATGCAAGAAGCCATGCTCACATTTTTATTAACCAATAAGTGGTGCATTCTAAGTTAATGAACTTGCAAGTAATATTCAGATAAAGGTTTTCTTTGAAAAGATAACCATCCATTGATTTTAACCACATCCAACATTAAAATCACATAATAATTAAAGACACATGTATCAATAGTCCAAAATTTTACAATTATCCATCTATTGAGGCCTCAACACTTCCCACTAATTTCTTTCGAAAGTAAAGGTGCCCCCATATAAATGTTGCTAATGTCACTTTTGGATTGCTTTAGCTTGCTTTGTTTTGAGTGATTTTAGCTTCATTGATTTTCATTTCCAATTACACCATTATCCCTGCATCTCCAAGAACTCTCCAATGACATGAAATTTACGTGATTCTAACTCTTGTTTTGAAAGTTATGATTGTTTGGAATTGAAGTGTTTTCACTATTTTGACAACATGGTTATATATGTACACACCTTGATCCACCTAAATTCCACATGGCATCATTCTAAAATCTCCATACTCTATTGGTACATTAATAAATAAGAATAATAACTAATCTAACATGCACATATTTCTATATTAATTATATAAATAATCATTTCATCAACAGAATTTTATATTAATAAATTTGGTAACTATAATAGGTATTGTAAATATATTAAAACTATATATGATAAACATAACATAGGTGTAAAAGAGAGGAATGTGTTATATAAAAAAGCTACATATTATATTATATTATATATTATATTATATTATATTTATATATATATATATATAACTTTACTATTTAATTTTAAAATATATAATAAAACATAACACAAACACATAATATATATATGAGAGAGAAAAATAAAAATAAAAATACAGAGGATCACGTATATAGGTTATGAATCATAAATTCCAAACCATCGAATCCACATAATAAAACACAAAAACTTGATTTGTATATACCATGTCATAACAATAACAATACCAAAACCTCAAATTCAAATGTAACAAATGCAACCAATGGTGATTGCTCATCGCACTGGGGTTCGCAAGTGGGGTAAATGTGCAATTAATAATGAGTGGAGTTTTATGGATTAAAATCCAATTATAGTCTCATGCACTTGAATGCGTTGTCACACCATAACATAAAATAGATCAGTTTGGAGATCAATTGTTGCGCATAGAATCGGTGGATGTCTCGTGGAACTAGAACTTTTTCTGTTTTCGAGGAAGTGATTTTGAAATGCAAATCTGACACGGTGTCACATCGTCATTTTTCTAGGCGATTCCTATTTCCACCCCAGATTTTTAATAAATGCTTGCTGACATGCGCGGGGATAAGGAAATATAACGCTCGCGGTTTTTTTCTCTCTTCCAGACATGACCGGGCGCGTTATATTTCCTTATCCCCCGCACATGTCAGCAAGCATTTATTAAAATTCTGGGGTGGAAATAGGAATTTCCCATTTTTCTATGTTGGAAAATTTCATTGTTAATATCAATTTTTTGGTATTGTCTTTTCAGTGAGGGGACTGTTAGAAGGTTGATTCAACTTATCATTAATTTAAATAACAATAAAATTGAATTGACAAAGGAAAAACGCAGGGAAGCTAGTAGTCCCATAGACTATATCTAGTCTGGTGGATGTTAAAATTTAATTTCATTTCATTTCTTACTCACCGCTAAGGAAGACCATAATTGTTATAGCAAGATGAAATCTCTCTACGTAGATCATTTCAATGTTGTCTAACCTGAAAATACTAGTATGATGTTGTAATGTTTATGTTACTTCCCACCTAGCCCGAAAACTATCAACGCTAAAACATATATTGCACATTTACTACCATGATTTTCATAGTAATTAGTTAAATAAAATATACCATTGATATTTTTGAAATATTTCCATGCTTAAAATTAATAATCATGCACAATGAATCCAATCAAGCATAACCCATAAGTATTGAAAATTTCTTGATTAGTTGGAACTCTGGATGTTAGGGAGCTCGACCGACTTGTTCACAAAACTTACCCATGTTTTGCCCAATGCAACCACATTTCATTGTTTGGCTGACCTCAATGAAGAAGCTTTTATTAATTTGTTGATTTGAAGTCTTATCCATATCTTGTTATGTTATTCATCCAAATGGGTAAATTTAGCATTTGATATTCTGTTATAACTTGGCACATAGTGTAATGACTAATATTGATTTGATTTAGAATATTAGTTTGTAGTGCTAAGATCTTCCTCAGATTATAAACAAAATGCTTTCATTGTGCTTAAGGATTCATGAATTTTTGCAAGTGAAATGAAGAGTTTTTATGTTAATTTTATGAGCAATTTAACATAAATCAGAAACTAAATAGCAGCATAAACATGTATAGAACATCATCAAAAACATATTACAACAAACACATGATAAATGAGTTCACCCCTCCTGGGCTACGTCTCCTTAGTCCAGCGTCCAATGGCTTGGGTCTCTCTAGATTATGCTCAAAAGTGTAAAAAAAAAATCGTTTACAATGCTCAAATGCTTCTGAAACCTGCTCCCATGAGTCTAGAATGTCCAAAAATGGCTATCTAGCCTCTTTTTGCATCTAATTTGGTGGAAAACTGAAGAAGTTATGACTTCCTCTTTTTTCTCACTATTCGTTCCACAAAATGCTCCAAATCCGACATGATCCTACAAATTAGCTCTGAAAATCCGCCAACTAGGCGAAAATTTTGCCACAATGCAGGCCATAATTTGTCGGCACCGACTGTCTTATCGCAAATCGTAATCAGCGGAGTCCTATGGGCTTACGATCTATAAATAAGGCGGACGATGTGCGATTGCAATATCGGCAGACCCGGTGGGACATTACATTGCAGTCTATAACCTTATCGCATCCAGGATATCACAATCGGTGGAAACCCGATGGTCTTATGCATATGCAGGGGATGTCCTGTGGCGACATGCGATTGCGATATCGCATCGCAACCCGAACCTGTCAGGGCCAATTCTGTAACACTACCCTTCGCAGATGTGCGATTGTGATTCTCGCATCGCACCCTGGCTTGCTCTGGGGCTGATTTTTAATGCCGACCCGCTTCCCAATTCGTTGATGAAACCTGCCACGTCATCCAATCCTACCATGTGAGCAAGTCAAACCTGAACTTTGACTTGCTCGAACTTCTTCATATGAGCTCGGATTTAAGTGTCATTTGCACCGTTAGAATAAAAATGATGAGCACTTCAATCTAAAGTTCAGTTTATCAAGATTTTGACACTTTGATTTTTGAGCCTAATTTTGAGCACCTAATCAAATATGCATGTGAGATATCTTCTCGTTGGAATTTACAACAACAAATTCACTCATTTTCTATTCCATAATTTTGTTTGATATATTGAAATTAAATAACATAATTGCTTATTATGATTATGTTTGTTGTTGCGGGTGAGGTATTTCAATGAAAGAAAATGGTATCCCTAGCATTGGGACATGGAATCAAGCCAAAAGGGTCTGCAAGAGAACTTAGATCAAAGGGGGAGAAATTGACCAAACTCTTACTATTAGACAAAGATGAATACGATCTGCGTTGGCCTTTTTGTGAATCAATGGAACCTTTGAATGAGATTGGAGTAGTGTTTCTTAAAAGCCTGTTTAACAAACTTCGATTTGATTCCTGTGTGTTATTATAAAAGGGGAAGAATCCTTTATGAGTAGGGAATTTTTGCTTAAGGAAAACTCCATTTCACTATTGTAAGGGAGACATTCAAGGGGAATTTTTTTTCTGTAAATCTAGGCTTAGATCCAATTAGGGGATTTTCTTCTTAATATTCGACCTCTAACACTAAGGTAGATTTTACACTATTGTAAGTTTGTTCTCCTTTGACATAGCTTGGTGTCTTGGAAAGGTTGTTGGAGAACTCTTTGTAAGCATAAAAGACAAATCACAATATTTAGAGTTTTTTTTAAATTGTATTTTACTTCAAATATTATTATTATTTGAATATGATTATATATTTTTCTTGATGGCATTTTATGTCATTATTTGCATATTTTGACACTAATGTTATTTATGTAGATTTATGTTTATAAGATCAACTATTTTTTCTTGTAATTCTATAAATCCACCATTTATCTTTGGATTTGGTCATAAATGTCAACAAATCTCTGGTAATTAATTACTCAGATATTTGTTATTATAAATTAGTTTAACATTCATTAAAAGCATGAGAACTATTTATATGTTATAGTGGCTTATTCTTTATTATTTCGAGTATTTAAAAAAATCATGGACAACATTAAATATATCAATTAAATCACATGTTAAATCCCCATTATTTTTTAAAATCGTTGCACCTAGTTGATAGCAATTGTTTTCTATGTACTAGATCAGGACAGTCTTTTATTTATTTTCTGCATTGTTACGTGCATTTAGATTTGGTTTTCATTTTAAACAAAATTCTCCTTACGCAAGAGCAAGTTTCTGCTGGCCTAGCTAAGCCCACATTTCAGCGAATACAATAGACTGCCTTCTTCAAGCAATTGCAATTAGGCAAGTCTGTCTTTTTGTCTGTTAAAATTAGAAAACAATATCATATACCAACAAGTAAAAGCTAGATTTAGAGATATTTTATGCATTTAGGTTAGTTTAGATTAGTTTAGATATTTAGTAGGCTAATTTTAGGAAGAGGAAACCAGGTCACAAACCAGCTGAAATCACCATACCAAATAGTAAAGGGTCTAATTGGGACCCTGACAGAGTGATTTCCTTAATGTTAGACATGGTCAATTTTGACCATCAACACCATCATATCTTTAACTTTTACAATCCAATAAATTATATATAAAAAAAACCATGTAGGAAAATGTTTTAAAAGCAACAAAGGTATCGTGCACCAAAGAGGATGATGCCTTGATCTCAGGTTTGTTGACTCATCGATTGACCTCCAAACATAATCCTTGGATACTTTTCTTCCCCATGGACCCTCGCGTTGTAATAGGGTTGTAAGGTAGAGGAAGGACACTAGCAAGTGTAGGAGAGAACTCTAGCTCAAGAGTTCCCACTCTAATGACCTCCATCACACCAAACTCAATATAGAACTCAAGGTCACTATCACAATAGAATTATATAATTCATCCAACAGTAGGGCAAAAAATAGTTCCTCTCCCATAGCTTGCTCCTTTTAAACGATGCTTCATAGGTGACACTTGTCACTTCATGCAAAAATAATTATTTTTATTAAACAAATAACTTGATTATTCAATTATACATGTATCAACCTCTCATCAAGGCTCTCCTAAAAATATTTTACTTAATTTCTTAGTAAAAAACATATTTTCTCTCACCCCAACATGACTCCCTACTTCTTCTCCTAGTTGTCTCTTGGTCCCCCTTATATACTTCCTATGTTGTGTTCATTAGCAAAGTCAACTGGTAGGTCTCATATTTTGTTCCCCAACTACACCCTACTTTATCTCTCGTTAAACTCTTGGATAGAGATATTTGTGTTATGCTCTTGCCACATAAAGGTTCTCTCATGAAACTAAATTTTTCTATTTTTAAATTATTTTTCTTTAATTTCATACACCACCCTCTTTTTTTAATGAGATTAAAGTGTTATTGAAATAATATTTCTAATTAATTCTATGTCCCATTCCCCTTTTTACTATCAAAACACTTATATACTTTGGAGTTATTTAACATACATTATCTACCTTAGATTTTTCATATGTGAGAGGGGCAGAGTTACTCAATTGGACCAATTTTTATAATTCTTCCTTTCTCCATTTGTCCCAAGTTTTTTTCTTGTTATAGGTCATTTGATTATAATATCTTACTTACTACATGGTGTTAATTATTGTTCATCTTTGTATGACTATCATATCTTAATTATCTTTCAGTTTTTTCCTTTTTTATGCCAAGGATGTCATGTTGGTTGTGCCCTTTAATAACTCCCCTTCGAAGTTCCAAAGGTGCCACGTTGTTTTCCCTTTAGGAATACTGCGACTACAAAGGAAAAAACTGGGTACAATGACAGAGACCATTGTTCTCTCCTCTATCACCCTCTATAGTGAGACTAATGGTGTTGGAGATCAAGGAATCCACTTTCATGTGGGACACCCAATGAATCCTTGTGAGCAACTGAATATGGGGTCCACCCTTGTGGCATCGTAATATTCAAGGTGAAGGTATCCCAACACCTTTCAACCGAAATCACAATGGGAGTGCTAGCAGGTGAAATCAGGGATGTTGTCTCATCCCTTCCATGAAGTTACATCTATTTGTACAACCTCATTACCCATGTGTGATTCGTTTGGCCAAGAAGCTAACTTATGCATCCAATCACCATCATGTCACTAGTAATCATAACAAAATATTATTTTGAACTTTAAATTTTATTGTTGATAGTATGCAATCAATCAAACTAGAGGTTGTTGACTCATCACATGTAGGTGCATCCACCTGGTCTCCTACCACACTCAATAATCATTATTCATATTTGTTCATAATGTTAGTCATGGACATAATTGTGTATGCTAAATTATTATCATGACATAATCTCTAAATGTAAGCAAGAAACTAACCCTCGAAATATTTAAAAAAAACATAATCAATCCTTCACAACCATTATCATCGTAACATCAAACTAGCATATCACAATTATTATCACATCCACTAATAGTAAAAGTCAAATAACTGGATCCTCGACCTAAGGTCCTCAAAGAATAATGAATCAGCCCTGAGGTTATATCAAGACTAATGTAATTTCAAATTCAGTCAACTAGAGCATGGCACTATAGAAAACATGGATTTATTTCCTCAAGAAGAAATCTAAAGTCTTGAAAAATTAAAAAAATTAAAGCTCTTGTGAAAATTTTGCAGAGAAGAAAATTAAGGTGATGAGGATAGATAATGATGGAGAATTCTATTGGAATGAATTCAAAGAAATCTGTAAGTGTGATATAACAAGACAGAAGGCTACCCTATATACACCTTAGCAGAATGGTGTTATAGAAAGAATTAATAGGATGTTGATGAAAAAAACAAATAGCATGATAAGTGGTATTAGGTTAGGCCAGGAATTCTGGGCAGAGGGAGTGTATATTACATGTTACATGATAAATAGATCATCGTCTTTGGTGTTGAATGATAAGACTCCATGTGAGGTATGAACTAGTAAGAAACATTCTCTTAAAAATCTCAAGGTATTTGGTTGTAATGTTTATGTACATGTTCCAAAGGAAAATAAAAGTAAGCTAGATAAGAAAATTGAAAAGTGTATCTTTATTGAATATAAAGATGATCGGAAAGGTTATAAGCTTTGGAACCTAGAAACTAAGAAGGTAGTGTATAATTGAGATGTAGTATTTAGAGAAGTGAAAAATGTTGTCAAACAGGAAGTCCTACCAAGGGAAAAGGAACTAGAAAATATAGAGTTTGAATTAAAGAATGATGAATCAAACTCAAAAGAACAAAAATAAAAAGAAGAAGAACCACGCACTCCGATGTTGAAGAGTCAATTCAAAAAACAAGACAACCAAAAAGGTATATTCCATCTAATTTCCATTCAAATTTTGCCATTGTTTATTATTGATGATTATCATAGAATTATTAGCGAGGTAGTGGATTTAGAGAATGGCAAACTATGGAAAAAAACCATGGTTGAATAAATGGCATCCTTGAACAAGAATGAGGCTTGAGATAGAGTAGAGTTTTCAGACTGCAAGAAATCTCATAGGCAACAAATGGATGTTTACGAAAAAGTTGAATGTGGAAGGCAAATTGGAGAAATACAGGGCTTGTGTAGTACCAAGAGGTTATTCCTAAGTTTAGGGAATTGAATTTGGTGAAATATCTTCTACTATTGCCAAGTTAACTTCTATTATATTTCATTTATATGTTGCTACTGCTTATAATTTTTATGGACATAAAAACAACACTCCTACATGGGGATTTGAAAGGAGGAAAATTATATGAAGAAACTAGAAGGCTTTGCAATGAAGAGAAAGAAAGAGTTAGTGTGAAAGTTAAAATTGTCCCTATATGAGTTAAAGCAATCACGAAAGATGTGGCATGAAAATTTTGATACTTACATATTTGGGACTTGGTTTCACAAGGAGCAAAGTGGATCATTATGTATATTTCAAATTATTTGGTGATCATCTTATTTATTTGCGCTTATATGTGGATGATATGTTGTTGATTGAAAATGACAAGGAAATCATCTAGGAAGTGAAAGCTCAGTGGTCCTCTAGCTTTGACATTAACAATATTGGTGCTGCAAATTTCATTTTGGACATGGAAATTAAAAGAAATCGAGCAAACAAGTAACTCTAGTTAAATCAGAAGAAGTATCTCGAAAAAATATTGCAGATGTTTAATATGTAGAAATGTAAACCAATAAAGGTGTCTTTTTTGTAAGTATAAATCTATCGCTAGATAATGTCCCAAGACACAAGAAAAGGAAGAGGACGATTCTCGTGTTCCATATGCCAATGAAGTTGAATGTTTGATGTGCGGAATGGTTTGTACTAGACCAAAGATTGGTGGGAGTATTGAGCACATATATGTCAAAATCAAGGAATGAGCATTGGGCCACAGTAAAAAGGATTTTCAAGTATTTTTGTGACAATATTCGCTATGGGTTTTGCTACCAAAGAATACTAGAATTGGATATAGTGTTGGACATACATGTCTTCGTTGATGCAAATAAGGTTAAAGGTCTGGATTGCAAAAGATCTACGAGTGGCTATGTGTTTAACCTATTTGGGAGAGCTATCCATTGGATAAGCAAGAGACAGTGTATAGCGATGCACTCAACTATATAAGTTGAATACATGACAACCACACATGCAAGCAAGGAAGCAATATGGTTATAAAGATTGTGTTCGAGTATTGAGTTAGTACAAGAAGTTGTGAGGATAGATTGTGACAGACAAAATGAAATCTTCCTAGTGAAAAATCTAGCGTATCATTCTAAAATAACATACTAATGTTCAATATCACTTTGTGAAAGATATGATTAAAGAAAGAAAAATGTTGTTGTTGAAGGTGAACACTTTGATTTTTTACAAATTCATTAACAAACTCCGTGAGCACTAGAAAATTATCTTAGTATAGAAAAATAATGGACATTATTTTAAACATCTCATTGGTAAAATAAGATCACAAGAATTGTATTAAAGACATGGGAGAAAAATCTCTTAATTTTGAGAATTATATTAAAGTATTAAAGACATGGGAAAAAACATGTTAATTTTTTCAATTATTGTTGTTTATTGTGTAAGACTTTCTTTCAACAAATTCATTGGTAAAATAAGATAAATAGACATGTTTTTTGAGAACCAATAAATAATATGATTTCACCATACATCCCGAAAAAAATTCCATGTTTCTTCTAGGATTCAAAATTCTATGATTGAGATGTAAATTTTTATTAACCCAATACACAATCAAGTAATAAGATTTCTATGTGCATTAAAATAACCTTTCCATGTTCTATATAAGATTCAAAATTCTCCAAAATTCAATGATCAAGATATAAATCTTTATGAAACCATAATCAAGTAATAAGATTTCCATGCACATTAAAAAAACCAAAAACAAAAACAAAAACTTAAAAAAAAAAAAAACAAAAACAAAACAAAACAAAACATTCCACATAATGTAGGGTCCAAAATTCTAATTCCATAGTTGAGATGTAAATTTTTACTTTACTATAAATATACATACCAAATATGTATAAAGGAGAAGAGTACTTCTATATAATAAATAAGAGAATAAAACTTGTATCAAAGAGAAAAACTTCCACTCAATTCAAATAAATCTCAATATACTAAAGAACATTGAACATACAATAATGACTCTATTAATCTCTATATATATATATACTTACATGCATTGATTCATTGTTCATTTAACACAATCATTACAGATTTCACAACATAAATTTTCCATTAATCTCTGCATATACTTTTCTGTATTCATTCATGGTTCATATAACAAACTAATTACACATTATACCACATACTTCCATTAAAATAAAAACTTCCCTACAATTCACATACATCTCAATTAATAAACATAAACATTGTGTACAACATCTCCATATACTTATCTGCATTCATCCATAGGTCATGTAGCCACGCTAATTACTTATACATTTCATTGCTTACTTCTCAATATAATAAACAACAATATCTCCGTATACTTATCTGCATTCATCCATAGCTCATGTAGCCACACTAATTACTTATACATTTCATTGCTTACATACTCCCGTTAACGACATTTGAGCCTTGCAAAGAGTTTTCCTAGCAAGCCAGCTTTACGTGGTCACATAACAACAACGGGCATATTAAAAAAGACTATGAAATGCTTTTCTTTTTTTTAACCCTATATGTCTATATTGAAGACTGTACACTTCGACATATTGCCAGTGTATCAGTCATCTGCAGTACTCTCTACAATATGGTGATTTGTGTCTACTTAATTCCCCGAGAAAAACACACATATCATTCATAAAGTAGCACCTTAAGAAGCCCTTTAAATCTTTAGTGGCATTCATGGCCAACTAAAATATTTTGAACAACCTAAAAATACAAAAATATGGAACGTAGATATATTGGATGTAAATTCCATAATAAATGGGATGACAATAGTGTGACACTGTCGATGTCACAAAGAGTGATTTCTTGTTTAACTATAGCAATATAACGATAACTTCAAGCTTTGCCAAAATGCCTAGTCAATCCATGATGCACCGACACCTTTGGCCATGAATGCATATTTGTCTGCGGCTTCGTCGATCTGCAGTAGGAAAAAGTGTTATATTCAGTATGAAGCCGACATTTCTGCAACGTACAACACACATGCACAGAGTAAATCGAGTTCTAATCCTTGTCTGGAACACAATGCGATTCACAGGTGTAGAATAGAAAATATGGCTTGAAAATCAGAACTTTACAAACAATTAGACACACTCTTAAAAAAAATATTAGCCAAAATAATAACTCACCACTTTTTGCGTTGGCCTTGCAGTATGGCCAGATTTGGTATCAATTCGGCCAATAATGGGGTTGGTCTGTGGGCTACTCTCCACGATATTACATAGAACATATTGCATCGTCTATATATACACAAGAAGTTCAAAATCGATATAAACAAATTAGCTATGGATTTAAAATAAATTAATAAAACAAACTAGCTATGGATTTAAAATAAATTAATAAAACAAACGTTATTTTTTTTCTATGAAGTTCATGGACCGTGGAGATAGCTGATTGCTACATCCACAGAATATTTGTACCAGATCGATCCAACCGAAAGGATCACTTCCTGCCAGTTCAACCACAGAGCCTGACGTCAAGGGTGTCGAGAGAAGAGAGAATTGAACCGGTAACCTAAAATGCAAAATCCATATGCCAGTTCAACGACTGAGCCTGACGTCAAGGGTGTCGAGAGAAGAGAGAATTGAACCGGTAACCTAAAATGCAAAATCCATATGCACCAGCCATAGCCCAGATCTATACCCACTTCTAAATATGGAACTAAAGGATGGGAACTAATATAAATACCATGCCAACAAGCGAGCCTTGACCATATGCCCCCACTAGCCCATATGCCCCCATTTGCCCAGTAAGAGGGCGATTGGGCGAGAGGGCGATATCCTGAATATCTTAATTATAAGACATAGGAAGGCAACATTCCATCCATGGTAGGCTGGGGAAGGAAGGTAGGCTGGGAAATGCAACAATATCATAATTAGAATACATAGGTAGGCTGGGGAAGTAAAGAACGCGACCTAGTAGCACTAGTAGGGAACAGGCCCTCCATTTACAGGCCCTCCTATTATAGGTAAGCTGGGGAAGGCAACATTAGGGGAAGGCAACTTCTTGAATATAAAGGTTAGGTAAGGTGTGGGAAAGAGTCGGAAAGAGTAGGAACGAATGGAAGGAACGACACCCCGTGCCTGAAGGTCCTGAATCGGAATGTGACCGTGTGTTAGTGTGTGTATGTGTGATAGTATTTGGGTAAGTAGTCTTTTTGTATGAACGATTGGGTAAGAGTGGGTAAGAAAGAAGGCAAGGTTAGGTAAGGTTAGGTAAGAGCAACTCGATCTACTTTAGCAAATCGATCTACAGGATGGGAACTAACTGCATCACACATTACCGCACATGACCTTCTCCCGTATGTATCTACCAGGATGGCCCACCTTTATCTGTCTCTACTGGCACGTCTCTACCGGCTACTAGCAGGTCTCTACCGGCTTTATGGGCCCACCTCTTCCACCCATCTATCTCTTCCACTCGAAAGTCAGGGAGAAAGAAAGACAAATCCTTCCTTCCCACTTCACTGGTGAGAAAGCCAACAAGATAAGATAAGCAATCCACATATTTTTGCTGAAGGTCCTGAACCGGAATGTGACAGACTTCCGAGCCATCCAACGCAGAGTGTCCTCCCAATTCATAGCAACAGACGGGATGTTGCATTTTCCACACAAAGAGATCTAAATAGAGGAGGAGAAGAAACAGGAAAAGAAGAGATGGTTAAGATATTCCTCTTCCTGCCCACACAGAATACAAGTAAAATCTACAGAAATACCATGTTTGCTAAGCACATCCTTGGTAGGGAGCCTCCCCAAGGTAGCCAACCAGAGGATAAAAGCGTGACGAGGGAGCTTTCCTGTGCCAAACAAGCTTATGCCAGAAAACAGAAGCAGCCCGGGGGCAGAGACTATCCCAAGCAGATTTGATGGAAAAGGAGCCAGAGGGAGACCCCTTCCAAACAAAAGTGTCAGGAGAATTCCCATTGCCCGCTACCTTAACTATTCTGCCATGAGCAAGCGGTCTGAGCTTCAACGCCCAGAAGTCCCTACCTTTGATAAGGTAGACCCTAACCCAATTAGACCATATCGAATGGTCCTTGTCCAAGCAGATATGCCAAAGATGCTTGAGTATAGCTGCTCTCTTCCAAAGATCCACTCGCTTTAAAGCCAAACCTCCTTCCTTCTTTGGTCTACAGATTACATCCCAAGCCACCTTAGCCCTAGAGCTTTTGAGCTCCGATCCCTTCCATAAAATAAAAAGGATCTGAGAATCTGTTCCACTTGCTTTCTCGCTTTACTTGAGGATTGCTGGTGAAACTTGGCTTCCTAGCTATCGGAAAGAGAACGAGGAGTTTACTTCGCAAGTAGCACCAGCAATGAAAGCACTAGGGGCGGAGGCAAGGTTAGCACCTATTGTGGTTGAACCTGTTGAAGCACTCGTTGATCTACCAGTGGCAGACCATATATATCTCAAATAGACAAAAAGGTACAAAAGAGGGGCGAACTCTTTGGGGATTAGCTCCTTAAGTAAGGGATAGGGCTACATGGAGTTTTTAAGCCCCGCAATGTACGTTAGGAGGGCGGGGCTTTTGGGGTTGTAGAAGTGTGGATCCCGTGTTTCGCAAACGATTATGCTCTCGAGCCCCCAACGAAAGCTTAGAATGGTCTAGAGCAACCCACGGAGAGAAACAAAGGTGCGCAATGGAAGTACGATAAAGATGTACAGGGGTTTCCTATTAACCACGGAGCGGGAGATTGAGCGCAATACGGAAGCCATCATGGGGACATAAATTCTCTAATTGTTCCCACCAAGTGGGTGATACCGAAAAATGGATAGAAAAGAGGTAAAAGTCTATTCGTCCGGTCCTTTCTCATTCATTTCTCATTCAGAGTTCAAGCAGGCTTCCAATCAAGATCTATATATTATATATGTAATTATGCTTTAGCCTCGTATGGGCTCTACATTTATTGGATCTGGCATGAAACGGAGGTTGCGGTTTGAATAACCGACTTATTCGATGTTTAAGCCATTGAGACTCCCAATCATCGTGGTAAATTAAGTAATGATCTTTCGAGCTAGGAGAAGTAAGTTAGAACTTGACCTTCGACCATGCATATATTATATATGTAATTATGCATTTCTTCCAGTCATGACTCGATATATGTTATATATGTAATGACTTCCTTGACCACTTCTGACCCACGAATGATAGATTGGGCCCTCTCCTTATAATCGAGAGTTCGGCAAGCTCACCCTCACCCATATGATGGATGAGCGATAAATCCCTCACCATATGAATAGTGAGTGACTCCGTCCCTCTATTTTGGGAAAATAGAGCGATAAATCCCTCACCCATATGATGGATGAGCGATAAATCCCTCACCATATGAATAGTGAGTGACTCCGTCCCTCTATTTTGGGAAAATAGAGCGATAAATCCCTCACCCATATGATGGATGAGCGATAAATCCCTCACCATATGAATAGTGAGTGACTCCGTCCCTCTATTTTGGGAAAATAGAGCGATAAATCCCTCACCCATATGATGAGTGAGCGTTAAAACCCTCACCATATGAATAGTGAGTGACTTCGTCCCTCTATTTTGGGAAATAGAGCGATAAATCCCTCACCCATATGATGAGTGAGCGTTAAAACCCTCACCATATGAATAGTGAGTGACTCTGTCCCTGATTTTTCATTTTTACAGTTGAATTGACAGGTTTCATTGCTTAGAGCCAGTAGTTGTCGTTGCCAGGAGGTCGGTCATTGTGACAAGGTCAGTCGATAGCCGATCACATAGCACAGTTGTCATCGCTGAGAACCGAGTATAGCCAGTTGTAGTTGCCAGTAGTCATATACAGTCGTAGTAGGAGCCACTCATAGTCAATAGTCACGCATAGTCAATTATAGCCATATAGACCTACCCCGGAGAGAAGTAACCCATCAAAACATACCCGAAAAATATGTCCCCATCACTGGCCGAGAGAGAAGGCCCCCCTTCATAAGCGAGAGAGAAGGCCCACATCACTAGCTGAAAGGATATGTCCCCCACCATCATATGAGAGACCCGTTCACTGTACCCCGTGAAACATACCCCATTCAAACACCTTACCTAAGAGGAGTATAAGAGAGGTCCCCTATCGAGCCACCGAATGAAAGAAAGAAAGAAGCACCATATCATTATCGTCGCTACTTCCCACCTCAATCGCGTGATCCAAGCTGATCCTTTGCATGTACTAGGAGACACCATTAGGACCCATGTGGCAGGCTACCAATTTGACTACATCCCGCATCCTGTACTCACAATGTATTATATAATAGGATCTGTCACTCATTCTCCCGGAGCTCCTTATAGATACTTTGATAATAACAAGAACGACCAATACTACGATGAGCCTACGGAGAGTAGGATATAGATTTCTGGCCAACCTAAAGGATACATGAACAAGCCATCGATAGCTACACAAGTGTTGACACGATCGGACCATTTGACTCTATATACGTCGTGCTATCCATCCATCTTGACTGATCCCGAGCATCGTATCCAATAGGACCAACCAATAGCTGAGCTAACAAATGGATCAGTATGCGCCCAAGCAGCTTACTAATGTCAAGATCAAAATTCTAAGGATGCTACAGCAGGCTCGACTGTTAAGGAGAGGACCGGAGGGACGGAGTCACTCACTATTCCGATGGTGAGGGGCTCGACCATAAGGGAGAGGAACTTTAGTTGCTCGACCCTCACCCCCCCACCAAATAAGTAAATTGAACTGGTAGCTAGTTACTTATTTGAGAGGGGCACCCAATAAGTAAAATGAAAGCGAACTTTCGACCACTATTTACCCACCCACCCCAATCCCCAGGGACGGAGTCACTCACTATTCATATGGTGAGGGGCTCGACTGATAAGGAGAGGAGTTATGGTCATTATTCGGGTCAGCCATCCCCGTAGAAACTATTGTTTATGCCTTGGGAGCGGCTATGACCTCTGCGGAACCGGATATATTTATGATACACCGTCATTTGATCCCTGGGTGAGAAGGCAGGGATCAGATCGAAGCATAGGAACTTGAGTGGGCAATTGACTAAAGATAGGTCAGCTTACTGTGGGAAGATGTTCATCGGTTAGATAAGAGCTAGGATGCTCCCTTCTCTACTGCTACCTTAGTGAACCAAGAGGAGCACCGACCATATACTTCTTCTTTATAGAGATCTCGAACTGCGGCTATAGAGACTAATGACCCTGCTCTTGGAACTTGGTAACCTGCTTTTAGCTATCAATCTGTAACCCCCTCTCTATCTTTCTCTGCGACCCGGATACGCTGCTTCTTCAACGAGTTGGCTATCAGTGGAACCATATATCCATATATAATATACCCATATATCAAGCTAGTTGGTCCCTATCGCTTCATCATCCTCCTATTGCAAATGGTGGAACAGCAAGATCTCGATCTCGAACTGGAAGGTACGCGTAGCAAGGTGACTATGAATCTGGTTCCTCGACCGGTGCCTTCGTCATTGCCCACGCCTTTGCTCATCATGTTGGTGTTTAGAGGTCAGGTTACGGGTCAACTCCAAATCCTGTCGTATTCCCCATCGCTGGTTACTACTCGGATGCTTACTTTGGTATTGGTGCATCTGAATCTCGATATGGATCTGCTACTACTTGTTCAAGAGATGTTGATAGCTATGTGGCTCTCAAACCACTGAACACAGGGGTGCCTTTGCCGCTGCTTATACTACAGACTTAGCCTTTCCCGTCTCTGCTGCGAGATCTACTATAGGTTCAGGATCTATATTTTCTTATGGTACCAGATCTAGGTCAACTGAGTCAAGGTCATCAACAACCAGATCTCGATATCGATCTAGAATAGGAAGGGACATGCTAGAGGTAGCCTTGACACTTGATATTGACTTATGAATCAACAAGTGCTAGCTTTGGATCGAAATATGGATATGACACTCTAAGAAATGGGTCTGGTTTGGATCTTGTAACTATAAACTGGCAAACAAGCTAGCTCCTCAGCTGGGACTGGTTCAATACCTATCCCTCAACTATGACAAAGCCGGGTTGTTGTGGTTCAGGTACCATATCCCTATCTCCAGTAGGAACTCAAGGTTGTATTAGCACAAGATGCCCTATTTTCCGGGTTCAACAAAGAAGGGGTGAGATGCTGTGGTTTCAGCTGTTTATTCGCTTGACGCAGTTGCTTGCATTTACCCAGTCTGATCAGTTTCATACTAGTAAGCAAAGGCAGGAATCCAACCTATAGATGAAGAGCCTGTTCTCGGTATTAAGATTATGACGCCAGGTAAAGGAATGACTAACTAGTAGTTGATCCAGTACTAGGAGCTTATCTAGCATAGTCAATATTGGATATAACATAATAGTAAATAGCATAGATATAAAGAGATACATAAACAAACATCAAGGGAAAGAACAAGATATAACCAAGGTTTTAGAGCCAGCTAAGATAGCCATACATAGAGTGAGTGTGGTGGGGTTTTGAGTTTCTCCCTCAGCTTAGGTTATGGGGTTGAGTAAAGCTAGGTGTTGAGGAGCAAGCAATAGAGATAAAGGGAAGAGACAGAGATACAAAGTATTAGTTTTCATTCCTCTCCCCTAGTCGCTCCTTCTGGCCAGCAGCCATCAGCCGGATCTATCATCAGGTCTAGCCATTTTCTCAGCACACGTTCTCTTATCGCCTAACTGTTTCTGCCAGCCCTCGTGCCAAGCTTCTTTCTTTCTTCGTCGGGCGGGTTCCTTCTTTCATCAAGCCCACCTAGCCAGCAAGCAATAGAAGCTAACCAACCAGCAAGCTAACCAGCTCCTAAGCTCCCCAGCTCCCCATCCAGCTCCCCATCCAGCCCGCTCACAAGCCGGCTCCTAAGCTCCCCAGTCAGCCAGGGTCCTTCCAATCAATCCAATCAATGCCAATCGTGGCTCTTGTCGATATCAGCGTCCACGGTCTAAGTGGTTCGATCGGTGGTTCGGTTGGCTCTGAATCCTAATCCTCCAGCTCCTCCTTTATTTATTCCCTTCCCGGTCAAGTATAAAGCAAGCAAGAAATCTTTCGCCCTTTCTTTATTCTTTAAGCGAGCAAGCATTGCGTACTGGGCGGGTACCTACCTATCTACCTACCTTACGCGTACTGGGACTGTCCAGTTAGCTCTAGGCTTGCTTAAGCAGGCGGCAATAGAGAGGGCAGGTAGGTGAGACTGTGTTCTTCCTATTGGTTTTCACATCCCTCACCATATGAATAGTGAGTGACTCCGTCCCTAGGTTTTGTTTTATATCGTAAGTAAGCAAGAGACCTACCTTTTTGGCAAGCAGCAGGTTGGATCAGCAGGCTTAGTGGTGTGATTCAAAGTGTTATCGATCATAGTGCTGTACCTGTCATGCCCATCACCTTTAGAGAGATCTCTTTTTACTAGATTGGCTTCAACCTTGTAGGCTTGTTGATTCATCCTAGGGAATCTTCATTGGCTTAGTCCCACTCATACCTTGGAGGTTGAAACCCTACAAACTATAGGCAGGTTCCATAATATCTAGGGAAAGGTAGTTCTAATCACCCGTGAGATAACTAGGGTCTCTCTACTCTACATTATCATTTATGTATCTTTACAGTAGTAGATCTACTGTTGATTGATTATATATAGTAGATCTATTTTAGATTGTAGGATCGGGTGAAGCCTTGTCTTGCAGGAAATTGGAACTGGTGTAGGATCCTCTCGGACATGGATCACTCTTGGAAGGCCAGTCTCTGTATAACCAGGAAGGCAGTCAGACGCAGGCAAGCAAGCAAGCAAGAGAGGACCCCGCTTTCAAGTGCCAGTGCCTAACCCCTCCCCTTGGGGAGTGTGAGAGGGGGGGGCGAGGGGGGACCCCCGAACAGTGTTGTCTTTGGCGTAACCAGAAGCGAGACTGCGGACGGAATGCAGGGGCGTATCATCCATCAAGCGATAGCGATCCAACCAACCTCATGGGGAGATGCTTCTATCCAGTTAAAAGAGGGGTAATCGCAAGGGGAACGATTAAGTAGCGATAACAATCAAGCAAGCAGTATGATAAAACCACAAGCTCAAGGGGTCCAGCGGTTAGTTCGCTCGCTCTAATGACCCAACCAGAAGCGGTCTTTCTTTCACTGGCTCTCATTCATTCCCAACCAAGTCTTAGCGGTGGTTCTTTCTTGCTGTTAGACCTATATTAAGTGGGCATCGCTGTGCCCCGATCCAGCCAAGAGCCCATATCAATTGTAAAGAGAAAGAGGAACTTAGCTGAGCGAAAGTGAAGAACTAATTCTAGCTAGAAGTTCTCTTTTTTCTAACTGATATTTCATCTTTGGATAGACATTCTCCCTCCCGTAGTACTTGTTGATTGGACTAGGACTCAGGGCATGACTACAGTGGAACTGATAACGAATTTGATTGAGGATAACTTTCTGAGAGAAAGCGCTATCTCTATAAAAATTGATTATACCTAACCTCGAATCTCACGGCATGTATGTACCACCACGAATGAAGGACGCTAAAGCACCAGTTTTCCATATAGAGCAGTTCCCGAATCATCGAGTTCTAGACTGCCTGAAGTTACAACAATTGCTTTATTAACAACTGCCCATGGGTCTCTATTCTACCCGTTCGAATCACAACTGGTTAATTCTGATGCTGCTTTTCGCCTTACGTGCAGCGTTCAATCTACAGTTTTCATCACACCCAGTTCTTACCAATAGCACTCAGTTCTCGAATCACCTAGTTACCAAATAATAGATGTTCTGACCACGCTATTCAACCAGTTACCAAATAATAGATGTTACCTACTGCTCAAGGGGCTCTATTAGTCCTGGTATCTCCCGTGTCTAATCATCATCGAGATCATTGTATCGAAACCACATTTGTGTAACCAAGCTCATTCAACAGTGCTTTTCTTTCTCCTCCGGTCGCTTTTATCTCTATGCGGGCTTTCCCGGTGCGGTCGTTATTATTTCCGGGTGGATGTGGCGTGTTGAGGGCAAGGGGAGAAGCATCTGTCCAGTTGAAGCGGGGTAATTGCCAGGGTAAATTGTCTGTAGCGGGGAAACAGGGGGAAAGCTGTTGTAGCTATCCAAGTGAGCAGGGGCACACAGCGGTCATAACACATTGTCGATCGACATCGTCAATCGGTTGAAATACACATAGGCAGGGGGCAGAGGGAAGCACATGACAGAGGTGGGAAGAAACACATATTGGCTAAAGGGTAGGGCAAAGATACATATAGTATAGTGTCTAGTCTCAACTTTCCTTCGTCCAGTTCCAGTCCGGGATTCCTTTTATTGAATGGACCCGGAGCCCGTTTACTAGGAACCACCAATAGCGAAGGCAATATATTTTATTATATATAATGCATATCCAGTTCCAGGCAAGGGTTCAGCGCCAAAAGCAAATTCATATCCTCCTGGGCCAGTTATAGTTCGAACTGACCCAGTAGCTAAGGCAGTAGATCTCATTGTAAAGCTGGTCAGTAGCAAATCCAAATGCACAAGGAGGGACGGAAGCAGCAGTTGATCCGGTTGAACCACCAACCTCAGTTTATGGACTAATTGCATAGCCCACATAGCCTGTTATAGATCTGTTAGTGGCTGTACCATTACAAGTTTATCCAATCCCAGGACCAGAAGCAAAGGTGGAGGTACCTGCAGAAGTGAAGGCATAGGTTGGGACAGAGCAATAAGCATCCCCGCTAGTTCGAAAGCCAGTTATTGATCCAATTTATCCAATTGAAGCACCTGTTTACTTTGAACCAATTGAAGTCGATCAAGCAGTCTCACTCATTGGAGATACAGGCCCATAGCCCGTAGCATCCTTTCCTTTTCTATACCCATATCCTATGTTAGGGGCCTGCGGCATCGCAACAGTTTCAAGTGTTTAAGAGTGTGTTGATCAAGTCAAATAAACAATTCGAAAGCCAATATCAGTAGATCCCACAAAGGCATAAAAGGTTGGAGCAGAGATAGCATCCCTCCCATTTCGAGAGGCATAGCCCGTAATTCCAGTCCCTGTTGGAATTTACCCAGCTCCCCTATCCCCTGTCTGTAGTTACCAGCTCTTTCGGGCTACACTACTTATTTCCCTAATTGTCGAAAATGTGATGGCACATGCACGTAAGTAACAATCCTGTACCGAATGTGCATCAAAGAGGAAACTCGGAGATAGGACAAGAGGATATCTCCCCGGCGGGTAGCGTTTCTCACTGGGATAAATTGGTGGTATACTGTGACCCGACTAATAGGATACACGACTGATGGAACCTACGACTAGAGAGCCTTGCTTAAATATATGAGGAGTTCCCCTAACGGACCTCCAAACGACCAATAATAACCTCTATAGTCGAAGGGTGGCGGCATCCAGGAGGGAAGGGGCTTCATAGGCACTATCTGGACAGAGAGAAAGGGGGGGATAGTACCCTTAGGCCCATTGTGCGATTCGCCGACATAGGATTCCCTTCGGTCAATTTGGCGGTGATAAACTAGATTACAATGAACCAAATCGAGATTAGAGAATTATTAACGAGTCGAGTTTCCATATTAACAACGACAGGAGATCGACCCTAAACCGATCAGTGGAATAAGTGGTGGTGTTGTGGGAAGGTCCAGGGAGGTCCTTAGATTGCCCAGCGAAGTGGCCTGGTTTTTAAGACCTTACTCAGTTAAGACCTTACTAATGCATTGGTCCGGTCTATGCTCACGAATACCATTTGACTTACGGAGCTCACTCACCCTTACTAATCGGTTGTTACCTAGGCATGCCAACTTTTAGAATATATATAGGCTACGCCACAACCAGCAGATTCTATTCTTTTACTTTCCCAAATACTACACATTGCCGAGAAAAAACACACACCACACCGAAACACCGAGAAAAACCATTACCCATACTACGCATCCTATATAATATCCTTCATTCACAACCAGCCACAGGGGAGCGACACTTCTACCACTATTCGAATTCAGAGCTAGTCTCCACTACCCAGATCTGGCGGGGATTACTCCTACCTTACTGAGGAACGGAATACAAAGGTATACTGTACCATCGGAAGGCATGGGATGGGGTTTCCCCCTTTTGAGGGAGGCTCCACCCCTCAATGCTCATTTATTACTTCTTTTTCCTCCCACTACTCTGTTATACACACGGAGGAAATACATACCTATACTCCTCTACATTCACGAATACGAAATAGAATCACTCGTGCCAAGCAATAGTCATGAGGTACGATTCATTCACCTACTTGAAGCCCTCCCTTCCTCCATCAGCCTAGCCAAACCATTTAGCAGCCTAGGGAAGCGAAGAAGGAAAGGGCATATAAATAGAAAGATATCAAAAGCTTTCTATTATTTAAGTAGCCGAGGAACCCCTTTCACCTACCTCAAATACTCTACCATCCTACAACTCTAGGGGTCAAGTCCCTTATTCACTCTTGACTTTCAAATTGATATTGGAAATTCTCAAATTATTCCATGCCCCCGGAGGGACAAGCGGCTTCACACCATCGTTTTCTCATCTCAATGAATCATATAATAAGAAATTAGAAATTAGCCAATAATTCCATAGCCAATTAGTCCGGCATTTCACGGCTGGTCAGCCACCTTTCAGCAATCGCCAAGTCAACCTTCAGAAATTTCTAAGTATACCTACTAGGGGTCTAGCCCCAATGATTATTGGCCTTTCACTTTCAGTTGACCATAAACTATTAGCTTGTCAAACTAGTAGCTTACTACCTTGACTCGGTTCCCCCACCGGGCGCGGAAAGCACAGAAAATATAGCAGATCTAGCTAACAACTACTTCCATACCAAAGGAACTAATGGAACTGCGCTGTGGGCATGTATCTACCATCAAGGGCCCGCCATCAGATATGACAAGGTAGCATTTCACCTCCCTCGAACACCCACACTGGTGAGCCAATCCTAGGTGATCAATTCTCCTCGGCTTCCCCGGTTGACGACGAGACTGTTTACTAGAATCATTGGTTAACAATATGATCTATTGGTAGCTGGGATCCTTGATTGGTTGACCTTCTCCCGCCATCATCCATTGGGAGACGATACCGAGTAGTGATAACAAGATTGTTGTGATGCCACCCAAAGCTTGTTACCAAGTTTGTTTAATGCCTGAGCTTTGGATACATTAGAAGGAGGTTTTTGTTGTATAGTGTTCACATTATCCTGTGCGTATCACGTTTGTGAGTGAATTCCTGTGGTTTCCCTCTGACGGGCACACCTCCTGAATTAGCTTGCTAGTCGATGTAGTGGTCTAGGTTCATCTCTTATTTCAGTAGGGGGGTCATTTCAATTAGAAAACCGGTTCGCAAGAGAGAAGGGAACCTAGATTGCTCCTCGTCTCTTGGGTTCTAAGAGGACCAATAGAAGGTGAGTTGTGTTTTTTGGGGAATCAAAGTCTATCAGTGCTACTGTCACTTCACTCCTTAGGAATCTTAGTATCAGGAAATAGAGAGTCATATAAGTCTTTAAGAGGAAAGATAAGTTAGAGTAGTTTGTAGGAAGTCAAAGAAAGAGGAGGATCTGTTCATTTCATTCATTATATATGTAATTATGCATTCATTCGTTGCTCAATATTCCAAATTTGAAAGCTAGGCTACCCATAGGTATATTGAAAGCCCCCTTACAACTAATAGTAAAACCAAACCAACATCTGATTTCAAGGCTAAAGTTTATATACGTTTCAGTACTTGACCTAATAAGTGACCAGTCTGTCTCCATGTCTCCCTATAAGTACTTGATGAACCTAGTTCAGTAGGCAAGCACTCAACCCTTGACTTGAAGGGAGTTGGTTAAGGCTCTCGTAACTGGCTCTGCCCTTTCGGTGAGGCGGGTAAAGCCGCCAAAAGCCATGCATCTAGAGATAAGGACAGGGCAAGTGTTAAGGAAAGGATACAGAATATATATCCCTGACAACGACTTATTTATACTACGACTTATACGGCCTCATGATTAATACAACTGACCTTACCATAAGACAGGCTTGATTTAGTGTGAGTGTGAGTGTCTGGTAATATAAGATATAATGGGGAAAAGATCAATGCTCTTATGTTCTTCTAGTCATAAGGAAGGATGGCTCACCTGACTTAGGAAGGTGAGGAAAGCTATCCACAATTTGAGATCTCTTCTTCCCTGGGGGTGAAGGATAGGCACCCACCCTACTCCTTTATCTCTGCTAGCTCAGAAGCATTAGAATTGTAGGCCCATTAGGTCCATCTAGAACAACTGCTAAACATCACCAGGAATTGGATTCTTTCCCTGGGATACTTTCTTATGGAAGGCAAGCAGCTCGAGGGAGGACTATTATAGCCTTTGTTTATATCCGGAAGTCAGCTTATGGACAGTCCCTTGACAGAGCATCCATCTACTTGAGCCCGGTTAAGTTCCAAGAGACCGCTTAAGTTTAGGCCCTTCGATTCGACTTTAGGACAGCCCACAGAATGAACGAGGAGCTACCCAAGCAGCCGACAGCACCTATACTTGGAGCTACCCGGTTTTACACTCATTTTACTTCAGGTACCCAACTAGATTAGTTTAGGTTGGGGACATATACTACTAATCTAGCTACTGTGCTTGTTGCTTCCTCTGCTTCTGGATCTATTATATAAGATGCTGCCTATGATGCTACTGGTGCTGGATATGCTGCTAGCTGTGCTTATGGGTATCGATCTTGATCTGCTGCTAGATATGCTGCTTATGCAAAAGTACTTTAACCCTTGACGGGGACTTCACCAATTGAAATAACCCTTAGGGCTAATAAAACCACACATCATGTTATGTATATTTCTGAAAATAGGGACACAAAAAGCTGCCATTGGTTTGTGCATCAATAGTTGCCTATAAGCCTCAACATTCAAATATTAGTTGACGTTTAATGCAGGGCCAGAGCCATATGAAGTACTCACTGCTAGGAGTTTCAGAGAGTGGAGTGGCACAACACGGTCGTCATGATCTGCCTGTTAATAGCATTATACCAGGATACTGTAAATTCTGTCCGGGCTTGTCCCATGGTGTTTTTACATTATGCAATGGTGAGTATCTGCAGAAATAAAGAATTTGTTATACGAACAGTTGATCATGTTTTTTGGTAAAAAGCACTTTTTGATAGAGTGAATAGAAAAGGAACAAGCAGTTTCTCTTACATTTCAGATTACTAACAGTTTGAATATTATTTAAATTTTAGACAGTCTGTTGTTACTTATTAGATTTAGAGACAAAGCTCCATTTTTCTTCTTACTTAATCAGCCAATGAAATTCTTCTTCCTTATCTGAAGAACCGAAATCACTAGTCCACGCATGGCCTGCAGATTTCAGCACAAGTTCCATCACCAGTTGCCCTGAAGATGCCTACATCTAGAGATTACCCTAACTAGAGTGGGAGAAGCAGTTGAATAATATCACATTAAAACTTACCAATAGTAAATTTATGAAAACGCAACATGTCCATAACACCCACATGAGCCAGTGTGCAACCAAATAGGTCAGGTCTCTGTTTAAATGCAGAATTAACGTTCAAAACCTCTTATTTCAACGAAAAATGATCCGCTAAATCCTCTCTACATTTCCTTTTGAATAATTTTTAGAAAAGCCAATACAGAGACATAAGCATTTTCTTTGGGAGAATGTAAACAACTTTTTCAATCGGATTCTAAATTGAAACAAAAAGAGAGGAAGGATTGAAGCAAGCAACTGGTTTATACAGGACCTTTATTTAACCATGCATCTTATCATCCAATATATGGACATACCTGATTTGTGCAAGCTGCAACAAGAAGTCCACCATTACTGCCTCCTTCAATACATAACCTTTTAGGTTGTGTATACCCCTCTGACACAAGGAACTCAGCGGCAGATATGAAATCATCATAGGAATTTTGTTTTTTGGCAAGAGAACCTGCTTTATGCCATTCTTCTCCATATTTACCGCCACCACGAATGTTTGCAATTGCACAAACTGCCCCTAGATGTCTTGAAATGACAATGCGATTAACGCTGAAGTGTGGGGTGATGCTACTGTTAAAGCCCCCATAACCATATAATAGAGCAGGATGAGAACCATCAAGAGCAATTTCTTTCTTGGATACAATGAACATTGGTATCTGAGTTCCATCCTTGCTGGTTATGAAAACCTGACAATGACAGATCAGTAACAATATTATATTAGAAATCAATCACATCAGTAGTTAATCCAGATGGACTGCATAATATTGCCCATTACTATTAAGTGTTTTAATTGAATGATGCCATCATTATCATTTCAACTGAGTGAGGAGAATAGAAACATCTATTTTGTAGCAGGGATAAATAACTTGAAAAAAATTGTTTATTGAAACGCACTTTTTGTTAAGTAAATTCTAATGTGAAACCCCATTGTTTTTACAATCAGATTACTTGTTTAAAACATTCACTGGAGAAGAATTTTTGCCTAAAGATAGCCAAGGAAAAATTTGTAGAAGCAAAAATTAGTAAAAAAACCTTTACCTGTTTAGCCTCAAACTCTGTCCGATCAAAGCCTGGGACAACAGTCTCTCTAAAAACTACTAACTCTGGTATTTCGACATCTAGGTTGCATCGATAGATATTTGCAGGGGTAAGAAAGCTTGTAAAACCAATAAATACTTCCTTGTCTTTACGCCTTCCTGATATTCTATAAACTGACCCAATATCTATTGGCAAATTATGAAGCAAATTTCCTGATTGCAAGTCTCGTATTTGCAAAACAGACTTGACATCGCTTAAATAGCTTAATAAAAGTTTATTTCCATTGACACAACAAGCTGATTCAAGCACGTCCCTCTCAGATTCCCCGATAACGTCACCCCAAGCTTCTGGCTGCATAAGGTCTACACAAACCAATTTAAACCTAGGGGCATTTTTATTGGTTCAAAAAGTGAACAAAGCACCATCATTTGCAACAAGATCATACTGTGCTTCAAAGTTGTCAACAAGTTTTTGGAAAGGAAGCATCTCTCCCCTGCCTTTGAAACCTTCAATACCTTGAGGAAGAGCATCAAGATCACAGTAAAAGATCCTCCTCCCAAAGCCTTCTCTAATAAATAAAAGAACATACTGCCACAAAGAAAATAGGTAACTGTATAAGACCAGATGACCAACCTGCCATGGAATTATAGATGTTCATACCAAAAAATTATCATTTTGTTGTTCTATAACATATAATTATAGACATTTCATACAAGAAAATCACCATTTTGTTTTAGTGTTTCAAAACATTAAGATTGCATAAAACAAAAATTCAACACAAATTCAACACAGATGTTTGACATGCAAATTTTTCAGATAAGATAAATCATTCCCACCAAAGCCATATAAAGTTATGTTGGGCAGTCATGTGTTGTAGATGAATTGGATTGAGTGCAAAGCATATGGAATGTGCAGAATGTGCAATGGATCAAAGGGGATTGTAAGGTGGATTAAAAAGATCCATGTAAGAATATTTTTGACTCTGTCCGAGTGTCAGCCAAATTTTTTCCTCTCTATTTGAAAAATTGTTTATAAACTCAGCCAAATTTTTATAGATAACCAAAATTCCAAAGTGATTTTTGGACAATAACTCTTTAAATTAGTAAAATAATATTGAATATAAGCACTACTTACACCCACAAATTGGGGGCCAAACAGAAGTTGTCAACAAAGGTTTGACTATTTAGGCTATACATGAGGGAAACAAAATAAAAGGCTAGAAAGGTTGTATTTAGGTCAAAACTTGTAAAATACTAGCTACTAACTATCTACAAAATTGTATCCTTTATGTTGGGTATGTGTTATATTCTTTGCACAACTAGCTTCAGGTGTTGTTACGTTGTGCCAAGTGCAGCAGGGGGTGGCAGCCCCCCCTGTTGGGGGGTTTGCAGGGGGGCTATGATCAATCAATTTGGTGGTTAGTCTCAATCTGCAGTCTATGAGATCCAACTCTGAACTTTACCAAGTGGATCCAAAGGGCATGCATCCAATCAAAAAGTATGTAATGGGATCAGATAATAAGTCCATCACTCATCACCATGAAGTGCTCAACATAGAAGGCCATTTTTGGACATAACCCTCCCTTAAGGTTTATCCAAGTGACCTGTATATATCCCATGTAGATATATTCTTGAATGATTATTCATCTCCTGTTTGGTTGGTAAAAGGTGACCGCGTGCACACAGGGAATATTGAAATGAAGGAAGCTAGTCTACCATAACACAAACTGAAGCAAGGAGATCTGAGACTCCAATGTACCAACACGAAAATCAAGCTGAAGGATTAGCTACTGATAGACTCTGATAAGTAATAGACCAGGTATGGATACCAATCACACCCCTTTGTTGTATCTGCAAAGCTCTGAAGATGATTTAGAAGTGAGACAAGGCCAGACATTGTCTCAAGCCGAAAGGGGTCAGCACCAAACACTACAAGGATGATGGGATGAGGAACTATCTACTTGTACCTAATGATGCAGCAAAGGAGGAAAAACCATACTCTTTCTAATAAAGGCCAATCATACTCTAATAAACTAGGTCCCCAAAGCTTAGAGCCATATAAATTGTGGGCCACAGAAGAGTGTCCATGAATGACACCTTGGAATATATACCCAAAAAATGGTTTCGGAAACACTGCCTCTCTAGGGGGCATGGAGCAAACCGAATCAAGGTCCCATGAATAGAACTCCCAGGTAACTATATGAGCAAGTGATCTCAACCTCCTCCCCTCTAAAAAATGAAATGGTGATCAGAGAGGGTCTTCTTCAACCCATTGATGATCATGACCTCGGTTTTACCTAGGTTTACCATCAACTATTGAAGACCAAAAAAGAGAGATAAGGAATCCAATTGTCTCTGCAACCCATCGAGGGATGAGGCTAAAAGGAAGACATCATTATTGAAAAGCAAGATAAATATTAGGACATGGTGGAGGAGGCACCCATCTCCCTCCTAGATGTGCTCATGCAAAATGGATTCCAACTCATCAATGTAAATCTCAAACAATGTAAGGGATAAGGAGCAACTCTCCTGATAAAACCTAAAATCCCCTATGACATGCATAAACGACCAAGAACTAACTCATATAGGTGCCATGTGGCAATCAATAATGTATTGGAGATACCAATATTTCTAAGTCTCTAGAGTGAAGCCTCACAAGGGGATAGAATCAAAAGCTTTTTGAAAGTCCACAACACAGCAACATACTTTCGAAGAGCAATGTCATGCCTCCTCAATAATGGCTCTAAGTTGCATCCTCTCAAGCCCCCGAGAAAGCTGCAAATGGAAGGTCATAACATAGAGTTTGGAAAACGTGTGGCCAACCATGATTGACAATTAATTATTGGGATCTATACTAGGGATTGATTTTGAAGTAGTTGAATGATGTAATGTGACCAAGATTGTGGAAAGCTCATGCAAACCACATGGTTCAACAAGTCAACAAGGTGGATATCTATCGCATAAAGACCCATGGATATCTATAGCATGAAGACCCTGCTTGAAGAGCTATGCTTGGAACCCTTTCTAGTCTTCTACTTTACTAGTATTCATCTTCTGAATGGCCTTTCAAATATCTTGGTATGGGAGTACAAAACAAGAAGTGGAAATAATAAAATAAATATTTTAAGGACAAATAATGGTGGATAGTTTTACGAAAATGAATTCAAAGATTTCTACGAGTGTGGAATAGAAAGACAAAAGTGTGCTCCAAACACACCTCGATAGAATGGAGTTACGAAAAGAATGAATAGGATTTTGATGGAAAAGGCAAGAAGCATGCTCAGTGATGTCGGATTAGGACAATAATTATGGGCAGAGGGAGTGGATATTACATGTTATTTGGTAAATCGATCATCCTCATCAATATTGGTTGAAAAATTTCCTAATGAGGCATGGACTGATAAGAAACCCTCTCTGAAACATCTCAAAGTTTTTGGTTGTGATGCTAATGTACATGTTCCGAAGGAAAATAGAAGTTAGATAATAAAGCTAATAAATGTCTCTTTATTAGTTATGGCATAAAAGGTCGTAAGCTTCAGAACCCAATAACTGGGAAGACTGTCTAAAATCATAATGTCAACTTCAGAGAGGTTAAAGATATTCCTAAGCAAGAATTCCTAACAAGGGAAAAAGAACTATAGATAATAGGGTTTGAGTTGAAGAATGAAGAAACTAACTCAATAAAAGAATTGAATAAAAAGAAGAACCTCATATCCCATATTGAGGAGATTGGTTCAAGAAAGAAGGCAATCTGTTAAATTTTGCAACTAGAGCCAAACTTCAGCGTGTACAGCTCATATGAGGCAGCTGATATTTTTATTGGATTCCTCTCTCCGAGAGGTGTAGGGTTGATCTAAAGATCATCCCATTCTGACACGTACAAATGGAATTATGAATTTATTTTGATTATGGACAAATTGTCAAGATTGATTAGTGATCTAATTTGCACCGCAACATTGCATATAAATACAAGGAGCCTCCTCATTTTGGCATCTTACACATTCATTCTTCTCTCTCCTTCATTGTTTGGGTACGAATCTTCTGAGGCTTCTCTCTCTCCACATGTGCGAAGAAGGCACTGTTCTTTTGTTGTCCCTGTCTTGACCAGCATTGACCGAAAGTTGCAGGAAGTTTTTTTGACCAACGTTGACCATCTTTGACTGCGGTTTTGTGTGGGGTATTTCTGTTTGGGCAGGCCGCAGTTCTGGGCATGAAATCTGAGGTTGTTTGACCTCTGTTTGACCAGCGTTGACTGTGCTAGGGCTTGTTGTTGTGTTGACTTTCGTTGACCAGGTTTGACTGGATATTTTCGGACTGCTTTTGAGCTGATTTGACTTTCTGTTGGAGGCTGAGTTGACCCAATTTGACCGAGCTATTTTGGAGGTCAAAGTCTACCCTGTTGACCAATGTTGACTTTCTGGTTAGGGCTTTTTGTTTCTACTGTTTGACTGATCAGATTTCACTATGATTGGGCAAGTGAATATTGTATATTGTACTCTCTCTCTGTTGAACTTTTGAAGAATTATAAGAAGAATTGATCAAGGGTTTCCCCACATTGGGGTTTGTCCCTTGGTGGTGCCATATCTTGTGTCCTCTTGTCTTGGCTTGTCTTCTACTATTATTGTTTATGTTCTATCAGCGATTTACTATCATGATGATGTGATTGCTAAACTAGATATTGATATTGGGCTAATAAAGAAATTGAAGTAAAATTGCTCTAAGCATAGAACATACCATTGTTATCTAAAATTAACATGGTATTAGAGTTGAGGTGAAGACAAAGCCCAACCAAGAGTGAGAAGAGCAATCACTAGTCAAGGACAAGATTCAATGGCCTCCACATCCTACTTCAAGTCTGATGAAAAGCTTCATGATAAGTCTGATTATCATGCATGGAAGATGTCTCTTGATTTGACTTTAGAAGAGCAAGATGTTATGGATTATGTGCAAGGAAATATTTCAGAACCTCCTTCAAATGCATCGGTTGCTGCTAAGACAAAGTACAAGAAGGGTGAAGTCAAAGCCAAGAAGATCATCAAGGATTCTATTCATAAGCATTTAGTTGCTTACATCTCCGATTTGAACACATCAAAGGAGATATATGACAGGTTGGTTGGCGTGTTCAAATCTAAAAATGCAAACCAAGTCCTTTTCCTCAAGAACAAGCTGAAGGATATAAATAAGGGAAGAAATGAAGATATTCAATCCTACTTCATGAGGATTATTGAGATAAAAAATGATCTTCTTTCGATTGGAGAAGCTATTGTTGATAGGGAGCTTACCCTCATTGCCCTTGGAGGACTCCCTCGTGAATGGCACGTGTTCAACACTACTATTCTTAACAATGATAGGATTCCAGGTTTTGAAGAATTGTTGACTAGATGTTCTCAAGAAGAAACAAGGATGATGGAACTAGATATGACTTCAAATAGGAATGATTCTACTGCATTCTCCGCTCATGCTAAAAAGAAGAACCATGTAGGTTCAAACAAGCAATGTCAAGGAACGTCGGGTTTCAAAAATGGAAGGAAGGGAAGATGCTTCATTTGCAACAAATTTGGGCGCTATGCTAGGGAGTGTCCTAATAGAAGGGATACACCTCATGATGATGACAACCACAACAAAAACAATTTCAAGGGCAACAACAATCAAAGGAATGGCAGATTCAACCACCGAGGAAAAAGGAATGCTCCCGCTCCTCATCAAGGAAATGATCACCATCCCAAGAGATCAAGAAACACTACGTATGATGAATCTAATGTTGTTGATAACAAGCAAAAATAATTTTATCTTATATCTGCCCTCTCCACTGCATCTTCTCCTAACACTTTTGGAAATTGGTTGATCGATAGTGGTTCCTCAAGGCACTTCACTGTGTATAAGGAAGCTCTTTCAAATCTGATTGAAAAGGATACAAATTTGGAAATTATCCTTGGAGACAATTCCACCTATCCCGTGAAGGGAGTTGGGAATGTTACTCTTCAATTGAATCAAGGTAACACCATTCATCTACAAGAAGTACTATATATACTCGATCTAAAGAAGAAACCGGTATCTATCTCGACAATGGAGGACAAAGGATTCAAGGTGGCATTCATCGATGGAAAGGTATGTGTGTGGATTAAAAATTTCAAAGATGCATTTATAGTTGGCTTCAGGGTTGATAGCCTATATCAAGTTGGAGGAAGCCCATTGGCAGCTATGTCTTGCAACACATCACTTCAATCCGAATTATGGCATTAAAGGTTTGGTCATCTACATTATAAGGCTCTACCTGATGTGAGAAAGATGGTGACAGGTATGCCCGAATTTAAAGTAGAACATGAAGGTGTTTGTCAGGGGTGTGCCGAAGGAAAGTGGTGGGCTCCAGTATTGTAGCAATAATGCTACAACTCCTGGGGCTTCCTATCTCTAATTTTATCAACCCGGTAGTTCGTAACAAACTTGGAAGCGACGGTGCTGTATGCACAAGTACTAGCTCTTGTCGCAGTTGTCACTTGGTCAGCTGGCACAAGTCCGCTAGGGCTCAAGCCAACTTCTATATGTTCTCAGAAGAAGCTTTCTAGATGATTAACGAAGGCTATCTTAAAGGAAATTAACCTACTTTGCAAGAATGAACTGAAAGCCAACCAAACATGGAAACCCTAGTAAACCCTAATCTGACTAGTTTAATCTGTATGATGCAATGGTGGGAGTGCAAACTTCTAGAAATGATGCCATTACTTCTAGTGATATGAGATGCATGAATTTAAACTACTTCCATTGAAAAGAACACATTTTTGTATTTTTTCTTAAGTGGTTGGAGTTATTATGACTTTGTTTCTTATTAGGTTTTGACTGTGCAGGGGTAGTTCGGAGGGAAGGAAGGCTGGAAAAAGGTCATGAAGGCTAGGAGAGGTTCCAGGGTATCTCCAACATCATTCCACGGAAGTCCACAACGTTCAGGTGCTTGGAAACCGAGGTTGCAGGCTTCTACAGGATGTCTGCAGGGGATCCTACAGGAAACTCGGGATTTCTACAGGGAGTCTACTAACTTCTACAGGATGTGCTACAGTTGGAGTTTTGGGTGATGGAGGAGTTGAGGGGTTGTATGGGTGAATAGGTAGGATGAAAAGGGAGCTTGTGATGGATCAGGGACAGAGAGATGGGATGGAGAGAGAGTGCATGCAGTTGGTTGGTGGATAGAAGGGTGGAAGCAATGAAAAGTCAAAAAGATGGAGCTACGTGAACAGTAGAAGGGTTGGAAAGTAAACGAGTTGAACAGAGGTTGGGTAGGTGGCTCTAGGTGAGGTTGAGAAGAAGAAGAAGATAACAGAGTGATACTACGCAGTGTAAAGGAAACAAATCTGCACAAAACCGAGAATTCATCAACCTATCCTAACTGTGTTATTAAACCAACGAGCAGCAATGTAAATTGTGGAGAGAAATCGTGCATGGTGTTGGAACGAAAAAGTATTGCTTAAGATCAGAATGCATGGACGGTTCTATGATTGAAATGACTGTGTTGCAGCTTGCATGAACGTATAAGACTGCGTTTTTTTTGGTGGTTGGTACGGTCTACACCCCCAATCTCTAAACAGAGATGGCAGTGAGTGCACTGTCAACCTTTTCTTGGAGCTCTAATGAATGCTAATCCTCCTACTCTAATCTAAGCTACTGAAAGCACTTTAACCATAAACTAATCCTACTCAATCACATTAAAGAAACTAAATCAGCAGACTGTGTTTTTCAAATGCATGTCAAAGCAAAGAAATGAAGTGCTGAAAGGAAAGACAAGTAACAATACAAGGAAAAGGAGGTCTATTGCTCTCAGGTTGGGCCCTAACCTGAGAGTTATAGCTCCCTTAAGAACTCAGAATTGAATCCAAAGCTGCCTGCCTTTATTAAATAATCATGAGTCTAACAACATGCCAAAACTGGCTTACAAAGAGCAAAAACCGAGCTGTAGCTCGTGCTTAGAAATTGCAACAGTAGTTCAAAAGTTCAAAAAGCTCCTATCAAAGGCTACGGCCTCAATATTTATACATGATGAGGATCAAGCTGGCTTCCTCAATTAGTGGAGCTTGGCTGCCTAACTGAAAGTGAACTGCTGTTCCTGTAGAATCCGTTGGCTGCCTTTCAGCTCGGTGGGGATAGCTGTTGGAGCTCGGAGTTAGGGTGGAGATCACGAGGGAAGTCATTCAAGACTGTGGACAACCTCCCTATAAACCTGCAATGCCACCTTTGTTGTCTCCTTGTCTCCTTCTGCGTGGTCTTTGCTCCATTTAATGCCAAAAAACCTGAAATCATCATGTATTAGCCACATAGATATAATGCCTGCCCTTCTTCCTACAAATAACATGAATATACTAAGAAATGATGCATAAGTGATAAAAGATGAAGGTTTGAGCAAGGTCAGTAGGCCAAATGAGCCCAAATTGTTACCAAAAATTGGGGCTCATCATCACCCCCCAGCGAAAATATTTGCTCATCCTTGAGAAATTTTGCCCCAGCTCCTTGTCCTTGGCCGAGAACTAGGCTCCGGAATACGCTCTTTCTTTCCTACTCTTGGTGGCTCTGCCTGTTCTGCCCTTGGTGGTGATGAGGGTGCCGCTCCTTCCCTCTTCTCTGTTTCCTTGACCTTGAGCCGGGATTTTGAAGCCGATTGGTCTACCCTTCTTTTCCAAGTAGTTGTTTTTGGGCTCCCCCTCTCGTAGGTGACCGATATCTTTGAGGGGGACCTCTCACTGGGTGAAGTAGGGGCATCCCCTGTAGTGATTTGGCTGCTGGATGGGGGCTGTGTCTTGCCCGTCTTTATTCTCGCACTTCTTCGAGCTTCAAAGTATAGAGGGGTCTCCCTCTTCCTCTTCTCTTTTGGCTTAGGTGGCGTGCTGAGGGCGGCCAACACAGCTGCTGCCTCCCTTGCTAGAATGTTCGCCTTCTTCTCCTTGGGTTTCACTTTTTCAGGGCTTCCTGTAGAAGACCCTGTTTTAGTCAATTTCGGGCTTCCTGTAGAAGACCCTGTTTTGGTAATTTTCGGGCTTCCTGTAGAAGACCCTTTTTCAATAATCTTCGGGCTTCCTGTAGAAGCCTGTTTCTGCTTTCCTGTAGACACAAGTGTCACCACCTTGGCTTGCTTGGTTGCATGAGTTTTGCTTTTTGGTTTGGTTGCGGGTGCTGATGAGGTACTTTTGCTGATGTGGACCTTCTCAGCTTTGTCCGTTCTGCCTTGCAACCTTTTCTCTCTTGCTGTCAAGATGGGTGTGTCATCTTTTTCTTTGTCATCCTCTTTCTCATGCTTCTGCTTTTGCTCTTTCTTCTGCACTGTGGTCGGGGTCTTCTGGCCTGTTTCTTTCTTTCCCGTGGCCACTGATTCTTTTTCCTCACTGCTGGAGGAACCACTTTCTTCGGTCAACATCCTTATGTCTCCATCTCTTGTCAAATTTATGAATGCTTCCCATGAGAGGGGAACCTTATATGAATGAAGCACATCCTCCACGAGAAGTTTGATCAATCCATGGTGGGCTACCTGGTCTAGTATGCCTTCTTTCAATTTTGTGGCACACTCAATTAGAGACTGTAGCAGGAAATAAGGAATGCTCAGTTTATTTTCTACAGGAAGATCAATCTGGTGCCTCAATTCAGTGAGCAACCTAAAGTGATACTCGTACACAATGCTAAAACGGCCTTCACAGGTTATATACTTCATGATCTGCAGGCTAACTTCATTCCATGGTGGCAGCAAACTGGTTCTACGCACCCCATTCTTGTCTTCCGAGAATTCCTCCTCTGGGGGAAAGAATTCTTTCTTGGCCTGTTGGCTCAACTTCCTTTCTTCCTTATCCCAGGGCAAACCCATTGGAAGTTCAGTAATTCGACTGATATATTGCGGGGTGAGCTTGAGGCTTAGGCCCCTGAAGTTCACGGTGGCCACTGTTTTGGACTTCGGCCTCAGAGCCTGCAAAAATTCTTCTGCCACTTCGTCGTCATAACCCTGCAATTTGTCACAGAAGGATATCCATTGTGCTTGTGTGAAGAGCTCCACCACCTCCTGGTTTTCCCTTAACTTTGTTGAATCAGTGGGTTCCCGTCTAATAAACCCACCCGGCATGATAAGAACTTGTTGCTTTAACTAGAGGTGGCAAATGCGGAAGAAATTTGGTCTACTGAGACAGAGCGTAGAATTACGCTTCTGTCATGCACATAATCCACGAAGCTTATCTCTGAGGACCTTAACACAGCTTAATTACCATGACATCCTGTAGAACGACGGTTTATGCACAGCAGACGATAATTGCAACAATTTTCTACGACCAGACTGTAGACGACGATTCTGCCACCTTCAAAAGCCAATTGCATGGAGAGTTTAGGTTTACCTTTTTATCTGCCACCTTTTGACGTGAGGAACTCGCCTTCCTGTAGAAACAGCTTTCCTGTAGGAGCAGCGCGCGATTTCTAGGAAAGACTGCAGTTGATCTGCGCTCTCGGTGTTGCTTCACATGCGTTCTGATAGCCAAAGGCTCGACGTATCGAACTGCAGAGGGATCCGGATGATCACTCGAGCTCCAAACGGTGAATGATAAATGCATGGGGCGATCTAGCCGATTAGATTTGAATCGGCGGAATCCGTGGCGCGGGGGTGAGTTGTCCCCGTCGGACCGTTGGATGACGTCGTCCCATCATTTGCCTGTGAGTTCACTTACTGCCGCATCATCCCCCCGCAGATCCGTCGCCGTCTCTTCTGCTAAATCCGTTTTTCCCGACGGGATTGCTCTCACGTGTGTGCTGCCCATTTCTTTTTGTCATGGCCACCCAAACATCCGACTAGACCATTAACTGGTCGACGTGGCCAGTCAACTGGCCATACAACCGCTCAACCCATTCTCTTCACACTTTACAAACAATTCAAACTAAAATTCATGCAATCTGACGGAAGAAAGGTTCGAGACACTTACCTGTGCGGCCGCAACACGATTTTTCGGTTTTTGGACGATGATGAGTGGATTCGGTTGCCGCTGATGAATTTGCGCAGGCCCGGAGGTTCATGTTTACAGGCTGCTGACGATGGATTGGATGCTGTGGCTACATGCGCCCGCGTTTTCATTGCATATGGCCAGTGCTGTGATTGGTGTACACTCTAGCGGGCTTAACTGTTACAGGACTCCCGCGGGATGTCATGTAACAGTTCTTCCTCCTCGAGTGCATGCTGCATGACCAAGGATTTGGCTTCATGAACACGCTCCCAGAGCTCATGGATGGTTGGGATGGAGATGGTATGACATCTCAACATTTTTTTTACCTTGAAAATTGCTTCCTCTTTGATAACTCAACGATCTGCTTTGCTGGTGCAGGTAACTTCGTTGCATGTCGACAAGGATGGTAGGACGAGGTGACAGCAGTGTGCAAGGGTGACAACAGTAGCTTGCATGCGTCCAAACCGGTCCTTAGTCGTTAGATCTCCTCATAAAATGAATTCTCGGCCGTCCCGAACTTCTACAGGAAGTTTCCTGTAGAATTAGAGAGCTTCCTATAGAAAGTTTGTGTTTCCTGTAGAAAATCTGCATCTTCTTGTAGAAAATCTGCATCTTCCTGTAGAAAAGCTGCATCTTCCTGTAGAAATCTCAAGCCGTGATGAAATTGTGCACATACCTTGGAGAAAATGAGTATTCTTGGAGGAGGTGCTGGTGAGGTCTCTTGACAGCATGATAAGGATCCTTGGCTTTGAGTTGAGAGGTTTCCTCTCCTCCATAGAACACCTGCAATCTGCAATATCACATTATAAACTTGTTGTCCTTGTCTTTTGTGCTTATTGTTTTTTTTTTTCTTTTCTTTTCTTTTTTTTTGAAAGATAACAGGGGCGCCTCAATGAGGTTTTCACCCTTGCCATCTGCCTTGAGCGCCTCAGAGAGGTTTTCACTCAAGGATCTTTTTCAAATCTCTTTTTTTTTTTTCTTTTTTTTTTTTGAAAGACAATAGGGGCGCCTCAATGAGGTTTTCACCCCTACCACCTGCCTTGGGCGCCTCAGAGAGGTTTTCACCCAAGGATATTTATTATTATTATTATTTTTAGATCTTTTAGGGTATGCCCAAGGGAGAGGCAGAATCCTTCTCTATGACCAACACTGATTTCTCCATAGTTTTGATGAACTCTTGTCTTGAGAGAGGCTTCCTGTAGATCTTCAATCGATGCCCATTGACAAGCATGGGGATGGCTTCCTCATCAATGGTCCGAATAATAACAAATCCATTGTCATGACATTTCTCCACTGCATATGGTCCTAGCCATCTGGTTTTCGGCTTCCCCTTGAAATCTTTGTATCTGGAGTCATACAACAAAGCCCAATCTCCCGGCTGGAATTGCTTGTCATGGAGATGTTGGTCATGCCACACCTTTCTCTGAAGTTGAACCACTTCTGAGTGAAGGAGGGCCTGCATCCGGTGCTCGTCCAGTCCATTCAGCTGCAATAACCTTTCTTGTTGTGCATGGCTGAGATCTAGATCTAGCTGAGCTGCCATCCTCAAAGTGTTGTACTCGAACTCAATGGACAGCAAATCTTTCTTCCCATAGACCAGCTCATAAGGTGTGAAGCAGTGGTGGTCTTCCAGGTTTTGTTGTAAGCCCATGTGGCCTCAACCAGGCGATCTGCCCAGTCTTTTCTGCTGCTTCTCACCACCTTAGTCAAGATCCCTTCTAATGCTCTATTGGTGACTTCCACCTGCCCATTTGCTTGAGGGTGATAGGGGGTGGAAGTCCTATGCTTGATCTTGTGATGAGCTAGCAGGTCTTCAACTAGGTTGGATGTGAACTGGCTCCCTTGATCAGTGACCAGCTCTCTTGGGTAGCCAAACTTGTAGAAGATATTTTCTCTTAAGAACTCGGCCACCTTCTCTTCTGTTGCTGCTTTGATTGCTTTAGTCTCTGCCCACTTTGTCAGGTAGTCAGTACACACAATGATGTAAGACCTTTGCCTCGAAGGAGGGTTGATTGGACCCACAAAGTCCATACCCCACTTCTCAAATGGCTCAAGAGTCACTTGAGGTTGGAGAGGCATCTCATCCCTTTGAGTCGGTTTCCCCATTCTTTGGCATTGATCACATTGGCTGATATATCTTCTGACATCTTGATGAAGTGTGGGCCAATGTAGCCTGCCTGCAGGATTTTGAAGGCAGTCCTCTTTGCTGCAAAATGTCCTCCACAAGGCCCATCATGACAGGTGAGGAGGATATCAAAGACTTCCTCTTCCCTTACACAACGCCTTAAGATCTGATCGGGGCCAAGCTTGAACAGATTGCCCCCGATCCAAGTAAATGAGGCACTTTTTCTGATGATTCTGCTCTTCTCTCTTGAAGATAGGTGCGCAGGGAACTGTGCTGAAACAAGGTAGTTTGCTATATCATCAAACCATGGAGAGAGTGCTGAGATAGCAAACAGATGTTCATCGGGCATCTGGTCATCCACTGTCCCATCCTCATCTGCAGACAAATCCAATCTAGATAAAAAGTCAGCAACAACATTTTCTTTACCTGGTTTGTCAACAATGGTCAAATCAAACTACTGCAACAAAGTAACCATCTAATAATATGAGCATTCACATCTGGTTTATTCATTAAATATATAATTGCAGCATGGTCTATATGTACAAATGTTGGGTAGCCAGTGATATAATGTCGGAACTTGTTCAGTGCATGGACCACAGCCAGAAACTCTTTCTCGGTTACAGTGTAATTCAGTTCAGCTTTGGACAAGTTTTTGCTAACAAAGTAAATGGCATATGGAAGTTTTTGTTCAACTTGTCCTAAAGCTGCACCTATGGCTTTGTTCGAGGCATCAGTGTGGATGTGGAAAGGTAGGGCCCAGTTTGGACCTCTCAACATTGGGGCTGACACCAACTTGTCCTTCAATTCATTCAAAGCCCTCTGGCAATCGTCAGTCCATTTAAACTCCACATCTTTCGCCAACAAGCCAAACAATGGCGAGGCTAGCTTGCTGAAGTCTTTAATGAATCTACTGTAATACCCTGCTAATCCTAAGAAACTCTGAACATCCCTTACCTTTTGAGGAGGTGGAACCTTCTTGATGAGAGCAATTTTGTTAGGATCCACCTGTAACCCTTGGCAAGAAATGGTATGACCTAGCACGGTCCCTTCAGTCATCAGGAATTCACATTTTTCAGGACTAAGGGACAGGTTCATCTCAATGCATTTGGTTAGGACTTTTCCCAGATTGGATAGTGCTTCCTGGAAGTTGGCCCCATAAGGAGTGAAGTCATCCATATAGATTTCCACTGCATCATGGACCAGCTCTGAGAAGATGCTCAAGACAGCTCTCTGGAAGGTAGCAGGAGCATTGCATAGCCCAAAGGGAAGAACTCGGTAGGCAAAGGTACCCCAAGGACAAGTGAAGGTGGTCTTATCTTGGTCTTTCGGGCTGATTTGGATTTGGTTGTACCCGCTAACCCCATCCAGGAAAGAGAAGAACTTCTTTCCTGCCAGTCCATCCAACACTTGATCTATGAAAGGTAGAGGGAAATGGTCTTTCTTGGTAGCTTTGTTTAGTTCTCGATAGTCCACACAGATTCTCCACTTCCCATTTTTCTTGGGAACCAACACCAGAGGGGACACCCATTCACTATCTGAGATGGGGTAAATGAATCCGGCATCCAACAGTTTTTTCAATTCTTCCTTGACAATGTCCTTAAGGGCTGGGTTCATTCTCCTCTGAGGTTGCCTAACCGGTTTAAAATCCTCCTTGATGTATATGTGATGGGTACAGACCGAGGGATGGACTCCTTTCATCTCCTTATAGCTCCAAGCAAAAGCATCTAGGTGACTAGCCAACAGGCTACACAGCTCCTTTTCCTAGGAAGGAGATAGGGAGGAGCTGATCTTTAACGATCTCTCAGGGCCGAACTCCACATTCTTGACTCTGGGAGGAACAGGGTTGGTGGTACAAAGATCCACTAAGGTGCTGGCTTGGGCATCCTCCACCAATTTCTCTAAGGATAGTGCACTGGAAGGTGGATTCTGGATCAAAGTCTCAATCAAGTCATCCTCGGTTGGGGGGTCTCTTCTAGTGGTATCTAGGGTGCACAAAGGTGTTGAGTACACCTCATCCTCCTCTCCTTCCTCCAACCAAAGTGGTAAGTCATGCTCTAAGGAAGGTTGGGCAGGAGGGTATAGGACTAGCTGCTTGGACATAGGACCATTTTTTATGGTCATATTTCCTGCACGACAACTGATGTAAGCATCTGCAGTGGCTAACCAAGGCCTTCCCAAAATAAGAGGATATCCAGTAAGCTTTGCCTTGGGTTGCAGAACCAAGAAATCTACAGGGTATTCCCAAGAGTCGACAGAGACCAAGACATCCTCCACAATCCCTTCGGGAGTCACAGTGGAGCGATCTGCTAGTTGCAGTACTGTCGAGGTCTTCCTCAAGGAACCCTGAAGATTCAGTTTGAGCGTGGTATCCCTAGTCATCACATTAATGGAAGCCCCCAGATCAATCAAGGTGTGAGGTATGATGGTGCCATTGATGTGGACATCTACTACAGGACTCCCAAGATCTAGATACTTTGGGCAGATGACTTGTCCTAACATAAGGTCAGACAGTTGTCCTAAGACATTGATGGTTGAAGCATCTCTCTTTCGCCTGCCCGGGTGTTTGAAACACTTTTCCTTAACCAGTTTGTTGTATATTGACACATCCTTGATGGCTTGGAGAAGTGGTATTTTCACCCACAACTGCTTGAGCTCACCCAGAAGCTCATCCTCCTCTGGGTTGGGTTGTGTGATGGCTGTTAGTCTCTCAGGAAAGGGTGGAATAGCTTTTGGTTCACTTTCCTGTTTATCTTCCTCATCCTCTGGGGGAGGAGGTTGGCGATCCGGAAGAGTCTTTCCAGATCGAAGATTGATCTCCTGGATCTCCACAGCATAAGTAGGGCATGATGTTTCCCCAGTGTATACCTGCTGGGCCTGTCTATTGTTGGGGTTCAGGTTCGGTTGAGCAGGTATTTTAGGTTTCCTTGGAGGAGCAGGAGGTAATGGTTGAGGTTGAACTGGTGGTGGAGGAAAAATGGCGGGAGGAGTGTTGTACTGGGGCCTCCACCCCGACTGAGGTGCATTCCACTGAGGTTGTGGCTGGGCATGTGAGTGATAAGAATGAGTAGTGGGTTGAGTAGGGTACTAAGGTGGATAAGACCATGGAGGAGGCATAGACCAAGAAGGATGAGCAGGGGGACCCCAGGAAGGCATAGGAGTCGATTGGTTGGGGCTGTAATAAGCTTGAGGTGCCCCTTGCATCCCCTGCTGGTAAGGTCTAGGTCCTTGTGGCCTTCTTTGGTTGAGGTAATAGAGAGGTTCAGTGGGAGCTTCTGTCCCTTGGTACATGGCTTTAAATCCAGGTAAGGTTGGACAATGGTTTGTAGGATGGTCCTCCTCACAAACGAAACACACTTCAACCGAATGTAATGGACATTCGTTCTTAGGGTGTCTCCTTGTACATCTAGGGCAGAAGATAGCCAAGGCTCTCTCAGCTTCTTCCTTCTTCTGCTAGATCCTGAATGTGTCCAGCTGCATGGCAATGGTCTGTCTCACCTCACTCTTAAGATATTCCAATTGATTTGCAAACTCATGTTTGGAGAAAGGGACACTAGTTGAGAGGAGGTTTCCTCTACCTCGTTTCCGAGCTGCCCTGGAGTGGTTTCTAAACACAGTCTTGATGTCCTCATAAGGCAGTTGGTAAATATCCCCCCCAGCTAACATGTGAAGGGTATCTAAGAGGTCTTCAGGGACTCCTCGGAGCAGGACCAACTTGAGGGATTCAGGGTCAAGTGTGCACCTGGCCCGCTTATGGCTAAGTTGGAACCTCTCCTCATAATCCTCCAAGGACTCATCATTTCCCATGGTCATCCGAAATATTTCTCCCTTGGTTTCCTTAGACCTACAGTAGTCCCGGTACTTGGTATTGAAAGCTTGTTGCATCTGAGCCCAAGTAGTGATACTATTCCCAGGTAAGCCCATGAACCAGCGCAATGCTGCATCCTTAAGAGTGGAAGGGAAGAGTTTCAGCTTCTGCTCATCTTCAGTATAGTCATAGGTTCTACAAAGGACAGCAAACTCAAACAGGAAGGTATCAAGATCTTCAGTAGTTATTCCATGGAAGTGAGGTAAAGTGGAGGGGCTAATGTTCTTCATTTTCATCTCTCCATTGGTCTCTCGGATGGGGAAGGCACCTTCTATTCTCTCATCTTATCTTCTATTGTCAGCCATAGCTTCAGATGGGATGGTCTCTAATTCTTCTTCTGCTATAGGATCTTCTTATATCTCAGAAGGTTCACCTATAGGTTCTTCTGGATCACTGTCAACGAAGAAGAGAGAAGGGTGACTCAGTGATGTGGTGGGGGTGTTGGGTAAGAATTTGCATGTTTTATCTCGATTCCTACGAGGCATGAAATGGAAAGACTTGAGTGCTTTTGTTTTTCTTTGGTACCTGAAAAACTGAAACAGATTGATCTACAACTAACTATCTTACTGAAATAAAGATGCAGAATTAAATTGAAGCAGGAAAGAACTAATCTACTTTGCTCAAATGGAATTGCAGGAATGGAAATGCTAGTCTACGCTTGCAGAATTGAAAGGCTAATCTACGCTTGCAAAAATGAAATTGCAGAATTGAAATTCTAATCTATGAAAGAAGGAAATGCTAATCTATGAAAGCAGGAAATGCTAATCTATGAAAGCAGGAAATGCTAATCTATGGAAGCAGGAAATGTCTATGCTACTTTTGCAGAATGGAAATGAAATAAACTACTTGGCAGAAGGCAAGAGTAAGAAAATAGAAGAAAAGCAACAATTACTAATACTCTGACGCTTCCTCGGCAACGGCGCCAAAAAGATGGTGGGCTCCAGTATTGTAGCAATAATGCTACAACTCCTGGGGCTTCCTATCTCTAATTTTATCAACTCGGTAGTTCGTAACAAACTTGGAAGCGACGGTGCTGTATGCACAAGTACTAGCTCTTGTCGCAGCTGTCACTTGGTCAACTGGCACAAGTCCGCTAGGGCTCAAACCAACTTCTATATGTTCTCAGAAGAAGCTTTCTAGATGATGAACGAAGGCTATCTTAAAGGAAATTAACCTACTTTGCAAGAATGAACTGAAAGCCAACCAAACATGGAAACCCTAGTAAACCCTAATCTGACTAGTTTAATCTGTATGATGCAATGGTGGGAATGCAAACTTCTAGAAATGATACCATTACTTCTAGTGATATGAGATGCATGAATTTAAACTACTTCCATTGAAAAGAACACATTTTTGTATTTTTGCTTAAGTGGTTGGAGTTATTATGACTTTGTTTCTTATTAGGTTTTGACTGTGCAGGGGTAGTTCGGAGGGAAGGAAGGATGGAAAAAGGTCATGAAGGCTAGGAGAGGTTCCAGGGGATCTCCAACATCATTCCATGGAAGTCCACAACGTTCAGGTGCTTGGAAACCGAGGTTGCAGGCTTCTACAGGATGTCTGCAGGGGATCCTACAGGAAACTCGGGATTTCTACAGGGAGTCTGCTAACTTCTACAGGATGTGCTACAGTTGGAGTTTTGGGTGATGGAGGAGTTGAGGGGCTGTATGGGTGAATAGGTAGGATGAAAAGGGAGCCTGTGATGGCTCAGGGACAGAGAGATGGGATGGAGAGAGAGTGCATGCAGTTGGTTGGTGGATAGAAGGGTGGAAGCAATGAAAAGTCAAAAAGATGGAGCTACGTGAACAGTAGAAGGGTTGGAAAGAAAACGAGCTGAACAGAGGTTGGGTAGGTGGCTCTAGGTGCAGTTGAGAAGAAGAAGAAGATAACAGAGTGATACTACGCAGTGTAAAGGAAACAAATCTGCACAAAACCTAGAATTCATCAACCTATTCTAACTGTGTTATTAAACCAACGAGCAACAATGTAAATTGTGGAGAGAAATCGTGCATGGTGTTGGAACGAAAAAGTATTGCTAAAGATCAGAATGCATGGACGGTTCTATGATTGAAATGACTGTGTTGCAGCTTGCATGAACGTATAAGACTGCGTGTTTTTTGGTGGTTGGTACGGTCTACACCCCCAATCTCTAAACAGAGATGGCAGTGAGTGCACTGTCAACCTTTTCTTGGAGCTCTAATGAATGCTAATCCTCCTACTCTAATATAATCTACTGAAAGCACTTTAACCATAAACTAATCCTACTCAATCACATTAAAGAAACTAAATCAGCAGACTGTGTTTTTCAAATGCATGTCAAAGCAAAGAAATGAAGTGCTGAAAGGAAAGACAAGTAACAATACAAGGAAAAGGAGGTCTATTGCTCTCAGGTTGGGCCCTAACCTGAGAGCTATAGCTCCCTTAAGAACTCAGAATTGAATCCAAAGCTGCCTGCCTTTATTAAATAATCATGAGTCTAACAACATGCCAAAACTAGCTTACAAAGAGCAAAAACCGAGCTGTAGCTCGTGCTTAGAAATTGCAACAGTAGTTCAAAAGTTCAAAAAGCTCCTATCAAAGGCTACGGCATCAATATTTATACATGATGAGGATCAAGCTGGCTTCCTCAATTAGTGGAGCTTGGCTGCCTAACTGAAAGTGAACTGTTGTTCCTGTAGAATCCGTTGGCTGCCTTTTAGCTCGGTGGGGATAGCTGTTGGAGCTCGGAGTTAGGGTGGAGATCACGAGGGAAGTCATTCAAGACTGTGGACAACCTCCCTATAAACCTGCAATGCCACCTTTGATGTCTCCTTGTCTCCTTCTGTGTGGTCTTTGCTCCATTTAATGCCAAAAAACCTGAAATCATCATGTATTAGCCACATAGATATAATGCCTGCCCTTCTTCCTACAAATAACACGAATATACTAAGAAATGATGCATAAGTGATAAAAGATGAAGGGTTGAGCAAGGTCAGTAGGCCAAATGAGCCCAAATTGTTACCAAAAATTGGGGCTCATCAGAAAGCATACAAGGGGACCATTCCCCTCAAGTGATAGCAAGACTACTAACATATTGCAATTGGTTCATTCTAATCTATCTGGTGTGATGCCCGTGAACTCATTCGGAATATATTTATATTATGCTATCATTATGGATGATTTCTCTTGCAAGACTTGGATATATTTCTTGAAGAAGAAGGACAAAGTATTCTCATGGTTCCGTTCTTTCAAAGCTTTGGTCCGATAATGGAACCGAATATGAATCAAATGAGTTCAACAATTATTGTAGAGAAGCTAGCAATAAGAGGGAGATTACTACCGCATATACTCCTAAGCAAAATGGTGTTTCTAAAAGGAAGAACCGTTCTATCGTAGAAGCCACTAGTGCATGCTTCATGATAAAAGCCTTCCAAAGTTTTTATGGGTCGAAGCTGCAAACATCGCCATGTACATTCAAAATAGATGCCCTCATCAAGCGTTGGACTCCAAAACTCCCAAAGAAGTTTTCACTGATAAGAAACCTGATGTTTCTCACTTTAGAATTTTTTGTAGTCCCATATATTTTCATGTGCCAAAGAAAAGAGAAGCAAATTGGATGCTTCTAGGAAGAAAGGAACATTTTGGGCTACAGTGAAATTTCTAAGGCATATAGAATCTATGTGTCTGGTCAAAGAGAAGTGGAGATAAGTGATGATGTCACCTTCAATGAGGATACTTCCCTTGGGAAGATTAGTAACCTTCCTCTTCCAAGGAAGGACAAAGAAGCAGATTCAAGAAAGCATGGAGAACCACAGGACGAGCCGATGCCCGATGCTGAAGGACCAATGGATCCCATTGATCCACCCCCTCGTGAGCCCTCCTCCTCAAAAAGGAAACCCTCATGGCTTAGGGAAACTCTCAAAGATGTCGAGAGACATGTTGCACCTAGGGGGGGCATTTCATGAAAGTAAGAAGTCGAATAGGTACCAAGGGTACTTAACTGCAATGAGCACCATTGTTCAATCTGAGCCTTACACATTCGAAGAAGCTGCAAAGCACCAAGTTTGGAAGGATGCAATGAACAAAGAGTATGAGTTGATTATGAAGAATGATCTTTGGGATGTGGTCCCTAGACCCAAACAAATCTGTTGTCAACTCAAAATGGCTCTACAAGATCAAGCATGGAGCTGATGGAAGTGTTGAAAAGTTCAAGGCTAGATTCGTTGCTTGAGGCTTCTCTCAAAAGGAAGGTGTAGATTATGATGAGATATTTGCGCCTGTTGCCCGCTACACCACCATCCATTCGAGCATTGCCCTTGTTGCCTCGCAAGGATGGAATCTACACCAGATGGATGTCAAGACTGCCTTCTTGCATGATTCACTTAAGGAGGAAGTCTATGTAGAAAAACCTGAGGGGTTCGACGTTCAAGATCGTAAGATGCATGTATGCAGGTTGAAGAAAGCCCTCTATGGGTTGAACAAGCACCCCGAACTTGGTATGAGAGGATCGATAAATATCTAATGAAGCTGGGATTTACGAGAAGTGAAGCTAATCCGAACCTTTAATTTAAGGTTGAGAATGATAAACCTCTCATCTTCGTACTCTATGTGGACGATCTCTTTTTGACAAGTGAAGACCCTCTTATTCATCAATGTAAGAGGGAGTTGGCTTCTGAATTCGAGATGAAAGACCTAGGATTGATGCATTACTTCCTAGGGTTGGAGGTCTAGCAAAAACCAAGTTAGATTTTCCTTTCTCAAGGAAAATGTATTGTGAAGATACTTGAAATATTTGGGATGGTGACATAGGATAAGTTCCATCAAACTACAGAATGGTGACATAGGATAAGTTCATTTGGAGTTGACCACTAACAATAGCACCCCATTTCCTAGACAAAAGCATTCCCCACACATCGAGACTATCTATGACCACAACGTCCATGAGTAGGGATATATCAGGGTTCATGGCTAAGGAAACCTTCATATATTTTATGAGGCCTTCTACTTCAAAAGGCTTGGAGTTGAAACCACAGACCGCCCTATAGTCATGGGTAATACTAAGATTCAATTTCTTCATGACTTTTAATGGCATGATATTTACGAAAGCCCCTGAATCCAGCATACAGTTATGTAAGAGGAGGTCATTGATAGCTAAGGTGAGAAAGAATGGCTCATGTCCTGGATTTGATTTGGAAAAGTGAATGTTTTGCAATGTTATTGGTGTGTCCTCTTCCTTTTCAAACCTGAGGGCTTTCTTCACTTGCCATTCTTGGCATGGGAGTTTCACAATTTCCTTCAAAGGGACTTGCACGGTCATCTTTCCTATAGCAACATCCAAGTCGAGATCAAGTTCCACCTCCTTACCCTTGGAGTTGTTTTTGGGCTCCCATTTTGGAGGGTTCCCCTGGGAATTCTTTTTCTTCAAGGGATGTTTCTTAGGGGGCTCCCTAGGAGGAGGATCTTTAGGAAGGGGTTGCTTAGGAAGCAATTCTTTTGTGCCAGGCTAATGTGAAGTGGAAGGAGGGTTCTTGTCATTCTTTCTTGAGTATTGGATCACCTTAAATCTCCCACTATCATCAGCGTTGAGGATCGGTTCTTCCTTAATACTCACTTCACTAATGGGAGGATGAGTATGTGAACCACCTAGAAAAATGTTGAAGGCTCTAATTTCCACGATGTTAGTTTGCTCATTGATCTCTTCATCTTCACTCTCATCCTCATCACTTTGCTCATCCTCAGTTCCACAACATTTTTTGGAGCCAAAGTGTTTGGGACTTGAGATGAGTTAGGCTTGTCTTCATCATTTTGTTTCCTAGGGAAAGGCTTACCTTTAGGAATATAATTTGATTTTTGAGCCCTTTCTAAGGTGGTGAGTTTGTTCATGTATAATCTATCTTATATTGGCCCTCTCCACTACTCCTCCAGACTCTTTGGGAATATGGCTTATTGATAGTAGTGCTTCAAGGCACTTCATCAGATAGAAAGAAGCTCTCTCTAATTTGATAGAGAAGGAAACAATCGTGGAGATTATATTTGGAATCAATGCCACCTATCCTGAAAAGGGTGTAGGGAATGTTACCCCTCAATTGAATGAGGGTAACATGATTCATTTACCATAATTTCTTTATGTACCTGATCTCAAGAAGAACCTGGTGTCCATTTCGGCAATGGAAGTCAAAGGTTTCAAGGTGACATTCATCGATGGAAAGGTACGTATTTGAAAATGGAATTTTCAAAGATGCTCTTACTCATGAGTTCAGGGTTGGCAATTTGTATCAAGTTGCAGGAAGTCCATTGGGGACCATGTCGTGTGACACATCTCTTCAATGGCACCGGAGGATTTCCCATCTTCATTATAAGGCCCTACCAGAAGTTAGTCAGAGGATGAAATGGATGCTTGAATTCAAGAAGAGCATGGAGGTACATGTCCAAGATGTACCGAACAAAAACTTACAAGGGGACCATTCCCCTCATGTAGCAAGTCCACAGATTTGGAACAACCTGAGGAGTTTGAGATTCATTATCAAGAATCACATGTATGCAGGTGGAAGAAAGCTCTCTATGTCTTAGAGTAAACACCTCGAGCTTGATATGAGAGGATTGATAGCTAGCTAATGAAGCTGAGATTCACTAGGAGTGAAGCCAATCCAAACTAGTGCTTGAAGGTTCTAGATGATAGACCTCTCATAATGGCACCTTATGAAGACAACCTCTTTCTAACAGGTGCAGACCCTCTCATTTGCAAAAGTAAGAGAGAGTTGGATTCCAAATTTAGAATGGTGAACTGCAAGCTCGTGACTACCTCGATGAAGCCTAACTTTAAGAAGTTATGTGGTATTGATACCGGACCTCATTTTCATGAACTATACTAGCATTGATGTTCTTGGTGAACTCCTGTCCGGATATATGTTTTACAGTCAGCATGTTGACCTCATATATGGTTAAGCCTCACTGGATTGGTGCCAAGAATCATTTGAGATATCTTAAGGCACAATCTGTCATGGATTAAGATACACTGCCAGAAATGTGAAGCTGCATGAATATTCTTAGGCAAGCAGAGTGGAGGATTGCAAGAGCACTTTTGGGTGCTGGTTCTCTTTGGGTTCTGCTTCGATATCTTGGATGAGAAGGAAGTAGAAGTCAATTGCTTTGAGCACTGTCGAGGCTATATACATAGCTACAAGTATGGCCTCGTGTGAAGCTGCCTGGCTGAGGAAGCTCTTCAATGAGTTGTTTGGACATGTGTTGGATACTATGTAGGCAGGACAAGTAGTTCATCCTTCTTCTGTCGAGACACAATCATAGGGTGAGTGGTTCAGCCTTCCCCTAGTGATTTGTTGCGTACAAGGTGAGTGGTTCAGCCTTCCCTTTGGATACCCCTAGCGACATGTACGCAGAATGAGTGGTTCATCCTTCTCCTGCTGAGACATCCTACCCATGCAATCTGGGACTCATGGGAAGTACCTGTCATCTGGCCAATGAGTAGGGAAATGAGGATAGGGACCACAGTAGTACTGATGGAGGCATTGTGTTACTATCGTACTCCCTATGCTAGGATGATATTGATCTGGGATCAATTGGAACTGACTTCGGGTCAGTAAGAGTGATATAACTCACTCTCTTTTGGAACTGATTTCGAATTAGTAAGAGTGGTATGATACACTCTCTTTATTTGGAATTGATTTCGGATTAGTAAGAGTGATATGAGACACTCTCTTTTATGGGACTGACTTCGAGTCAGTAGAGGATGGTATGATACATTCTCGATCACTTCTTCTTCTTCATAGTTCAGCAGTGCAGGACACTGATGGCAGAGATAGTACAATCTGGAAGATGGATTAGCAGATGGAGTTCTCCCTGGTTGAGAGGGAGTGTTAAAATTGGAAACTAGGGCCAAACTCCATGTGGGTCTTCTTATTCATGGTAGCTGATATTTTTCTTGGATTCCTCTCATCGAGAGGTGTAGGATTGATCTAAAGATCATTTGATTCCGACATGTATTCATGGAGATATGAATTTATTTGTGTTATGGGACAATTCATCCACATTCATTTTGGAAATTCATAGGTTTTGTTCAACTTGCATTACTAACTCCTTAGCCTCAGCCAAGGTCTTAGGTTTCTTATCCCTAAATGCATATGTTAGATGATCACCCACTTCTTTAATGAATTTGTCAAGTATACTAGCATCAGGGGATCTCAAAATTTTGGATAAACTCTTTGATATCTTTCCTTTCCCTACTTATTTGGTAAAAATTTCAATGTTGAAAGTTCCTTGTGCATCACATGACCATCTTCTCATGAACATATACTCAAATTTGTCAGAGTTTTCTACACATCCTAGGGGAAGACTCCGGTACCACTCCCTAGCTTGCACCTCAAAGGATAATGCAAAAAGCATCATGATCCTATCTTCATCAAATACTAATCTAGGAGAAATGGTCCAATATAACTCTTCAACATGGTCACGAGCACTTACAGTAGCATCACCCTTGAACTTGGGTACCTAATTATTATATATTTCCAGTAAAGGCTTAGGATCATTATTCAAGTTCAGAGAGGCAAAGACACTAACCAAGTGCCTCTCACTTCGTGACATTTTTGGTTGGTCTTGGTTTAGGCCGGTTGTAGAGTCGGTTGCCATCTCGGGGGGGTGATCACCAACTTTTTCAAATTCAAGGAGGGCGTCATCCGGATTTAAACAAGAACGCAACAAATTACAGATATAACCATACATATAGAGATGTAGTACAAATAATACTTCATTTCATTACTATAAAACACTAAATATGCTTACAAACAAAAATGGAAATAAATTAGCGAGGGCGATGGTCACTTATCTTTGAGAAGAGATGTGGCAGCTACATGCCTCTGAGTTGTGTTACAATGAGGCTTAAAGGCCTAGTTATTGTTTAGAAACAGTATAGAACCCTAAACATCCAAAAACCTAACCCTAGAAGATGAAACGCCAAACTATGGGCTCCGTTTGAGTAAATTGGTACATCAACTTCCTGGGGTCGTAACTTTGGCATACGATCTTTGTTTGACATGCAGAATATCTCGTTAGAAATATCTATCTGAGAAATACAACTTTGGGAAGAGCAAAATTGGTCCATGAACCCATGTTGCTCCCATTTTTCCAAAAAAACGTCGTTTAGGGCCTCAAAACAGCTCTGGAAGTTCAGGACCCGAAAAACTGCTAACAATAGTAAATTGTGCTACAATTAAGGAAACTGAAAAGATGAAAGAAACAATGATGGTGGTCCAAGCGGACTTAGAGGGTGGCCACCAATATCCACCTGGATCATTCCTCCCTCCTTAGGAAGCAATGGTCCCCATTGCGTTGAGTCCCTGGTGAGCCACTTGCCCTGGTGAAGGAGTTGGCCTGCTTTGACAATTTGATACAATTGGATATTCTACTGGCAAGTGTGCTTGATCTGTGTGTCCATGATCCGATCAGTTGCAGCTTGTTCCATGCAATCTGGATTTAACTCTATGGGTGTGAGTTGTTCTGCAATGTCGGATGTGTCTAGTAATGGTGGAAAGTATGGTCGAAGGCGGTCCACATTGAACATTGGGTGCAGGCCAAGGAATGGGGGAATGCTAAGCTCAAATGCATTATCTCCCATAGCCTTGGTAATGGTGTAAGGACCATATCAGAGTGGTCTGAGTTTCCGATAGGCTCCGGTAAGGCGTTCCTTTTGCAAATGCAACCAGACTTTGTCGCCCACCTGAAACTTGTGTGGCACCCGATGTTGATCATGTCACTGCTTGTACTTGGCATTTGATTTCTCCAGAATTTTGTGGACCTGCTAGCGAATATGTTAGATGTGCTCAATGAAGTCGTTTGCCTTATTTGTTTCAGACTGGACATGAGCTGAATCTGCGTGAGTAGCTGCAATGGGCATGGCCACATCAATGGGACATAGTGGCTGGAATCCCAAGCCCACCTGAAAAGGGTTGTGGTCAGTGGAGCAGTGGAGAGGCCGGTTGTAGCTGTGTTGAACATAGGGGAGGCTCTCATCCCATGTGCGTGGATGCTTTGATTTGTACATGCACAAAATGTGGAAGATCATCCTGTTCACAACCTCTGTATGGCCATCAGTTTGAGGATGGAAGGTTGTGGACTTAGTGAGTTTGGTATCTAGCATCGACCAGAGACTAGACCAAAATGTACTGAGGAACCCGTTGTCCTGATTTGAGATGATAGATTGTGGGATCCCAAAGTGTACCCACACTCGTTCAAAGAAGAGTTTAGCAGTGGCTTCTGTTGTGATATTCTTCTTGCAGGCCGCCATAATGGCCATCTTCGAGAACCTGTCGACGACCAAAAAAACACAGTCATTTCCATGCTTAGTAGAAGGAAGGCTCGACATGCAATCCATGGAGATGGATTCCCAAGGTCGACTAGGGGTAGGCAGCGGGGTATAGAGGCCTTGCTTCTTGATGGTCGGTTTGGCAATGGCGTAGGCAATACATAATATGATGTACTTCCTGACATCCTATCGAAGATTCGGCCAATAGAAATAATTCTGCAATACTGCCACTGTTTTCTCGGCCCTGAAATGCCCAGTAGCCCGACTGTAGTGTGCTTCCCAAATCATCTTGGCACGCTCGCTTGAAGGAACACAAAGGTGACCCAGGTGGCATAATAGGGCATCCTCAAGGTGAAAATATGGAACATGATGACCCTCCAAGAGTGTCTGGTATGTGTGGCCAAATTCTAGTTCGCTTTTGTAGAGAAGTGGCCAATTGGAAGTCTCGTGCCCACAAGAGTTGAGCACAGTGGTTAATGCCATGATCGGTGGTCGACTAAGGCAATCTGCAACATTATTGGTGTTGCCCTTCTTGTACTTGATATTCAAATGGAATTGTTGTAGGTATGTGGATCACTTTTGATGGCGATCATTCTGTAATTTCCCTTGGGTCTGTATGAACTGTAGGGGTCGGTGGTCTGTGTGGATGACCGTTTCCTTCCCCAAAATGTAATGCTTCCATTGTCGGCAGGCTTACATAAGATAATACATCTCTTTGTCATAAGTGGGATACTTTTAGACTGTGTCTGAAAGTGTTTCACTGTGATATGCCACTGGATGCTTGTGTTAAGTAAGGACTGCCCCAATAGCATAGTCAGAAGCATTTGTCTCAACCTCAAATGGTTGTTGCAAGTCTGGTAATGCGAGAATTGATGCCAAGAAGAGGCGATATTTCAACTCTATGAATGCCTTCTATTGAGATTCAGACCAAAAGAATTTTTCTTTATCTCTTCCCTTGGTGACTTGACTCAAGGGCCAAGTGATATGAGAAAATTCCAACACGAACCTGCGGTAGAAGTTAGCAAGACCTAGAAAGTTGTGGAGCACTGTCAGAGTGGTTGGAGATGGCCAATCCCAAATGACTTGGATTTTGGCTGGATCCACATGCACCCCCCGTTCATCAATAATGTATCCCAGATACTGAACCTGGGTCATGCCAAAAGTGCATTTCTCCAAATTGGCACATAACTTGTGTTGCCATAGTGTTTGGAGAACCTGTTAGATGTGGTGGAGGTGCTCTTCCCAACTCTGGTTGAATATCAGGATGTCATCCAAGTATACCACTACAAATGAGTTGGTGAATGGCCACAAGATGTCATCCATTAGCCTCATGAAGGTTGTAGGAGCATTCGTCAATCCGAAAGGCATAACCAACCATTCAAAAAGGCCCTCATTGGCTTTGAAGGCAGTCTTCCACACATTGGAGGGTTCGATTGGTACCTAGTGATATCCTGACTTCAAATCGATCTTGCTGAAATATTTTCCCCCCTTTAGTTGGTCCAGGAGGTCATCAATCTGTGAGATCGGGTACCTATTACGGACAATGATCTGTTCATCCCCCGATAGTCAATACAGAGTCTCCAAGTCCCATCCTTCTTCTGTACCAACACGATCGGGCTCCCACTGGGCAATGAAATCGAACGGATGTGACCTTTCTACAACAGATCTTGAATCCTCCTCTTGATTTCATCGTTCTCCAGCATGGATCGCTGATAGATTGGTCCATTGGGTAGCAGCACATCTGAGTCAGATCGATGGAATGCTTGACCTGATAGTGCAGAGGAACCCCTGTGGGGGAGGTGAAGATGTCCTCGTACTCCTCTGTGACCTTGTCCATCTGTATTTGTCGTACGAAGGGGCCCTATTTGGAGGTTGTGGCCACCGTCTTCTTCTTTCCTTGAGGGCGTATCATCAAGAAAACAAATTTCCCAGTTTTGTAAATGAGCTTACTGCATTTTTTTTCAATCACCAAAGAGATGGTGGTAGGTGGTGCTACCTTTGGTATCCTGTACAACTTATTTCCAAAAGTAACAATAACAACACGGGGCCTTGATTCATACACAGCATGTCGCTTCCACAAGTATGGTTGTCATAATAATACATCACACACATCAAGGGGAGCAACATCACACAATACCTCATCCATGCAGGGCTTGATGTTGTATGGAAGGCAACATTATTGGCTTACGCGAAGATCTTGTTCTTGGTGAAGCCACCCTATGGTGTACGGTTGTGGATGTGTTGGGGTCAGTAAGCCCTGCCGCTTCACGACCTCTACCGAAATAAGGTTCTTTTGGCTCCCGCTGTCGACAATGAACTGTAGCGGGAAACCACCTACCCACATATGGGAGTGGAAGAGACACTCCTCCTCCTCTGGATCTTCAGGTTCCTCCTTTTGGATCTTCGTGGTGGTAATGGTGGCGTTGGGCTCCGCATAAATAATTTGCTTCCCTTTGTCATTCCCCTTGTCGAGTTCTGACTCAAATTCAGAACATGCATCTGATTCTAAAACCCTTAGCTCAGCCACCAGTGACTGCTTGGCCCGACACTCACTTGTGTTGTGAGTGGAGCTCTTATGGAACTCACACCACTTTCCCGTGTCCTTTCTTGGCTTCGCGACGTTGTTCTTTTCTTGCAGCTTTGGTGGGTTGTCTTGGGTTGCTCCGCCTTGGCTTTGTCCTTTGTTCTACAGTTTGGGGGCACCTTTCCCTTGCTTCGGATTCGCAGATCCAAAGTCTCGCTTCTTCTGTTTAAACTTTTGCTCGATCTTGACGGCATATCAGTATGTCGTGCCGAGCAAGGAGATGTTCAGGAATTCTATTTCTTCCTGGATGTACTTGTGCAGGTAGCCGCGGTATTTGAGTACCAAATGCTGCTCTGAATCCTTGATACCCAACTTTGTGCGAAGGGTATGGAAAATATTCGTAAACTCTGGCACTTCTTGGTCCCTTCCCTGTCGCAGCGTGGTCCACTTTATGTATTGATCCTCGTAGATTCCGACAGGGTAGTACTACTCCTTGATGACAGTCTAGAATGAATCCCAAGCGAGTGCAGCTAAAAATAGTGAGGTCGTACTTTCATCCTTCTCCTCGCAGTAGGTTTCCCACCAGTCCTTGATGTGGGGGGTGGCTTTGAGAAGAGTGAAAGTAATCTTTTCCCAACCGGAAAAATTATGAACAGAAAAATACCCTTCTAGCATATTTAACCATTTATCTATGGCGTCTGCATCTATCCGACCCTCAAATATGGGAATGTCAAAGTTAACTTCTACCTTAAAGGGTGTGGCACATCCAAAGTAGTTGTTGGAAGTAGATGTGTTGCCCCTGGGCAGCCGTTGAAGGATCTCGGCAAAGTTGTCCATCATCGCGTTCCTTTGTCGCTCAAGGGCCTCTTCAAGAAAGATTTTGATAGGATCTCCTGCCCCATCATCTATCTTTTCATCTGCCATGGGAGGCTATCGAGATTTGTGAGGCCAGTCTTGCAAAGGTCCGACCAGTTCAAGCATTAACTCCTTATATCTCGACCTCGTTGGGGACATGCAAGGAAAGACAGAGAAAGATCAGACCGCTTTGATACCACTGATCCGGATTTAAATAAGAATGCAACAAATTACAGATATAACTGTTGGTCACCAAATCGGCCTATCTTTTCCCTTCATTTCTACTCCTCTTTTCATCCCTTTTGTATTCATTTCATACATTTACTATGTAAAACTATGAGGTAATTCCCCTTTGTCGTCTCTTGGGATATTTAATTAATGAAGTAGAGTCATGAGGTTTTACCTATGCAAACCACTAAAACATGTTATGACCACAGATTATGGACGGCATATCGCAACAGTTCTGCGATTCACAGCAGTTGATCGACCACGATGAAACAACATAATTGATTTGTAGTTGTTCTCAACCCGTTTTGGATCATTCATGTTTTTTCTCTCTCGGCGCTAGTGCTGTGTTGAATTGATGTATATCTTTGGGCATATAGTTGCCAGGTTTTGGGGAGAGATGTTACCCCCATTTGTACTGTATAAAAGACAGGTCATTCCTCTACAAGGGGTTAGCCATACCCTGCATTGTAATGTAACAACATTGTTCAGATTAATAAAATACAACCCTTTTTGCTGGTCTATCTTTCGTTATGAGTAACGCGGGCCTGATCAGAGAGCTGGGCCCGCACTTCTAATCAGGTGATGCATGTTTCCTTGTTATGTGTGTATTGTTCATTGTTGTGTTTATTTCTTGATTGATGTTGTAGATTCTTTAGATCACTGTGAATACCTTTTTAAGTTCTGCAGTTGAGTTTCTATTTCTGTTTTAGCAATGCTTTGATTGGTAGTCACGAACCCTTGGTCGATGACAAATTGTAACCTTGCCCCCGCATATACCTTGTGTGTTGCCTTGAAAAGAATACACACTCGAATTGATACATTAATGTAGGAAAAGGGGTGAATAAATCGTTCATACCTGGACACCAACATTTTGGTGCCATTGCCAGGGAGGCTAACAAGGTGCAAGACACGATCTGTATCAACCAGAGGGTCAATCTCTCGTCTTGTGGAGAGAACGAGATTTATCACTCTGCTCCAGGTCCTGAGCATAGCTATTTCATTTGTTATGTGCTTTTATTGTTTTCCTATTTTATTAGGACCGATCTCTTGCCCTGGGGAGGGAGGAGTCCTTTAACGCCCTGCCCCAAGCCCTAGGCTTAGATTTCCCTAGCATTTTTGTTGTTTTGGTTTTGAGAAACTCAATCTCTCACCCTGGGGAGGGAGGGGTCCTCTGACGCCCTAATTTAGGTCTTGAAGTGTTAGGTTTTCCTTTTTGTGTGTTATTTTTCTTGATTGGGTTCTTGTCCCGGGGAGGGAGGAGTCCTTTGACGCCCTGCTCTAGGCCCTGAACCCTAGGTTCCTATTTTCTTTTCTTTTTTTTCGGTAACTATTCTCTTTTCAACGTGATCTCTCGTCCTGGGGAGGGAATGGTCTTTTGACGCCCTACTCCAGGTCTTGAGCACTGTGATTTGGTAGCAACATCTTTCATCACACCAACTTGTATGAACAGAGAGCCAAATGAAATGGGAAGAGGGAGATCCCCAAAGAAGGGAGGACAAGATTTGGGAAGGAATACTTATATCCAACAAATCATTGCAAAAGTTGAATGAGAGGTGTCTTCCCGTGAAACCGTGAGACCAGGTGCGCAGACAAGATCTAAGGGATAACCTGTAGATCAACCAGTGTTGTCCACAACACCCCTTGCTAATTTGATACAACAGGCCCTTCCAGCAGCCGGAGAGACAAGCAACAATACGGTTAATAAAGGGATATTGTTGCTCGTAACAGAAGAAGAAGAAGTTGCAAGTAAAGCATCCAAGGGAACAGTCCATCCCAGTAGGGAAGAAGAAGTTACAGAGAGGAGATCGGAAGGGTCAAGCCACTGTGACAGGGAGGAAGAAATTGTGGAGACACTTCTATCACCAAAGGATAGAGGGAGCATGTTTAAGGAAACTCAAATCCCTATGATAAAAGCCCTTCCGATGGAGCCTACTAAAATCCCCAGTGAGTATTGGAGGATATTCACGGCACCTACAACCTCTACTATTGACTTCCCAATTGGGGATCTTGGGACTGGTGCACCAACAAAGCCATTCCTTTAACAGATTTACCCAGTTTCCATGGACTTACTTCAGAAGACCCCGACATGTTTTTGTTTGAATTTGACATTGTGTGTCGAGGATATGATTATATAACGAATGCTCAGAAATTGAAAATCTTCCCTGCTATGCTCAAAGGGATAGCCCTGCGGTGGTTTATGGGTCTTGGGAGAAGGGCTATCACCACATGGGAGGAGATGAGAAATTTTCTTGGAGAAGTACCAGGACTACTGTAAATCACAAGATATTAAAGAAGAACTTTTCAAATTTACACAGAAAGAGGACAAAAATATGGAAGATTGTGTGGAACGCTTTAAATACACATTGCAGAGATCAGGTCACTCTAACCTGGATAAGGACATTTTGAAAATTATCCTTCTTCGAGCCTTCCGAGAGGACTCTTTGGAATTGTTAAATATAGTCGGAAAGGGAGATATATCAAAGGAGAACTTTGACACCATCTGCGAGTTGTGCATCCAGTGCTCAAGGGGAGTTGCAAGGAATAAACAAGGGATTCGATCAACAAAAGTATCTGGTGGAGGTGATAGAAAGGCATAAATTGGGAATATGTTGGACAACCTGAAGACTGATATCCTGATTACCTTGTCTGAACAAATAGACAAGCTACAAGTAAAACAGAAACAGTTGGAATTGGAAAGAACTATGGTTGTATTTTTTCCAACATGCAGGAAGAAACACCCACAGAGGGAATGTCCATTAAACTCTATAGAGGAGTGTGCAGTCTATGATTTGAATCATGCTACAAGTTCATGCCCATCCTTGCCAGGACTAAAATCTATTTTTCAAGGGACAGGCGCAGAGATGGAGCAGCTATACTTTATGAGACCTAAAAATCCATGGCAACCTCGTTGTCAATGGGAAATCAAGGTATGTTTCTGGACCCATCTCAATATTTTAGTAATTTTAATATGGGTCCCCAGTCCATGCCTTATCTGCCCATGTGGCCCCAATACCAGTTTCCACCTTGGCAGTAGTGGGCTCCTCAAGCTAGTTCGAGTTCCTCGTGGGCTTCGAACTAGCGGGGATCTTCTCCTCCTGGTCATTTTCCCCAGTCAATACCACAACAGCAACTTCAGTTAACCTCTAATGTGCCTCCTGGTAATCAGTCTGTTCGTCCCCAACTTCCCATCCAACCCAATCTGAATCCTAACAATAAAGGGGCTCAACAATCTGACACCCTCAACCTACCTTCATAGAGCATCTCTACCGCAGAATTCTATGAGATGAATTTACGATCTAGGCGAATAGTAGATGCTCAAACCTCACCAGTTATCTTTGAACAAATTGATATTGAGGAAAAGGAACCAAAAATGGTTGAAAAGGAATCAAACCGAGTCAACAAAAATCATACACCTCCTCAACCGCTAGTTGCTGAAAAACACCAAGTTGAACCGCCCTATCCAGAAAGGTTGGCTTTGAGTAAACCAACCCCTCAATCTGAGTTTGACCTGTTAGGGGAGTAACATAATTTATTTGTCAATATTTCCCTATTGCAAGCTATGAGGGACGTACCTATATATGCAAAAAATCTTAAGAAATATTGTGCTAAGAAGCCTAAAAAGAAATCAAGAGACCTGCTCACCATTCACTTAATGGGGAAGTTATCAAATTTCATGATGGGAAGGTCCATGCCTGTAAAGTATGGGGATCTCAGGAACCCAATTTTAACCGTGCAAATTAATGGGGTATAAATTCCATATGTATCGGTAGCTTTGGTTGTTGCCATAAATGTTGTCATTGTTGATACTATGCATGCATTAGGTCTTCGTAACTTGAAACACACACTTACAGTGTTAGAACTGGCAGATCGATCTACAGTGAAACCGATAGGGAAGTTAGAAGATATCACAATTTCGGTTGATTCATGGCACTACCCTGTGGACTTCCTAGTACTCCAAACACAATCTCCAACTGGAGGCCATGATCTGATAATCACCCTAAGTGTGACCTCAGTTAAATATTTTTTGAATAAAGTTATTACAAACTCATGTGCTGGTGTGTGTGCCTATGTTATTTAAGCAACGGATCGATCAGATTGCAAATACACAGACACTTAAATGGAAAGACAACAGAGAAATACAGTAAGCAAATACAAGAACACAAGGAATTAATAAGGAGTTCACCCTATTCTCCAGGACTACATCTCTAGTCCAGCTCTCAGTGGTGGCCTTATTTTATTGTGTCTTAATCAGTGTTAGGTCCCTATAATACTAGTGATTACCCCATTACTATTGTAGTTGTATCCCTTATTAATATTGTTGTGCCCCTATTGTCCCCATATTGTTATTACTGTGCCCCATAGAATCCGTCTATTGTTATTTTTGTGGCTTTATATTATTATTGTTAGGTCGGCTGGGTTATATTGTGACTCCTTAGACTCCTATATATAGAAAGGAGGTTTTGTCATTTGTATCATCCAAGAATTATTCATTTGTGTAATGTAAAGGAGGTTGCCCCCTCGAAGAGGCTGAATTCTAAGTTGATCTATCTTTTCTATCATTTTGTGAGCTGGTTTCATAACATTTGGTATCGGAGCTTTGGATTCTAGGGTTTCGCTGCACCAAATAGGCGATTGTGGAATTTTCGCTATAACTTTTTTTCTGTGATGTTTCAGAAGCTAAAAAAAAACCCATTTTAGAAGAAATCGCACTGAAGCGTGGATCCGAATTTCAGAGCTTTTCGCGCTATATTTGCGGAGATATGATCCGAGGAAGTTGGTCTTTTGCAAACTCCTGAATTACATTCCAAACAGGTGACCTGAGGAAAATCGTCATAACTTTCTCTCTGTGCATCGGATTGAAATTTCATAAGAAGGTACAGAAAGAGGACGGATTGTAGTTTCTTGTATATATTTTTTAGAGAAAAAGGTCGAAACAGTGACTCGTGGAACGTCGTACAAGTTCGCTCTACTGAACCAGTCTATAATCAGGTCACTGTGGGAGATTTAGCATAACTCTTCCTTGGAGAATCTAATTTGGATCATACTGGTGGCATTGGAAAGAGGACACAAAGGACTATTGCAAGTCGCAATTTTAGAACTGGATGATCCGAAATGACAGAGATACATCAGAGGCAATATCAAGCTCCTACAAAGTGAAAAAATGTGTGTAGATTTTTTAAATTTTTTTCTTAAGCTTGGTTTGAAGAATCAAAAGGGCATATTAGAGCATTATTATCAGTAATTGATGCCCCGAGGAAAGAAAATGCAAACACCTAGTAAGAAACTTGAAAGCGCTAGCATGACTCATGAAGAAGAGGAAGAAATGCTACATGATATATCAAAATTACAAGACCAAGTGCAACAAATGTCACTCTCGCAAAAGCTAACAGAAGCTAAGATAAATGGCATGGAATCTAAGATAAATGGCATGGAATCTAAGATAAAGGGCATGGAAGCTAAGATGAATGGCATGGAAGCTAAGATGGACGATTTGAAGATAGGCATGGAAAATTTGAAGACAGATTTGACAAAGTTTCTACAAGAAATGCTTACTAATGGTGAAAGGGTAGTAAAGGAAACTCATTATGAGAACAAAAAAAATGTTAATCATGATTTCATAGAATCTAATGTTGGACCGAAGACCCACCATATTCCAAAAATCGATATGAGGAAGTTTGATGGAAAGGATCCCGCAACATGGATATTACAAATGGAGCAATTTTTTGATCTCAATAATGTGCAAAACACACAAAAGGTATGTATTGCAACTTTATAGTTGGAACCAAATCAGTTTGTCTGGTATCAGTGGCTTTGCTCTCGTAAACAAATTATCACTTGGGCAATTTTTACGGAAGAATTGACAGCACATTATGAGGATACAAAAAGCAACATTTTCTTTAGCCAATTGATAAGTCTCAAACAAAAGGCTTCAATAATGGAGCACATTGAGGAGTTCCAAAAATTGAACATAAGGGTAAAAAATATTCCAGAGGAGCATAGGATTGGTGTTCATAGGGACTTTAAAGGATAATATCCAACATGATGTTCGCCTTTGGGAACCTGATTCATTAGAGAAGGCATTCAGGTTAGCAAGAAAAATGGAAAGCAAAATTATGGCAACCGGGAAGCATACCACTCACAACTATAAAGATGGAAGTGTTGTTGCCCCTAGTCTTCCACAACCTACAAGGTTGACACCACAACAATTGGAAGAAAAAAGAGCAGAACGCCTTTGTTACAGTTGTGATAGCAAATACACTAAAGGTCATAAGTGTGCTGAGAAGAAATTATTCTACATTGATTGTGAAGAGGAAGAAGAAAAGGAGCAAGAAAGGTCAAAAAAAGATGATATACTCCAGGAACAAAGCCTAGATAAAGAATAAATGAATCTGACCATATCTTGCAATGCATTGGCTGGAATTACCACTCCTCAAACCATCAAGATAGAAGGACAAATCAAGAAGAAAAAGGTAATAGTGTTGATTGATTCAGGAAGTACCCACAATTTTATTCATTGTAAGGTAGAAAAAGAATTGAATTGCTTCCTATATCCAACACCAGAGTGTCAAGTGATGGTTGCAAATGGAGGAATGATAAATTGCTCTAGAAAGTGCCATAATATCCAGCTATCCATGGGAGAATATGTATTGACTAGCCCAATGCTTTCCATTCCAATGGGAGGTGCTGATGTTGTACTAGGGGTCCAATCGCTACAATCCTTGGGTACAATAGCTTTTAATTTTCAAGAACTTTTCATTAAATTTTTTGCGGAAGGAAAGGAAGTTGAATTAAGGGGTATTGCAGGGAAACCGAGAAAGAGAATCAGCTCTAATGGTATGACAAATCTTCTAAAAAAGGAACAAAGAGGTGTAATTGCACAATTATGTTTACTAGATGTTTCCACATCGAAATCATCTATTTCTCCAGATCTCCAAAAAATCTTGGACAATCATTCCAAGGTATTTGAAACTCCCAAAGGTCTCCCACCTATTCGTGATCATGATCATGCTATTCATCTGATTCCAGGAAGTGTTCCTCCAAACATCAGGCCGTAAAGATATCCCTATGCCCAAAAGAGTGAAATTGAACGTATGGTTGCAGAAATGCTAGAGGCGGGTATAATTCAACCTAGTCAAAGTTCTTTCTCTGCTACAGTAGTATTGGTGCACAAGAAGGATGGATCATGGCGCATGTGTCCGGATTATAGGGAGCTCAACAAGCTCACTATTAAAGATAAGTTTCCCATTCCTATCATTAATGAATTACTGGATGAATTGCATGGATCAATTTACTTCACCAAGTTGGATCTTCATTCAGGATATCATCAAATCAGAATGAAGACTGAAGACATTCCGAAAATAGCATTTAGAACTCATGAGGGTCATTATGAATTTTTGGTCATGCCTTTTGGCCTTACCAATGCACCTTCTACATTTCAAGGTTTGATGAATTCCATTTTTAAACCCTTCCTTAGAAAATTTGTGTTAATATTTTTTGATGATATACTATTCTACAACAAGTCTTGGAAGGATCATGTTGAACATGTTGACAGGGTTCTACAACTATTGGAGGAGAAACAATTATATGCAAAAAGATCCAAATGCTTCTTTGGAGTATAAGAGGTGGAATATCTGGGTCATATTGTATCTCATGAAGGAGTTAAGGTAGACCCTAACAAAATTAAAGCCATTAAGGAATGGAAAATCCCTACATCCATAAAGCATCTGCGAGGATTTCTCAGGCTGACAGGGTATTATCGGAAGTTTGTTAAGAATTATGGGAGAATAGCAGCACCTCTAACAACATTATTGAAGAAAGATGCATTTTCATGGACTCCAGAAGCAACAGATGCCTTCGAACATCTTAAAGAGGCAATGTGCCAAGCACCAGTCTTAGCGACACCGGACTTCACAAAAACCTTTATTGTGGAATGTGATGCTTCAAGAAATGGAATTGGTGATTAATGCAAGATGAAAGACCCATTGCTTTTGAAAGTCGTCCAATCAAGGGAAAGTTTTTACACAAAGCTATTTATGAGAAGGAAATGTTGGCAATACTCCATGCACTTAAGAAATGGCGACCCTACCTAATGGGAAGACACTTCAAGGTAAAAATGGATCATGATAGCCTTAAACACTTTTTAGAACAAATATTATCCTCTGAAGAGTAACAAAAGTGGGTCATAAAGATGTTTGGTTATGACTTTGAAATCATCTACAAAAAAGAGAAGCAAAATGTGGTGGCAGATGCACTCTCAAGAAAGGATGAGGATGTGGAAGCATTGTTGTGCGCCATTTCTATTATCCAACCAGATTGGATAAACAAAGCAAGGGAGGAATGGAAGAATGATGAAGAAGTGTGGGCACTTATTCAAAAGTTACAACAAGATTCCAGTGCATCTGATACATTTAGCTGGAAAAATGATTTGTTATAGTACAAAGATCGCTTATACTTCTGTAAGAATTCCCAACTAAAACAAAAGATTCTTATGGAATTGCACACTTCTCCCTTAGGAGGGAACTCGGGATTTTTAAAAACTTACCACAGGGTTAAGAAGGATTTTTTTTGGGATGGCCTTAAATCGGATATTCAAAAATTTGTGGTAGAATGTTTTGTTTGTCAACAAAATAAAGTTGAAACAATTAAGACACCGGGTCTATTACAACCTTTATCCATTCCAAGCCAACGTTGGGAGGAGGTTTCAATGGATTTTATCACAGGTTTACCCAAGTCTGAGGGAAAAAGTGTCATCATGGTGGTAGTTGACAAACTTACCAAGTATGCACACTTTTGTGCATTATCACATCCATTTAAAGACAATATAGTTTCTACTGCATTTATGGAAACAATTCAAAAGCTACATGGAAGCCCAAAGATTATTGTAAGTGACAGAGATCCCATTTTCACTGGAAATTTTTGGACATAATTATTTTCTTGTCTTGGTACTCAGTTAGCTCATAGCTCATCTTATCATGCTCAATCTGATGGGAAAAATGAGATAGTAAACAAATGTTTGGAAGGATATCTTCGTTGCTTTGTATCTGATAAACAGACACAATGGGTCAAATGGTTGCCTCTGGCTGAATGGTGGTATAACACTTCCTTCCATACAGCAACAAAAATGACCCCATTTATGGCACTTTATGGATATTAGCCACCATCCATCACATCATATTTAAGAGAAAATTCTAAGATTCAAGCAGTGGAACATCACATCGAACATCAACAACAAGTCCTCCAACTCTTAAAGGATAACCTCATGTTGGCACATAATAGAATGAAACAACAGGTAGATCAACATCGCAGCGAAAGAAGTTTTGATGTAGGTGATTGGGTATTCCTACGGCTACAACCATATAAGCAAATTTCCCACACGCAAGCTAAGAAGGTAATCAAGTAATTATATTGTGTTATCTTTAAAATAAAAAAAAAATGAAATTTCATCCAATTAAAAATTTAGAAGTGTAGATAAAAATTTAGAAAATTTTATCTAATTAAATGCGTAAATAAAAATCTATATAAGCTCCAAGGGTTAGCTCAACTGGTCAAATCAGTGCCTCGCCATACGAGAGGTCACAGGGTTGATTCTATCCGAAAGCCCTTGGGGTAAGGTGACTAACCCAATGACCAAAAGTACCCGTAAACCACATAGACTAACCCATTGACCAAAAGTACCCAGGCTAACCCTGTGAACCACATAGGCTAACCCAATGACCAAAAGTACCAATAAACCATCCGGAAAAAAATATATATATATTAAAACAAAATTTTCATGGTTTTATAAATATTCCAATATTTCATCATAAACGAACAAACCTCGACCTTTTTCTAGCGGCTTATACTTTTTCCCGAGAGCGTATGTTTGCGGAAGGCTGGAATAGAGCACTTATCTATTAAGGCGGATAATGTTCTTTTCTCTTTTAAGGTTAAGATTATGATTTTTTAAAGAAATGGTTGGAATAAATTTTTTATTTATTAAGAAATTTTAAAATAGGTTGGAATTTTTTAGGTAAGGGAAACGTTTATTATAGGTTAGTTGTAAAATTAATTAGGGGGAGAATTATTATTGGTTGCTATTTAATAAGGTAGATTGAGTGATCACAGAAAATTATCTTATTTAATTTATTTTTTTATTTCAAAATCAAATTTAAAAATTATTCTAAACTTTTTTTTAAAAAACAAACAAAAAATATAGTTAAAAAAACTTTATTTTTAATAACCTTAGTCATTATTAAAAATTGGATGTAGTCTAACTAAACCAAACCATTTTTTCATGGCCAAAATATTTTAAGTCAAATGGTGATTTTTTTATGTTTAAAATACATTTTTAAATGCATAAATAAATTTGGCACTTGAAAAACCTTCTACAAATTAAACAACATAAAGTCAAGTTTTTAAAATTCACCGCCTTAAAATTATCCAAAAAAAACCATTTCACTTATTAGTTAAAGTCCAAGTAAATTTTGCTCATAATCAACCAAAAAACACTATTTAAAATATTTAAATAATATCAATTCATAAAAAAAAATTACACTTGAAATTAGATCTATCTAAATTCATACTAAATCAATATTTAAGATAAATTCTAATCCTAAAAAAATAATAGAAAAACTAATCCTTAATTTTGGTTTTCTCGACACAAATTAAGCATCTGCCTCATGAATTTTCCTATTTTATCGGCCTAAGGATTTTGAGAAGAAATTCTAACTCTTTAATCCGTAAATAAGATGGGAACTTTGGTCAGCAGCCAAAAGAAGTTCTACTTCCACTCAAAGCTTTAACATTCTTATGCATCAATAACCACTTCTGTAAAATAAATCTTTAGACACATTTAAATGTACAAGTAGATTGAAATATCAGTGTGCATATTGAATAATCCATTTAGTAAAACAATAGAAAAATACCCATGAATTTGATAGCGAATTATGAACTCCATTGGTAATTAGATTCAAAACAATCACTAAGTAATTAGGAGTTTAAGAGTGTGATGTAAATAAAAATTTAATTTTAATAATGTTAGGTATTTGTTATATTTTTTTATATTATAAGATAAAGTGTTGTGTGTTTAAGATATATCGGAGTTTGCAAAAACAAAAGTTATATTATAATATTGAAAAAACATAATAAACAATTAATTTAACTTTAAGTTTTGGATTTCAGAATGTTTGAAATTAATTTACACAGAGTCTCACCCATGTTCTCCATTATATTATTTCCATTTTTTAACCGTTAATTTCTCAAAAGCATTAAAACTTCAAAAGGAATCAAACTTAAACATCAAGTAAGACAGTTTTATACTACCACATTTGAGTTATATTTTTCAGAAGAAAAAGCACCATAGGGATTATATTATATAGATGATAATACAGAACAGATATGTACAATAACTGAAGGATCATATTTCTCGGATTATGTACTCGTTCCAGAGGGGATAAGCAGAGAGTTTCAGCTTCATTTGGAAGCATTTAAATACAAAACAAAAATATTAGACTATCTAGCTATTCAGAAGAGTTATAGGAGATAGGAATATCCAAAAATATTGACCATATAGCAAAAACAAGAGTTTGCAAGCATTATATGTCGGGCATATAGAAACGCTGAATCTCATGTGCAGGAATCCATTGTGATGACCAGATACCAATTACCAATAGAGAATGCAACTTTTTTTTTTTGACATAGCATCCGCTTGATCATTTTGGTTGCGTTTTGCATTTGAGTTATATTATCTCTGAAACCTATCTTCCATTGGGAAGCGCATCCACTGCTTGTGGAAAAGCAGATTGAATGAGAATATGCATTTGGTAAAATCCCACATGGATTTGGATTCCCTCGCAACTAGATGCCAAAACTTACTGTGCCTCATTGGGAAGCGCATCCATTGCGTGTGGAGAAGCAGTTTGAATGAAAAATATGCATCACTTGAAATCACACATGGACTTTTATTTGCCTTGCAACTGGATGCCAATAGTTACAAAATAGAAGTTCAATTTTGAATATCTTAAACTCGCTGCAGCGAGTCATACATTTTCTATAGTTATGAAAGCAACATTCACTTAGAATTATATTATTCCTAACAACTATGGATGCCAGTAGTTACAAAATAGAAGTTCAATTTTGAATATCTTAAACTCGCTGCAGGGAGTCATACATTTTCTATAGTTATGAAAGCAACATTCATTTAGAATTATATTATTCCTAACAACTATGCACCACTTGCAAGCGCATTCATTGGGTGTCAATACAAATTTTCTAATTCATGAGTAAGAGCCAGGGAATTTTTAGTTGGCAAAACAGAGGACTAGTTTGTAAGTTGCAGAAATCCCTATCAGAACATTGACAATTCTGACCATTGTGATTTTGAGGCAATTCCTATTTCCAACCCCATTGAAACATAAATGCAGCCTGACATGCAAGGGGAATAACAGTTGCTTTGTTGCTAAAATGCCAAAGTCAACCCCATTGAAACATAAATACAAGAAAACTGCTATATCCCTTGCATGTCAGGCTGCATTTATGTTTCAATGGGGTTGGAAATAGGAATTGCCGTGATTTTGATTGTAATATTTATATCAGAGTTTTGTTTTTACTAAATTGATTTGTATGTAGATGATGTTGTTGTAAATCAAATAAATGCATTGATTTTTGTAGGAGATATTGAAGTTTGGTGTGCTCAAATAACATGAAATATAATATAATTTGAGTAAGTTTAATAGTTAAAAGATAATTTTTTTTAAAGAAATGATAGGTTTAAAATTAGAAAGTAGAATGTGTATATCTTTGTAAAATTAAGGGAAATAAACTATTATTCCACAAATCTCATACATCAATTTAATATATGACTTTTTTTTTTTCTAAGTATGATAAATCTATTAATATGATACAAAAAAGGTAATTACAGAGAGGTTTGGCCTCCAAAGTACTGAGCAACAACCATCACAAAATAATTCGGTCTAACTGTGACTGCCCCAACAGAGGGGAAACCAGTCCAATAAATCAAAAATACCCACATATGGGTTGACAGTTTTGACCAAAAAAACAAAATGACATTTCATACATTGCATTGATCTAATCATAAAACAGAAATTTAACCGTAAACTCCCAGTCATCATGAGAAGCATCGACCTGGCAAAAGCGACACCTAGCTGCCAAGTGTCAGGGCTGGAGGTTGTCCGGGGCCGGTTCCTCTTCAATCCTGCATGCATACTTGCACCAATCATCCTCTTCAGCTGACGTGTCCGCGCCCTGAGTTGGGTGGACGGTTTCAGTGTTAACTGTGCCCACATGCAGGCCAGACATGTCGCCTCGTCAGATGCCAGAGGCCTGAGTGTCGCTAAGCTTGCTCCCCACAACTTGCTAATTGCCAGCCAGTGCTTTGCCATGCAGGGTGGCTCTATCAATGTCGGGTTGCATTTCGCCTGGGCTGCAAGCACCTCTGTTGCTTGGAGATGCCCTGTTCAGTTCTTCGCTGAGTGCACACAGAGGTGCCGACGGGTCCATTTCTTTAGTAAAAGTAATAGTAACAATAGTAGTGACGACGGGCCAGTTCAGAGTGTTGCGAAAACGAAATTGAGTGGTGTGGGAGTTGGATGCGGGGGGAGGGGGAAATTTGCTATATGAACTGCAGCGTCACTCCGTTCAGAACCTTGAAATCGAGTTCTTCCCCTTCTGCTTCGGGTGTCTGGATATCAGCCAGGGAAAGAGCCGAATGGATTGGGATTGTCTGCTGAAGAAGCAGGGGAAGCAGATTCTGGGCTCGGAGTTGCGGGAGGGCAGATGCTTCCGCCGCGCGTGCCTCCCCTCCTGGTTCTCATTCTATGATGAACCATGGCAAGATTGAAAGCAAGGTTAGCAGTGGGGGAGGTGGTGGAGTAATTGTGCAGAGGATGGACTGAGGATGGCTGAGCCAGAGCTAAGTTGCAAAACCTGGTTTGTGAATAATGAAATCCATTACCCAGGTCAATGCAGCTTAGCAGCGAGCATCGGCAGCCAGTGACAGTGCGAGAGCATGGCTCAGAGGCTTGCGGGGGGCAGACACGGTGGAGCAAGGGGGGGATAACAAAATACTCTGCAAACTCCATTGCTATGAAAGAGGTGGAGCAGTCTTGGCCTTGGGGTGCATTTAATGGCTCCTGCAAAGTGCCTTGAATGTGCCTAAGGTGAGTTCGGGGGAGGACATAGGCGGCCATGTGGCCAACCCACCCACTGCTTGACCATCTTGTTAAATTAAGTACTTGAATAATCACCCACATCCAAGTAATTTAATATATAACTTAATCGTAACTTTAAAATTAAATAATAATAATAATTAATAACTTCAAATCATTTTAATTTCATCTACGTTTACAACAAAACTATTTGGTATTTTCAAGTTTTAAATTATAACAAATTTGCCAAACGGGATGGTTATAACATATCAAAGGTATTAAGTGTTTTAAATTTGTCAAACATATTGCGTGTTGAAAATTTCAGAATCCCACTTCACAGTGCAACAAATTTGTCAAACGTTATACCTGTTTTGAGGAAGTTTTTATGATGGGCACGTGAGGCTTTTGAAGGTATTTAACGAGTGTACTTTAATGAAAGCAATCAAATTGTAAAAGAAGAGAGTGTAAAGACATGTCATAAAAAAATGTTGCGGGATGTATAGATTTATTTTAATTATAGATTTAGATATAGTGATTTATTTTAATTATAGATTTAGATATAGTAAAAGTTTAGAGGGATCAAATTTTGTAAGGTGATTTTTTTTAGAATTAAAAAAAAATTAGAGTATAAAATTTGAATAAAATGTTTACGCATGTTTTATATTATATATAAGTCATTTGTAATTTTTTTGTTATTTATGTTGTTAAAATGTTTTAATAATAAAAACATTTTTTTTTTCAATTGCTTTATAATGTATTATAGTTTTTATTTTTTTTATTTTTAATTACTTTATTTCTCTAAAGTTGATATAAGATTATGTTGTCTCATATGGACATCTAAATATTTTATTTATGTTTGAGAGTGAGAGTGAAATATTTTTACTACTTCTTTTTTAGTATGGGCAAAGAGTGAGATTATTGATGTTTTATTATACTTTTAATTCAACAAACCAACCACGTATATTCATTTTTGTTTTTTTATTATATTTGATGGTTTTTTTATTTAAATCATTTTTATTTTTATTTTAAAAAGGAACTTGTCAACACCAAATACTGGGTTGTAGAATGAGTCTCTGGACTCAATTATAGAGGAAGAGTGTCTAGAGAGTGTGGAATGTGTAATGCAATTTAGTATTTGTGTGTTATTGAAATATTTAAAAATAAATTATGATAGATGATTTAATTAAAAAATAATAATTGAGATGTCTGAAATAATATGTGAAGTTTTTTGGATAAGATATTTTTTAATAAAAAAATACAAGTTATTATAGATTTTTTAATTCACTATTTAATAAGTATAGAGAAATCAAAATTTCCAATATGTAATTTTCTTTTATGTGTAAAATTTGAAAAAAAATTACTAGTTCTTAATAATATTATTTATATTTATATGAATTTAGCATCTTTATAGACAAATATTTTTATTTTTAATTTCATTAAAACCTCATATATATATTGTCACGATCCCATCGTAATAATATAAATATAAAAGCCCAAATTTAAAAATGTAAAATTTATGGAGGCATAGGTCCTAACCTCACACATCTCTCCATTCACCTAAGGACTACATATATTATGTAGTTACCATAACAATACTCTATTCCGCACTTACAACCAACCTTAAATCATACCATAATTTCGTTTATGCATATATCACTCCTGAACTTTAATGCTTTATGGTTCTATATGGTTTATGTTGTAACTTGGTTACGTTAAGACTCGGATGGAAACCTACTGTGCGCACACATAGCCAGCACTGGACAAGTGGAGTTGGTGAGTTAACCCATCTCACGCGTAGGGCCATGTGATGCCATGTGACTGATCGGAATCCGAGCCAAAATCTCCCGCTTGAACGAACGGAGGAGATGCATCCCCATGCATCGGAGGGTTCCAGATTGTTTAAGGGTTTGGCGATCAATACATATACCGTCGGGTTTTGCGTTATTGCTCATTTTGCAACACTTGGTGAGTTCACACTCACACCCAGCTCGGCGGCAGACCTCTGCAACGCCTCATGGATTAAGCTTAAACTCACAGGTATTATATAGCCTCTCCGCCTTGTCACTGATTCTATTACCCTGTTTTGCAAGTTTATGCGTTGTTACAAATTCTTCTGAATCGTTGATGGTCATTGTATATGTTTGACTACAGTATTACGGTGATGCGCAGGTGGTTCTCTTCTATGGCTTCTCACCACCGCGGAAAGACTGTTGCCGGTTCAAGCGTTTACACAGGTATGTTTGTCTCTGGAGATAGACCACTATTCCTTATTAGCAGGGGGGTTTATGCATAGACTGGGTTAACCCTTTTATCCGGACTAGGATAGGAGTCTTATGGCTCTCACTGCCTGTGTCTCAGGTTTTGGTTTCTTATTACAAACCCTAGCTTCGATCTGCAGCCGGCCTCTCCATGCCAGAGTCTGCATTTTGAATAACTGTCATGGGTTCGATTAGAGAATGCTTTCGGCCTGTAAGCCGTTCACTGTATGAACGCCTGTCTACTATTTATGGTCCTCGGACCTGGACTGTTTTGAAATTTGAAATGTATAAGCTGAACAGAACACTCTCTGAATTTTTTTACCGAAGGTTATATAGAATTTCATTGTATCATTGGATATGCAGACGCGTTGCTACATGAGGTTTCTTTATCCTGCAACATATAATGGTTACTATTCTTGTCGGGTTTCATGACTTATCTGTGTTGATATTTCGTGCTATTAATGAACATGCTGCTACCTGATGTATTTCACCGTTCTGCACCACAGGTGGTCTTTACCTATATGCCTTTCGATTCTTGTCATTAGAATGATTTGTCTCCTCTGCTATCTTTATGTTGTTACCCTATAGGGTATACGATTCCGACAGCAGCAGTAATCCAGTTATGGTTACATTGCCTGTGTATTGTCTAGAAATGTTTGGGTTTAACGTGTACATTGCACTTGGTTCGTTAATAGTTCATTATGGTTTCCGTTTTCTTTATTTCATTACGGTTTATATACATCTCTAGCGTTGATATGTTATCTGTAAAGCTCCAGTGCGCACAGCCATTACCACGATTGTGCTATCTGAAACGATACCCTAATGGGTCTTTAGCTAAACTGCTTATGTTCCGGTATTAGTATTTGGGAGTAACGAAATGTCCCGGTGTTCGTTTTTGCTTCATGCGGTTTCCATAGATTTATATGACTGTTATTCTTTTCTAACAAGGGTTTATAACTTATTTGTAACCCTCGATGCAAGGGTTTACTGTAGTTCTTGCTCATTATTGAACAGTCATATGCACTCACCATACTAAGGTTCTTGAATTAAATATCTTACTATGCAAACAGTTACATTAACTTACAGTTTTGGTTCCACTGGGCTCAATGCCGTAACTATAGATTGTGGGTTTTACCACTGTTCATGCCATTTATACACAGATGCTATCTTCCAGATTTCACTAAGTTTTCACACTGTTATGAGCATCTGCTTAACAACCTGAACAACTTACAGCAGATATATATGTAATTTCTCAGTTAATGTACATTCTAGGTGCTTTTCAATTTATCGTACCTGGTCAGTTCGTTGCTGGAGTTCTGTCTTTAGAATATGCACCTGGTCAGTTCGTTGCTGGAGTTCTGTCTTTGGAATATGCACCAGCATTCATTTATGCTCTTGTCCTCCCAACCTTGAGATCCACTTTACGTTGGATTCTCCCCCCGAGCCGTCTTGCAGGCCTGCAGCCCTCAACAAGACTCATGCACTGCTGTGCTGGGTTATCTGGTCTCTACCAGACTTAACCTCTTTTCTCTATCTGCTCTCTCTCCTGGAATTCTTCTCTGTCTGTTCCTCAACAACCCAGAGGTTTTCCTTCCCAGGACTTTTCCTGGTGAGAAGCAGTTTTTCAGTTTCATAACTGATTCTTTTCTTTTAATAGAAAATCCTCTATCAAGAGGCTGCCAGCATTTCAAGAATATACACATATAAAAATAATTCAATATATCAACTTCCTTAATTAAATAATGTCATTCAGTAACAATAAGTAACCACTCATACAATTTCTTACCACAGTAATTACTCAAAATTACAAGTTACCCGGGGTCATCACATCTCCCCCCCCTAAGATTGGACATCGTCCCGATGTCTATTCCCATTAAATAAATTTGGGTAAACTTTCCTAATGAGTTCCTCGTCTTCCCATGTAGCCTCCTCAGGCCCATAGTGCTGCCACAGCACTTTAACTTGGGTAATAACCCGTTTCCGCAGCCGCACTTCTCTCCGGTCGAGAATGCTCTGTGGTTCGACCAGAACCTCGCCTTCCGGTTCGACCTGCAGACAACCAATACCTTTAATCAGTTCCTATTGAGTATAGCTGCATAATCAAAACAACCGGGTTAATGCTTACCCGCACATCTTGCCATCGGATAACATGTTTAGGGTCATATACATATTTCTTTAGAACAGAGACGTGGAACACATTGTGAATCCTAATGTGACTTGGCAAGGCAAGTTGGTAGGCCACTGGCCCCACTCTAGCCAAGATCTGGAAAGGTCCAAAGTACCGAGGAGCCAGCTTGGCGCACCCACTCCACTGCAGTGTGCTCCTTCTAGCTTGAATCCTCACAAACACATGGTCACCAACCTTGTACTCTGTGAATCTTCTTTTTCTGTCCGCAAAGCTTTTCTGTCTGTCTTGTGCAGCCTTTAAGTTGGCACGCACTCTTTTCACCATATCTTCCATCTCTTTAAGCATTTCTGGACCCAAACTCAACTTGTCCTCAGGGCCACCCCAACTTGAGGGTGTGTGGCACTTTCGTCCATACAGGACCTCGAAGGGACTTAGCTGGGTTGAGGTATGATATCCATTATTATATGCAAATTCGACCAGATGTAAATACTCTTCCCATTGGCCTGGTTTTAGCATCACATACGCCCTCAACATGTCTTCCAACACCTGATTAACTCGCTCAGTTTGACCATCGGTCTGCGGGTGATAGGTCGTGCTAAAGTTCAACTGAGTACCCAACTCAGCAAACAATGTCCTCCAAAAAGTGGAAGTGAATTTCACATCACGATCTGATATAATTACCTTTGGCAACCCATGCAACCGGAACACATTCTGCATAAAGAGGTGAGCAATTTGCACCGCCTTGTAAGTGGACTGCACAGGTATAAAGTGTGCTGCTTTACTCAACTTATCAACCACTACCATGATAGAATCATTGCCCTTCTTTGTTCGTGGCAACCCAGTTATGAAATCCATGGAAATGGTTTCCCATTTCCACTCCGGAATAGGCAAAGGCTGTAACAGTCCTGCTGGATGCTGATGTTCTGCCTTAATTTGCTGGCATTCCAAACACCGCGCCAAATACTCAACTACCTGTTTCTTCATTCCTGGCCAATAATATTCCTTCTTAAGCGCAGTGACCATCTTTTGGTACCCTGGGTGGCCAGTGTAGTGGCTGATATGAAACTCATCCAAAATCAGCCTCTTAAGGTCATTTGAATCAGGTACATACAATTTCTTATTAAAACACAGCATTCCAGCACTATCTAGTGTGTAACCTTGCTGTAATCTTTCATTAACAGATTGTTGTACCTGCTGTTTTAAGTGCTGGTATTCAGAATCGCGACTTGCTGCTGTTTTTATTTGTTCAACCAGCGAGTTCCGCCACTTGCTGACTGAAAGTTCACATAAACAATGAACCTTTCGACTTAATGCATCAGCCACTCGGTTTTCTTTGCCCTTTAAATGCTTTATCTCGAAATCAAACCCACTTAGGAAATCCGCCCAACGGCCTTGTCTCGCATTCAGGGTAGGTTGGCTGAAATAATGGGTCAGACTGTGATGGTCTGTTAACAACAGGAATTTCCTTCCTAGGAGGTAATGTCGCCACATTTTCAGCGCATGAATAACAGCTGCTAATTCCAGATCGTAAGCAGAGTATCTCTGTTCGTGCTCTTTTAGTTTCCTCGATTCATACGCTATTACTTTTCCTTCCTGCATTAATACTCCTCCCACACCCTCCTTGCTTGCATCGGTGCACACCACGTAATCCTTATTAGGATCAGCTATACTCAGGATGGGTGCAGTGGTGAGTAAGTGCTTCAAGCGGTCAAAGCTCTGCTGACATTCTGGTGTCCACCTAAATACCTTCCCTTTTTTCTGCAATGAGGTGATAGGATAGGCTATTCTAGAAAAACCTCCGGTAATAGCCAGCTAATCCCATAAAAGATCTGATATCAGCAACATCCTTGGGTATGGGCCATTCCATAATAGTTTTTATTTTCTCGGGGTCTACTGCAATTCCTTCTTTAGTGATTACGTGGCCCAAATACTGGATCTCCTCCTTGAAGAAATCACATTTACTGAACTTAGCGTATAACTGATGTTCTCGAAGAGTTTGTAACACCATCCTAAGGTGTTCTTCGTGTTCCTCTTGGGAACGAGAATATATCATAATATCATCAATAAATATCAGCACAAACTTGTCCAAAAACCTGTGAAACACGTTGTTCATCATACACATAAAGGTGGCAGGTGCATTGGTCAAACCGAAAGGTAGCACTACAAATTCGTAGTGTCCATAGCGTGTTCTGAAGGCGGTTTTGGCAATGTCCTCATCTTTAATCCTGATCTGATGATAACCAGATCGCAAATCGATCTTGGAAAATACTTTTGCCCCTTTCACTTGATCAAAGAGTTCATCTATCCTAGGTAAGGGATACTTGTTTTTGACCGTGAGCTTATTCAGCTGTCGATAGTCTATACACATACGTAAAGTTCCATCCTTCTTTTTCACGAATAAGACTGGAGCTCCCCACGGTGATACACTGGGGCGGATGTAATGTTTATCCAACAGCTCTTGCAGTTGCATCTTCAATTCTGTTAATTCTGGTACACTCATTCGGTATGGTGCCCGTGATACTGGTGCTGCTCCCGGTATTAATTCTATAGTGAAGTCTATGTCCCTCTTTGGGGGCAGCCCTGGTACCTCTTCAGGAAAAACATCTGCAAATTCTTGTATTACCGGGATATTGCCTAGTGCAGACATCTTATCTTTCTGGTTTGCATAACCAACTTGAATGGCGTAAATCTGACATTTCTTTCTGAGACATTTAGCTAACTGAGAAGCAGTGATAGGCCGAATCTAGACAGGGTGTTTAATCCCCTGCAATTCTTGCTGCTGCCCCAAGTCATCCTTGTAATAAATGGTTTTGGTTTTGCAATTTACCAAGGACCAATGCTTTTCCAGCCAATCCATACCAATCAGGATGTCATAAGAACCTAATGGGAGTACATTCAGGTCTGCTGTTATTGGCTGTCCAGCTATGCTGAAGGAACAATTATTAATTTTAGCTAGAACCCGTCTCTTGGCTCCCGTAGCTAACTGTACCAACCATGGATTTTTGAACTTTTCCGATGATAGCTTACATTGTTCTACTATTTTTGGGCTAACATAACTTAAAGTAGCTCCTGGATCAATAAGAACAGTTATAGAAAGGTTTGCAATCTTACCTTCAAACTCCACCATGGTCGGTTGATATTCCGCTTGCCGGTCCTCCAAGGCTGCGTTAATTCTTGGTACGCTGCGTGCCACATCCCCAACGGTTGATGCTTCGTGGATCTGAGATATTTGGTCAACTCCTTTACGCTGCGGGCAGTTTCTAACATAGTGCGGTCCTCCACATCCCCAACACTGGACTGGAGGTCTGGTCCCTTCAATCTCTGATCTGGCAGGTGGTTCGCTGACCCTGCTTTCACTTGGCTTAGCCCGGAAGGTACCTTTGGTTATGTTTCTGTTAATCTGCCCCTTCCCAGCACCCTTACCACCATTTCCACGACTACCTTTGTTATTACCAGCAACTTTGTTGCCTTTTCTTTCATTCCATCTTTTGTTTGAAATGTCTCCTTTTTGTTTGTTCTGTTGGTAACAAATTCTTGCCTTACGAATTGCCTCATCCATGGTTCGGGGGTTATCAAACTCAATACGTTCCCTTATATAGGCCGGTAGGCTGCTCACGAACCTCTGCACTTTGGCCTTTTCTTCCTTGATATATGGCACATAGCGAAGCAGGGAAGTGAAGCGGTTAATGAATTCATCCATGGACTATTGTCCCAGTCGTAAATCATGGAATTCCCGTGCCTTCTCATCATAAAAACGCTCGGTTAGATATCTCTCCTTAAAGTATCTCTGAAACTTTTCCCAAGTAATGTTCTGTTCACTCACTCCTTTTACAATTTTAATTTCTTCCCACCACAAAGTTGCTTTGCCCTGTAGCTGGAAGATGGCCAGCCGCGCCTTCAGATTCTGGTCATATTCATACAGCTGGAAATACTTGTTAATATTAATTAACCAAGCCTCTGCCGCTTCTTCCTGCTCTCCATCGAAATGTGGAGGTTTAATTTTCCGGAATTCTCCCTGTAATTCCGTTTTCTGTCTCTTTGAGGTCTGCTGCTCTAGCACATTGTCAGAATGGTCTTCCTTCTCCTCTGATATTTCAGGTGCGTAATCCCGTTCTTCAGTTGCCCTTTGCTGTTCTGCACTGGGGTTGGCTAATGGTGGATTTTGTTTGTCTGACAGACTTTTCAATATTCTTTCCTGCTCCACTGTCAATCGCGCGTTGTCTTCTCGCAGACGCGCCATCTCACCTTTCAGCTCTTGAACAGTTTGCAGTATCGCCAGATTGGTACTGCGTGTCTCTGCACCAAGCTGTATCCACAGCTCTGGATTTTCCTGAGGAACGCTGCCAGCTCCCTGTATTTCCTCCATCCTGCTTGTTGACTGTTAGCAGATGGCTGTTTCTGTATTGATCTCCTAATTGGTACACAAGAAAATCAATTAGCTGCATTATCTCTTCCTCATATATGCATTATATGGTAATTTACCATGCAGCTGGAACTTACTTTACTGCTCCAGAGGCCACAGTTTTGAAACCTCTGCTCTGATACCACATTGTCACGATCCCATCGTAATAATATAAATATAAAAGCCAAATTTAAAAATGTAAAATTTATGGAGGCATAGGTCCTAACCTCACACATCTCTCCATTCACCTAAGGACTACATATATTATGTAGTTACCATAACAATACTCTATTCCGCACTTACAACCAACCTTAAATCATACCATAATTTCGTTTATGCATATATCACTCCTGAACTTTAATGCTTTATGGTTCTATATGGTTTATGTTGTAACTTGGTTACGTTAAGACTCGGATGGAAACCTACTGTGCGCACACATAACCAGCACTGGACAGGTGGAGTTGGTGAGTTAACCCATCTCACCTACCTGGTGCCAGGTGGCGTAGGGCCATGTGATGCCATGTGACTGATCGGAATCCGAGCCAAAATCTCCCGCTTGAACGAACGGAGGAGATGCATCCCCATGCATCGGAGGGTTCCAGATTGTTTAAGGGTTTGGCGGTCAATACATATACCGCCGGGTTTTGCGTTATGGCTCATTTTGCAACACTTGGTGAGTTCACACTCACACCCAGCTCGGCGGCAGACCTCTGCAACGCCTCATGGATTAAGCTTAAACTCACAGGTATTATATAGCCTCTCCGCCTTGTCACTGATTCTATTACCCTGTTTTGCAAGTTTATGCGTTGTTACAAATTCTTCTGAATCGTTGATGGTCATTGTATATGTTTGACTACAGTATTACGGTGATGCGCAGGTGGTTCTCTTCTATGGCTTCTCACCACCGCGGAAAGACTGTTGCTGGTTCAAGTGTTTACACAGGTATGTTTGTCTTTGGAGATAGACCACTATTCCTTATTAGCAGGGGGTTTATGCATAGACTGGGTTAACCCTTTTCTCCGGACCGGGATAGGAGTCTTATGGCTCTCACTGCCTGTGTCTCAGGTTTTGGTTTCTTATTACAAACCCTAGCTTCGATCTGCAGCCGGCCTCTCCATGCCAGAGTCTGCATTTTGAATAACTGTCATGGGTTCGATTAGAGAATGCTTCCGGCTTGTAAGCCGTTCACTGTATGAACGCCTGTCTATTATTTATGGTCCTCGGACCTGGACTGTTTTGAAATTTGAAATGTATAAGCTGAACAGAACACTCTCTGTATTTTTTTTACGAAGGTTATATAGAATTTCATTGTATCATTGGATATGCAGACGCGTTGCTACATGAGGTTTCTTTATCCTGCAACATATAATGGTTACTATTCTTGTCGGGTTTCATGACTTATCTGTGTTGATATTTCGTGCTATTAATGAACATGCTGCTACCTGATGTATTTCACCGTTCTGCACCACAGGTGGTCTTTACCTATATGCCTTTCGATTCTTGTCATTAGAATGATTTGTCTCTTCTCTGCTATCTTTATGTTGTTACCCTATAGGGTATACGATGCCGACAGCAGCAGTAATCCAGTTATGGTTACATTGCCTGTGTATTGTCTAGAAATGTTTGGGTTTAACGTGTACATTGCACTTGGTTCGTTAATAGTTCATTATGGTTTCCGTTTTCTTTATTTCATTACGGTTTATATACATCTCTAGCGTTGATATGTTATCTGTAAAGCTCCAGTGCGCACAGCCGTTACCACGACTGTGCTATCTGAAACGATACCCTAATGGGTCTTTAGCTAAACTGCTTATGTTCCGGTATTAGTATTTGGGAGTAACGAAATGTCCCGGTGTTCGTTTTTGCTTCATGCGGTTTCCATAGATTTATATGGCTGTTATTATTTTCTAACAAGGGTTTATAACTTATTTGTAACCCTCGATGCAAGGGTTTACTGTAGTTCTTGCTCATTATTGAATAGTCATATGCACTTACCATACTAAGGTTCTTGAATTAAATATCTTACTATTCAAACAGTTACATTAACTTACAGTTTTGGTTCCACTGGGCTCAATGCCGTAACTATAGATTGTGGGTTTTACCACTGTTCATGCCATTTATACACAGATGCTATCTTCCAGATTTCACTAAGTTTTCACACCTTTATGAGCATCTGCTTAACAACCTGAACAACTTACAGCAGATATATATGTAATTTCTCAGTTAATGTACATTCTAGGTGCTTTTTAATTTATCGTACCTGGTCAGTTCGTTGCTGGAGTTCTGTCTTTAGAATATGCACCTGGTCAGTTCGTTGTTGGAGTTCTGTCTTTGGAATATGCACCAGCATTCATTTATTCTCTTGTCCTCCCAACCTTGAGATCCACTTTACGTTGGATTCTCCCCCCGAGCCGTCTTGCAGGCCTGCAGCCCTCAACAAGACTCATGCACTGCTGTGCTGGGTTATCTGGTCTCTACCAGACTTAACCTCTTTTCTCTATCTGCTCTCTCCCTGGAATTCTTCTCTGTCTGTTCCTCAACAAGACTCGGAGGTTTTCCTTCCCAGGACTTTTCCTGGTGAGAAGCAGTTTTTCAGTTTCATAACTGATTCTTTTCTTTTAATAGAAAATCCTCTATCAAGAGGCTGCCAGCATTTCAAGAATATACACATATAAAAATAATTCAATATATCAACTTCCTTAATTAAATAATGTCATTCAGTAACAACAAGTAACCACTCATACAATTTCTTACCACAGTAATTACTCAAAATTACAAGTTACCCGGGGTCATCACATATATATATATTTTTTTTCCGGAAGAAAAAACCACTTTTTATTGAGCAAAATAAAAAGTTACAGACAGGGATCCGCTTGCAAACCTAATGCAAGATTGTTGCGCTGTAGAGAAAACACAAATAAACCACAGTCCAAAAAGACTGTTAGAAAGGAGATCAAATAACTAACATCCGGCGATATGGACGTGTATCGACCTGAAAGATCTTCCTCCTTGGGCGAAACCTTGAGCACTAAAACTAAAAGAAAACTTTTTCAGTACGAGATCTTCTACCGAGTGGATAAAACACACTCTTACAAAACTGATTTTAGAGCTTCAGGCGAGAAGAAAAAATCAGTATGATACGGAATATATATTGGAGATCTGATATGGAAAAAAAACTGTCCACATATTAAGACATGAAAACAGAGGAACAAAAACATATATGCAGAAATATCCACAACCAAGAGAGCGAAATGAGACTGTCGCTATCACTGAGGCTGTTCGAAAGGAGAGTCATTCGAGACGATGGACTGCCCCTGCCTGTATTCTAGTCATCACATATATATATATATATATATATATATATATATATATATATATATATATATATATATATATATATATATATACTTCTTAATTATTTGGAGATATCATTGTTATTAATATGAATCATTATAAAAATTATTTGTAATTTATTATTTGAAATTTATTTATTTATTAAGTAAAAATTATGTTTTATTTTTTTTGGTTGATAAAAAAAATCGAATAATTATTCACAATGATACATTGGATGCACATGATAGCTCTTGCTCTCCTAGCCTCACTTTGACAGGATTTGTTGGCCAGGAGAGTTAAGGATAAACTGTAAAGCTTTACATAGTAGCGAAAAACGTGCCAAAAACAAAAAGACTAGATAGCCCAAAAAACAAAGAGAGTGAGTAGACAACCAACCGTCATCATGGAATTTGAGGTAAATTCAGTGCATGTCCAGCACTGGGAGCAACAATATCCTGATTGGCATGAAATTCCACATGAGCTAAGAGCGCCTACATCTCATCTAAACAGCCATTGGTGCACCTCTGGTTCCTTCGCAAAGAGGCCAAGCGATAAAGTATATCCCACTGATTTTGTTGCAAATAATTAGAAAGGTGGCGACTTCATTATGTTCATGGTGATGTTTTTCTCTCATATCATCCAAAAACACCATTGTATTTTGCATTTGCAGGTCCATGGATTCTAAAGATGGTGGTTGGTCCACGCGTCCTGGTGACTGGACCTGTTCATGCTCTAATTCTCCTCCCAACTCATCTCTCATGCCCCCCTCAACATCAGCCACTCCCACTTTGCTAGCCCTTCCCCTCGACGGGCCACAAGGCCCCATCCCCCTACAGGCCTGACCCTGTTGCCTCAACATTTCAATCACTGCAACAAAAAACCAAAAGGGGAGTCACACTAAGGTTCATATTATGGGCCCTTGAATTAGATGCCCAGACAAAGGAGTAGCAATTCCGACCTCCACAAATTCCTCAACCACCCTCTCAAACTACCAGTACTTCTGCCACCCTTTTGTCGCAATGATGTCGCAACCAACCTAAGGGGGTCTCGCCCAAAGTAGACCTCTATAACTAAACACACACCAATACGCCCTCCTCCCATAAGACAGAGCACCAATGCCAGTACTGCCTTGGCTTGGATCGCTCTTGAAACACAAAACCCCTCCAGAGAAAATTAAAGAAAAAGAAATAGTAACACACGACCAATAATTAGGTAGGCAAAAAATGATTATAGGATAAGAAACTTAAAAGGAAACTTACCAAAATCTCTCTAAACGAGCTCAAGTCCCCACATTTACAATTCTCCACGGGCTTGACCAACACTTACGACGTCCCTTGTCACCATGAACCAGAGGCAGAAAAAGCTCCCACAAACCCTTGCCCCAAGGTCCTAGACTGTGGGACTAATATTTCCAATAGGGTCACATTGTAATCTCCGCCAACCATCTACAATTGCAAAGAATGAAGTCACTAATGGGTGAGCATGCATAAGTTGGCGGCTTGTGCGCATGCATAGGTTGATGGCTTGTGCATACTCCACATTGATTTCGCCATACTCACTCTCCCATAACCTAAAACCAAAAGCAAAATAACCAGACAACTCTCCAAAATTTATAACATGCTCCGCCCTTCTCAAGGTTTTGAAACCTCCCATGGTAATTGTCTTGGCCTCCTCCCTCACGCTTAACTTTTGTCATTCACACAAATCCTCTCCACGTTGAACCACGCTACGCATACCAAGAACATGCTACGCATACCAAGATCATCGACTCTATCAAGATAAAAACTATATTTTATTATTATTAAATTTATTTTGTTTTACAATAATTACTACATCTACTTCATATTAAATATTATAACATTTACTTCATATTAAATTATAAAAAACTCTCTTAACACAATAATCTATTTTTTCACTTATATGATACAAATTTAAATAGCCAATTTTATTCAAACATTAATTATATAATTTTACTCTAACATGAACAAAATTATTACGAAGACCTTTCCATCCATTGCTAGCAGAAAATTAATGTTTTTTAAACAATTAGGACTTTGCAAATTTCGTTGATTAGAAAATTTGCTTATAGGAGATCGTCTCCTACAAGCTAGTTTTCATGTTTGAAAAAGGATGAAGACCGTAAAATTGTAACCCATGTTTTATCAATTAATGTTTTTAAACCATTAGAACTTTGCAAATTTTGTTGATTAGAAAATTTGCTTATAGAAGATCGTTTCCTACAACCTAGTTTTCAGGTTCGAAAAAAGATTAAGACCATAAAATTGTAAGCCATGGTTTATTAATGTTAATTATAAGCCATGGTTTGTTAATGTTAATTATAGTTGTTTAAATAGAGTGGAATAAGGATACATTTTGGGGTTGCCATATCATCTCACAATCAAAATTGCATGCAAAGCCGAAACTTGTATTAACTGGCTTGCATTAAACATCTAGTATCGTTTGGTTAGACAAAATTTTGTAAAGGATGCAATGAAATATCTACCATAAAGTAGATTTGTCCACTGAAACTTTTCCATTAAACATCTAGTATCACTGAAACTCTTCCTCAGTTTTAGATAATGGTCAGAGGGCAATGTTGAAAATGTCATATTTCCAAAATTAAATAGTCTAAATGGTCTGTAAAATGAATGCGTTCCTCAAGATGTATTTCAGTTTTAGATAATGGTTATGTGGGAATGTTGCCATATTTCCAAAAGTAAATAATATAAATAGTCTGTAAAATGAATCAGTTCCTCAAGACATATTTCAGAGTTATAAATTCTGAAATTAAATGTAAGATCAGTTTTAGACCATGGTTAGGTGGCAATGTGGGAAGTATTTCCCTATTTCCAAGATTAAATGATCTTAATGTTCTGTAAACTGACTCGATTGCTCAAAATATATTTCAGAATATAAATTCTGAAATCAAATATAAGATCAGTTTTAGACAATGGTTTGGTGACAGTGTTGCAAGTTATTGCATATTTCCACGATTAAATGGTCTTAATGTCCTGCACTGACTCAGTTTCTCAAAAAATATTTCAGAATTATAAATTCTGAATTCAAATATAAGACCAGTTTTAGATAATTAGGTGACAGTGCACGGGCCTGATGAACATACTTGGTCACTCATTTTACGCGGTATTCACAGAAGTGTTCAGAAAATAATGAATTTTTTTTATATAATTATGAGAGAATCTCAGGATTTTTTTGGAAATCTAAACTACAATGATTACAATTCTGGAAATCTAAATTACAATAATTTTTAGAATTTGGATGCTAATTTTTGAGGGATTGAATCTATTTTCACAAAAAAAAAAAAAAAAAAATCTGAACATTTTATTATCATAAAATTTAAACATTTCAATATTAAAATTTTTGAAAATTTTCTTGGTAATATAATAAGAATTTCCTCATCTTAACAAAATTGAGACCTAGTTTAAAAACACTCTCATTTACATATAGTGATTCACATGTACCCATTTTAAAAGGAGTTGTCTTTAAAGAGATTTTTTGGAAGATTTTCTGGTGAGTTTTTCGGTCAAAATGCGGCAGCAATTTATTGACATCGCAAGTTTGAGCACAATCAAAGAGTCCCATGAGTTTTTCAGGATGATGAATCCAAATATGCAGTTAAAAAATCATTTTAAATAATACAAATCAAAATTTAACCTCAATTTTTTCCACCAGATTCCGTCACCGAAATCTCCAAAAAATCACACTAAAAACAACATTTAAAAAACCAAAATAAAAACACTTTTCTTTTCTTTTTAACAAATTACACATCTCTCACTCTACATCATATAATCATATAATCTAATATGAAGTAAATTGAACATCAGAATATAGCGTGGACAAAAAGAACAGCTTCTATAAGAAACCTTCCCTCAAACCTGTTTTCAGCTTTATTGAAATCAACATCAGATATCGCTTTGAGATTTTCAATTACAACGAAAGAGTGTTAAGCTTCTAATAGATAACAGACCACAATACCAATTACCAAAATTATGGTATTTTAGCAAGAAACTCAATTAATAATTAAAAGCTTGAGAGCACATAAGCTGGTTGTGTAACGGCCATGAGTGGTTAAATATATCGCTGGTTGTGTAACGGCCATGAGTGGTTAAATATATCTTTTGAGTAGGTATAGCTATGTTTAGGTTTTTTTTAATTTTAAATATTTTTAAAATCTAATAAATAAGAACAAAGTCAAATAATAAACTTTTTTTTTTTCAGAGAGAAATCCATATATATGGCCAAAGCCCTCAGAATACAATATAGCCGAAGCAGTCAGAATACGGCAGAAGCTAGATTACATAATGGCCGAAGCCAGTCAGAAATACGGCCGAAGCCAGCTGTTTTTACGGCAAAGCAGTCATATATATCGCCGAAGCGAGGGATCCTCCACAGGGATCCTCCACAGGGATCGAACACGGCTGGGGGAGGGAAAGCCATCCGCCCCAGCCTTCATATCTATTAAATTTTGAAAATATTTCAAAATCCATTAACAACATAAATTACTTTCATCTCTTCTAAATTCTTTTAAACCTATTACTTATTTAAATTTTATAACCAATTTATAGCTAATATTTATTTATCACATTCCCTATAAAATATTTGATCATATTCATAATTTTTTTACTCATTCCATTTGCATTCTCTAACCAGTTTATGTATAATATTTATTTATCACATTCCCTATGAAATATTTGATCTGCTTCATTCACTCCAAGGGTAATCAGCTTGGACATATTTAAAAGTTTCATTCACACTCCAATGTTGTATAGACTTTATTTGATACATTTACGATGGAATTATAAAAGTAAAAAATTTTGTTTTGAAAAATCCTGATACAGATTTTAAATAAAGAGATTCAAAAATTCCATCTTATGGAGTTCAAGCTGTTGCCCAAAAATTAGAAAATTAAAAGCATCAGCATGTTATATCATACCATAATATAAAAAGTTGATAAAATGAACCGCACAATCTCAAGGTACATGATTACTGGAAAGAGTTCATTAGAATTTCAATCATATCATAATAAGGGTTTTCTGTTTCCAAAGACTCCACACTGTCATGAAATTCTCCGTTAAAGAGTCCATCTTTTCAATTACAGTGAAAAAGTAATAAAAGCTTCACTGTTGACTACCGCCCATCAACATGACCAAAATACCAATCACTAAAATAATGGTATCTTAGCAAGAAACTCCAGATTCAATTAATAATTAAAATCTTAAGAGCACATAAGTTGGTTGTTTAACAGCATTGAGTCGTTAAAATTATCCAATAGGCTTTTCTCATCAGTGGTTATGGTTATTTTTTTTTGGTAGTTTGTAGATTTTGGAATATTTCTGAAATTTAATAGATATACACAAAGTCAAACAATTAAGTTTGATTTTGGAAATATTTTGGAATCTATCAAAAATATTAACTTGCTAAAATAATTTCAGATAAAATATAAAACTTCCATTCCATAAAAATATGGAAACTTCTTGCCAAACAAACTGGTACAAAGTTCCATCTTATACCCTTCAAATTCATGCAAATAGATAACCAAAACAGACCAAAAGCAGGTACATCATATGATTTTATAGTATAAAATTTGGGAAAAGGAACCATTACAATCTCAAGTTACAGAAAAACTTGAATTCCATCATAGTAGGAGTCTCCTATTACAAAGGGCTCCACACAGTCCAGAGATTCTCTGTTAAGAATCCTGTAAGAGGAAGAAACATTCTTCCCATAAAGCTCCTACCTAACCCCAACCCAACATAATCAAAGCTCTGATCAGACTTACCATTCAGCTTCTCTTCTCCAAAACCAGTATCTTCCCCTCCAACACCAGTATTTTCTCTACCCAACTCACTGCTTGATCCCAGCCAAGTTATGAGCTCCTTAGCATGCAATTTCTCTTCCCTGGCCTTCATTTTCTTCCCATTTCTTCTTCTCTCAGAGGCAGTACCAATCCCCGCCATGTGGTCCTCAAACATCTCAATGGCCTCGTGAATGACATCTCTGTTTGGGGAACCATTCCAGCGACCCCAAAAGCCCACATAACACTCAAAGCAACTGCAATCAAATGAAGGCCCATGAGAGGTATTGTTCCCCCTACCCTTCCTGGTGCTCTTGCCTTGATTGTTCTCCACTGAAAATGCCTTCAAAGAGCATGCAATGAGATAAAATAACACTTCCTGGTCTTCATGAGGGAGTGTTATACTGAGAGTTACTATGGTCTCAGGAAGAAACTTGGGCACTGGAAAACTCTCCAACTTTCTCTGGGAGCTCATGGCTTCTGAAACTCTAAATCCCATGACTTATCAGAAGATAAATTTCATGAAGACCCAGGCAACCACAAATTATATACTAATGCTCTCTTAGCTGTTAAATTTGACTGCGTCTGAAGGACTCCTATATCGTACGTTTTCTTTGAATTTTCTATAGTTGTCCCCACACGCTTACGGTTTTATTTTGACCGTAAGCCCCAGAAATACGAGTAGACAACTTTTCGTTAGATTTGTCAGCCTCCCCTCCCGTGTTTGAGATATATACAGTGAATATATGTTTGAAAACCCTAACTCTGGTTTACCATAAGCCGAAGAAATACGAGTAGTAAATTCTGCGTTTGAAGATTTGTCAGCCACTCCCCTCGCGTGTTTGAGATATATACAATGAATATATGTTTGGAAACCCTTCGCGCTTTGAGATATATACAATGAATATATGTTTGAAACCCTAACTTTGGTTGGGTGAAAAGGCGATGGATCAGTTAAAAGTAACACATAAATTACCGAACACGTCCCGATTCTTTCGCACGCAGTTTGACTTGACAGCAACGATTTTCACGCTCGATTATAATAAAAATTTATAAGGGAAATATTGATGCACGTGGTTCCAGTCAATATGGAAAATTGTGTAGGTTTGACCGTTGAATGGGTTGTTGGTGTTAACTCGCCTTAACTGTATGGCCTGTGAAATTTGACTTAATTTACAAAAATAGTGAGGTCAGTGAATGCGTCGACGGGATCTTTATGAAACTACCTAACGACTTTGACCAAAATAAGCCAAGGCAACCCCATGAGTTACTAGGTAAATATATATGGTGCGTAAATACATAGATAATAACTTTAAAAGACATTAGTTTTAAATGAAAAATCAAAAAAATAATCATTTACTACATTTTGGCTAAGGTAAAATAAAACATGATTATGTTTAAGATATAATATTTATAAAAAATATAAATATTTTTTAATTTTAAACTTATTAGTTTTAATTTTTAAAATATTTATAATAATATTTAATTTTATAATTTATTCAAATGAGTATTTAATTATTAATTTTTTTGATAATAAAAAATTATGTTTTATGAGATTCTAAGCTTATGATATATAGGTCACTGTTTCAAAACCTAGTGAGTAAAAGTTGGTAAAATTCTTAAAAGGTGATTTTGATAACTTAAATACTTTTGAATCATAATTTTTCAAAACAAAAATTAAATATATATAATCATATCAAAATTCACATAATTTAATGAACAAAACAAATATCTAATTTTATACTCATTAATTTAAAAAAAACAAAAACAAAAACTACTAAAACCTTTATTTAAAACATTTTTATAATTATGAAAAATATAATATAATTTTAAATAAAATTTTAAAATACCCATGTTTAACTAAAATTACCAACCCTATATACTTTATAATCATCATTTCAATCATGACCTTGTTAAAGGTCATTGAAAATGTCAAGTTGGTCATATCACGTTCAATGAAAAAGATGTGATCCTTTCTATACGTATAGAGTAAACATCTTCATTCATGACCTTGTAATTTAAAGTCTTTTAAAATGACATCTTCATTCATGAATTTGTAATTTAAAGTCTTTTAAAATGTCAAGTTGCTGCTCTTTATTTATATATATATTATTATAGGGTAGAGTATAAGGTGATAAGATATTTTGTTAATATATTTTTTTGGTGAAAATATTATTGGTTCAAACTTTTGTGTTTAAAAATCTTTTCAAGTTGAGGACTGGTGTGGTCGAGATGTTAATTTTGATGACTTAGATACTTTTGAGTGATGGTTATTCAAACCACTGATTAAGCATGACGAACATCCCAGAACTAATATTATTTAAATAACAAAAAAAAATCTATGTATTTATATTGTAAATTAATTATATTTTATTTGATGTACTATATATATGCCAAAAAAATTAAATGAGAAAAGATTGTAATGAGATTTATATGAAAATTTTAATTTTTTACTTATAAATAGGTTTGAGTGAGTCTTCAGAATAATCACAATTGGTGGAGTCCTTTGTTATTAAAAGATGAAGGGTTTAATTCTATCAACACTTTAACCTCTTAATTGAGCCAGAAACCAGTAAAAAAAAAATATAAGTTTTAATTGTTTGTATGAATAATTTTTAATTAAATTAATACATATTATCTAAAAAAAATATTTTGAAAAAATTTGAGGAATAATTTTATTATATATAATAAAATTATTCCTAAAACTTTTCCATATATATATATATATATATATATATATAGCTCCAAGGGTTAGCTCAGTCGGTCAAAAACCGTGCCTCGCCATCAAGAGGTCATAGGGTCGATTCTGCCCGAAGCCCTTGGGGTTAGGTCTTGCCAGTAGGCTGAGGGGCGATTAGCCCAGATTTTTCCGTGGACGTAGCGACCACTCACTGACCAGGGTGTTCATGAACCACACTTAAAATATATATATATATATATATATATATATATATATATATATGTATATAATTTTGGTTTGATTTTTAAAATATTTATTATAATATCGATTTTTTATTTTTTATACCTTTTTAATATAAATGAGTTTTTTTTATTAAATTTATGACGAGTCATGGAAAATACCTGGTAGAATTACATTGCTAATTTGCTCAAAAACATCTAGAATGTCAGAGCATGTCTAATTGCCTTTACTAGACTACATCAAAAAACCTAAATTCTAACAGCACTTTTATCTGTCGAGAAGAGTATATGCAGAAAAATTGGAACAAAAAACACAAACATTGGTAGCCAAACATTACAACATTGGTTAGTCTGTAGAATTTGTTGGCCTATGAAGGTCGCTATCTTGGGGAGGCCTTGTGGGTGGATTGTCTAGTTGAACACCCTGGAGCTTGAGATCCTTGATAATATTGCGCAAAGCATCCACTTCATCTTCCAAGCAAGAAATTCTTTATTGAAGAGCCATGATAATTTGAAAAGAGTTGCACTCAAAGGTATGATGTTGGTACATATTTACATGCAAGTCGTATATTTCCAAATTGATGGCTTCATGTTCTTTTTTGTAGTGGTTACCGTGGAGGCCGAGGACTCTAATGCTGAGGAGCTAGAATCCATGGAGAGGACAAAAGTATGTTGGAGCCAAGGGAGAGAGACTGAAGTAGCTGGGAAAAAGAGTGAAAAGAACTGAAGAGAACTAGGAGAATACACAGTGACCAAAAGACTCTGACAAAGCATCCAAAAAATGCAAATTGAGATGAAAGAATAGCTTACGAAGTCGGAAGCCAATGGGATGGGGCAAGCCACCTCTAATTGAGCAACGAGAATGATGACAGAGTTAAGACATAGGAGAGAGAAGGTGTTAGCACTGGTCTAATGTCTCATGATGCCAAGAAGTTCATAAATTAAGTTGCTTACCTCCAACCCTGTAAGGGAAAGATGCCAAATCACCGAGTTGTAGTGATGTTCAATCCACACTAGGTTCTCACAATGGAAGAAAGCCCATTGAATTACCCGAAGCTCATTGCAAAGCTTCCAATTATACCAGCGCTTCAAATTCATCAGTAATTGAGGTTTCTAAACCAACTCCACTCGTAGGTCATGGATGTGGTTGTGCTCCCACATCCAAATTTATGCTCATTGCACCATGGGAGCCACACATGAGCTTTCATTTCAACATAATTATTTCTAGTACCCTGAGGTCGAGCAATCATCATAAATCAATCTGAGGAGATGCAACTATCACTAGCCATGGGATCAAGACTGTGATCATGTCTATTCCACACATAAGCAATTAAATTAGACACTTTTGCATGAAGCCAACGATCATACCTTGCCATGTCGATATGACAAGATATCATCAACAATCATAAGGAGGTGAGTGGAGGATTTAATGCGATGATACATATGAATATTAACGATAATGAGATGAGAGTAGGGGATCACGATGGGGGGGAGGCTCAATGGGTCAAAGGAGAGGGAAATATAAATGAGGGGCACAAGGGAGCCAGACATTAACACTTATCGGATTGAAACAAACCTCCTTATTCCATTAACTTCTACCTAACATTCATCTAGAAGGAAAACCTTATTGCTTTGGAGATTTGCATTAGAATTAAGATTTCAGAGGATGTGGAAGAAGGAAGAATAGGAGAAGGAGAGAAGAATATTTTTAAGTAGATGATAAAAAAGACCTAATATATTATCTTTTAGAGGAGTGTCATTCTCAGATAACAAATAATTAGGAAAGGATCGCCCAAAACAATAATATCTCAGATGCCTCAGTCTTGAGCTAGAGTTGCCCCAGAAAAAAGCCGATACATTTCTGTGTAATTATTAGATTCTCATCCAAAACCCCATAAAAATTTATCTACAATGATACTTTCAAGATTTAGTAATATCCCCTCCTCCTACCAACCCTTTAATTTTCATTTTTTAAATTAATAAAATTATATTTTTTTTAATCATTTATTTTATTTTCTAAAATTAAAATTTAAAAATTAAAAATTAAATTTTTTTATTTTTTATTACTTAAAAATAATAATAAAAAAACAAAAAAACACCAAAATTTCACCCTCATTTATTTAAATTATATCCTAATAGGTTTCACCCTCTCAAAATCTCAAAATGAAAATATATGTCATTTATTTTCCTTATATCCTAATAGGTTTCACCCTCTCAAAATATCAAAATGAAAATATCTGTTATATAAATGATATGGAAGAGACTTTAACATTGATCTTATCAAGAGAGTTATGTTCTAATAGGAAAGAATATTATATGTCACTTATTTTCCTTATATCCTAATAGGTCTCATTCTCTCAAAATGAAGATATATGTTATGTGAATGATAAGGAGAAGACTTTAACATTGATCTTAACTTTACCTTAATATAATTAAAATTGATTAATTAAAATTATAACATTTAAATGTTTATATGATAAATAGTTTAAAAAAAATCCAAATAAATTTTCTATATACTTTAAATGTGTCATTATTGTTGTGTTTTAGATTGCTTTTCTTACATGAATTCATTAAACTTTTTAATATAGAGATTCTAACTCACCATTCAAATAAGCTTGATTTTGAAAATATGTTTGAAAAATAAATAAATTGTATATATTTAATTATATTTATGAAAGGAAGGAGGAGTCATGTTACTTCATGGTTAATAAGTGGATTTTATTCGTCCATGGAAATATCTTTGGTTGACAGTTAATGGGCAGTACGGTTCAAATTCGGGTTTCAATCATAATGAAGTAGATTATTATTTATGTATTTTAGTAAATTTGAATACCAATTTGAAGCAGGGGCTTTCTACGAAGGTTGCAATTGAGCTACAGTACAACTATAGTAGTGCGCTTTGTTGAGTCTCCTCCCTCTTGGCCTTGCTAAGCCTCTTCTTTCTTGTTGTTATGAACTCAAAACTACCAGTAACCTTTCACGCACTCTGTGACCTTCACAACGACACCCCTAGCCTTCCACGGTCTTTGGCGTCCCTTCGGCTAGTTGATGTAGTGACGAAATTTTATGCAAGAATTACTATCTCAGCAGCACAAATTAAAGCACACAGTACTCGGAAGCGGAAAATGAAATAACACTCTTTTATTAAATTTTCAGATATGGATTACACTGGATTTACAGTCTGTTCATACCAGAGATGACTGTGTTCGCATTTACCAGACTGTTGCTACTCAATACTGAGATAGCTTACTGGAGGCTACTTGGCGATTACATAGGCTCTGTCTTTGAACATACACTCAAAACACACATATAGACTGACACACTAATGATCTAGCCACTTTAGGTTCTCACCAGTGCTCTCACACTAATGCGCAGGCTTCTCAGATCACCTAAAGACTTGAGTTCTTCTCGTGATGCAAGCAGATCAGAATTAATGTCTGCAGTTGCAGAGCAGGAGAAGCTCTCGACTCTCAACTCCAAAAGACACAATAACTCCAACTCTCGATGCCCCGAATGAGCCTGACTCCCTTCATTTTATAGGAAGAAGAGGGGACAAACATCCGACCATCGGACCAACAAGTTGAGTACAAAAGATTCTATCAATCACGGAGATGTGGTTCAATATCCACCAAAAGTCGAGGAAGTGCTCCGAGTCTCGTGACTAAAGAATTTTTTTTCCTATTACAAGATTACAATAAATCCTACGGAAGGCATCTTATCTACAATGTGGATGCCTTTTAACCAGTTAAGGCCCACAAGGAAACTGGACGTGAATAGTCCTCATGACTGGACAACATAATTACACAATGGAGCTTTCTGGATAAACCCACGGAAACCTTTTTATGAAGAAGGACTAGCACTGTAGGACGATTCACCAAGAGTTGTAATTCCCGGAAACCTATTTCTAGGATAAATGAGGTCGTCCCATGCCTTTGTATAGATCCGTCAGACTATCATAGGCTTATTCAGCACATATTGATGCTTTATTTTAGTCATGACTAGCCATTCATCATGCCTAGCCATAAATTGTTGTAGTATATGGTGGTCTGGATAATTCAGCAAGTCACTCACTGTGGTACAAGGAATATGAAAACACTCAACGGCATTTTTGTGGAAGCATTTGTCACATGACATCTGAAAATAACTTTCATAAAAGATTGGATCTATAGCAGTGCAACTTACTCCAAAATCTTTCCACCAGTCACCTAACCATCCTGGAAATTGATTTCTTTGCATGGTCCTAATTGATCCAAGTTTTAATTTTGTAAAATGGGTCTCTTTCTTTACATCAACATTTAGGAGATCCCACCATAATTTTTTGTAACCTGCAAAATTAAAGATAGTGTCAGGAAAAATAAGATTAGGATTATTTTGTGGCCATAAGATAGGAGAATTTCTGGTGATTGTCCAATCTGTGTTTCTGGTTCTGTTGATGACAAAATATCTATAGTAAATATTTCTTTGTCTTCCTCCTTTAGACAAGATCATTGGGATGTCATGGAAATTATTTTGTAATGCCTCTTCTACTTGGTGAGCTACAGCCATACTGCTGGTATACACCATATCATGGATCCAATGATATCCCTTGGGAAATACTCTTCTTTCAGGCACTAGGTGTAAAATATCTGTATCTGGTTGTAGATCTGCATCTAAGACTTTTGTTTGTCTTAGCTGCCAGGTTGGCTTCCAGTTCTTCTTGTAGTCTTCCCAACTTTGGTCTTCTTTGATAGTTCTGAGAACTTCTTGTTGTTTATCTGGGTCCCATTCAGTAACAATAACAAAAACATGTTCTTGTTCTTGTGGCTAGGTTTGTATGTATTCTCGACTGAGAAAATCAGGTAGACAGTTGTCTACTCCTTTGATGTGTTCTACTTCAAAACCAAAATTGGCAAAGAGGGTTTGCCATCTGGCGAATTTGGCTTCTCCAGGCTTCTTGATATCTTTATTAAGCACTTTCTTAAAGGTAGATGCATCTGTCCTAAGAAGAAATAGTTTATTGACCAAATGGATCTCGAATTTGTCGATGTTATTCCATGTTGCTTTCACCTCTTTTTCTATAGTAGAATATCTTTTCTCAGTGCGGTTCCATGTTCCTGAAGCGAATTGGATAACCTGTTCTTCATTATCTTTTTTATGTTTTAATATACCCCCCCATCCGATATTGCTGGCATCAGATTCTACAATCTTATAAGTTGCATCATCAGATATACACAGTATGGGAAGGTTTCTGACTTTGGCTTTAATCTTTTGAACTGCTCTGGTAAGGATTGGAGTCCAAGGTTCAGGATTTTTACCCAGCCTCTAATTTAATAAGCTTCTGTCCTTGGCATAGTCTTGATAGAAATTACTTACGTAATTTAAACAACCAAGAAATCTTTGTAGCTGCGTCTTGTCAGTAATGATGTCTAGAAATTTGTTAGAGAATTCCAGAGCATGTTTTTGCTATGGCCAAGAAATTTAATGGAAGTCTGAAAGACTTCAATTTTCTTTTTGCTTAATACAATACCATTCCTCTTTATTGTATTTACAAAGGTCTGTATATGTTTAAATTGATCTTGCAATTTTTTTGAAAAAATAAGTATATCATCTATATACACAATCAGCCAATCGAAGAAGGGTTTGAATTTAGAGTCCATCACCTTCTGAAACTTGGATGGTGCATGCTTGAGGCCGAAAGGCATCACATTCCATTCATAACATCCGGCTGGGACACTGAAAGTTGTTTTGAATTTATCCTTCTCTGATATAGCAGCTTGCCAAAATCCTGATTTCAGATCGAACTTGGAAAATATTTTTGCTCCTGCTATTCTGCTTATCAGATATCCTTTGTGGGGAATTGGATATGTATTATCTGCTAGTATTGAGTTCAAAGGCTTATAATTGATGACTAGCCTTGGGATGCCTCTGATTTGTTCTGCTCTTTTATTTGCATAGAACCCATAACAATTCCATAGGCTCTCTGATTCTCTGATCAATTTCTTACTCAACAGATTCTTGATTTCTTTTTTCGCAGAGCTCACGATATTCCGTGTTCATTGGAATTGCCTTACTTTTGCATGGCCTACCTATATATTCTGTTTTATAAGGCAATTCTACACAATATTGCTTTATGTGCCAAAAAGCATTTGGATCTTCTGCACAACACTCTTTCTCAATTTGTGCCTTTAATTCTGAAATATTCTTTTGTATTGTTGGTAAGCTTAGCTGTTGTGAGATATGAATGGTGGATTTCAGATCCTTTAGATCTGTCAGTTTAGATTCAGCTTTCTTTAGCTCTTCCATAGTCTGGACCATTGTCGAGACTCGTGGAGCTGAGACATATGGTAATTTAATCTTTCTCGGGCCATCCAAGGAGGTAGGAAGAGTAATAAAATATCCACCCTTATTCTTTTTTGTTCTAAATGAACCATGTGGTTCAATAGCAGCCAAAAATATGTTACCTAAAATACAATCAACAGGGATATTAGCAACTGCAAATTTTAATTTTATGCAATGATTATCAAAGCAGATAGATGCTTTGGGAATTTCATACTTCAACGTTTTACTTCCCAAGCCAATAACTTTTCTTTCTGTTGTCATCCAATATTTAGCAGGGATCACTTTTGTATTTAGAATATTCACGTCTGCTCCAGAATCAATGAGAGCAGTCAAATTGAACATCTGTCCCTGTATGCAAATATTTATTTGCACATGATGTTGCTGGTACTCGATGGCGAGTATCCTCATCTCCTGAAAACCTGAAGCAATATCTTTTCTTCCTTCATAAATCTGTACATTTGGTTTGTAAAATTCTTTTGTATCATATTCTTCTATAGGATCTGCTCCATCAATGGATTTTCCTTTTTCTAACCTCACAATCTAAGATTTAAGAATAGAAATTTCGGATTTGAGATTGTGAATTTCATGACTCACCTCCCCCAAGGTAAGCGCGCGAACCTTATCCTATTGTTTATGCCTTTGGAATGATTTTGCATTCTTTTCATAAGAGGCGTCAATGAAGAGTGGCTTCTTTGAAGAACTTCTGCTGGAAGATTTCATTTGGTCCATGAAGGCTTCCATAAGGCGATTCTTCATTTCTCCTTCTTCCATAGCTTTTATTTGGGACAAGATTTTTATCTCATCTTCTTTTGTTTGTGCCATAAGAATTTTTTCTTTGTATTTCTATGGCTGTATATCTTCATCAGAAGATTCATTAGAAACTTCAGATTCAAAAGAGAAAATACATTTACAATTTTCAGAATCTGAACAGTCACAAGCATTTGCATAAAAATTTAATTCTTCAACTTCTTCTTCTGAAGTATATACGGAACTAGAATTAGAACTCTCAACAGATGAGTCAAGCAACTGTTGCTGCTGAATCTGGGGATGTTCCTTGATCACCACATTGGGGCAATGATCAGTTTTATGATTTCTAGACCCACATCTCATGCAAAGATACTGAGCCTCTGTTTTTGGAGTTTTTAATTTTTGATTTTGAGGCTGAGATTTCTTGCCTCGATTTCTTTTTTATTCTTCACCTACTGGACAGTTATTTGCAGTATGTCCATTTTTGCCACACAACCAACATGTCAATTTATTCCATTTTTCTTGCTTGGCACTATGCAGGTGAATGTCAGATGGTTTATAATAATGTGTCCTAGGGACATATTTGTAATATCCCTTTCTTTTATGCTGTCTGAAAGATCGACCTTTCTTCTGAAAGTCTTTTCTGGTTGATAAATTCTTTTCTTTCTTGGCTCGTTTCTTGATTTTTCTCCTTTTTACTAATGGATCATCAAGAGATAACCCATACTTGTTGCACAATGATTTGCTGTCGAGGAACCTGGAGAACTTTTCTAGAGAGAAAAACAAATTTGTATGGTTGAATACTCGACCGCAAAGCATTTAAAATGGAGGATTATAAAATCAATACAAAGTAAAATTATGGTTGAAATATGTTATAATTTTATTTTATTTTTGGGAGTTTTTTAAATGATAAAAGGAAATCCCCCGGGTGTTAATGTGTAGGATGCGAGGTCTTGAATGTGATGACAAATTAAGTCGATGAAGACATAACATTATATTGCATGCATCAGCATGTAGTTTTTACAATGGGCATTGGTTATTAATTAAGTTGGTATGCAAGTTTTTGGTTTCATTGTTGAAGCTTCTTATAAAGGCGATGGTAATTTCTCAGCTTTTTAGTGGATGGATTATATCTTTCTCAGGATTGAGAAGATCTTGATTTTGAGCTTAAAGTCTGAATTGTTGCATTAGAAAAAAATAAATTGAGATCTAAAATAGGCTTCCTAAGGAATATTATAAAATAACAGTGGAAATAATAAAATAAGATAATATTACATCATCAAAACAAAAAACAAAAAACAACTTTTTCAACTTGTATTTTCAACTTATCTCCTTATGATTTTACTGAAATTTCGAATGGGAGCACTTGTTGGATGCAAAATTTAATTCCTCATCCAAGGAGTATCCTTGTTGCACACTTTTGATGGAACCTGCTACACGAAAAATGATAAATACATGAAAAAACATGATTGTAATTACGTTTTCATGTATTTCTCATTTTTTGTGTAGCAAGGTTCATCAAAAGTATGCAACATCGGTAATCCTTGGATGAGAAATTAAATTATACATCCAATGAGTGCTCCCGCTCGAAATTTGAGTAAAACCCATGGGGAGATAAGTTGAAAATACGAGTTGAAAAAATAGTTTTCTTATTTTTTAATATTTTTATTTTTTTACTCCAAAAATGATGAATCATCCCCCATGGTTGACATCCTCATTTTGAAACCTATTAGTTCTTATAAAGTTTCTTTTGGTTGTACATTTTTGTTTAAAGGCCCATTTTTTACCTCAACATTTCTCTAATGCGGAGAGAGGTAAAGTGGAAGCTTTCAAAGTTGGTGGAAGATTTAGTCCTTTTTCCTGAGGGATTGGACCTGTTTATTATGGCTGGCATCTTCCACTATGGAGTATTCCATATTAGAACTGGTGTCTCCAGTTGTGGAGTCTCATGTCAAGTATTCTCACTGCCCAATTTTCTTGGTCATCATGTTTTTCTATAGTATAAAGTCTTGTGCTAGGGTCTCTTGGTTTTTGTATTCTATAATGTTCCTAATTAGGAAAAGTAGGGATATGCAAAGAAAACAACAAATACAATACAAAAAATTTAAACTCTCGGTGAGCACCCGTGTAAACTCCAAGTAATAAAAGAACAAGCCTAGATGATAGAATCAGTTGTTCTAATGATGCCCTGTGTTGCCCCATAAAAATGCACTGCCTACTGGAAATATGTTGTTGAAATCCCCACTTCCGTAGCTCAAAAAATCTACAAAATTAACCCTAATCTCCTCACAAATAAGCCTCCAAAACCCATAAATGGTTTGGTCTGAACTGAACCCTCAAATTCAGCCCCAAATACCATGTCCTCCTCTAGCAGTGAAGAAGAATCACAAAGCCATATAACGATATGCACAACAAATTAACACACAAAAATTAAACTAACATAAAAGGCAGAGAGCCATCATGTGGTCTCTCATGCTCATGTAATTCACATTATTCAAAAAATTTAATAATACATTTAAATACATGAGTGAGTGGTCTTAATATAGTGCGTCTATCTTAGACTCACTTGGTTGAGGAAATTTCTCAACTTACACACTAATTTAGGAGAGCTAGTTGGAGATAATCTCTCATCCAAACTAGACTCCTTAGTTTGAGGAATTCTCATGATTTTATTTATTTAATTTAATAATTGGATTTATTATTGATTTTTAAGAGAGTGAGGCTAACATTCCCCCCCCCCCCCCCCCCCACCCCCCCAACGATAAATCCAAAATGAACAAGGAACCATCTTCCAAGTTCTCAAGTTGATCCTCAAAAAACATTTGCTTGAAAAAACCGCCAAAGCTGGATGTTGAAAAAACTACAATATGAAGAGACCATGAGTCAGCTGCATGACTAATTCATCTCTGAATGTCGCTTGACAACTCCATCATGTGCCAAGCCACAAAAGGATCCAACTTTCCTTTGCTTGAAAACAACATCCGGTGTCCATTGACACAATTTGATGAACGCCCACTGGCGTATTTGCTGATGATGATCGCCCACTGGCTGCTTCGCTGATGTTGTCGAGACTTTCAGTCTAACAACCACTTGTCAATTTCATTGACATTTTCCCCCCTTTGTCAGCTGAAAGGAGAGGCAATCTTCTCCAAAATATATCTGAACTCCCCCCTGTAGGTGGAGGAGTATTTCACTGGTGTACTCCCCCGTTCAACTACACGAGAGTACCATCTTCATTTGACTGTTGGATGCAATATGTGTGAGTGAATCCGATTGTAAAACTTGAACAATCTTCTGGTTGTGGATGACCATTCCCAGGGATCAATCCATGAATAATCGATCTTCAATCTGCTTGATTGTTGTTGTTTTTTGCATTGTGTTGATGAATGATTTTTCTTGCCACAATGGTGACAAGGATGGAGATAAAAACACTGATCTTCCATATGACTGGTTCTTTGACAATGAAGGCATTTTGGTTTGACTGCAACTTCAGTTTGCATGCATGTATGTTTGTCTGTAACTTTCTCAGAACTAGCCGATGTGATTTGTGCAAGAAACCCTGCAGTGACAAACTTAATGGGCTTTGAATAATCTAGGATATGCAAGTTGTTTTCATCTTTGTCATATCCTAAGCCGCGTCGATTTCGATTACTTTGAATTTCTTCCCATGGCTTGTTGATGGGTTTGGAAGAAAGTTGAACTGGAACAACTTCAACACTTGAAGCTGGTTGGATGAATGAAGTCGAATGATCATCTATCTTTGGATTGGTCAAAGACTTGGAAGCAACACGCTTCTCTTGTAACTCATTTCTTTGCAGTTGTGACTCCAGTTCAAGGAACTCAATCGTTTCATGTGCATGTTGAATATGCACTTGAATGTCAGCAAGAGTGGTTTTGTTTGATGTGCACCATGTCACCAGCTGATGATAACATTAAATTGTTAATAATTTGGGAGAATTTAATGTGTGTCGTCATGTTGCCTTGCTTACTTTGAAGTCAGGCTCACTTGTCGTAGAAGTCGTGCTTGAAAAAATTGCTCACTTGAGTCGATCATTGAAATGACATGCTCGCTTGTACTGGTTGTTGATTGTTGATGCTTTTAAACACTTGCTTGAACTGCTGATTGTACGCTTGCTTGATGACAATCGCTTTGCTTGAATGAAACGTTATGAATGCTTTAATGAACTTTACATAGGCTCGCTTGTTGTGCATTGAACTGTTGTACTTGATTTGGTTACTTGACACGCTCGCTTGATCTTAGGGCGCTTGCTGTAGACACATGCTTGTTTTGATGCTTACTTGAAGATTAGAGTCCACGCTCATTTGAAGATGATTGCTTGCTTGATTATGTGCTTGAACTTGCTTGATTGATTACTAACACTTTATGCTTTCTTGAATGTACTCACTGAATGTGCTAATTTTTTTTAAAAAGAAAGGGTGTCGAAAATGCACCCAAGAGACAAAAGACAAGTTCAATCTTGATGACTCAGTTGGAGACTTACTTGACTTGATGTATTCACCTTAACAATTCAAATTAGGATGTCGGTTACTACCGAGAATGCACCCTTACAATTCAGTTAAAAAATGTTTATTTGCAAGTGATACAAAAAGTGTTGATGGTGTTGATGTTGTCTTGGCTTGAAATGCGTGATTTTGTAGCATCCTTAACTTGATTGCTTTGATTACATGATGTGAAATGTGCTTGCTTGGAAGATCATCTTATCAAGTTGATGATGTGATGCTTTGTGCTTATGTACTTAAGCTTGATTACAAGAGATTGATTAAGCGTTTTTATACTTATGCTTGCTTATGTTCATGTAGTTGTTTAAGCATAATACAAAGAGATAATTTGAACACAAGTCATGCACATGCATTCATTACACGCGGTGTACCTAAGATCCCCTTATTCAATTTTGGGCAGATCTAGGACACAAGCACCACAAAAAAATATGCCTTTTTTATTATACAGGTTACAACCAGCTCTTACACCCAAGAACAACTTTTCAATTACAATATTTTGTTTGTTTGGAACCTTTTTCAAACAACAAACTCACTTAAATGACTTTTGAATGTCAACGTTAATTTCTTCCCATTCGCTCTCAAAACATTATAAGAATTACCTTCCCTTAAAATTCACTTATCACTCCAAATATTACAAAAGGCAACTTATGACTTCAAATATGACTAAATGAAGTTCACCTTTTCATTCCACAAATCATCAACCTTATTCAAAATTAATCCCAATCTTCACCCTTATGACTCCCAAATAAAAATATTTGATCCACTCCAAAAATCACTCAAAATTAAAAAAAGACACCTTACCTTAGCAGCAATGCAATTTCCTGTCTTTATAGGCCCGTGTTGCAGCTACAACAACAGCAACAGAAGAGGCTCTTTATGTTGTTATAATAGTTGAATCCTTAAAGAAGAAGGGGCCACTTCACAGCAGGCTATTTTCCACTTCCTGTCTAGAGGGTTTGAGCATCATCATCATCGAATCACTGAAGCGGAAATGGATCAGAACAGTAAAATAATTGTCATGGCACTACATAGTGGGTTAAAGAGTGAGGATACATGGCCATGGGACTTGGGATACAGAGCTTGAATCATTGATCTGCTCAAACCAACAGTTAGAGAAGATCAATCTGCAATGTTCTTTGAGGCCCTCTTTAAGGACGTTCTCTGCTATTTCTCTTTGTTCGAATTTGCGGCATCTAGATCTGAGTTTCACTGATGTTGATAATAGAAGCTTAGCAGTTATAGCGAACAACGTGACTTCCCTTCAGCACTTAAGCTTGGTGGCTCTCACGAGCTTAAAAAAGAGGCGTAAACAACATTGCCACACTTCCTGGGTGATGCATGTTTGGCATTATAGCAACCCCGAATTTCATCATATTCTCAAATCTGGTCCTTGCCAATAACTTTAACATCACTGCAACAATACGACTATTGTATATTTCTTCTTATGATGTTGAATCTAAGATTCATTGTTCTAAATTATTAATAAGTTTAATCTGAAAAGATACACAGATCTACTAAGAACTCCAACGGCATGTGCTACAGAGAAAAAATATATAGAAGTTAAAGACTTTCCTTATCGTAACCTTGTTGGCACCGTATTCTCTATTTTCATTGCCAAATCTAGCGCCATTGACATAGCTACCACCACTATAACCTTCAGGCAGGAATTATGCCGGCGAGCACTGACATGTAAAATATCGCATTTGCGTGGACCATGTTCCGGCCACCTGAACCCAAAATGGTATTCTCCAGAGCTTGCAGCTTGTATAGCGAGATGCCTCAGGTTAACTCTCTTCCCCTTTGAAGTAGAAACGGTGGGAACCTCCCATTCTGTTTCCGCGGCACTGGCCCTGAGAACGCTGGGGAGATATGGCACAACCTTTGGGGATTGCCATCGCAACTCTCGGATCCATCCCTCAGCCATAATTCTCTTCTCTTTAAGAGTATTCTAAGACATCAGGCCTTTGTTAACGACCAACAGAAAGAAAATTTATTAAATATTTTTATGATTTTTCTCTTGTAACAAAGAATTTCTGTCAGAAGCATGCTCTGGATAAAACATTGTGGTTGAGAGATCTCTAATTTATAGGGTAAATTGAGGGTAACCATTCAATCTCGGGAGGCACCGGACCAATCTGCAGTATACTGCAATGGTTAATTGATGAAAAATTGCGAGAACTGAAACGTGGAAATCTCATACCATGATTTCTTGAGAGAATTTTGAATTCGACACATTCAATGTTGGATACTCAAAGCTCAAGGATGCCATAGAGAAGTTTTCTGTTGTGCAGTTTTGAGTGTGCCCCTTTTGCTGGGATAACGCCAACGCTCAATTCCAAGCTCACCCGTACACACAATCGCTTCAATTTCATTGCAACATGCATTTATACCAGCATAAGGAAGCAACAATACAACTTCAGAACTCACAAGAACAGCCACATGCAAGCACTCTAGTCCACACAGGTCTCCATATAGCCTTCACACTCTACTCCATGCTCTCAAACCGCATCTTTCTTTCACATGAATCTCCTTCCACAAATTTGTAATGGCCACGCACATGTCTTTCCAAGTATATGCATGTTGTAGATCTTCAGTCCAAATCTCATTCTAGTGACCCATTCACTTAGCTCATCAACAGTGGTCGTCGGGCCCAAAGATCCTTAATGCTCTAATACCACATGAAGAAGAATCGCAAAGCCATATAACCATATGCATAGCAAATTAGCACACAAAAATTAAACTGGCGAAAAAGTCAAAGAGCCATCATGTGGTCTCTCATGCTCATGTAATTCACATTATTCAAAAAATTTAATAATACATTTAAATACATGAGTAAGTGGTCCTAATATAGTGCGTCTATCTAGACTCACTTGGTTGAGACAATTTCTCAACTTACACACTAATTTAGGAGAGCTAGTTGGAGAGAATCTCTCATCCAAACTAGACTCCTTAGTTTGAGGAATTCTCATGATTTTATTTATTTAATTTAATAATTGGTTTTATTTTTTATTTTTAAGATAGTGAGGCTAACAAGTAGTTGGGAAATACATCCTGCTTGCAACTCCCAGAAAAATCCCTCCAAATCACTCCCAAAAGGTTGAGTTACACTATCCCAAGGTTCTCCTTATTTATCCTAGCAAACTCTAGCTCCAAAACTCGCCCCACAAACTCCCACATGTGCGCAGTGATAGGCTTCTATGTTGACCTTGGATGCTCCAAATCGTGTTTCCTTCAAGTAGCAATCTCCTGCTCCCGAACTCCTACAAAAGGTTGATATCCCACTAAAGCTCCTATACCAAAATTATCTCGGCAATTGTTACCCGGAAGACCCCTGCAAGGACTCAAGCATATCCTCACCTGCATCCTTCTAGAATACGCACTAGTTGGGTAAGTGCTTGAGTGATAAGCTCTAAATCCCCTCCATCTCCTCTCCAAATTGGTATGATATGACCTCCCTAGGGTGGCACTTGCAGTCCCCTGAAGAAATGGTGAGTTCTCCGCTTGGAAAATTTGGTCCTAAACAACAAAGGGACCTAGCTAAGTAGCTCGAGCAACAAGATTGAGTTCAATTGATAAAAGATGCAAAATGAGGTTGAGATTCTCCTATTTATAATTTGTGAGCTTCTCTTTCCCATGTGGGCCCCTTCATTTAGCTCTTTGACCTCCCTTCCTTGGGTTTTCAAATTTCTCTTAAGGCAAGTGCGTTTTTCCTTGTGTGCGTGGCCCCCACGCTTCACTAACCAAGTATTTTGGCCTCCATTTTTCCCCTAAGTATTTCTCCCAAAATTTCGTGGGTCCCATGGTTACCAACAATGTCAAAATTGAGTAAAAATAAACTTGAGACAAATTAATTTAGGAAGGGACATTACAGTACTCCCCTCCCAAATGTTGCTTGTCCCCAAGCAACTTCAGCGTTGGATGCTCAAGTATGTGTTCACCTTCTCAAGTGGCATCATCATCTAGTAAGCTCCTCCAGCGTACTAAGTACTCATTGATAGTTTTGTGCCTTAGCTTCATGTACCTAGTCTCCAGAATGGCTTCCAGTTCCAGAACTAGATGTCCCTCATCATCAAGTGGAGGCAATTCTATAGCTTTTGTCACCTGCTGCCCCAAAACCTTCTTGAGGCATGAAACATGAAAGGCATTGTGAATCTTTCTCCATGGTGGAAGCTCCAGCTCATAAGCCACCTCCCTGACTCTCCTAGTCACCATGTACGACCCATAAAAATGTGGTTATAGCTTCTTGGCCCCCTTCTACTTCCATGTAGACTGACGATATGGTTGTAGTCGCAAAAAGACTAAGTCCCCCTCCTCAAACTACCTCTCAATCTTGTGCCTACCCGCATACATTTTCTGTTGATTATAGGTTGTCAATAAATTATCCTTGAGAGCCTTGAGGATATCTTGGCTCCCTTGGATCCAATCTTCGGCCTTTAGGGTCTGGTTGTCTCCAAAAACAATGTTAGCAAAAGACAAAGCATCATAACCATACAATTCATGAAAAAGTGGCATACCAATGGACATGTGATGAGTGGTGTTGTAGCAGTACTTGCCCAAATGTAACCACTGAATCCATGCTCTCTACTACCTGGTCACATAGTTCCGAAGATAGCCCTCCAACCATTTTTTGACCCTCTCAGTTTGATCGTCAATCTGTGGATGGTAACTAGTGTTGGGGGTGAGTTCAGTACCCACTAATCTTAAAATATCTTGCTAAAACGTACCCATGAAGCTACTGTCTATATCATTGACTGTGGTCTTATGAAGTCCATGCAAGTGAAATACCTCCCTGAAGAACAACTCGGCCACCTGTGACGCTGAATACCGTGTCAAAATGGCAAAGAAGTGAGCATATTTGGTCAACCTATCCACCACCACATAAATGCAATCTTTGCCTTGCACTGTAGGGAGCCCTGTGATGAAATCCATGGAGATACTCTCCCATTTCCTCTAAAGAATGGGGAGTGGCTGCAACGACCCAGCTGAATGGGTCAACTCCCCCTTGTTCCTCTCGAAAGCCTCACACTCTTGCACATATCTCAACACATCCCCCTTGAGGCCCTTCCATGTGAAACACTCTCTAACTATCATATCAGTCTTCTAGAACTCATGGTGCCCTGATAATGGAAAGTCAAGTGTTGGAATCCTCTCCTTCAACTGTGAACCCAACACCAATAATATGCGCCCCCTGTAGTAAATGACCTCATCCATCACCCTATAATGCTCATCAGTGTGGGTACCCTCCAAAATCTCACATTCCCTCAGTCTTTGGAGTGCTCCACCAACAATTGCACCTTCCAATCATGGCAGATGCTCATGAGTGAAAGTGTCGCGAGCCTTCTGGATAATGAATTTGCTACTATATTGTGCTTGCCTTTGACATACTCGATATCAAAGTCGTAGGCCTGCACCTTGTTGACCCACCTTTATTGCCTGTCACTGAGGCCCTACTGCCCTATAAAATGGCGAAGACTATTGTGGTCAGTCTTCACCTGAAATCTGTTGCCCACTAAATACTGCCAGAATTTGCCCAATGCATACATGATGGCCAACATCTCCTTGTCGTAAATAGAAAATTACCTCTCATGCAGAAGGAGTTTTTGACTCTCAAAAGCGATGGGGCATCCATCGTGAGGTAATACTGCGCCAACCCCCTCCCCTGATGCATCACACTCTAACATGAATGATTGTGTGAAGTTCGGAAGTGCTAAAACTAGGCAATTACTCATCACCTCCTTGAGGTGATCAAATGTCAACTATGCTCTGTCCGTTCATACAAAACCCCCTTCCTCGTCAGATATGTGAGGGGAGCCACTAGTTGTAAGAAGCCCTTTATGAACTTCCTGTAGTAGGTGCATATGCCTATGAATCCCCTCAACTCGGTCACATTTCGGGGCTCAGGCCAATTCTGAATGGCCCTAATATTCTCATCATGCACCTTCACTCCATCTGTGCCAATGATATGTCCCAAACAGAGCATCTATGTCAACTCAAACTCACACTTAGACAACATGGCGTAAAACTATTGCTCCTCTAAGATACACAATACCATCTCCAAGTGTTGCAAATGCTCCTCCCACGTCCGGTTGTAAATCAAGACATCATCGAAGAACACAAACACAAACTTTCGTAATTGCCCACAAAATACATGATTCATGCATGACTGAAAGGTGGCAGCTACATTGGTCAACCCAAAGGGCATGACCAAAAACTCAAAATGCCCATAGTGGCATCGGAAAGTTGTTTTGGGGATGTCTTGATCCCTCACCCTGATCTAGTGGTACCCTGAGCACAAATCTATCTTAGAGAAGTAATTCAATCCTCTAAGCTCATCCATCAACTCATCAATGCACGGGATGGGGTATCGATTCTTCGAGGTCTTCTTGTTGAGTGCCCTGTAATAAATTCACATGCGCAAAGTCCCATCCTTCTTCTTCACCAGAACCACTGATGAAGCGAAGGGGCTAGAACTCGCCCTAATGAGCCCCAACACCAACAACTCCTTTATGGCATGCTCAATCTTGTCCTTGTATGCCTTGGGATGCCTATAAGGATTGTTGATAACTGCCTGCACCCCAGGCTCCAACTCAATGGTGTGCTCAAATCCCCTGTCAGGTGGCTGCCCTGGTGGTATGTCCCTAAACACTATCAGGTATCTATCCAAGATGGCATGTATGTCTTGGTGAGGTGGCTTGGGTTGTCCCCCAACCTCTGAAATCCTCGGCTCCACAGCCCATGCTATTTCCCCATGCCTCCAGTCAGCCTACATCTAGTGCGTTGAAATATTTTATGGAGGGTATGAATGCATGCCCCGAAGAACTACCAGCTTGCCATCCGCCCTGGTGAACTCCATCTCCAGTTTCCTCCAATCAATGGTGACTCAGAAAAGGGAGTAGAGCCACTAGACACCCATCACCACGTTGGTGTCTGACACATCCACAACAAAGAAATGATCTGTCACCGAGTAGTTCCCCATGGTCACTGTCAAAGCAGGAACATATCGGGTGCACTACATAGTCCTATCCCCGGCACCAGAACTGAGAACCCCTCAAACTCCTTTGTAGTGATGCCCCGCCTCTAAACCATCTGGGCATCAATGAAATTGTGGGTGGCCCCACTATCTACCAAAACTGAGACATGTTGTCCCTGCACTGTGCCTCGGATCCTCAAAGTCAAAAATTTGGGAATTCCACACAAAGAAGCGAGGACTCCCCCGAATGGTGTGAAAGGTGCTCCCCCAGGTGATGGTGGTGGTGGTGGTCCCCTCTCTACCTGACCCTCATTCTCTCCCTCGCCAGACTCCAACTCCACATCATCCTCCTGGTCATTATCCAAGAAGACCTCGATGTAGTGGGCTTTGCTTGTTGTGCACCGGTGGCCTGGTTCCCATGGCTCCTAACAAGTAAAACATAGTTTCCTCCTCTGGAGGTCTCTCTTAGTCTCCTCATCTAACTTCCCACACCCTTGGGCTGCTCTATGGTCGTGGTCTAGTATAACCTCCCTTCTATGGGTAGGGAGTTTGTGATGGAATGTGTGATCTAGTCTTGGGGATTTCCCCCTGCAAATATTTGGCACAAGTCACTGACTCCTGCAAGGTATAGGGTCTTTATGACTTCACCAATCCATGCAATGGCTCAAGTAGCCCCTCTATGAATGTGTACACCATCCTAGCATCATATAGGTCTAGCACCATAAATGAAACCCTCGAAAACTTCGATATGTAATGCTCAGGGTGGCCAGACTGTCTAAGTTGGGTCAACTCCCTGAAGTGAACTTTCAGGTCCCTCCTATCAAAACGCTCCACCACTCTCTATGTGAAGTCCTCATGAGAGGTCACATTGGCATGCCCCAATGTTGACAATTCGTGAAACCGTCGTTCTTATGCTCCCCCCTCCAAGTGCAAGGTAGCCATTTTGATGGCTTCCACCTTCATCACCCAATTAAGCTAGAAATAAGTATCCAACTTCTCGACCCAAGCTCGAGTTGTGCACTTGGCAGATCCATTAGATGTGGGGAAGTACATCCTCCAAATAATACACTACAACTCTGAATTTTGTGTTATCGGTCCCCCACTGTACCTGCCCTTCTCATTTTGTTTGAGCTAGAAGTAGTCTTTGAATAACAGGGCTACTTTGAAATCTTCCCTCGTGGATTTCCACTCCTTGAAGAAATATCCCATGGGCATCTGGTCATCTAGACTTCCGTGCTCACTAGGTGTTGATGGTAGAAAAGTAGGCAGCGTGGTTCTGGTTCCCCCACTGAAAAATGGTGGGTCAGTGGCTGGTGAATGGTGGTCATACTGTTATGAGGCCCCGGAAGTCTCTTCAAATAGGAACTCATGATGAAGCCTCTTGTCCCTATCTTGTTGTTTGATCTCCTCCAACATCTCCTTTTGTCCCTTAGCCAAATCATTTAGGGCCTTCAAGAGGCTATTGAATGTTGCTTCTTCCTTTCTCTTTGACTCCCACATCTCTGATATAACTACTGCCTTCCCACGTTCCTCTGTATCAAGTGTAATCTCCAACTCCCTTTCCTTTCTCATGTACCTCTATCTCCGGTAAGTCACGTTCTGCCTATCCTCCTCATTCATTGGAAATTTCTCCCATGACTAAGCTAAGATCTGAGCTCTGATACCACTATAATGTTTCTAAATAGGAAAAATAGTGATATGCAAATCAAACAACTAATACAACACACACAAAAATTAAAGTAAGTCATTTTGCATGCAATTTCATATATAAAAGTTTGATATAAGTTCACCAATACATAATCTATAATAAATATTATTTCATAAAAATAAACATCATGATGATAACCATCTAACAAACATAAACATCATCTAAGATACACATTTGAATTCACTACCATCATCTAATTATATACACCTCTAACACATATAAACGTCATTAGCTAGCACACAAATCTAATAATCTAACAGGGCATCATCATCGTGATCACATCTAACAAAACACAAACATTGTAATCTAACATCATCACCACACACATCCTCAAATTAATATACATCTCATGTCAAATAATTGTTATCACATACACATTTATCTACAAGCACATTAAATGAACATATCTAACATGACCTAACAATATACACATCAACACTAACATATAAATTAAGTACATAAACATGAACAAAAAATTCACTCTATATCTATATATATATATATATATATATATATATATACAAACAAGTCAATCCTATACATCAAGTCAAATAACTACAATCAAATATCATATACAACAGATGTATTAGTGTTAGCCTAGTATGCAGTAAAAGATGATGGATGGTCAACTATTGCCTCAACGTTTGTCGAGCTCTTCGGTGGAGGAGGAGGTGGCTGGTCTGCAACAGAAAATGATGGATGGTCAACTATTATCTTAATATTTGTTGAACTGTGAGGTGGAGGAGGAGGTGGTTGGTCTGCTCTGTCAGGAGAAACATAAGGCACATCCTCTAGATTTGGCATCTCATCATCATGAGACTGAGGAGGAGATGTGCTACTAGAAGGATCACCGACGCCCTGATATCCATGATCAGATGGGGTAGTACTGCCAGAAGCATCATGATCACCACCCTCATCATCATGATCATGATCAACACTCTCATCATCATGATCATGATCACCATCCTCGTCATCATGATCACCACCCTCATCTAATGTATCTGCCTTTACATGCCCTACATCCCTCATCGTTGGCAGTAGCCTACTAGCTTCGACGATATGATGCATAAAATACATCATCTCACATGGAAAGTCCCTCTAGAGATCCACAAACCTAAGATTTGGGTTAATATCTTGAGCCCTTGCAGGGCGGACTCCCTCCTCAACCAAAACTCTAGCCAATTTGTCGTAGTAGTCCATCCAAAATCGCAGACCAACCCTACGGCCCCAAATGCCCACGACCTCCTGAAGATGTGCCTCACCCTATTGGGCCTTGCCCATCTCCTCATCTCCTCCATCCGGTGGGGGAGGAGGCATGTCCCTATCGAATGTGTCGATGCCTACAAGTACACAACAACAATTAGACAATTTCATTAAACAATTTAATAAAATAAGTTAAAGAACATGCTAGAATAAATTTTGTTTTAATTAGCTAAAATAATAAAATGAAATTAGATTAATATAAAGAAAACACTAATATTACCTCTATCATCTGGAGCCTTAGCCGGTGTGAAGAGGATGTTGGGACACTGTCTTCAATCAAGCCCCGTGTACGAAAATGACAACAAGATAAATGCATGGTCAAAACTCAATGGCCAGTAGTGCCAATGCCTGGGCAGAAATTTTAGCGGAATACTCTAGCAAGCCCCACTTAGGCATCATCTGGCCCCACATGTGCATCCGAACCTTAGTGATCGGCCTAGGAGGGTGACAGTCAAATGTAGGCCTCGTCTTTGGAAACCTCTAAAAAAATAAACAAACATTCTCTTAAGCGAAAGGGAAGGTTTCCCTCTCATGTATCATTGCACGACATTTATCTAAATCCATACAAAACTGCCTCAAAAAAATGGCAAACCATCTAATACAATGGGGCGCCTGAATCAAATAATAGACATAATACAAAAGAGGGAAACTAATGCGTTTCGCATTACTACTAAAGTGTGCAATGGTGGCAACTAATAATGGGAGGCACCTAACCTCTTGTGTAGCAAAAGAAGAAATTTGTAGTTGTCCACCATGCACCTAAAAATATGTTGGATGGATTGCATGAGGCCTGACATATCTCTAAGCATAGGCAAGCTGACTCTCAGTTGCAACCCCATGGGGGACATTAGGGAACTAGCGAAAATCCCCCCCTCTCCTAGAGGGCAGTGATAAAGTATATGTCCTTCTCAGAGGGCCTATACCATGCCCCAGGACTGACATGGAAATCCTACTCCTGGACACTCCGTTCGTAGATCAGATGCACCAATAAGACAAAGTGTGCCTTAAGGGATGTAGCCTCCTCATAGTACTTGAGGAGGCTTATATTTCTTAAGAGCGCTTAGGTCGCTGCAGTAATAGGGTAAGGGTATAAATCCCTCTCCCTCTCTCTGGCCTCCCATGGTCAAACCATATTATATTGGCCTGCCACTTGCTCCTAGTCCTGTTGTTTCTTCCTTTGTTGGCGTTTATGCTACATGATTGACATATAAAATACATCAGCCTCATACATAAAATGCAATTTTTTATTAAATGAAAAATTTATTTATAAATATGGAAACATAACTTTCAATTAAAAAAAATTCATCGGTGTGCCCAAAACTCAGTCATGCACCGGCTCAGGTGCACTGTCAAACACAATCGCCCCAACATCGGTGTGCACATACGTATGACACACAATATAGAAGAAGGGATAGATCAAAGACTTCAAAATAAGCCTCTTCGAGAGGGAAACCTCCTTTACATTACACAAATGAACAATTCTTGGATGATACAAATGACAAGACCTCATTTTTGTATAGGAGTCTAAGAGGTCACAATATAATTAGAGTTGACATGACAATAATATTGTAAGGGCACAACAATAACAATAGTGGGCCTCTCTCGAGCACAATAATAACAATATGGGGACTACATGGGCACAACAATACAATAAGGGGGTTGCACTAATAACAATAAGGGGTTACATTAGTAGTATAGGGACCTAACATGCCCCTCTCCTTCAAAAAGTGTTGTCCTCAACGCTTGAGTAGTTCTGGATGCTTTTGCATAAAATTTTCATCCTCCCATGTGAAATCTTCAGCGGGTAAGTTCTTCCACTTGATGAGATACTCTGAGATTGATTGATTTCGTAGCTGTTGGGTTCTTGTTTCCGTGACTGCTTCAACTTCCACTATGATTTTTCCTTTCTCGTCAAGTTCCGACAATATTGTTTGAACTGGGAGCTTGTCATCTATAACCTTCTTTAAGCATAAAACATGGAAAACTGGGTGCACCGGGAAGATGCAGGAAGCTCCAATTTGTATGCAATAATACCAATCTTTTGCAACACCTTGTAAGGACCATAGTACTTTGGTGATAATTTATTATCCTTCTTAGCTTGCTTGAGGGACATTTGTTTGTATGGTTGTAGCCGTAAAAATACCCAGTCACCTACATCAAAACTTCTTTCGCTGCAATGTTGATCTTCCTATTGTTTCATTTGATTCTGCGCCAAAGTGAGGTTATCCTTTAAGAGTTGGAGAACTTGTTGTTGATGCTTGATGTGATCTTTCATTTCTTGAACCTTAGAATTTTATCTTAAAGATGATGTGATGGATGGTGTATGATATCCATAAAGTGCTATAAATGGGGTCATTTTTTCTAAAGCGTTATACCACCATTCAAATAGAGGTAACCACTTAACCCATTGTGTTTGTTTATCATATATAAAGCAACGAAGATATCCTTCCAAACATTTTTTCACTATCTTCGTTTGTCTATCTACCTTGAGAGTTTGAGGAGTAGTAATTCCTGCCAATGCACTACAAGATATGGTTGGATTCATTTCTTCTTTCTCTGGGGTTGGTTCCTGGTGTATATCCTCTTCTTTTGACGTTTCTTGATCCTTTTCTTCCTCCTCTTCACAATCTATGTAAAATAATTTCTTCTCAGCACACTTATGACCTTTAGTGTATTTGCTATCACAACTGTAACAAAGCCCTTTTTCTCTTTTTTCTTCCAATTTTTGTGGTGTCAACCTTGTAGGTTGTGGAAGGTTACGAGCAACAACACTTCCATATTTATAGTTGTGAGTGGTAGGATGCCTTGTTGCCAACCTGAATGCCTTCTTCAATGAATCAGGTTCCCAAAGACGAACCTCATGTTGAATGTTATCCTTTAAAGTCCCTATGAAGACATCAATCCTCTGCTTCTCTAGAATATCATTTACCCTTATATTCAATTTTTAGATATCCTCAATGTGCTCTTCCGTTGAACCCTTTTGTTTGAGATTTATCAATTGGCTAAAGGTGTTTCTCTTTGTATTCTCATAATGTGCTATCATTTCCTCTATGAAAATTGACCATGTGACAAGTGGTTTACGAGAACAAAGCCCTCTATACCATACAAATTGATTCGGTTCTAAATATAAATATGAAATACTTACCTTTTGTAACCGTTTCACATCATGTAGATCAAAATATTGCTCCATCTGTGGTATCCAAGTTGCCGAATCCTTGCCATCAAACTTCTTCATATCTCTTTTTCTTTCTTTTACGAACTCGAAATTGGAACGGTTGTAACTTTGTAATTTTGAATCCCCAAGTTCTGAAATTTTGTCTTGTGGTAATCCTCTGAGTCCTCTTTTCAACCCCATAGGTCTGATCAAGATTGGATTCTTCAAGAAAGGTTTATGCCTAATCTCCTCTTATGACCTCATTATAGATTGGTTCAACAAAGAAAACTTGTACAAAGTGCCACGTTTCACTGTTTCAAAATTTAGCCCTAAAAACGATACCCAACAAACTACAATTTGTCCTATTTCTGTCTCTCTTTACAAAATTTGAATCCGATGCACAGAGAGAAAGTTATGATTATTTTCCCAAGCTCACCTATTTGAGATTGAATTTGGGAGCTTGCAAAAACACTAACTTCCTCATATCATATCTCCTAAAATATATCGAACCAAGATCTGAAATTTGGACATGCGATTCAACAAGATTTCATACCAAATGGGTTTTAATTTAAAATTCTAAAACTTCGTAGAAAAAAAGTTATAGCGAAAATTCCACGATATCTTGTTTGAAGCAGCGAAACCCTAGAATCCAAAGCTCTGATACCAAATGTTATGCAACCGGCTCACAAAATATAACAAGAGATAGATCAACAACTTCAAAACAAGCCTCTCCAAGGGGGAAACCTCCTTTACATTACACAAATGAACAATTCTTGGATGATACAAATGACAAGGCCTCCTTTATATATATAGGAGCCTAAGGGGTTACAATATAATCAAAGTTGACATGACAATAATATTGTAAGGGCACAACAATAACAATAGTAGGCTTCTATGGGGCACAATAATAACAATATGGGGACTACATGGGCAGAACAATACAATAAGGGGGTTGCACTAATAACAATAAGGACCTACATTAGTAGTATAGGGACTTAACATTGACATATAAAGTACACAACCTCATACATAAAATGCATTTTTTTTATTAAATGAAAAAAGTATTTATAAATATGGAAACATAACTTTAAAATAAATAAAAAAATCACCAGTGTGCCCAAAACTCAGTCATGCACCGGCTCCAGTGCGTTGTCAAACACAACCACCCTCACATCGGTGCGCACATATGTATGACACACCGATGTTGGTTCACATATTTAAATTTTCATCGTGGTGCATCACACTTATGCACCAATGTGCATGTATAACCTTTTTGCACCAGTATGGAACATTCATATTATCAAATGCAACGAGATATAACTATATTTTTATGTATTATTTTTGCAGTGCATTTGGTAAATATAAACGCACCGGGTGTAACTAAAAATTGTACGCATTGACATACAATTTATAGCTTTCCCAATGTGTTTTCATTTACGAAACACACCACAACAATAACGGTGTGAGTCGAACATATCGAAGGCACCGTGGAGGAAAAAATAATAAAAAATAATGAAATTTTAAAGCTAATTTGCAATTCTAATCCGCTAAAAACTTAAAATAGAGAGAAACATAAACATTACCTCTACATTTTCTCGTCGGGGAGGTATTGTTGACACGTAATGGAGAAAAAAAAATTACCACGGTTTGAAAAAATTGGAAAGTCAGGCAGTGAGAATGATACGGAAGGATGGTGAGCACAAGAAGCATCAATGTCAAGGTGCTTGCATGAGGCAAGAGTGGCATCAGTGCTTCAGAGCTCTCAACCATTGTGGATGGTAAACATGAAATATACAACCGGGAGGTTTCTTTTTAACCCTCCTTCGATTTGTTACTATAACTGCACCAATGCAAAAGATATCCAAGAGAACTGTTTTTTTTTTAATTAAAAAATCTATAGATGTGATTTTCTTAAGATGCCCCGAGGTGTTTTAATACAGGTACTGCATCTATGCTTTGTTTGTATATAGCACCCCTCTTTTTAAAAATAAAAATAAAAACCACCTAGCAGTGCTCTTTAGAAGACGCCCCGATGCATTTTAATACATTTACAACATTGGTGCATCGTTGGAAAATAACACCTCTTTTTTTTTTTAAATTTAAAAACTATATTGGTACTCCTTCTTGGTATGCACCGGGGCATTTTACTACATGAAGGGCGCTAGTGTTGCGGATATATATAACACCGACAATTTTTAAAAGACACATTTTTTTCTTGTGCTATCGATTATTTAGGCATCAGTGCATTGTGTTATTTAGTGCACCATGTTTTCTTATTTTATAAAAATAAATTTTCCATGGTGCACCATGTTCTATGTGGCACCGGTGCTTGTATGGATAGTAAAGCACCAATGCGTTTGTATATTGTAGATGCACCGTCCAAAAAACATCTGCTAAAACAACCACCAGTGACCTTCACTACAAATGGATTTTGGGGCTATTTTTATAGGGGTTTCCGCAAAAACCTCTATTATAAGGTCTTTTCCTTGTAATGATAGGCCTTATTAGCCTCCCTGAAATCGGATTGGCAACATCCACCCAAACAAATTGAGTGAATGTGCATTCTCGAAATAGATGTTGCATGGATTCCTCATTTTTCTTGCTTAGAGGGCACCTAGAAGGGCCTTGAATGCCCCTCTTCCTCCATTTTTTTGCAATAAGGATTTTCCTATGCATAATTAGCCAACAAAAGGAGTTTACTTTTAGATTTGCATTGGATTTCCATATATTTTCCCAAATTCCATATTTTAGAGGGGAATGAGGCTAAAAGAAGGGAGAAGCATATCCTTCTTTAACTATATACTAAGAGTGTTTATGGCCCCGCCTATTATCCTTTTCCGTTCTCCAAGGCGCATAACCTATCAGGCTATCTTGAAGCTTATCTGCAAAGTGTTGTAAATTGCTTGGATCACCCCATAAATTCCATCTTATCCATTGACATTATTCATTCCAATTTGAGATATTTGTTAATGATTTCTTGCCTTTGGAATAGAGAAAGTCCCGAAGAAGGAGAAAATCGTGATGTGCTTCCAAAGGCTATTGCCCCATAATTCTATCCCTCCACAAGTTTATTTCCTTCTCGTTGTCTGATTCCCAATATATGTGTGATCTAATCAAAGGGGCAACCACAACTAGGAGTTTCAAAATTGCTGAACCTCCTTTTGATGCTCGTATTAATTGATGTTGTGTGATCGATCTATTATATGTTATTTTTCATTTAATATTATTTTCCACTAGTCTTCATTCTCACTTATAAACCTCCATACTAATTTGGCCCCAAATTCTTTATTGATCAAATTTGGCTCCTTGACTCAAAGGCCACCATGGCATTTTGGAAACTTTATTATTACCCACTTTAATAAGTGGATTTTTTCGTATTTGAGCAGCCTCTTTCCCAAAGGAATTTACGAATCACCTTGATCATTGAAGGGAGGATGCCCTGAGGGGCAAGGAGCATTGAGAATTGATACAAAGGAAGGGTTGTTAACACAACCTTGATCAAGACAACTCGACCTGCTAAGTTTAACCAATGCACTCCAAAAGCCTCCAACTTTTTTTAAAATTTTGACAGTACAGTTTCCCAAGCTAGCCTTGAATGAGACTTTAAGCATATGGGATGTGAAAATTCCTTGAATTGCAACAACTAGAAATTATTCTCTTAACTTTAATAGTATATTTGTCTTTTGTTAAATTATTAACGACAAATAGTGAATAATTCATGCTGCAATTCTTCTCCAATAAAATATGTTGTGGAAATAAAAAAATAAAGAACTGAGAAATAGATGCACATACAATAAAAATGACACTATTATTTTTGGGCAATTGTCACTAAAAAACCCTAAAGGGAAAATCAGTGCAACATATGAAGTTTTTATTATTATGCAAAAAAATAGAGAATTACAGCTGGATGTCGAACTAGAAATCCTCTGAAAATTTATCTCGACTAGAAATAGACTGGGAAAAGTCTTCTCTCTCAGCAAGTCGATCTGGCTTCTCCTTGGCCACTCGCACTCCTCCCTGAGATTTGCACTACTGGTCAGAAATGTGCACTACATCCTCTGGGAAATTTGTTCTTCCTTAGAACCACCTCTAAACAAGTCATATTGCCTCCCTTTAACTCTGGAAAACAATTCACTATGCCTCCTGTGACTATATCTGAGCACTAGCAATTGAAACGATGTTTCTTTTGACAATTCACATTGGTAATCTAGACAACTCGCGCTACAAAATACAACCTCCTCTGCTGGATAATTCGGCCTCCTACCCTAACTCTAGATAACTGGAAAACCTCCTAAGAAATTCTCCAGAATTTTCTCACTGTTGAAAACTCCTACTACGATCTCTCCCTTGGCTCAAAATGCACCCTGTTGAATACGATGAACTAGGTAATTCAAACTGCCTTGCTCACTTGATGTGTCACCTCCAATCCCTTTGACCTGCTCTTATAATCTCTCGTTGAAGCTTCAACATTCAAGATCTAATCATGATCGATGGTTCAGATCATATTAGACTTCGTCAAGTTACCTTTCTAGAAGTCTCTAGAGTAAAATCAATTTTCTCAATTAGTACCCATTAATTAATCAATTTTCCTAAGTTGGACTTAGGAAATTTTTAATTATTGATAAATTAATTTAATAGAGAGGTTTCTAAGTGTTTTCTCTCGAAATATTTTCTGGATTTTAGATATCTCATGTTCCTTAGCCTCTCTAACACCTTATAGATTAGAACACATGTTTGATGCTACACAAAAATCAACACTCACTCTTAGCGAGGAAGGTGTTCTTCATTATACCCATCTATTCTCTAAAATAGATGAACTTGGCTCTCCCTAGAGCCTTCATTATTACATCAACCACTTGTTGTTCTGTGGGAACATGTTGTAGTTGAAATGATCCATGTTGATCATGTTTGACATCTGTTATACCTCCTTTCTTCACATCTCAAATTGATCTGACTCCTTGTCACTGGAAATTATTATGAAGAAAAGTACTCTGGAAAACATTGCCCGCCATGCTACTGTGCATACTCTGATTCACTTGCCACCAACTATAGCTGAATCAATCTATGATATCATACTATTGGTGTCCATGCACTATTGCTTTTGCATTGCCTCTACACTATTGCTACCACTTCATCTGTGTGTATAGATCTCTCAGAACCTAGATATCAAGCTTCCATAGGCTTGCTCCCTTTGAAGTTGGACTCCCTTTGAGTCTCAAATCCTCTTTGATCTACTATGTCACTGCAACTGTCTCATGAGTCTCTGACTGCAACTAGCTATGCATTGTGTTAGAGTCGGTCTAGTAGCCCTCCATCAGCGATCAAAGCTCTTTGCATTTGCATAAGTAGGTGTCTCATCAGTGTCATTTCATTGCATTCCATTAGGCATGCCATAACCCTGATGGAGGAGCTGGTGTCTTTATTCCCCTCTTGGCACTGCTGGATCAAGTTGTTTCAGTCAATAAACTCTTTCAAGGTTTCTTGTCTTGTCTTGAGGTCAAAAGTCCTAGGTCTAGGGTTTAGGTCCAATTTGTCTTTGAGGTCATGTCTTTAAAAGTCAATAAATTCCCAGCAGGCCAGAGGGAGGACTATCAAAGTTTTTCTTCAAAAGATCTCATCATGTACAGCTAAATTTTACCTTGGATTTAAAAACTCTGTTGTTAAAGACAAGGTCATTTTCTCATTTTTGTAAAAAATTGTAAAAATTCAAAATTCTTCAAAAGTCAGCATGCAACCCTGGTCCCCTTTGCCAAGATTCCTCAGAACCTATCCCTGCAAAAATTTTCAAGAAAAAGCATCAGTTCAACCAATTTCAGGACAAAAGGAAACCATAAAGTCAGCAGCATTTAAATTTTGAAAAAGTGTCAAGTTAAAAACATTAGAAAGAGGGTTTGAGGGGAAATTAATTTAAATCTAGCCTATAAAGCCCCTCTCTCCCTCCATTTGATCATCATTTGCCTCAAAGCAATAGTGAAGAGCGATTTGGAGAGAAATTGAGTGAAATTGTAGACAGAGCCCGCGCGCGACCTGTCAATACCTGCGCGCGACCTGTTGGGCCGGCGCGACGTGTCAGGGGGGTCTTACCAGTTGAGAAAATACACTGGCGCGACCTGTTGGGTGCGCGCGACCTGTCAAGACCTGCGCGTGACCTGTTGGGAATTCATCCACAAAAATCTCCTGTAAACTCCCAAACGATCCCAAAATTCTTCAAGATTGCAGGTAGGCCTCTGATCATCAAAGTATTTTGCTTGATAAAGAAAAATGAGCATGGGAAATGTGTTTTAATGCCATCAAGTTGAAATGAGAAGTTCATGTATATTTGCTTTAAAAATGTCAAAATGCAAGTAGAGATAGGGTTTTGTTTTGCTGCTCTCAAGGTCATCCCTTTCACTCCCATTTTTCCCCCACATCCCAACCATCTCCCTTATCATTTTTACCTAATCTCCCTACCAAAAAATATCAAAGGCCCAACACCCTACCCATATCCCTAAACTCCAATAATATAACCTTAAACCCTACTTCCCATAAAATCCTTGCAAATGATAATGGTATGATGTTGTATATGTCATGATTCCTTCCCTTAATTCCCTTTTTCATGTATTTTCCCTAATCCCCTTAGAAGTATCCCTTCCCTAACATCTCCCTTGTGTTATTTGTCCCCTTGAAGCAGCATTTCAAACAGGGAAAAACAGCAGGTCTTTTGAGCAGAAGCAGCAGCACATTTCAGCCACTTTGCTCTTGAAACCATGTCAGAAACCGAAACCGACTATGAGCAAAGTGATGACCATGAGTCAACACCAGAAGTTGAGATACAAAGGAGGCCTCATAGGGGTGGTAAGAGTGGTCACCATCTGAGAGAGGAGCCCACCTCTTTGACCTATTTGCAGGCTTGTCCACTTGCAGTCACATGTTTCCGCTACCTCTCATGTTATGAATTTTGCGAGAGGATTTCTCAAATTCAGCACCATAGGGAATTGGCCCGCTTGTTTGTTTTGCATCTACATGATGGGCATGTAAATCTTGCAGGGGTGGATTTTATATTGTCATCTGAAATTATTACTCAAGCAACAGGGATACCCAATGTGGGAGAAGAGTAGAACAAGCGCAAACTGTTGGACAGATTTCAGTATGAGCCCTACATTAAACCTGCCTACATGAGGTACATGACTGGTATGTTTCCCTTCAGATTTTTGAGGGATGAGTATGCTCCCTTGATGAGGCTCATCATGCGTTATTTCACCTGTGAGGGCAGATTTTCATATTTGTATTCGTACCATATTCGCTTACTGATGCATTTCACACGGGTACGGATGATGAACATACCATTTTTCATGTGCCGGAATATTGAGAAGATGGTGCCCTTGGTGCAGAGAAGGAGCCCAGCATAGCAACACAGGAGCATCTATCATTATGGTTTGATCCAGCTTGTGGTCATACATCAGTTGGCTCAGCAGGGTATCCCATGGGAGGATTTTATCTCTCGAGATTTGTTCACAGCATCAGCATCATCACCCCCTAAGGTTGTTCATGAGGAGGGAGGGCCTTCACAGCAGCATGATATTCCTTAGACCAGACATGTCAGCTCCTCTCCATTGGTCACATATCAGAGAGGCCATAGGGCCTTATTTGCATCAGCTAGGCGAGTATTATCTCCACACCAGGTGGAAGAGGTCTTGCCTTCTTCATCAGCACCACGAGTGTTATCTCCACACCAGATGGAAGGGACCTCGTCTCCGACAGCAGCACAGGTACCAGAGAGAGGCAAGCAGCCCAAGATTGATGAGGGGCCATCAGGTTTTCCAGGCATAGAGGTTGTTGATCTTGATATTAGTTCTCCTATCCTAGAGTCAAAGGAGATCATTCAGCACCTAAGAGCTGAAAATGACTCATTGCAGCAAAGATTGGACATGGCAAATTGGACAATCACCTACTTAGAGCAGCGCAACAAGCAACTTGAAGAGGAGAACACTCTTGATGAGTTGCGGAGGATCCATGAAGACCGCAACTTGGCGCGCAAGAGACCCAGTGACTTGGTACCCGTTGAGCGAGAGGCTATGCTTCTCCGGGTCAATGCTCATTTGGAGAGGCTGCTGGCCAAGGCCAACAAAGATAAGGACCTGCTCCGGAACATGAAAAACCACTATTGGGCCCGAATGCACGTATGCAAGGCAAAAATGAAGGTGATCCAAGGGCGGTTGGCCAAGGCACTAAAACGAAGGAAAAGGCCCAATCCCCTTCACATCTTGGCTGAGGCTTCCTTGAAGGAGCATGATACTAAATGACTTAACTTCAGCACAAATTTCAAAAAAATTTGAGCATTTTGGGTCACTTGTGAATTTTTGGGCAAAAAACAGGTTTTCCTCCCCAACAGGTCGCGCGCCGCGCGCGACCTATTCGATGGGCAACTCCATTTCGGGAAAACTCAGAATTTTTGGATTTTTCATGCAAAGATACACCTGATCAGCAATTACCAAGAGATTTCATCAAGTTTTGAGCCTCCAGAAGGTCAAAAAACATGCAAAAAATGACTTTCTGCCACCTTTTTGACACACAGGAAGCAGTCTTGGGAGATTGCAATTTTGGAGTGGCAAATGGCCACCAAATTCCGAAATTCCACTTGGGTTGGAAAGTAGACATCCATACCTTTCCAACAAGACCATTTTTGCCTCATTTGGACACCTAGAAGTGCCTCAAAAGCAGCTCCAAAGGCGCGCGACCTGTTCAGGATTAGGGCGCGACGTGTTGGGCAGTTTTCACAGAAATCCACCTACAGCTCAGCAAAACGCAATTTTGACTGGATTTGACTTTTTGGAGTGAATTTTGATCTTCCTTGTTATAAATGATGTAACTTTATGATATTTTGACACTTATTTATCTCTTCTAGAAGATTCATTCATGTGATAGGCAAAAATTTAATGAATGAATTAGTTTCCTAGTTTATAGAGGCAAGTTGTTTTGACTGCCTAGTTTTTAGTGCTCAGTTTAGAATTGGTTGAAACAGCTCCTAAGATAGTGAGCTCGACCCCTAGAGGCAAGGAAGGATGTTAGATTGCCTATATTATGTACTCTCTTGGTCATTTTCATGGTTGGACTCTTGAGGGAGAAGCTTCTATTGTATTTACTCATTGTACCTTTGCAATTTTGGCAAAGGAAGAAAGACCAGGGTTTTGCAGTCCTTTTTGGGATTCTTGTGGTTACATGTATTGATGGTGTTTTTCTCTTTGTACTTGTAAGTTTTTTATGTGATTCATCATCTTACTTTTCCTTCTGCAAATTAGGCAAATGAAGTGTTAAAGTAGAATTCATGATTGCCATGCTCTGCTTTTAAGTTTGCTTAATATTTATGTTTTCATCTGTCTAAAGAGAACTCTCGAAGGTTTCTTACTCTCTTTAGCTCCTCACCGGTCATTCTTATCCATTCACTTAATTTAAAGGCATCAGTACAGTTTCCTACCTTGCCCCAAAGAACCCCCTGCAAAAACTGTGTCCAATCCCCGCACCCAGAATTGCCTTTCCCCAACTTTCCACCAAAACCCTAAAAATCACAAACCAAACCTTTAAATCAGTTTACTAGCCTAAAATCAGTGTTCTTTAAGAACAAATTGTTTGTTGATTGATGTGTTGGTTTCATAAGTCTTAGACGGAGCCTGAAGTTATGCCAGGTAGCCTTCGAAACGCTTTTGCTTTGCATTAGCGGAAGTAGATAAACGCTGCTTTAGTCAATCTCCGTGAGCTTGTGAATACAGCCACCTCGATTGTATTTCACCCCTGTATATTTGTAAACTCTAAACTTTTGGATGATTGGTTAAGAGTTTTCACAGGCTGATTGGCTATTTGTTCCTTGATATCCAAACTGGCTTCAAATTCTGGTCATATATTCAAATCTCATTCATGTCCAGATGTTTTTGAGTATCTTGAAGACATTGATTTTGACGAGAGTTTTGAGTTGTCCTTGTTCAAAACTAAATCTGAAAGTGCACTTGATTCTCTAGTTCCCAACCCTGATTTTGCAGCTGCCCTTGAAATTGAGAGACACAATAAATTGGTTGACAATTTCATCCTAAGATCTCTTCAGTCAGACATTCACGCTACTAATCTTGTTGAGTTTGTTGAAACTATATATGTTCATATCGGATCCACTATCACGGCGCATGAGCAGTCCAATCCTCCTTTTATTTCTGTTTCTCCTATAATCACTTATCCGGAATCTACAGTTGGTTCACCCTCTACATCCCATACCACTTCTCCTCCTCATACTCCTCATACTACAGCTACACTCACTCCACCTGCTACTCCTAGACCCAATCTACCTAAAGCAATGGCTGCCCGATTTACTCCTCTTGCTCTTCCCCAAAATCTGCATGATATGCCAGTCGATTATCAGAGTAAAATTCCCATGTTTGATGGCACTCCACAGAGTATTTCTGCTCAGCAACATATAGACAAAATGATGACTTTCTTTGATCTATATGAGATAGATGAAGAGGATGTAACTATGTGTTTGTTTGTACAAACATTTGATGGCAAAGTAAGAAAGTGGTTCAGAGGTTTGACAGCCCGGAGCATTGCTACCTTAGAGGCACTTCAAAGGCAGTTTTTAGATCGATGGGAAATCAGAAAGGATCCGCTTCAGATTAATGCCGAATACAACAACCTCAAGCGTAATCATGGTGAGTCCATTCAAGATTACATAATCAGATTCAATACAGTGTACAATGCTATTCCCGATGATTTGAGACCGTTAAGAAAATCAGCACTTCTCAAATTCTCGGATGGCTTTGATCCGGAGATGGCTTATTCATTGCGAGATAGAGATCCGCCTACCTTGGAGGATATGCAGAAAATTGTTGTTAGTGTTGAAGCGAATTTGAATGATAAAATAGCAAGGATGAAGGCGGAAAAGCGAGTCACAATCAAAGAAGAAGCTTCTACATCAGATCAGCTCCTCCGTAAGGTTGAAAAGATTGAAAGGGCACTTGAACATACTCATCTCAGCAAGCCGGAACCGCAGATCCGTAATCCTAATTTCCGAGGTCCACAGCAGCCGCAATATAGAATCAAACAGCGTGAAACAAGAGCACAAGAGGCAGTAGTTCAGCAGCAAATTAAACCTCCTTTTCAGCAGAATTTTGTTAGCCAAGAATCCGAGGATGAAGGTGATACGGTGGGAGAGGAAAATCACTTTTTCACTCCTGATGATCTGCCTACCTATATTACAGAAGAAGAAGAATTTGTGAGAAATTCAGTCATACATCAGGATGAGCATTATATCTTATCAAATGAGGCAGTACTTGAGGAAGAATCGGAGGAATACCAAAGAGGATATCTCAATGCTTTGTCCGCTCAGCAGAGGCAATTAAGAAACCGAGCTGTTCCCATAAATCCCATTCAGAAAAGGAGAGATGCTTCAGCAAAGAATGATTCAGCTTCCCCACAGACAAAAGGAAAAGACATAAGCGATCCTTTGGCAGGTCAATCATCATCAGCAAGCAAGATAGATCAGCCATCAAGCACACCGAGAGATAAAGTTGAAAGAAGAGAAGTTCCAGCTAAAGAAGGTGAGAAGGTTGCAGCTTTCAGTTTGGAGAATGAAATTTCAAAGTTGAAAGTGTCCATTCCTTTGACGGAAATCATGAAGAACAGCACTTACCGAGGCCAAATCTCCAAGATGTTGAATTTTGATCCAATGCTAGACACGATGAATGTAGAAGACGATCAGCCGAATTGATTTTTGGGCCTGCTTTAAATGGTGAGTCTCCCGAAAGTGATGTTCCTCCATTCTATATCAGTTTGCGATTGCATGAGTATGTCTTACATAATTCCATGTTTGACTCGGGAGCTTCGCATAATTTGATGCCGAAAGCAATTATGGAGAAGCTGGGACTAGACATCACAAGGAAATATCATGATTTGTATTCGTTTGATTCCAGCCAGGTAAAATGTATTGGTTTGATCAAGGACTTGGTGGTGAGCCTAGATCAAATCCCAGCAAAGAATGTTTTGATGGATGTGGTGGTGGCGGATATTCCTCCGCGGTTCGGCATGTTGCTTTCGAGATCTTGGGGAGCCAAGCTCAAAGGTACACTTCAGCTTGATTTTTCTTATGCTACAATCCCGGTCTTTGGTCAGATGAGGAAGTTATATAGGGAGCAAAAGATGAAATACATGATCACTAGTAAGGAAAAGCCAGTGAATCATCCTGTAAATTATGTACATACAGATTTGGAATCGTTTGTTTTGTTTGCTGATAATTTTAATGAGATAGATAGCCAATTGGTTCAAGTAGAAGATATACCAGACATTACAGAAAATTTTAGAGAAATTTTGAGAAAAGAAAGTGAAGAAAGGTCCGTTGTCATGAAGCCAACAGCTGAAATGAACGGGCAGCAAACAGAAAATGCAGAGACATCACAATTTCAGCATTTAGAAGATGATGAGGATGGTCTTTGGACCATGGATTTTGATGGCGCTGTGGGCAGCGATGGTGCTGGTATAGGTGTGTGGATTCGAAGTCCATTTTCTGTCCGAAACAAAGTCCCAAGCAAGGTATGAGTATGCTCTTACAAATTGGCATTTGATTGTTCAAACAATGAGGCGGAATATGAGGCTCTCATTGCTGGCCTGAAAATCCTTCGGAAGTTGAAGGCAAAGAAGATAACAGTATATGGTGACTCTGGACTGGTTATAAAGCAAGTGAAAGGTGAGTTTCAGGCCAAGCATCCTCGTATGCGAGCATATCGAAATGCTGTCCTAGATATCTTAAAGTTGTTTTCTGAACATACCTTGACATGTGTGCCCCGTATCCAAAATGGTGTTGCGGATGCATTGGCTAAGGCAGCAAGTAATCTAAAAATCCCCATGAATTCTAGCAATAAGTTTGAGATTTATGTGAAGCACCGTCCTACAGTCCCAGACAATCAAAGACGTTGGGAAGTTTTCCAAGATGATGAAGAAATCAAGGATTTTCTACAAGTTGAAGGTGAGTTCAAAGACATTTCCATAGATACAGAACCTCAGGAAGTAAATCAAATGGATGTATTGCAGCTTAAAGACAATTTCATTCCTAAAGGATTAATTCCTTTGGAAGAGCTGTTCGATCAAGATGATGTGGCTCGCAAACCAACCTTGAGGCCAACGGAAGAAGGTGTCGAAGAAGTGAATCTTGGAACAGCTGAAAATCCAAAGATGGTGAAACTATCGAAAGCATTGTCGCCAAAGGTAAAGGAAGAGTATATCAGATTGTTGTCTTCATTTTCTAATGTTTTTGCATGGGATTATTCGGATTTGAAGACTTATGACACAGGTATTATTCAGCATACCATTCCCATAAAGCCAAATCAAAAGCCTTTCCGACAAAAGTTGAGAAGAATTAATCCTAAGTTGTTGCCATTGATCGAGAAGGAAGTTAACAGGTTGTACAAGTCTGGAATTATAGTGCCAATCAGATTTTCCGATTGGATTTCCAACTTGGTGCCCGTGAGAAAGAAAACTGGTGAGATCCGCTTGTGTATAGACTTTAGAAATCTGAACAAGGTGTCGCTAAAGGACAATTATCCGTTGCCCAAGATGGACCATATATTGCAGCGGGTAGTTGGGGCATCAAGGATGTCGCTACTTGATGGTTATTCCAGGTACAATCAGATTTTGGTGCATGAGGATGACCGCGACAAGACTGCATTCACTACTCCATGGGGAACATTTCATTATGCCAAGATGCCATTTGGATTGAAAAATGCAGGTGCCACCTTTCAGCGGGCAATGGACATGGCCTTTGCTAATGAGAAGGATGTCTTTTTGGTCGTTTATCTTGATGATTTAACTGTGTTTTCTAAATCTGATGAAGAACATTTATATCATTGAACAATGGTGTTTCAAAAGTGCAGAAAATATGGTATCTCATTGAATCCAAAGAAGAGTCTTTTCGCCATGAGTGAAGGCAAGTTGTTGGGCCACATCATTTCCAAAGATGGCATTCGTATAGATCCTGCACGTGTGGAATCCATTCAGCAGTTAGAGCAGCCCCGAAACAAGAAAGAGATTCAGTCCTTCAATGGCAAGTTGAATTTTCTGCGCCGCTTTATTCCGAATCTTGCCGAGCACCTTAAAGAAATCACTAACATGCTTAAAAAGGATAGCCAACTCAAGTGGACCGAAAGGGCGGTAAAGTCTTTCAATTTGGTAAAGTTAATTTTATCTTCAGCCCCAACTCTAATCAGCCCGGATTATACACAAGATTTTATTTTATTTTCATTTGCTTCTGAGCATACATTGGCAGCTGTGCTGATGCAAAAGAGGGATGGAGTTGAGAAGCCCATTGCTTTTTTCAGTCGTATTATAAGGGATGGAGCGCTGAAGTATAATATCATTGAAAAACAAGCATTGGCGTTGGTAAAAGCCTTGAAAGATTTCCGTGTGTACATACTGAATTCCCACATTATGGCATATGTTCCTAACGCAACTGTTAAAGATGTTTTGGTACAAGCAGAACCGGAAGGAAAACGGGGTAAGTGGATTGCTGCACTATTGGAGTATGATGTGGAAATCAAGCCTACCAAGCTGATCAAGGGCCAAGGTCTCGCTAAATTGATGGCTGAAACAAATCTCCATGTCCTAGACATTAATTTGATTGCTACCTTGTCTGACGAAGATGAAGAAAATTCAGCGCTACAGGTATCTGATATCTTTATTTCCTCTCCTTGTTATGCTGATATTGTATATGTGCTTCAAAATTTGTTTTCACCTCCCGGGATGCCTCGAAACAAAGCTAGGACATTGAAGTTAAAGGCTGCCAAATTTTGCATCATCAAATATGCACTATATTGGAAAGACCTCGGTGGCATATTGTTGAATTGTTTGGTCGAGGAGGAAGCTAAGAGAGCTGTAGAGGATTTTCACAAAGGTGACTGCGGGGGTCACTTGTTTTGGAAGACCACGGCAAACAAGATCCTAAGGGCAGGTTTCTATTGGCCTTCGTTGTTTTCAGATGTATATAAAGCAGTCAAGAGTTGTCATGAATGTCAAATTTTTCAAGGAAAGCAAAAATTACAGCCCTTGCCTCTCAAGCCCATTGAAGTCAGTGCACCATTTCAGCAGTGGGGCTTAGATTTCATCGGCGAAATTCATCCAACATCTTCCGGGCAGCACCGATGGATATTGACAGCCACCGATTACTTCACGAAATGGATTGAAGCCATTCCCACCCGGCAGGCCACAGACTTGGTAATTATTTATTTCCTTGAAAATAACATATTGTCACGTTTCGGCTGTCCACATAAGTTGATTACAGATAATGCAACAGCGTTTAAATCAAAGAAGATGGTTGAATTTTGCTACAAATATAACATCAGCTTGGGGCATTCAACCGCCTATCATCCGCAAGGAAATGGATTGGCTGAATCTTCGAATAAATCTTTGGTAAACATCATAAAGAAGTTGCTGGAAAACAATAAGAAGAGCTGGCACAAACAATTAGTAAATGCATTATGGGCTGATCGTGTAAGTCAGAAAAAGTCAATTGGTATGTCACCCTTTGAACTAGTTTACGGGACAGATGCGGTGTTTCCTATTTCACTTAGTATTCCGGTAGCAAAGTTGCTTCAAGAAACTAGTGGCGAGGAGGATCCAATGCAAAGGCGGATTAGTCAAATGATTCATTTACAGCAGACTCGGGAGGAGGTTCTTCAAAATACTCTTAAGTTGCAAGAGCGCATAAAGAAAATCTATGACAGAAAAACAAAGCCGAATGACTTCCAGATAGATGATGTTGTTTTGAGGTGGGATGCCCGAAATGAGGACAAAGGGAAACATGGAAAGTTTGATAACTTATGGAAAGGTCCTTACAAAATTGCAGCATACCGTGGTTCAAATGCCTTTCTTCTCAAAGAAATGAACGGTGATGATTGTCTCGGAGGGTCGGTCAATGGCCGGCTGCTTAAAAGGTACCATGTCTGAGCATTTTCTGCTCTAGCCATTATCATTGTAATTACCATTTTACTTTTATTTCACTGCAAGTGTGAATTGATCTTTCATCTTTAGTCTGGGGCCCGCGGTGAAGGCAATAATTTTGAAGATGAAGATTAGTTGGTGTGAGTGTTTCATGTTATCTTTATCAGTTCATTTTCTGTCCAAAAGTTGAGTTAGTTTGGGTCAAAGTTAGTCCAATTTCCAGTCAGTTGTTAAAGTCCATAAAGCTGTCCCGGTTTGGGTCACATATGTAAATAATGACTCCATTGCCCAATGATTGAAAAGCACTGGTCTGCTCTCCCAGAGGTCTAAGGTTCTTGGTACCTCCAAGGAGCTACCATCCCCATTGGAGCCAATGTTAGAGTCGGTCTAGTAGCCCTCCATCAGTGATCAAAGCTCTTTGCATTTGCATAAGTAGGTGTCTCATCAGTGTCATTTCATTGCATTCCATTAGGCATGCCATAACCTTGATGGAGGAGCTGGTGTCTTTATTCCCCTCTTGGCACTGCTGGATCAAGTTGTTTCAGTCAATAAACTCTTTCAAGGTTTCTTGTCTTGTCTTGAGGTCAAAAGTCCTAGGTCTAGGGTTTAGGTCCAATTTGTCTTTGAGGTCATGTCTTTAAAAGTCAATAAATGCCCAGCAGGCCAGAGGGAGGACTATCAAAGTTTTTCTTCAAAAGATCTCATCTTGTACAGCTAAATTTTACCTTGGATTTAAAAACTCTGTTGTTAAAGACAAGGTCATTTTCTCATTTTTGTAAAAAATTGTAAAAATTCAAAATTCTTCAAAACTCAGCATGCAGCCCTGGTCCCCTTTGCCAAGATTCCTCAGAACCTATCCCTACAAAAATTTTCAAGAAAAAGCATCAGTTCAACCAATTTCAGGGCAAAAGGAAACCATAAAGTCAGCAGCATTTAAATTTTGAAAAAGTGTCAAGTTAAAAACATTAGAAAGAGGGTTTGAGGGGAAATTAATTTAAATCTAGCCTATAAAGCCCCCCTCTCCCTCCATTTGATCATCATTTGCCTCAAAGCAATAGTGAAGAGCGATTTGGAGAGAAATTGTAGACAGAGCCCGCGCCCGACCTATCAATACCTGCGCGTGACCTGTTGGGCCGGCGCGACGTGTCAGGGGGGTCTTACCAGTTGAGAAAATACACTGGCGCGACCTATTGGGTGCGCGCGACTTGTCAAGACCAGTGCGTGACCTGTTGGGAATTCATCCACAAAAATGGCCTGTAAACTCCCAAACGACCCCAAAATTCTTCAAGATTGTAGGTAGGCCTCTGATCATCAAAGTATTTTGCTTGATAAAGAAAAATGAGCATGGGAAATGTGTTTTAATGCCATCAAGTTGAAATGAGAAGTTCATGTATATTTGCTTTAAAAATGTCAAAATGCAAGTAGAGATAGGGTTTTGTTTTGCTGCTCTCAAGGTCATCCCTTTCACTCCCATTTTTTCCCCCACATCCCAACCATCTCCCTTATCATTTTTACCTAATCTCCCTACCAAAAAATATCAAAGGCCCAACACCCTACCCATATCCCTAAACTCCAATAATATAACCTTAAACCCTACTTCCCATAAAATCCTTGCAAATGATAATGGTATGATGTTGTATATGTCAGGATTCCTTCCCTTAATTCCCTTTTTCATGTATTTTCCCTAATCCCCTTAGAAGTCTCCCTTCCCTAACATCTCCCTTGTTTTAGTTGTCCCCTTGAAGCAGCATTTCAAACAGGGAAAAACAACAGGTCATTTGAGCAGAAGCAGCAGTACATTTCAGCCACTTTGCTCTTGAAACCATGTCAGAAACCGAAACCGACTATGAGCAAAGTGATGACCGTGAGTCAACACCAGAAGTTGAGATACAAAGGAGGCCTCATAGGGGTGGTAAGAGTGGTCACCATCTGAGAGAGGAGCCCACCTCTTTGACCTATTTGCAGGCTTGTCCACTTGCAGTCACATGTTTCCGCTACCTCTCATGTTATGAATTTTGCGAGAGGATTTCTCAAATTCAGCACCATAGGGAATTGGCCCGCTTGTTTATTTTGCATCTGCATGATGGGCATGTAAATCTTGCAGGGGTGGATTTTATATTGTCATCTGAAATTATTGCTCAAGCTACAGGGATACCCAATGTGGGAGAAGAGTGGAACAAGCGCAAACTTTTGGACAGATTTCAGTATGAGCCCTACATTAAACCTGCCTACATGAGGTACATGACTGGTATGTTTCCCTTCAGATTTTTGAGGGATGAGTATGCTCCCTTGATGAGGCTCATCATGCGCTATTTCACCTGTGAGAGCATATTTTAATATTTGCATTCGTACCATATTCGCTTACTGATGCATTTCACACGGGTACGGATGATGAACATACCATTTTTCATGTGCCAGAATATTGAGAAGATGGTGCCCTTGGTGCAGAGAAGGAGCCCAGCACAGCAACACAGGAGCATCTATCATTATGGTTTGATCCAGCTTGTGGTCATACATCAGTTGGCTCAGCAGGGTATCCCATGGGAGGATTTTATCTCTCGAGATTTGTTCACAGCATCAGCATCATCACCCCCTGAGGTTGTTCATGAGGAGGGAGGGCCTTCACAGCAGCATGATATTCCTGAGACTTGACATGTCAGCTCCTCTCCATTGGTCACATATCAGAGAGGCCACAGGGCCTTATTTGCATCAACTAGGCAAGTATTATCTCCACACCAGGTGGAAGGGGTCTCGCCTTCTTCATCAGCACCACGAGTGTTATCTCCACACCAGGTGGAAGGGGCCTCGTCTCCAACAGCAACACATGTACCAGAGAGAGGCAAGTAGCCCAAGATTGATGAGGGGCCATCAGGTGTTCCAGGCATAGAGGTTGTTGATCTTGATATCAGTTCTCCTAGCCTAGAGTCAAAGGAGATCATTCAGCACCTAAGAGCTGAAAATGACTCATTGCAGCAAAGATTGGACATGGAAAATTGGACAATCACCTACTTAGAGCAGCGCAACAAGCAACTTGAAGAGGAGCACACTCTTGATGAGTTGCGGAGGATCCATGAAGACCGCAACTTGGCGCGCAAGAGACCCGGTGACTTGGTACCCGTTGAGTGAGAGGCTATGCTTCTCCGGGTCAATGCTCATTTGGAGAGGCTGCTGGCCAAGGCCAACAAAGATAAGGACCTACTCCGGAACATGAAAAACCACTATTGGGCCCGAATGCACGTATGCAAGGCAAAAATGAAGGTGATCCAAGGGCGGTTGGCCAAGGCACTAAAACGAAGGAAAAGGCCCGATCCCCTTCACATCTTGGTTAAGGCTTCCTTGAAGGAACATGATACTAAATTACTTAACTTCAGCACAAATTTCAAAAAAATGAGCATTTTGGGTCACTTGTGAATTTTTGGGCAAAAAACAGGTTTTCCTCCCCAACAGGTCGCGCGCTGTGCACAACCTATTCGATGGGCAACTCCATTTCAGGAAAACTTGGCATTTTTGGATTTTTCATGCAAAGATTCACCTGCTCAGCAATTACCAAGAGATTTCATCAAGTTTTGAGCCTCCAGAAGGTCAAAAAACATGCAAAAAATGACTTTCTGCCACCTTTTTGACACATAGGAAGTAGTCTTGGGAGATTGCAATTTTGGAGGGGCAAATGGCCACCAAATTCAGAAATTCCACTTGGGTTGGAAAGTAGACATCCGGACCTTTCCAACAAGCCCACTTTTGCCTCATTTGGACACCTGGAAGTGCCTTAAAAGCAGCTCCAAAGGCGCGCGACCTGTTCAGGATTAGGGCGCGACGTGTTGGGCAGTTTTCACAGAAATCCACCTATAGCTCAGCAAAACGCATTTTTGACTGGATTTGACTTTTTGGAGTGAATTTTGATCTTCCTTGTTGTAAATGATGTAACTTTATGATATTTTGACACTTATTTATCTCTTCTAGAAGATTCATTCATGTGATAGGCAAAAATTTAATGAATGAATTGGTTTCCTAGTTTATAGAGGCAAGTTGTTTTGACTGCCTAGTTTTTAGTGCTCAGTTTAGAATTGGTTGAAACAGCTCCTAGGATAGTGAGCTCGACCCCTAGAGGCAAGGAAGGATGTTAGATTTCCTATATTATGTACTTTCTTGGTTATTTTCATGGTTGGACTCTTGAGGGAGAAGCTTCTATTGTATTTACTCATTGTATCTCTGCAATTTTGGCAAAGGAAGAAAGACCAGGGTTTTGCAGTCCTTTTTGGGATTCCTGTGGTTACATGTATTGATGGTGTTTTTCTCTTTGTACTTGTAAGTTTGTTATGTGATTCATCATCTTACTTTTCCTTCTGCAAATTAGGCAAATGAAGTGTTAAAGTAGAATTCATGATTGCCATGCTCTGCTTTTAAGTTTGCTTAATATTTATGTTTTCATCTGTCTAAAGAGAACTCTCGAAGGTTTCTTTCTCTCTTTAGCTCCTCACCGGTCATTCTTATCCATTCACTTAATTTAAAGGCATCAGTACAGTTTCCTACCTTGCCCCAAAGAACCCCCTGCAAAAACTGTGTCCAATCCCCGCACCCAGAATTGCCTTTCCCCAACTTTCCACCAAAACCCTAAAAATCGCAAACCAAACCTTTAAATCAGTTTACTAGCCTAAAATCAGTGTTCTTTATTGGTTATCTCTGCCTCGTTGAAGATCTTTGCCGAGATAGACCGGAGAGAGCCCTCTCCTGCCCCGTAGGGTTAGCTATGAGGCTAAGTGGTTTGATGTTGCCTTGGAGTTTACCTTTTTTAGCCTGAGGTGAAATTTCAAGCGCTAACACACTGTTTACCAAGTACCTGACTACGCTCAACTAGCTTTCCAACTATCTCTCAAGTATCTTACAACAACTAGCTCTACACTGCCCCTCTAGAATCTGACCACGTCTTGATGACACTTTAATCCTCCTACTACTTTACTATTGTGGGCTCCCGTAGAAAAGGTGATGATTCATGTGAGGAATACACGATAATTGAATTTGATCTATTGATCAATCCTTCCATGGTTAGATCTAGACCTCCTAATTCTCCTCCCTCTGATCCTGTCAAATCTGGCATATTGGAGTATCATAATCCCCCTCCATCTTAGGTTAATGTTGCAAACATTGTGAAATCATCCTCCAAACTGGAAAACAAGTCATCAATCTTTGTCGATGTTGCAGTTTTCTTCCCCTATTTATCCTTCTTCCTCTTGGGACAATTGGTGACATAGGGACCAAAATCACCACATCTGAAACACTTGACCTTCGACGAGTCCTTCTTCTTCTTCTCTCCTTTCGAGTCTTGTCCTTGACTGGGACTCATTCGTTTTTCCCTTTCCTGCAAGGGCCACATTCTCCTCTTCCTTCTATACCTTCAGTACTTTTTCTCTATTGCTAGTAGGAACATCAATGAGACTGAGCCTCATCTCCTCATAAGTGAGGTCACTCCATAGGCTCCCAACTAGGAAGTGTGTGTCGCCCAGAAATTACTTGGATGAATGTACACCACTCCTTAGTGAACCCATTAAGTGTTATGTGCATCAACTCACTATCTGATCTTTTCTCTCCAACAACTGCAAGTTCATTTATGACCATCTGAATCATTGTGAAAAGGAAGTAACTTTCTGACCCTTCTCTATCTTTGTTGCCCTCTGCTTCTCCTCGAGAATACTTTTCTGATTCTGAAATGGATTCTCATACAAATTTACAATGACATCCCACATGTATTTGTTGTATTCTTTTCTATAATATTCAAGATGATAGATCCCAAACTTAGTCTTGGACCATCTTCTTGGCTTTGGCCTTCCCCTTCTTGAAGGTTTCCAACTATTTTTGGTGATGAGCCTCGGTATTGCAACAAGAATGTTGCAACTCCCAAGGCTACCAACTTTAATTATCAACCCGAGGTTCATACAAAATTAAGAGGTATCGGCACTATATGTGCAGCATACAATGTGTCATTCCTTTGCTGTCATTATGTAATTGAGTGCATGTAAGGAAATCAAATCCTAAACTAATTGCAGAAAATGAAATGCTCGAAATGGAAACCTTAACCTATTGCAAGAAAGAAAATACAAGGAAAGAAACTTGTTCTAATCGCATAAAGTAAAGATCATGAACTAAATGTTAACCATTAAATTTCAAAGAGTTTAGATCCATTAATAGAGCTCATTGGATGTGGCAATCAAGAAAATCATCATTGTATTATCCAATTCATACATTTGTCCATTCTCCCAAATTGCTGAAATGTTTTGCATGGGTAAAGAGGCAAGTCCTAAGTGGTCTTTATTTTTCCCTATTAATTTATTTAGAGCCTAGGGGTCTTGATTCAACCCGAAGGGACAATAACCAAGCTTCTTTAGCAAATCTGGGAAAGTATAATCACGCTAGAAGAGTACTACAGGAAACAACATATTTACTACAAGAAACTATAATTCACTGAATGACCAAGAAAATCAAATCGAAATTGGATGAGACAAATTTTTTTATTGACTATGATGTATTAGGTCTCCATTCCAAGTGGAATCACTCAAAAAGACCTCTGTTGACCCATGCTAAAAAATAGCAGAAAATTACTAGTCTAAAATCTAGAAATTCGAGAACTAGTGAGCTAGTAAATCTATCAAATGCCTAACGTAATCAAGTGCAAATGCAATGGGGTGATTTTTTTTATTAACTAGAATGTTTTTGTGATCTAATGCAAGTGGAATCAACTCGATTGAATCTCGTTAGCATGCTCTAAAAAATATCATAAATTTATTGTTATTTGCCACAAGGGACTTCCAGAAATCTAGATTTGGGAATAAACAAACTAATCCAAGTAACTCAATGATTACTATGACCTTCCAAAGTTGTTCCAATGATGAAATGATGCTTGTGATCCTGCAAAATAACTTACTTCAACCATTTAACCCAATCCTACAACAAGAAATCATTAATACTAAATGCAGAAATAGAAAACAAGAACAAGAGATGCATGTGAATAAGAAGTGAAAAGAAGAAAAGTAAATGATACAAAAGGGATCTGAGGCTCCTGGGATGGAAAGCCCAAGGAAACTCAGATTTCTATTGAGGAGACCAATATTTAGAAGCTGAACATGGCACCAATCTTCATTATTTCTGTCGACACAATTACATCCCTACAAGAAATGACAGTAGAGCTGCAAAAATACGAGTTCTTTCCACAAGAAGACTAATAAAAATCCACCTAGAGGCAAATTTGACTTGGTAATTATACAAAATGATTAGGAATCATTCCCTATGAAAGGAGGAAGCTTTTCCCACCAAAATCTCTTGATTAGTGGATTTGGTTCCCAATACTAGGAATCTGCATTAAATGGCATGGAACACATTCCTAGATTTTCTCATTCATTGGAGCTCCACAATCTGTACCATAATTCCATAATATATTGTTGATTTATTATTTAATATTGATCCTTCTGTAGTAGGGAGCAGGTCCCTAGATTATCTCCTCCTCCAAATCTCCATAATCTGCCCAATATTCTCATAATATTCCACAAAAATAAATAATATTAGGCACAAATATACAATTATCAAACCTTCCTAATGAACATATTAAAGTTAAAAATGCATTATCTAGTGCAAAAAGAGAGGTTTAATGTGCTGAAGGATGGCCAGATGGGCCTTAATTTATGTCTAATTTGGAGGCCCATTATACCCCCCTGTTGAAAGTGTTGCTCATCCTCTTAGCAACTTAGTGACCTCATTGTGTCTCATTCATGGCCCTAGTGGCCTCCCTGATTTGTACATTCCTACCTTTTTCCCCTTATGCAAGATGGGTTATTTAAGATTCATGGCCTCTTACCTTTCTATAACATCTTTTAGGCCTTAGACAAAAGCTAGAAAGAGACTAGAGACCTCTTGGAAATCCTATTTCCATGACTGTAGTTTGAGTTCTATTTTGATGGTGAATGCCTTCTTGCCTTTTGTTGCCTTCATCTTCTCTTTTGTGGCCTAGATTATTGCCTAATGACCTTGGATTTCTCTACTTTAATTAGGTCTTTCTTAGGCAATGCCATTTTGGTTTTTAGCACAATTTGTTCCTTTCTTCCTTCTTGTAGCAGCATTTTTCCTTCCTATAGCAGTCATTCCTTCTCTTTCAAGGTCTTCTAACTATATTAGAGTGATGAGAAATGATGTAGAGGGGTTGGAAGATGATTCTAGGGCTCAGAGGGAGTAGTGTAGGTTTGTGGAAATGGAGAGGATGTGCTCTGTGTGTTTTTTCCAAGAAATTTTCAGGGTGAGACAAAGTGTAGGGTTTGTTCTTGAAAAATGTAATTTTTTTCTTATGAAATGGGATGGATGAATGATGGATAGATAGTGGATATGAAGTGGATGGACGGCTTGGAGTGCTTTGGTGACTTGGCCTTTGCACAAATCTCTTCTTTTAATTGTTGTCCCCATTCCTCGAAATCATCACCCTTCTTAATTTGGCTTTTCCACATTGCATGAGTGAAGGAGTGAGTTGCAATTAACTAGTTGAAGGCGACCAAGACTGCTAACCCATCCTTAGCTTATAAAACCTCATCTCCCAGGAATTAACAACAAATTTCTAACTATAATATGCTCAAGCTAAGAGGTCAAGAATATTTCATTCCTGTACCTACATAATCATTGTTGGAGAAACATGAATGTTGTTGTTAAGTTGATGATCGATCCATGGTCCTCTGGAGGTGATAATCTCCTTTGTTTGCTTCTGCACAGATCTTCATAGCTAGGTGATTCGAAACCTTTGTCCTCCAGTTACCATGAGCAAGCTATCTTAGTCAAATATGACCTTTTTGGAGTGTTGGGCTTGTCCATGGGTGATGTTCACCTTCCCTATAACTTATTCCACCATTAGACACCTTTTCCACACTTTATTTAACCTTTCGTACCTTCCTATACCTTTCAGCTTGTTTCCTGTAGTAAACTAGAACATCCTGTAGTACTATAGGAAACCCTATAGCAGCCTGTTCAAACCCATATCTCCCAAATCGTATATTGGATTAACTTGAAATTTTCTAAGCATGTTGCCATCCTCCTTATGCACGTCCCCATTAACAACTTTGCAACTGGATGCACGAATATCGAGAAAATTCAAAAATGGTTGTAGGTGATGGAGGTCGATTTTTCGAAAACTGTGCACTGCAATTTTCTGAAACTACTTGATCATGTTACGATCATCCATATGCATCTCCTCATGAAACAACTTTGCAAATGAATGCACGAATATCGAGAAATTCAAAAATGGTTGTAGGTGATAGAGGTCGATTTCTCGAAAATTGTGCATTGGAATTTGTTGAAATTGCTTGAGCATGTTACTATAATCCATATGCATCTCCACCTGAAACCTCTTGGCAAATGGATGCATGATTTTCAAGATGTGACAAAAATAATTTTTTTGCCTATGTATTTATGTTTCCTGTAGTAAAATAGAGCCTTCATGTAGTATTTTAGGACAGCGAGGAAAATGAATGGGAGAAACTTGGGAATGATGGGTGGATGGTGGAAATAGATGATGGTAATGGATTGGCATAGCCTTGGTCCTTACGGAGCATCTGAGCAAAGGAGGAGAAAGTCCAAGTTTGACTTCCTTTGACTAGAATTTTGACCAATATTTTTTTTCAGTGCGAACTTGTTTTTGTTGCTTGCAGATGTTGGAGAGCATCTGCATTCATCAGAGAGATAAATGGAGCAAAGATTTCTTTTATTTTTTCCTTTTTTTTTATTCTAGGCCTACTAGCCGCCTCAATGAGGTTTTCAACTAGTAGATTTGCCTAGGCGCCTCAAAGGAGGTTTTTACTTAGGATCTTTTCTTTTTCTCTTGTTTCCAACCCATTGACCACCTCATGGAGGTTTTCAATCAATGAGCCAATATCAGGCACCTCAAAGGAAGATTTCACCTGAGATTTTATTTTTTCTCTTATTTTTCATTTTTTATTTCTTTTCCTATCCTACTCTACTTGAAAAAACAAAATCATTTTCAAGTGTAGGAATACTTCCAATCAAGCGAAGTGCACATCAAGATGACAAATAAACTGATGTGTAGGCTTGAAATGTATTCTTTGACATGTACCTGGATGTAAGAGACCAAATGCTTTGACTGAGATGAGATTAGGAATTTTTGAATAAGAGTGTGTTGCTGCAACTTAACACTTTTCTCGAACAATATTATAAAATCCCTGATGAAAATTCTATGTAATAAATGTTAAAAACAATAACCACGGATGACTAGAACACTTATTCCAAGCTGAATGTTGGGCAAGACATCTTAGGGGGTGTTCATTTGATTGTTTATGGCTAAGGAAATTGGCAACAACAATGGCTAAGGCATTAAAAGGCATTTTGTCACAATTATTTATGAAAATAATGAAAATTAAGAGAAAAGGGAGGTGAAAGGTCACAGGTTGCATGTGAGGAGGAAAATGAAGAAAATAGAGGCCTCGTTCATAAAAAGGATTCTAAGGATCAGTTGGTAACCTTTTCTCAGTTCAATTTGGAGCTCTCTCATTATTCTCTCTCTCTCATACTCTTGGTTACTTAGAGTTTTCTTGGAGCACTCTTGGAGGGGTGAATACTTGGATTCTTGTAGCAAGAAGGCAAAGGAAGAACAGAAAAATGCAAGAAGGCATCGGCATCAGCAACTACATCATATTTTCTTGCAGGTACCAAGTTGCATGTATGATTTCTTCACCAGTTTTGGCATGCATGGCACATGCCTGTGGTTTCTTGGTTATGATCTGTCATTGGCATGGAGGATCGTCAGGATTGACAGTGGATTCCCTAGGCTTGCCATTTCCTAGATAGCCATGGTGATTGTGGGTTTACTTTCATTGCTTTATTTTATTTGGTGCTCATGTTTCCTTAGCTTGGGTTAAGTTACTAGTCCTGGAAGCCCTAGTTGAACAAATGCTCTAGAAGCCCTGGTTGAACAAATGAACTAGAAGACCTATAACGGCTTAGGTTGAGTTACTAGTACTGGAAGCCCTAGTTGGACAAATGTTTTGGAAGCCCTTGGTGGGTTGAGTTACTAGTCTTGGAAGCCTTGGTTGGAAAAACGCTCTGGAATCCCTATATAAATTGTGGATTGAGTTAATAGTTCTAGAAGCCTTGGTTGGACAAACACTCTGGAAGCCCTGCAAGGCTTGGATGGAGACCAATATGATGATGGTTTTGGTTATGTCTGACCGTGAGGTGAAATCACTATTTGATGGGTTGAGGTGGATGGCCTTTGGAATCCCTGGATGATTTTTGATTGATGTGTTCTATGAGATCCCACATTCATGCTTGGAATATGGCACGAGGGTGAATCGCTGAAGAGAGATTTGGCTCATCCATTCCACTGTCTGGTGGAACGTGGTAGTCCCATCTCTGGTTGGTTTGTTGCATTCATTAATGAGAAATCCATTCCCTTGATTTTCATATGTAAATGTATTGATGTATTTGTGGATTTGATGGCTAATATGTTTATTATATTTTTGTTCCTATTATGTTGGTTATATGCGCATTTCATGACAACATTTATGTATGGCTCTCAACATGTTTTTATTTGCATATGAATCGATAATGTGTTTATGAGTTAATGGAGGATAATGTAGCAAATGGCATGAGGGAACAATGGTTCATAGCGATTCTCAAATAAGTATGAGATCCCTACACTTAATTGTGTTATTTACACCTGTAGGTTACATGTTGATGATATGTTTGACGAAATTTTCTTGTCATGGCTAGTAGGGGTCTAGTTATGATCTTGTTCATCTTATTGCTTTTTCATCCTTGTTTCCTTGTATTATTACCAATTCTAAGTTATCATTCCATTCTTGGCAGTGTCCCATGCTCTGGGTCGAAAAAGGTGGTTCAAATCCCGGTATGCTAGCAAAGAAAAGCATTAGTTTGAGACTAAATCACCTCGACAGTGTTTGGGAAGCGTTATCAAGCACTTATCCATTGTCTGGGGAGCGTTAGTCCTAATACTAACTCACCTGGGCAGTGTCTAGGGAGCGTTAGCCTGCCCTAACTCTCTCAAACAGCAATAGGACCCAGGGATAGGCAGTCTGAGAGGCTGACTTGTCTCCTGAAGGTTATTTAGATGATGTTGGATGGCTGTATGTGATGTTCCATCGATTCCATTTCCTTAAAGTCACCAGGGAGGTTGAACTTATCATAGTGGCCTCTCGTCGAATTTTACCCTGGTTGGCCGTTTGCTTGGGTAGATGTGGGAGGAGGGTGTTATAGAGTGGTATCAGACCATGGTTCAACTCTCGAACTAAATGGGTTGAATGTGCATTGGTCATGCATGCATGTTTGTTGCATGTGTGTCTCCTACACTTATTTACTTGTTGCATTTTCTTGATGATGGATTAGGGTTGTAGTATGGTTATCATGGAGGATTTGATATTGATTTCATGAAATGTATTTGAAATAAGTATGTGACTAACTGTGTATGGATTATATGTCACTTACGTTTTGATTTCATGATACCTATTTACATCCTTGTATGTCAGGTTACATTCTTTAATATTTTAATTACATGCATCAGTCTTGTAGGTTGATTACAAGCACTGGTCAATTATGTTCAACTACATGCGGTTATGCGTATTGGTAGTTTTTTTGGCATTGCTTATGCATACTTTTGGTTGCATGTGGCAATGTGTACGATGGAGAAATGTTGTTGTCATGCATGAGGTCATAGCATGCATTGTTGATATGGCTTGGCATTGGTGACTAGACACTAGTTAGAGTGATGTTTATGAGTTAATACATTTACTTGCGTATGACGATATGTTGTCATGATTATTTTCTGCATGTATCACGTTGATTTGGTAATATTGTAGACAAGTATCCTCCTCGAGCTATACTAAGGTACGTTGGTTTATTGTGATTTGGTTTATCTGACATATTATGCCTTGCAGGAAGAAATATCAAATGGCTAGCAAGATGGTTGACCATAGAGACTCTCCCTACAAATTCAAAGACCAGTATGGTGTTAGGAACCCCTCTTATTTGGAACATACATTGAAAAATTTAAAGGAGGAGATAAGGAGTTGTAAGGCAGGTAATGACAAAATCATATAGTCATAGGAAAATTTAGCAGAGGTGAATGTAGTAATACTTTAAAGCTTGTTGGATTTGTAGCGACAAGGACCACTACGGATCAGCCATGAGTAGGAAGATAAAAACTAATAGGGCATATGGTAGCAAATCACATGGCAGTCACCAATCAAGTAGAGAGGACGCAATCCAAGATGGAAGATTGTTGGAAAATCTAGAGAGGAGAAGGGATAAGCACAGGTATGATTCCAGTTCTGATTCAACTAGGCACTATGATCATCGTCATTATCATCCTTACAGGAGAAGTGACAGGGGGTATTTTCCAGAGGAATTTAAGAAGGCAAAGCCACCTACTTTTGATGGAGAGATAAAGAGATCACAGGATGTAGAGGCATGGTTGCTTGGCATGAGGAAATTCTTCAGGTTGCATGATTATTCAGAGAACATGAAAGCTAGAGTGGCTACTTTCAGTCTTAAAGGTAAAGCAGACATATGGTGGGAAGATGTGAAGAATGTCAGAGACATAGATGAGGAAGATCTGACTTGGAGTGAGTTCGAGAAGCTATTCAAGAAGAAGTGTTTTTCTAAAAGGTACTTTGATGACAGAACAATGGAATTTTATGAACTAAAGATGGGATCCATGATAGATCACGAGTACACCAGTAAGTTCTTGGAACTGTTGAGGTATGTGCCTTGCCTCAAGGAGAGAAAGATAAGATTCATAGATTTGTTAGTGGGTTACCAGTTGCATGCAAAGATAGGATTGAATTCAATGAGCCTAGATCATTGGAGGAGGCCATTCGAAAGCTAAAGCATTGTTATGAACAATCGAAAGCGCAGAATTGAAAATAAGCTATTCTGGAGAGGTAATGAAAGGAACAAAGGAAAATGGGATAAAAAGCAGGCAAGGCCAGATAGTATAGATAACAAGGATAATGTTGCACCACCTAAGAGGTTCAATGAATCAGATAGAGGACAAGGACATATAGATGAAAAGAAGAACAAGTATGGAGGCTGGAAGCCCCTAGAGTGTTGGACTTGTGGCAAAGACCACCGCAAGAAAGATTGTCCGCAAAATCTGGTTGGTAGACCCCAAATATACAGTGCACAAGAGGTGTAGATTGTTGGAGATGTTAGCCAAAGTATTCCTCGTATCTACGCAGCCATGGACAATAAGCAGGCAGAACACCAGGAATCTATCATTGAGATGGACGGTAAGCTATGTGATCAAGTTACTTCTATTTTGACTAACCCTAGATCTAATTATAGCTATGTTAGTCCTGACTTGGTGCATAAGTGTGGTTTGAGTAAGGAATTTCATGTAGATTCTTGGTTAGTGAAATTGGCTATAGGTACGAAGAAGCAAGTTCATCATTGGGTAAGATCTTGCACATTTTATTTAAATGGTATGCCTACAGCGGCACATTTTAATGTATTACCATTGGGTTCATACAATGTGTTATTGGGCATGGATTGGTTGTATATTCATAGAACCAAGGTTGATTGTTATGACAAAGCAATAGAATGTGCTGATGACAATGGGGAACCAAGAGTTTTGTAAGGTAAGAGGAAAGTCGCATCAGTTAGGATGGTGACAGCTATGCAAGCAAAGCATAGCCATAGGAAAGGGTGTAAGCTATTTTCAATACACATTTCTAGTGATAAGGGTAAGGAGGTTGAGGATGCAGATGTATTGAACAAGTACCCAATGTTACAGCAGTTCAAGGATGTATTCCATGAGGACATTACAAAGTTGCCACCTCGCAGGGAGGTATAATTTTCTATTGAGTTAGTGCCAGGGGCAGCTCCAGCATCGAAAGCACCTTACAGGATGAGCACACCTAAGTTAGTTGAGTTAAAGTTGCAGCAGAAGGAAATGTTGGACAAGAGGTACATTAGGCAGAGTGTATCACCTTGGGGTGCACCAGTCTTGTTTGTGAGAAAGAAATATGGTACCCTCATATTATGTATTGACTACAGGAAACTGAACAAAGTGACTATCAAGAACAGATATTGTTTGTCGAGGATTGATGACTTGTTCGATCAGCTGAAGGGAGCAGCAGTGTTCTCAAAGATTGACTTGAGATCCAGATATCATTAGGTACGCATCAAAGAGGAGGGCATATATAAGACTGCGTTCAGGACCAGGTATGGGCCTTATGTTTATCTAAAGATGATATGAGGTTATCATTGATTTCAACCCAAGCAGCACCAGGGGCTACCCTGATCTTGCAAGGGAATTTTGACTTGAAAAAGTACTCTATTTTGAGTCAAGGATCTTCTAGATAGATTCTACTCGTCGAGATGTTTCCGTTGATATATGGCACTCCAAGTAATTCTTCACGGTTTGAGAGATATTCATGTTTGAAGTTAGTAACCCCATTTAGTGGGCTAAAACCCTATGGGGTTATGGCATGGCACTCATAATTGGTTTTGGTCATTTAATAGTCATTAATTATTAATTTTTTAATCTCCTAAAATCCATCTAACATTCTCTATAGAAGCCCCTCTCAACTTTATAAAAAGAAATCTCATATATCCTCCAAATGTAGTGATCGTGTCATTTTTGCTATAACTTCATTTTTGTGAAGTCTTAAGTTCTGAAATGAAAACCCATTTGATTCACAATCTTCATGAACGTCGTGACCAATTTTCAGATGTTGGTTCACTATATTTTCGGATATATGATATGTGGAAGTTAGGGTTTTTGCAGGCTCCCGAATTTCATCTCAAAGAAGTGACCTTGGGAAAATCATCATAACTCTCTCTCTAAGAAGAGGATTGGAATTCTGTAAAAGTGACGGATAGTGCATGGACTGTACTTTTCTGTGCATCAATTTCAGAGCTGAAGGAGGAAACAGTGACGCGTGGCATGCCATACAAGTTCGCTCTACTGAACTAGTCCATAATTAGGTCATTGTGAGAGATTGGGCATAACTTTGTCTTCAAGAGTCCAAATCGGGTCAGACCTGTGGCATTGGAAAAAAGACTCAAAGGGATACTACAAGATTGAAGATCACCTATTTTGGATCTGAAATCACAGATATACATCAGATTAAATATCATGCTCCTAGAAGGCGAGAAAAACTAGATCAAGTGTTGTCAAGGGGTGCAAAGGACCAGACTTTTTAGGGCAGCAAAGAGTAAGGTGCAGCAAAATGATGCTGCAGAGGTAAGCTACAGGTAAGTATCTTCTGTATATTCATGTTCATTTCTTAATTGCATTAGTTTCTTTGTATTCTAATCTTTTGTTTTTGTTTAGCACTGACATATGCTCTGCAAGATGAAGTAAGTTTTGCTATTATCATGTCATGGGTATTTCCTTGAAGACTTTTTGTAGGTATTATATATTCATCAGGAGATTACTCAATGCATAATCTAATGTTCTGAAGAGTGAGAAGTGGTAGCATGACAAGAGCAGCAATCAAGGTGCAGAACAGTAGCAAGAAGTTCACCATATGAAGTCTTCAAGTGGGAAGCACTGCATACAATCATTATACAGAGTAATTGTAAAAGCATCATTGTAAAAGTTATACAAGTGTCAATCTGCCAAGATTTGAAGAGGCAGTGTTGGGAGGTCTAGGATCATCATTAGGTGGTTGTGTCATAGTTGGGGTTATGGTCTAGTGTGTCTTCTTCTTCCACATCATTCTATATCATTGTAAAGTGGACCATTTTCCCTGGTATGGGAGTCCATTCTTCTTTTATTCTTCTATAGGGTGGTAGGGTGGTCCTAGGCTGGTGCATGAAATCACCAACAGGTTCAATCCTGTGAAAACTTTAGGGTGGTAGGGTGGTTCTAGGGTGAGTTGTAGCTCATTAGGTATTGGGGCATCCGTTCAGATGACTACTGAAGAATCTCGGGCGTTGGAGCATCCATCCAGTGGGAGCTAAAGAAGAATGTCTTTCTAGAATTCTAGGAAGTTGGTGCTTTCATTTCAGTTGGGGCTGAAGATTAAAGAATTTATTAGAAAAGTGGTCGGTGGTTTTTGACCCAAAGGGGGTTTTCCACCTAAAATATTTATGCCTCCTGGGTTCTTTTATTTACTATTATTACTGCATAAACATTAATAATAATTAAAGATTAACTAATGCACTGAAAAGATTTAAAAGTGCTAATTGCTAGGGAATATTGATTCACACCCCCCCTCTCAGTATTTTCCAACAATTGGTATCACAGCTTGGTTCCTTCAGTAACAGCTTAACTGCTGGAAGTCAATTTTCAGAGCATAGAGATGGGAAAGTCAAAGAAGCGAGTTACAAGGATTTCAAAGGAAGGTACAGGTACAACAAAATCTCAAGAAAGTGAGTATTGTGTACCAACCCCTGATTTTGATGCAAATAATTACTAGATATGGGAATCCAGGATGGAAGTATCTTTGCAGGCACATGGAGTATGGGAATCAATTGTTTCTGGAGACACAACCACTGATGAAGCTAAAAGGTACAATTCAAAGGCCATGAATGTAATTTCGAATTTTTTGCCAAATTCTGTGAAAACAAAAGTTGGTCAATGTTCAACAGCTGAATCTCTTTTGGAAAAGCTTCATAATCTCTATTCAACAAAGAAATCAGGTCAAGATGTTATTGAAAACTTGGATCCTTATGAGTATGTTGAAGAAGGGTTGACCATAGAAGAATTTTCTAAGGAGGCAGTCAAGCTTATAAAAGAGCTCAAGGCTGAGAAGATTCGTTCCAATACTCTTGAAGTACAAGTTCAAGGTCTCAAAATTGAATTTGAAGAACACAAATGTATTGAAGAGTCACTTCAAAAGAAGTTGGAAGAAACCAATAATATAGCAACACGAGACCTCAAGATAGAAGTCCAACAGAAGCAACAAGAACTCGACACAGCATTTGCAGAGATTAGCAGGATCACACAATAGATGCAGGAAGCAAAAATTGAAAGGAAGGAATCTGATCAAAGATACATATCTGTCGTTGACCAAAAGCAAAAGGAATTAGAAACATCTTCAATAGAAATAAGCAGGCTCGGGATTGAAAATGAGAAGCAGAAGGAACAAATACATGTTCTCAACAGAGAAGTAGAGAAGACCACTCTTCTAAAGCTATAGGTTGAGGAGGCAGAAAAAAGAAGGAAGACCTTGAAAAGATGGTTTCAAGAATATCTTGCTCAAAGGCAAGAAGAACTTGATGTAACTCACGATGAGATCAACAAACTCAAGGGATCACAAAAAGAATACTTACAAGATAAGACAGATGAAGAAGTGAAAATGAAGGCAATTAAAGATGGTAAAGGTCCAGTTGATAAAGGTACAAGCTCCATAGCTTCACAGGATGATTCTAAGAAGGAAGTTGATCAAAGTGAAAAGCCAAAGAAGAATGTTGCAACTCCAAAGAATAAGACCAAAGCAATCAAGAATAAAGGACCACAAGAAACTACAACACTGCCTCCAAAGAAGAATGAAAAATCTTCCAGGTATGTTTGTTTATTTAATGGTTATTGTTTTTTATGTGCTAACTATAGACATATGGCTAGGGATTGTGAAGTTTTTGACAGGTACAATCATTATCTGCAAAACCCTAGAAGCAAGTTTGCAGGATCACGAGACCGGTTCCACGATGATTTTTTCAAAAGAGAATATGTGCTAGATGGGCCAAATATTGAATGTTTAAAATGCCATAACTATGGACATAGCACTTGTGGTTGCAGATATCATATGGAATCGCCTATGGACAACATTGAATGTTTCAAGTGTCGTAACTATGGGCACATGGGTCGAGATTGCAGGAATAAGAAGGTCTGGAAAAGGAAACAAGTACAGGAAGACAAAGTACATAAAAAGGTTTCAACAGTTATGCTTTCAAGATTTGTAAAAGCAAAAGGTCATGAGGAATTAGCAGTTGCTTCAGATAATGACTCAAGTCAAGATGTCCCGTTAGGTGACTCACTATTTTGAACAATCTAGCTTATTGACTCCTTAATGTTTGTACAAGAGGAGTCTATGCAGCAATATATGGCACAAGTCTACGATTGACAAGAAGGTAGTTTGAACAAGATGGTAGTTTCATTAAAGGTTCAGGGGGAGAAAAACAATTGAAGGATTACAGGTTACCAGGAACAAGACAAGATTAGTCTACAAAGGATATGCACAAGTGGAAGGAATTGATTTCGACGAAACATTTGCACTAGTTTCCAGAATGGAAGCCATCCAGATGTTTCTCGCCTATGCATGTTCAAGAAAAATAAAAGTCTACCAAATGGATGTTAAGTCAGCATTTCTAAATGGAGAATTAGAAGAAGAAGTTTACATTGAACAACTCGAAGGTTTTCTACTATCAGAAAAAGAAGACTATGTTTGCAGGTTAAAGAAGGCTTTGTATGGTCTCAAGTAGGCTCTCAAAGCATGGTATGCTCGTCTTGACAGATATCTACGTCAACAAGGGTTAAAGAAAGATACTGCTGATAACAATCTTTACGTACAAATAGATAAGGTATATGTGGATGATATAATCTTTGGTAGCAATCGTTGAGGTATAATTTAATAATCGTTTAGGTATATGTGGATGATATAATCTTTGGTAGCAATGATGATCGACTAAGTAAGAACTTTGCTACAAATATGCAAAGTGAGTTCGAGATGTCTTTACTTGGTGAGTTGACATACTTCTTAGGGCTTCAAATATCTCATCAAGAGAAGGGACTATTTATATGTCAAGCCAAGTACATGAAAGGAAATGCTCAAGAAATTCAAAATGGAAGATTGCAAACCCACCCTTACTCCGATGGTAACAGGTTGCAAATTGAGCATAAACGACTCATCTAAGGATGTGGATCAGAGGTTGTACAGATCAATGATTGGTAGTATTTTATATGTAACAGCCTCCTAACTAGATGTTATGCAAGCAATTGGGCAAGTAGCAAGATTCGAAGCAACACCAAAAGAATCACATATTATTGTCGTCAAAATAATTCTTCGATATCTAAAATGCACGACAGAATATGGCTTGTGGTATCCCAAGGGAAACAATTTCATTATTCAAGCCTTTACAGAAGCAGATTGGGCAGGAAGCATTGATGATCATAAGAGTACTAGTGGAGCAGCATTCTATCTAGGTGGTTGTCTTGTATCATGATTGAGCAAAAAACAAACCTCAATCTCGTTATCTATAGCGGAAGCAGAATACATTGCAGTGGCAGCTTGTTTCACTCAAGTCCTTTGGATGAAACAAACTTTCCAAGATCTTCAAGTACAATTCAGTGAGCCTATTCCCATATTTTGTGATAACACCAGTGCCATCAGCATCTCCAAGAATCTTGTCATGCATTAAAAACAAAACACATTCCGATAAAATATCGTCTTGTTAGAGAACAAGTCGCTGAAAAGAATATCAAACTTGAATATGTTGGTACAAAAGAACAAATCATTGATATCTTCACTAAACCTTTACCTCGTGAAGAATTTGAATATCTTCGCGAAAATCTTGGGATTCTACCAAGTTCTCATCATATTTTCCTTATTCATAAAATAAAGGGGGAGTGGAAGTGTGTACAAGTCCGCAGGATGGTTGTGTGTCAGGGGAAGTTACCCTTTGCCATTGATGTCAAATGGGGAGAGAAGGTAGTAGGAAGAGGTGCCCTGATTGTAGGGAGAGTACTTGTGTTGCCATCAATGCCAAAGGGGGAGATTGTTGATCTAAAGATGATCTAAGGTTGTCATTGATGTCAACCGAAATTGGCTTGTTGGGGCCTGACCCAGGTTCAGAATTAATTAGCCAAACAAATCCCTGTACTACTGGCCCTCTCAGCAATAGTCCACGGAGCGCGGACTAAGGACTCACCCGAAGTAGTATGGGGGGGTGTTGGAACTAGGTTTCCGCACCCTTGAGATGTCTGAGAGGTTTAATTGGTCCAACTTCTAGTCCCTGCTCATAAGTTTCTTCGCGCACTTCCCTGGCCTTCGCGCCCTGATAGATTCGCTTTTGTGCAACCCTAACCAGGGGTTGTGGGGCTTCCGCGTTGTTGGAGCAGTGTTCTGCACTATTCCCCTAAATCACACCCGAGATCCTACTTACCTTCTTACACCAGTTAGTTATCATCGCGTAAACAGAAGCCTTGGGTTATATTTATTTATACAGCACATTCATATAAGTTCGCGCAGCAAATAAACAGTAAACTTGCAAATTATACCCAATAATACATAAAGCAGGAAAAGATACGTAGAAATATGGTAAAACTTCTCTTTATTAATTCTTCCCACAGTTACAAACTCGACCTTCCCTGCACACTCAGGTGCAGGGGTCTGTGCACTCAACTGCAGACTTCTAGGCCTCTACGCACTCAGCTGCAGAGCCTTCTCCTACTCTACGACCCAAAGACACACTTTACACTTTGACTCACTCTCTTAGACTCATCATGCTTCTGTTCTATTGCTTCCTTTTTCTTTTTTCTAAACTTAGAGCCTCGCTTTATTTATACAATCTCATGGTCTACGGACCATGGGTAGGTCTATCAAGCCGAAATTACATTACAAAAGCAAGGGCAAACAACCCTGTGACTCTATTATGACTTCGCGCTTTGCGCCCACAAATTGTGTAGCCTTTACAAAGGACTTGGTCAAAACTTGGGCTTTAAGCCCCAAAACATGCCTTGGGGGGATTCCATGCCTAACAGGCCCCCAACACAAACATCGCGACTCACCCTCAAGTCACTCTTTCAGTGCGGAGATCTTCGCGCAGAGTTCGTCCAACTCTGTTTGAACCGCTGCAAGGTCAGCAGCGCACTGAGCGGCTGCTTGCTGAATCTCCTGGACCCATTGTTCCGAGATCGCGGTGTCAGAACTACTTCCTTGGACCTATTCCTATGTCCCCTACATTTGTGTGAGCTTGCCTTCAATTGTTGTTGTTATGGCGAAGCCCTCATCGATCCAAGGCTGAACACGCGCTTTTATGACTACTTCTTTGTTCCGTGTTTCGTCCACCTGTTCTTTCAGCGCTTTGGCCTTTTGCATTCGTGTGAGCCTCTGAGTGAGGGCCATCGTCTACGTGGTCCCTTTGACGTTGTCGTACTGCTGTTGGAGCTCATGCGGCTATGTCTCTAAGCGCTGGATGTTGGGGTCCTCTTGCATATTCGTGAGGACCTCAAATGACCCCTCCAACATTCTGGTGCAGTCCCTTACTGCACTACCGATCTCTTCCAATCCTGATGCAATAGCGCTAGCGCGCTGTTCTCTTACTTCCGAAGGGGTGGACAGCTGCGCCTTCAACCGCAGCTCTGTTATCTGAAGGTTCAACTCCAGTTTAACCTTAGTCATTTCTTCTCATGCCTCGTGCACCCCTACTGCTAGCCTGTGGATGCGCGCCTCTGATGGTGTGTCTGTTGGGATGGCTAGCTCAGGGACCATTTGATAGGCTTCTTCCAGTACTGTAAGAGCTGCCTGTTCTACGACACCACTTCGTCGCGCTACAAGCTCAACTGCTCCATATTGATATTTTGCTCGCTTAGTACTTGCAGCACGTGGCTCTCCCTAGCCCGTAGTTCTGCAGTAATTCCATCTTAAAAAACGTATAGCGTGTCCCACGGGAGTGCAGCCATGTTGATCCTGATACCTTTCAATGCGCTAATCATAGGCATGTTGGCCTCATTTGTCATTTCCAGTGCCCCTTCCGGTAGCACTATTGTATTTGTTGTCCGAGCGCGTTGCATTTGCTCTGCTGTAGTTGTCCCTACTGCGAGGCTGGTTGAAAGGGTACTAGCCTAAGGAGTGTGCACCTGTAACTCATGTGGCTACACTCTGAGGGCCCCCAACACAATCTGGTTCTCTTGTGCAAAGTTATGGAGGGCCTCGGAGGTGAAATCACGCACCGTCTCGCCGATGTCATGCATATCACCCTCAGTAAGGGTGATTGGGTCAATAGACAACTTTAATGCCTTAACCTTCTTACGTGGCCCCATCCGCTCGCTTGGGCGTTGGAACTTCAGTTGTGTTGACGCGGTTTGTGGGTCCGTGCCGCACTCCTCTTCCTCTGCTTCCTGCCCATGTGAAGGCGACTTTTGGCCCTTGCGTGTCTTCTCGGCTACCTCCTATGCTGCTGCTACTGTAGCATTTTTCTGTTTTGATACTGTCTGTGCAGCTTCCCGCGCCTCCTACGCTTTGATCGTCACTACATCTTGATTTCTCTTCTCTTCCAACTATGCCATGCGCAGTTTGGCCTCCTCTTTCTTCTTCTACGCCATAGACTTCTCCATTGCCGCGATGTCTAGGGCGCACCACTCTAGCGGCCATGTCTCTAGTACATCAAAAATTATGTCATCCATCATTACAAAGGGGAGCTCTCTCCATTGCTTATTCAAGTCCTTGCGCGCTCTGATATAGATGTTGTGGAGGTCGCTTTAAATTCTGTGAAACTTTGCAAGTTGTTGTAGATAGTGGGTGATAACCACGGCTTGCGGTTAATCCCCATTCTGATGTTCATTTCCATGAACACCAAGGATATCTTACTATTGCAGATCTGATTCGCGTCCTTTGTGGCCCAGAGTGAAGCGTACTTCGGGGCCTCTGGAAATCTCTGTCAATTTTGGGGAACTGACTATCCTCCAGCAATTCCCCTGCCACGAGCACTATGAACAGCAAAAACCATGCATAGTGGGACATTTTGCCTTATTCCTGGGCCTCGCGGCAATTTTCTAGGAACTCTTTACATAAAAACTTGGACCAGTTGAACTGGACCCCCTCTGCGCACTGCTCGGCAACTGCCACCATCGGCGCTGAGACCTCGTCTGCATGACACTTGCGCATAACTTTACTCACTAGTATCTGGGTCATCACTTTAACTGCTTTGTTGTTGATGCTGGATATGGCATAGCCCCTTTTCTTCTTATCCAATTTATATTTCTTCTTGTCCAATTTATATTTCTTCTTCATGACCTCCATGATGGCCAAGTCACTACTCTTCCCCTCCAAGATGTCTGCGAGGTCCTCTCCTTTGCATGGAAGCCGGGTAATGCGGTGAATCAAGTGGTCCGTGATGGGGATGGGCTCCTCGAGCCAAAAACACCCACCATGCACTAGGTAGAGCAGTTGTTTGGTGACGAAAATTGTTATTGGGGCGCGATGGAAATGCGACACCCAGAGCAAATTTAGTAACCCTGCCTTTTCCACTCCGTGTAACCACTTTCACAGCTCTAATTCGGTAACCCCCGCCACAGTGTTCTGTTTGGGCTTCATGAGTTACGCGGTCTCTAGGTGAGGGAACTTCTCGTGGTCAACGAGATCCCAATATTCAAATTTCAAGCTAGGCACTCGTCCCAGGTGCGTGCCCTCAAAAATGATGTCATCCGGGAGGAGCGAGGTCTGGAGCAAGCTCTTGCTCTCATCAAGATCCTTGGGCACTTTTGCCTTCCCCTTCCCCGGGGGGTTATAGGCGGGCAACTTTGTTGGAGGGTGCACAGGCTCAATTTTTTCCTCCATGCCTTCGTCCTCGTCTTCTTCAATGATAAGGTCCTCTAGGTCTTCCTCCTCCTCATCGGTTTCCAAGTTAACGGTTTTTCCTTTCTTCTCCATCGTGAACCTGGTGCGCAGCGGATTTCGTGGGGACATATGCACAGGAATCATCGACTGTTTGTCTTTCTTTAGCCTCGGCGTGCATGGTGATTTATGGATTTTCGCCACAATCCCGACGCCTTCAGGGGCATCCCCCACAGCCTGTGCAACCTCTTTGGCAGTCATCTCCGTAATATCCATAACTTCCTCAGATGTTGCCATCGTGTCCATTCAAAAATATATCACTCGCGTAATCATGGGCTCAATCAATGCTCTGCACAGGTGAAACATGGCTCTGCTCAGAATGTGCGGGGTATATAACAACTTAATTCGCAAATGACCAAGTGTTGTTTTTTGGGCAGCCCTTTGTAATTTATATCACCTTTTGAATTTGAATTCGACCGTTCCCCCCAAATCCGGTTCATTAATGCTCCCTTGACGACAGATTTTCCCAAATCTTGCCCATAAATCGCATCTTAAGTACCTATCGCTCGCTCCATTTTGTCTCAAGTCGAGCATCACATTGTGAATAGTGACTCCAACGATCACTTTCCGGCCAACCTGCGTGACAGTGCAGCCCCCCCTACGCGGTTGCGGACCTTGTGACACTATACTCCCACGCGCAACTCCCGGGCAGAGTAGTTTATAGTCCCGTGCCTCCTTTCAACTACCTGGAGCACTAAGACTGTACTTCCCATGGTTAGTTAGGTGGCCATGCCACCTATATAGGGTTTCATCCGGTCATCCATCAGTTTTCCTGGAACATACCCATCTTTCATTGTTACTGGTTGCGTTGTGCACTTAATCATCGGCATCACACCACCATGGTTGATCCGTTTAGTGATATGTGGTCCAATCCAAGGCATCAGGATGATTAATTCTTGGAAATAGTCCCAAATTCGTCCATGTGATCGTGCACACCTTGCTTTGTCATCCTATGTTCTTTATCGAGAAAATCCTTCTTTTCCTGTCCTCCAACTTCTTGGCTTCTTCTTCCAACAGAGCGCTTTTCTCCCTTAATCGCACCCTATCGTTCATAAGTTTTGGGAGCCTAAGGTCACCCTGTCGGATTTCCTCATCAGGTCCCAAGTACTCTGCTTCGTTCAGGTGCGCTATCCCTTCTTCCAAGGTTGGGCAAACCATCGTATTTGTCGGTGCTGCCATGCGCAGACTAGACATTTATGTTCTATGGGGATTACAATGTTCATGCCATACTCCAGCCTCAGAAGTGCCTATGCCATCAGTTTCTTACACGTGGTCCTATAATCCCACAAAACCGCTATTACGCGCAGGTCCCAGTCAGTCTGTTGCGCATTATGGACCTTGTTCAGCACTTCACATACTTCGTTAAAGGCTTCTGCATGGATAAACGTCTAAACACTAGGTCTTTCTGTTACACTAAAATTTGTCACCATGACTATTTGCAGTCAGTATGGCTCCGTCAATAGTCATACTGTCCTCCTTGGCAAGTCTTACACCTCTGCTCCTCATGTCAAACTCCAAGAAAGAGAGAAAGTCCTTAAAAAGTCAATTAACTCTGGTTACGCAGTTTCTCTTAGCCTTACCTGCGTGTACGCACCTCCAGTTCATAAAACCTGCGTACTTGTACGCTCTGTCTATAAAGGGGTGGGTGCGTACTCCTGTAAAGGTCAAAAGGCGCAAGTTTCACTTCAAAAAAGTTACTTGTGGTCATTTCTAGAGCATTCTAGAAGATGGTTTGACGTGGATTGAGCGCCTCCAAATGGTTCATGCATCCCAATGAAAGAGGAACTTATCCCATGAAGAGGGGAGCTATCCCATTGAAAGAGGGGCTTATCCCATTCATGGTGGACCTGATTAACTTCCTCCAAAGCACTATAAATACAGGCATTGAGCTAGAGGGAGGAGAGGTTGAAAGTTGAACATTCCTAAGGGTAGATGCTACTGAAATTAGGACTCCCTTATAGAGCTTGAGAGGAGAGATTCCCATCCTTTCTTAGCTTCATTTGGAAGTGGGTGAGCTGATCAAATTAAAGGAGAACTCTTGCTATACCCTGGGAGGGACCTGCACAACACCAAGGCACTGGTTGTAATGGTTTCTTTTGTTTCCACTTAATACAATTAAGCTCATTTTTCTCAACAAGTTGTTATACATAATTTGTTTCATATACTCCTTGGTCTTTATGATGAATATGTTTTATTTTATGAGTTATTCAGGTGCTATGTAATCGTTTACTTGTTAGTGAATGCAGGTTTCGAAGAGAAGGAGGAGCTCATCCGGATCGGAGAGGCTGGACTGCTACAAACAGCGTGGGACTAAAGGTATGTTTTAAACACCTGACTACTTGTATTTTAAATGCATGTTTAGGGAAAGATAGTGTTTAATTGTCTTGTTTGTCACTAGAAAGCCTTAGCTTCTAGGGAGGTTGGTTTTGTCCGCAAAATTGACTCTTTCCGCATGACAAAATGGCGACTCCACTGGGGAGTTCCATGATTTGAATGATTTCTCCTTTGTGTGAAACTTTGATTTGAGAAAAGTCGTTTTTCTTTCTAGTTTTTGGCTGTTAGACTGTGCATTTGGGTGGAATAGCTTAGAGTTAAGTTAGATTTTAGTTTTTCTTGGTTTTGCTAGAAGTACGCAGCCTCTGTGTTAAGCACAGTGCGTACTTGTACACACTGCAGCTTTGTACACAGAGCGTACACGCACCTGTGCAAACAGGTTGCCTGCGTACCCTGTCAAAGTTGAGAAAATTTCAATTTTTTCCTTTTTGCCTCTTAGATTTTGTTTATAAGTTGTTTTTACTACCTAGATCCACTGGTTACCTGCCAGAAATCTTCATCTAAACTTGTTTCATCAGTGTCAAGAGTTTTAGTGAAATTCATAGAGGTTCTAGCCCTAGGGTTTTATTTTTGCACTGGTCCTGTAGTGACTTTGGCTTTAGAAGTTGTAAAACCTTGGATATCCCTGGTCTTTTCAGTCTTCTTAGGAGTCGGACCTTTCATAAAATCCACCTTTGTGAGAAACCTACCTTTGTGTTGTCTCTTTGCGGAATTTCGAAAAAGTTTGTTGATTAAACTGTGAATTTCATTCTTAAGAAAAAGAACAAAAGATTTTGATTTTTGTTTTTGACTAGTTTATGATTCTGCATTAACTAGTCCTTGGTTAAATCATGACTGAGTAAAACATCCTGGAATCATACTTTGTAGGCTTTGGCCTCATTAGATTTGCTTTTAGGTGATTTTCTCTTAGATTTGCTTTTAGGCGATTTTCTCTTAGATTTGCTTTCAGGTAAAATTGATTTGATTGTCTTAGATTTTTAAAATTTGCTTTTTGTTAAGTAGGAAAAAATCCAAAAAATCTCTTTTGAAGAAAAGTTTCTTTTAGGAGCATTTGAGTCTTTGAAAAGAAAAGGAATTTTCGCGAAATAATTAGTGGTCATGTGTTGTATGCTTTGGAAAAGATAAAGAGATTGTTTCTTTGATTTTCATTGCCAAGAAAGTTGTCTTTATATCAATTTTGCATTCTCCAACTCTCTTAGCTAGGGAATTCATTGAAAAAGAAAATTAGTACAAATCATCCTAAGTGCATCTTTTTAGTGGATTTGAGTCGAGTCTACACATCATCAGTTTCATCTCCACTACCTTTTGTCCTAAAGAAAAGCCATAAAATCAACGCTTAAAGTAAAATTAACTTAGTAACTTTTATTTACTAGGGCTCTGAAACACCAATATAGATCAGGCTAGTGTCTTGGAGTAGGAGAGTAATTAACTCTCCAAGACAGCAAAACCAAACAAGTAGCTTATCTTGTGGTAGGATAAATCCAACTGTTTCATTTGTACTCTGGGAAAGCTCCTCTTAAAGGAGAAGCACGAGACCGTGTTCGAACCAGTGAGGGGATCAATCCTCCTTCATTGGGAAAGACGCCAGATACGCACGTACTACAAACGGTAAACCTCGGATTATTGTCGAGGAGCCTGGGGTCACTTGTCGGTAAACCATGGATTATTGTCAAGGAGCCGGCAAGGGGATTGAGCTTGTTACTCTGCCCTTGCGTGCTATCGGGTCGTAGACTGTTCCCCCAGGTATATTTGTTGCTGTTGGTAACCTTAGTGACCATTATCTTTAGGATTCTACCCAAGGTGACGGTGGAGGGAAGATCCCACTGTACCTGGAGCAGATGTCGGCTAGACTCACTTGGATTTTCTAGGGGGTTCACTTCACTCGAGACGGTTAAAGTGGAGGAACTTGGTCCAGTCTATTCATTAAGCAGGTTGCCGGGGTAACTGTTCCACCCGCCACTTCTGTACTGAATCCCGCGATGTTGGATTTCATCACCAACTAGTGCTTTTGGTCCGAAAGGTTACTGTTTGTGTTTGGTTTGACGCCCTAGATTCTTTAGGCGTGTGATTCGAATTTGTTTGGTTCTTTAGAGACTTTAGGCGGTTTGCTTTGAGATTTTACTTTGTTTGCGTGTGCAGTAGTTAAAAGTTTTAACTGTGGCTAAATTACCGAGACAGTCCTGTAGACTTCAGGGCCAGTCTCCTGAGATTGTAACCGTGGCCGATTTGTTGAGGAAGTCACGTAGACTTCGGGGCCAACCTCCTGAAGACGTCCCGGGTCATTACGAAGGTTTGAAGGTCCTTGTAATTCCTAGTGGCAGTAAAGTAGGTTCACCTGAAGAAGGAGAGTCTTCATTGGTAGTTCATCCTGATTACCAAAGTCTAGAAACAGGTTATAATCCTGAAGTTGTTGCAGTTTCCGAGCTTGCTGGTAGTTTTTCATCTACTAGTGATATAGGCGAAGAACCTGAAATATCTGAACCTGTTACTCCAACTTCTAGTGCTCCTGATTCACCTAGGGTAGAAAGAGTCATCACCGAAAATCTTCCTTCTGGTTTGATAGCTATTGAAGAACTTGCTCCAGAAGAAGAAATAGGCGTCCCTATCCCTGAAGATCAACCTACTATTGATATAAGGGAGAGTGAATCCATTTTTTACAATCCACCTAGAAGTACTACTTGGTATCTTTCATTAACTAATTATTTGGACAACTCAGGGTCAAGTTTTTCTCCACCTCGTACTCCTTATCCATCCGGAGGTATTTATACTCCTGTAAATATGTCTGGTCAGTCGTCCATGTTTACTCAATCTCCTGAATCTTTCTTGTACGGCGGTCCTTCTGTTCCCGCTGGGTATCAGTCACTTTCTGGTACTTTTGCGAGAGCATCTCCTCAACCCATTGAACATGGGTTATTAACTGGAAACAATGGTAATAAGCCGTTGGGCGTAGGAGACATTTACATGATGTCAGGTTCAATTCCCATTTCTCAACCTCAAGGTGGCCAATTACCGCCTGGGGGGCAGCCTCAATTAACCCCTGGGGGGCAACCTCAAGGTACACAAATTGCGTCTGGGGGGCTACCTCAAGGACAGTATGTACCCGTGGTGCAATACATTCCTCAAGGTCAATCCCAGCCTCAATATGTACCCCAAGGTCAACCTCAGTATCAATTTATGCCTCAAGGTCAACCCCAGTATCAGTACTTACCTCAAGGGTATTTACCCCAAGGTCAGTACTCGAATCAAGGTTATCAACCACCCCAAGGTCAATCTTATGTTCAAGGTACGGGAAATGTACCTTTCAATTATCAATCCTATCCTCAATCCGGTTATGGATGTCAATATCCTCAACCTGTTATGGGTCAATACCCCGGAATGAACATAGTGTGGGATCCATCGCAAATTCAACAAGTATTGCAGCCAAGTGTACAGTTTTCATCCCAAACTGGACAACCTTTAGTTTCTGGTTCACCCCAGCAACCAGTCCAGTCTAATGTTCAAACTTCTGTACCTTCGGTAGTTTCTCAGTCTGGGCCTATTGCCCCTAGTACACCATCTCAAACGACTGCTGCAACTACCGCAACATCTGTTCCATCCACCACACTTACTTCTGGAGTATCGACAGCTCCGGTTTCTATTGTCTCTGCAACTACTCCTCAGACATCTTTACCATTGTCTGGATCCACGATTCAAACTACGGTTCAGATACCTGTAGGACAGCCTGGTTTAAGTACGGTTGTCACTAGTCAACCACAATTCGCTTATCAACCGTACCAGGGGCAGTATCAATTCGGGCTTGCTGTCCAGCAGCCAGTTTACCAGTATCAACCGTATCCTGGGTACACTTATCAACAACCACAGCAACCCCAGTACGGTCTGATTAATCCTGGTTTTCCAGGAGGATATAATATCCCGAATGCGATTCCTATTCCAAGTTATCCTGGATATCCTCCTCCTGGGACTGGTCTCGTGACCCAGAGTTTTAGGGATCCTAATCGGAAATTACCGTTTATCGCAACTTTGGATTTACCAAACTTGACGCGCCTAACGAACGATCCAATCAATTATCTTCCGTTTTGGCCGCCAATGCCGAATAAGTTGCCCAGTGACATTCCCAAGTTCGAGGGTAAATCTGGAGAGGACCCGTCGAATCATGTGATGACTTACCACCTCTGGTGTGCCTCAAATTCCATCTCGGATGATTCGATCCGCTTACGTCTCTTCCAGCGTACTCTCATTGGTCTTGTGGCCAAGTGGTACATTGAGTTACCACAGGCCTCTTTTTACAATTTTAGTCAGTTAGCTACCTCGTTCTTAACTCATTTTCAGTTGCTGGTCAGATATGATAATGGCACGGAGTTACTAACTTCATTAAAACAGTCGACGCCCACTTATATTTCCGATCATATTCATGAATGGAGACGTCGAAGGCGATTAGTGAAAGTTTTTATCCCGGACCAAATCTTAGCTGAATGGTTTGTTAAATCATTATTACCGAAGATTACTAAAGACGTAGCTAAGGCCGAAGTAGTTACTGAGGAGCAAGTGATTACTCAAGCGCAGTACCTTGACTTAGTTTACACTCAGTCAGGTACGTTACACGAAAAGATCCCAGATCTTCCAAAGTCAAATCAAATCGTTGCTGCTCCTTCGGGATCTCATGCTGCTGATGGCATGATTGGTACGGTGAATACTAAAATCAAGAAGAAGTCTTCAAAGAATTCTTCGCCCATTATAACCTTACCAGAGTCCCTGACCAGGAGAATCTTCTGCTGAAGTTTCCGCTGATATTCACGCTGTAGAGTCATCTACGGCGAAATCAAAATCTGGTGGGAAAAAGAAAGGCAAGAAGAAGAATAAAGCAGACAAAACTCCAAAGGAGAAAACAGAAAAGTCGGAAACCAATGACGAAAAGCGCAAACCTCGATATCCGTGTCTTATTTATGAAGAAGAACACTTTACAAGAGACTGCCCTCATCGAGCAGAGGTTGCGATTCCTATTCCAATTTATCCTGGATATCCTCCTCCTGGGACTGGTCTCATGACCCAGAGTTTTAGGGATCCTAATCGGCAATTACCGTTTATCGCAACTTTGGATTTACCAGACTTGACGCGCCTAACGAACGATCCAATCAATTATCTTCTGTTTTGGTCGCCAATGCCGAATAAGTTGCCCAGTGACATTCCCAAGTTCGAGGGTAAATCTAGAGAGGACCCGTCGAATCATGTGATGACTTACCACCTCTGGTGTGCCTCAAATTCCATCTCGGATGATTCGATCCGCTTACGTCTCTTCCAGCGTACTCTCATTGGTCTTGCGGCCAAGTGGTACATTGAGTTACCACGGGCCTCTTTTTACAATTTTAGTCATTTAGCTACCTCGTTCTTAACTCATTTTCAGTTGCCGGTCAGATATGATAATGGCACAGAGTTACTAACTTCATTAAAACAGTCGACGCCCACTTATATTTCCGATCATATTCATGAATGGAGATGTCGAAGGCAATTAGTGAAAGTTTTTATCCCGGACCAAATCTTAGCTGAATGTTTTGTTAAATCATTATTACCGAAGATTACTGAAGACGTAGCTAAGGCCGGAGTAGTTACTGAGGAGCAAGTGATTGCTCAAGCCCAGTACCTTGACTTAGTTTACACTCAGTCAGGTACGTTACACGAAAAGATCCCAGATCTTCCAAAGTCAAATCAAATCGTTGCTGCTCCTTCAGGATCTCATGTTGCTGATGGCATGATTGGTACGGTGAATACTAAAAGCAAGAAGAAGTCTTCAAAGAATTCTTCGCCCATTATAACCTTACCAGACTCCCCGACAGGAGAATCTTCTGCTGAAGTTTCCGCTGATATTCACGTTGTAGAGTCATCTACGACGAAATCAAAATCCGGTTGGAAAAAGAAAGGCAAGAAGAAGAATAAAGCAGACAAAACTCCAAAGGAGAAAATAGAAAAGTCGGAAACCAATGACGAAAAGCGCATACCTCGATATCCGTGTCTTATTTGTGAAGAAGAACACTTTACAAGAGACTGCCCTCATCGAGCAGAGGTTGCGAAAATCGTCAAGGGTTCCCAAATTCCTGCTGTCTTGAAGGACCCATTTCCGAAAGATAGCAAAATGATAGGTTCTTCCTCGAGTGCCACTGAAGAACCCATATTGATGATGTCTCATGTAAGGATTGCGACTCGGTCACACGATTATGGTAGTAAAAGTCCTGTTGATGGATCGAAAGAAGCAGAATCTTCTCAGTCAAATCCATCAACCTCAGCTCCCGGTTCCGATCCACTACAGATCGAGAAACCTAACCCTGACTTAGTAATCAAACCGCCCACTAAGGGTGTACTTCGAAGGTCTGCTTTCAATCCACATGCGAGAGCGGCCTAGAATTACAACATTGTTGAGGATTTAGCTGTTTCACCCTCAGCAATGTCGGCTTTGGAAGTGCTGCAATCATGCCCAGCACAACGAAAATTACTTTTGTCGGCTATAGGAGCTGTTGATGTTCAGGACCCGAACCTAATAATCTTTGATCTAGAAAATAGTACACCGCATTTGCCTCATCAGATGGCTTTCCAGATCCCAGTGATAGTCAAAAACAGGCCTATTCATCGCACTGTAATTGATGAGGGAGCTTCCACGTGTATTATGTCGATGCAGTGTTGGAGATCGCTTGGTTCTCCTTCACTAAATCAATCCCCGACAATTCTTAAGGCCTTTGATGGCCGTGGGTTCCGTCCTTTTGGCATTTTACAGGATTTGCCTATAGGGGTTGAAGGAAAAACCGTTAGTCTAGATGTGGAAGTGGTTGATGCCCCTCTAGACTACAGCCTTCTCTTGGGTCCAAGTTGGACTTATGCTATGACAGCGGTCATTTCATCGATCTTCTGAGTAATAAAGTTTCCACATAATGGCAAGATCGTAACAATAGACCAGCTGACTTACTTTTCATCCGACCCAACCTCTTCAGAGAGTATCCAGCATGTCGGTAAAACGACTATCCCATATAAAGATGTTGGTGTAGGATTAGTTAAAGATGCCGGTTTACTGGGAACTTTTCCTTTTCCTCCGCTCAACGCGTCGTCTCCATTCGCAACTATTCATATGATTACCTCAGATACTATTTATTATGACGATCCATGGATCGTTCCTTCTGAATCTGAAATAGACTCATTTGGTAATGCTATGCCTTTGAGTCCATATGAAATTGCCTATGAAGCCATGCAGTCTTTTACCGACCCGCGTTCAATCAAAATCGACCAAATGAATGTGGTCCGTGAGGAATCACTTTTCACCTCAACCTCGGAGTTAATAACGTTTCCCGAAGTTGTGTCATCTGACGAACAGCTTTGTGAAGTCCTGTGTGTAGACGATTTACCATGGGAAGATCTCCATCACAGATCTTCGTTTTTACCTGAGGATGATCATTTTGAAAACGATTTCTCATCAATCTTTACAGCTGAATATGTCAAAGAAGCTCAGAATCCAATGAAACATCCTGATTCAGAGTTGAATTTGGGAAACATCTCTCGCACTGTTCCCATTGACATTTCAGTCAAGCCCGGAATTGTTGAGCACATTCATATAGGTGCCTCGTGTTCAGATGACGAAATTCAGATATACAAGGCCCTATTTAAAGAATTTCGAGACGTGTTTGCCTGGTCCTATGAGGAAATGCCAGGAATTGATTCCGCAATTGTTGTCCATGAGATTAAGACTTACCCGGACGCTAAACCCGTCCGGCAAGGTTTGCGTCAGATTCACCCACGAAAAGCGGCTGCAATTAAAGCAGAAGTTGAGAAGTTGTTGAAAGCAGGTTTCATTTATCCGATCCCGTTAACGGATTGGGTATCGAATATTGTTCCGGTTAACAAAAAACAGGGAACAATAAGAATATGTATCGACTATAGGGATATCAATCGTGCTTGTCCCAAGGACAACTATCCAACACCCTATATCGATCAAATAATTGATGATTGTGCCAGCAGTGAAATATTTTCCTTTATGGACGGTTTTTCCGGTTACAACCAAATCAATATTCTACCTGCCGACCAACCAAAAACGGCTTTCATTTGTCCATGGGGGACATTTGCTTATTGCAAATTACCTTTTGGACTTAAGAATGCCGGAGCCACTTTTCAAAGGGTGATGTCTTATGCGTTTCATGACATCAAACACATTGTGCAACAGTATCTCGATGATTTGCCCGCTCATTCATTACATCGAGCTGATCACCTTGTCCATTTACGAGCAATTTTCATGAGGTGTAGGCATTATCGTATACGGTTGAACCCACACAAATGTGTCTTCTTTATAGAAGTGGGACGATTGCTGGGTTTTGTAGTTTCAAAATCCGGCATTCGCGTCGATCCCTCGAAGGTAGAAGCTATCATCAAATTGCCTCCTCCTTCGAGTCTTCACCAACTCCAAAGTTTGCAGGGGAAAGCAAACTTTTTACGCCGATTCATTCCTAACTACGCCGAGATTACAAAGGGTTTTACCCGGTTGTTGAAACAGAACGCTCAATTCTCTTGGGATGAGATAGCTCAGAAATCTTTTGATGCACTCAAGCACGTGTTGACCCATGCACTGTTGCTGCATCCTCCCAACTACAACCAGGATTACTTTTTGTACCTCGCCGCTGCTTGTTCCACCATTGGCATGGTCTTAGTTCAGGAAGACAAATTCGGAACGGAACATGTGATATATTATCTTAGTAGGACGTTAAATCCCACTGAGCTAAAATACTCGCATGTGGAGAAATTGGCATTGGCAGCCGTTCAAGCTGTCCAACGTTTTCGTCACTACATTCTTCTCCGTAAAACTACAGTCATTTCGGATTGCAACCCTATGATCTACATTTTGACTAAACAATTGCTAGGGGGCAAGTACTCTAAATGGATTGTTATCCTGCAAGAGTTCGACTTAGAGTTCGAAAAATCTAAGTCTAAGAAATCTTTAGTTTTTGCCGAATTAATGTGTGACTTCCCGCATGCTGACACAGAAACTGTGGCAGAGGAACCCATTGCAGACGAATCTTTGTTTCTCATCGGCACTTTAGATCCGTGGTATGGGGATATAATCGTCTATCTCCAAACCCAATCCTTTCGGCCCGAAGTTTCAAAGACGGAACGTCGGAAAATTCGATTCCAGTCCCAACAATACAAAATTATTGGCGATACTCTTTATCGATGGGGGGCAGACTCTATTTTTCGACGTTGCTTAACTCACGAAGAGGCAGAAAGGGTTCTAAATGACTGTCACTCTGGAGCGTGTGGCGGTCATATGTCTGGGTATGCCACAGCCCAGAAGGTGTTGCGTGCTGGCTACTTCTGGCCGTCCATGTTTAAAGATTGTATTACTGCGGTCCGAAAATGCCACAACTGTCAAGTGTTTGATCAAAAGATGCGCGCTCCACCTGCTCCTCTCCACCCTATAATTGTCGTTAGTCCCTTTGCCAAATGGGGTATCGATTTTATTACATGTAACCCTCACTCGGCCGGGGGGCATGCGTATATCATCCTTGCGGTTGATTATTTTACTAAGTGGGCCGAGGCGATGCCTACATTCGAAGTTGACGGCAAGACAGCTGCAATTTTCGTATTCAATCACATAATTGCTAGGTTTGGTGTCCCACAAGCGATAATCACTGACCATGGGCGCCATTTTCGAAACATTATGATGACAGAACTTACAGGCTAGCTTGGTTTACGTCACGATAGTTCAACTCCTTATTATCCCCAAGCAAACGGTCTGGTTGAGTCCATCAACAAAGTTTTAGTTATCATGATCCGACGAATCATTGGTATTCATCGGTCGAATTGGCACAACATGTTATTTTCCACGCTTTGGGCGTACCGAACCTCAGTGAAAACATCAACAGGGTTCACTCCTTTCCAACTAGTTTATGGTTTGGAAGCTGTGCTGCCCATTGAATGCGAAATCCCATCACTTCAAATGGTTGTCAAATTACTTCCAGCTACTTCCAAAGAGGAGAAGTGTTTATTATACTTGGCTCAATTAGATGAGACTCGACGTGATGCTACATTGGCGATCGAGACTCATGCAAAACGTATGAAAGCTCAGTATGATCGAAATGTGACCCCTCGAAATTTTTCGGAAGGAGACCTAGTGCTATTATATGATCAAGCTAACGATAAATTAGGTGCTGGAAAATTCATTCCTATGTGGCATGGGCCCTATATTGTCAAGCGAAAGCTTGCCAAAGGAGCCTATGAGCTGGTATACTTTGACGGGGACTCTTTGGGTAAACCCATAAATGGACTTTACCTAAAGAGGTATTATGCTTAAAAGATGGGTATGGAGATTTTAGTTAGGTTAGGTTTTTCTTTCTAGCTGGTGTGTTTGTTAATTTAGACAGTGTGCTTAGCTTAGAAAGTGTGTTTTCGTCGTTATTCTGGCTTATCTTGGTTTTACACTTAATGATGCAGATGTCGATGCCTCTCCAAACATACATTGGATTTGCTGACGGTGCTTGTCGTAGTACACGGAATATCTCTTCCGCAGCTTGGGTTATTTATTCGCCCTCTGACGAGTTAGTTTCTATGCATGGGGTAAACCTCGGTCAAACAACAAACAACATTGCAGAATACAGTGCAGTGATTGAGTTATTGTCTGAATCTATTTCGTTTGGGATTCGGAGTTTGATAGTGAGGTTAGATTCTGAACTCATTGTATTACAGCTTAATAGAGTGTATGCCATTAGAAATCCAGTGTTATTAAGGTTATTTTTTAGAGTGCGTCTCTTGGAACGTGAGTTTGATTACATTGAATATCAGCATATTCCAAGGTCTTTAAATACATTAGCAGATGCAATTGCTTCTCGAATGTTAGACAGACATTTGCGATAATCATACATGTAAATTTAAAAACATTTAATCACACATGTTTAACAAGATAAGCCAGTAATAATGATATATATAGATAGGAGTGTGTCAAAAATACATCGTCTTCGATCATAGGTTGCAAAACACCTTATGATCGGCAAAAATGATAAGTGCAAAAAAACAAAATGTCACATGTGTCTACAAAAACGACCATCCAATCACTGGTGATGATCTCTATATGACACCACTGCACGAGCTACCCTACACAAGAACCTTCTAAAAGGTCCTGGGACTCCGACTACATAGCGCTGAAGCCTGATAGGAATATCATCTATAGTAGTCTCTGGTATATCTGCCGTCAGATGCTCTAGGTCTTGTTCCAACTCAGCTAAGGTCTCTGTAGCCTCGTCCTGTGGGACCGGTGTCGGTGCAACTGGTTGTCTCCTCTCGAAAGGCCGAATATTGGCTGGACACCGTGGGCCTACATCTGCATTTTGAGAATTATTACTGTCAGTTTTGAGACGATATAAAAACAAAAAAGTAGATAATTTAAAAACTTGTGAAAAATGAATTACCTGTGTCATCCCATTGTTCTCCCGGTGGAAGAATCATGTCCGGATCTCCACGAAAATCAACTCCGGCATAAGGAAAATCCTGTATCGAAAAGACCTGGTCCTCTAACCAGTGAAAGCACTCCGGAGTAAATCGAACAATCTCCGTTCCCTCATCAGGATGACGGGCCAGTACCGCAACCCATCGCATCAATTTAGGCTCTCGGGGAGGCCCAACCTCAACAGTGAGCTGCTGTGGGATCAACATCAGAACCCTCTCTAGGGCAAAACTCACAACTAAAGGCCCATAACCAAAAGTCTTTAACTGTCCATTTTTTGTCCTAGTCAGTTAGCCCTTTAAATTGGCCAACACAGCATCACACCAGTTGAAAATGGTGCCCTGGTAGTAGTCAATCGCCATCCGCATCTGGGATCCAGTGGCAATGTGCAAAGCGGCAGCCCCGCAAATTCTGGTAACTGTAAAGGCAATTACCATAAGTTCGGGTCGGGATATAGTTTTGATCTCTATCCCCCTCTCCTGGTTCTGATTATTGCACCACTCTAGACGGAGACTAGTGATGGACTGGCCACCCGGCCTAGTCCCGTACAGAGTCAATTGTTCGCCCCTCTTGGGCAAACCAGTGAGAAAATAAATGTCTGAGGGCTCTATCTCGAGCTGGTGCCCTCCAATGTAAAAGCACTGATCCTGAACGTTCCACCTTTTAACCAGCCACTCTAGAAGCGCACCTGGGCCCTCATGCCAGGTATGGCCCAGTATTTGTAAAGGCCGCATGCCTTCAAAGCATCAATGGAAGGTTGGTGATTAATGGCGGCCAAATCAACATCTTCGTGTTCTCTCTCGCGCCAATCAAGCATGGTGGGCAATCTACACACCATAAAACATCTGTTAGAGTCCATAAAATTAAAAAAATTTGGTCCATTTTGGAGAAATGGGGGTTTGAAAATCCTCTCCACGATGTACGCAGCCCGCCTTTAGAGACAGAGCGTATGTACGCAGGTCCTCTTAAGGCAAGTTGCGTACGCCTGGAATTTTCTCAACTGAGAAAATGTCGGGGTACGCAGGTCACCAGTGGAGCACCTGCGTACCCCGAAAAGCAGACCTTGAAACCCCAAAGCCTCCAAAAAATGAAACTAGGGCCTAAAAATAAATTCTAAACGGATGAAAATGCAAGGGAGGATGTTGTAGAATACCTGATGAGACGACGTTCGATTTCGACGGTCGGATTCTCCGCAATGTCCACGGGAAGTTTCTTGCCAAAAGCCCTTTTTCTCTCCTCAACAGTAAAATGGTAAAAGCCCTTTTTATAGGTTTTTTGAGTAAATAAATGTTAAATTTGTTTATTTTCCACCGTGAAAAGGTATTTTTCAAAGTATTTTTGTCTATCTTTAAACAGGTATGAGTAATGTGTTGGTTTTTGTGCAGGATAAAGGATTTTCAGGGAAAATTGTCATTTTTCACAAACAAAAACATCAGAGTCATCTTTTAAGCCCTTTTCTGACTCCTAAAACATGAAAATATTGCCGAGCATTTCTTTTACACTCGTTAAAACAGAATTAAAAGACGGTCCCCTTATAGCCCTTTTTCTGACCATAAAAACAGGAAAAGATTGCCGGATTTTTGTCGTTTCAAATTCGATACTGGAAATAAAACGACGTGTCCTTGATTGCTTTTTACTTTTCAGGTCAAAGACACTAACTATGAAAGTACTCCTTGGTCGTAAAAAACCAAGCGGTTCTCTCAAGTATTATTTTATACTTTTTCGGGCTTGGGAGACACAAATTTACGAAAAAGTTCAACCCTGGAGTCTTCTTAAGTTTTTCAGACTCTCTAAAATTGAAAAACGCCGAGTTTCTCCTATACTGGACTCGTTAAAATTTCACAGTAAAGGACCTGTTCGATTACAAATAGGAACGGACCACTCCTTCTTAGGGTTCGAATCTAAACTAAGTTGGACTCATCCGAAGGATGAGCTTATAATCAAGCATACGTTATCCTCCTCAAGCTTGTAAAAAATAAAGAGGTACTTGCCAGAAATGGTGGGGGAAAAGAGAGGAAAATGAGCCTATTTTCTATCCTTTGTCTCAGAAGAAACCTTATCACCACTCTTGAACACGACACTTTTCATTCACCTGGGTTGGGAAATCCTTTGCCTCACAGTTGATTAAACCACATTGAAAGTCTTCAGCCGGGTATTAACTTTGGCTCAAATGTCACCAAGCCATCTGTTGTGTCGTTATGTGTTCAAGAGGTCGCTGCAAATAAACCATTCATCTGCAAAATACCTGTCATCCATCTTGACCATCCCTGAGTCAGTCCTTACAGCTACATTTCTTCAACTTGATTTATGATTTCGTGTTGTGGGCTTGCCTACGACGGATCGCTTTCTATCGACATCAGCACATTATCTAGAAAGATGATCTAGAAATCGTCAGTACCTTGAGATCCGCATGCATCAATGGCAGATTTCTCGCCTTCGACGACAGTTTACATCATTGACTTTCTATCGAAGGATTCTGTGACATGTTCGACATCAGCACATTCATTCACATCTCATGGATTGTACTGGGTACTTTGAGAACCATTTACATCACTGGTGGTCTCTCTCACACTTGTTAACAGTTTACATCATTGACTGGTAATCAAGTGGTTTCTACCATGCTCGACATCAACTCATTTATTCGCATGGATAGAATCGTACTATTTCGGGAAGTAGAAATGAAGACCCTGGATCTAGTTTCCACCATCCAGGCTGCGAGGAGTTTTGTATTCATTATGTAGTATACTAATTATAAACAGATCCATACTGTGTCTACATGAGTCTATGATTATGATGTACTGCGAAATCATTCCTGTATCAGAGCAGTAGTTAGTTTGTTAGTTAAAGTTTTTGATCTGAGTATGGGAATGCCTACCTCAGCGATGATATGATCTCATACATGTATTTTGTGTTGAATACTTGCAGGTTCCAACTGGGCTCTCCACAAGATAATCCTTGAAATGATAAAGTACTTCACCCTTCCTAGATGATATGAAACCCTAATCTACTACAGGCTTCGCACTTTAGGGGGCAATCTGTTACACTAAAATTTGTCACCATGACTATTTGCAGTCAGTATGGCTCCGTCAATAGTCATACTGTCCTCCTTGGCAAGTCTTACACCTCTGCTCCTCATGTCAAACTCCAAGAAAGAGAGAAAGTCCTTAAAAATTCAATTAACTCTGGTTACGCAGTTTCTCTTAGCCTTACCTGTGTGTACGCACCTCCAGTTCATAAAACCTACGTACTTGTACGCTCTGTCTATAAAGGGGTGGGTGCGTACTCCTGTAAAGGTCAAAAGGCACAAGTTTCACTTCAAAAAAGTTACTTGTGGTCATTTCTAGAGCATTCTAGAAGATGGTTTGACGTGGATTGAGCGCCTCCAGATGGTTCATGCATCCCAATGAAAGAGGAACTTATCCCATGAAGAGGGGAGCTATCCCATTGAAAGAGGGGCTTATCCCATTCATGGTGGACCTGATTAACTTCCTCCAAAGCACTATAAATACAGGCATTGAGCCAGAGGGAGGAGAGGTTGAAAGCTGAACATTCCTAAGGGTAGATGTTGCTAAAATTAGGACTCCCTTATAGAGCTTGAGAGGAGAGATTCCCATCCTTTCTTAGCTTCATTTGGAAGTGGGTGAGCTGATCAAAGTAAAGGAGAACTCTTGCTAGACCCTGGGAGGGACTTGCACAACACCAAGGCACTGGTTGTAATGGTTTCTTTTGTTTCCACTTAATACAATTAAGCTCATTTTTCTCAACAAGTTGTTATACATAATTTGTTTCATATACTCCTTGGTCTTTATGATGAATATGTTTTATTTTATGAGTTATTCAGGTGCTATGTAATCGTTTGCTTGTTAGTGAATGCAGGTTTCGAAGAGAAGGAGGAGCTCATCCGGATCGGAGAGGCTGGACTGCTAGAAACAACGTGGGACTAAAGGTATGTTTTAAACACCTGACTACTTGTATTTTAAATGCATGTTTAGGGAAAGATAGTGTTTAATTGTCTTGTTTGTCACTAGAAAGCCTTAGCTTCTAGGGAGGTCGGTTTTGTCCGCAAAATTGACTCTTTCCGCATGACACTTTCCATACTCTGTGGTTCCAACTAAAGGGGTCATTTGCGTCATTTCCTTGCCTGCACAGGCTTACTGATAGTGTCTCCTAACGCAAAGACTATGTGCATCCGGGTAGGGTTCAAAACATATACCTATATCCATCTGGACAGGTGGGCGCATGGACTGTTTCATCCAGCAATCTTGTGTGTTAATCACATCTGAGGCTTCCCAAATCATATGCGCATCGTTCTCCTGCATTCGCGCCAGTCCCCAAAGCTTCTTTGCTGCGTACCCCACCACCTCGTGGGCGTAGCGCGTAGTACCCATTTCAAAGCTTCAAAACATTGTTGTTCTGGCACCTCTCTTTCAAATATGTTTAGGAAGCCATCCACCTCACTTAACCCAACATACATAGGCATATCCCTTACCTGCGTTGATACGCAACGCAGCGATCTCGTCGTCATGTTACAGTTCAGCGTGGTTACCTCGTGTAACTGGTTCTGCCATCGTTCTATCTCCTCGTTAGAATCCGATGTGCAGGAGCTTTCAGACTCCCATGAGATTTTTCCATCCACAGTTTGATTTACCGAATCTTGCTCCCGTGTGGTTATCTTGTAGATGCAGTCCAATTCATTGTCACTTTCATAATCGCGCACTGGCTCTGTGTAGCGTGATCCTTATACAAGGTCTAAAGGTACCATTACACACAGATACTTTTTCTCAAAAATCATCATGTGCTTCTTCAGATTTATCACCCCATTCATGTCAGTGGCACAATCTATTCCTAATAGCGCAAGATAGGGATTATTGTCATCAACAATCTCTATCACTTTGAAGTCTACTAGTGCGCTTGCTCCTTCGATATCCACTGTGATTCCCTACAATCTTCCCATAGGCGAGATCTTTTGTTGGTTCGCCATTCGCAGTTGGATACGAGACCATTGCAGCGTAGGCCTTCCCATGCGTTCCCATGTTTGCTTCGGCAGCGCGTTTGCGTCTAATCCTAGATCCAGAATCACTTGGTCCATCTCATATTCTTCAATCTGCTTAGAGAATCTCATTTCCCTTCCTGTTCGCATCGTGTGCTTTCCGAGTTTCCGGACTACGCGTAGTTCTCCTGGCGCGGTCTCAGCGCATCTATTTATGAGTTCCTGTAATCCCTTTACAGCCTTGCTGTCACGCAGCAGCTTCATGCATGTTTCCAGGAACATTGTGAGCATGGATGGGTCCATTTACGGCTCCGGTCTGTCTTTGCTTCCTAAAGTGGAAGCATTAGCGAAGCTCTTCTTGGCTTCCATGAAGGTTTCCTTAGCGCGCTCCAAATCAAACTCTGATTCCTTCGTTGGAGCCTTGCGAACCCAAGTACTTTCTTCGGGCTGCTTGCCTTTGTCATCGCATGTCATAATTCCACTTTGGAGCACAATATTCACATTAGGGTCTTCCTCGCGCAGCTCGGGCCTCATCATTTGCAGGTTCTGAGTCAGGGGAGGTTGGAGCGCTCGTTTATCGCACAGTCGCGCTATTAGTGTGGGACAATCCTTCGTCTCGTGATCAAACAATGTACGATACAAGCATGATGGACTCATTGGATTCGTACAATCGCAAGCATAATGTCTTGGCCCTCCACAATTGTAACATATCAGATGTCTGCGACCTCGTCCCGGTCCTCCTCTACCTCAGTCTCGTCTACGCCCCTGAAATCCGATTCGCGCCATCCCTGCGTTTTAGTCAAGGGGTTGCATTTCGGCCTGAACTCTGTAAGTAGGAGTTTGATCCATCATCAGCTCATAACTTCTACAGGTGTGCTCATCATGTCCCACTAATCTACAGAAATTACATACAACTGTTGTGAATTTTGTGTGTACTTCTGTAATAAATGGCAGTTATCTGTGGCATGCTTTCCTTCTATCTGACAAATCATACACCATAATGCAGGCATCGTGCTCGGTCTTGCTTGTGCCTCTGGTCTCAATGGCATTGGTCCTCCTCCCACGAGGTAATTTGCAAACACCAGCCAGTGGTCCTTGTCATGTCCCTGACCCTTTCACTTTATGCACCATATCTCATTACGCACTTTTGGGCGAGTTGTCCTATCTTGTTTCAGACTCTGCATGTCAAGGCACAAGTTTTTCAACTACGCGTGAATCTGCTGAACTCCCAGGTTGGGATCCTGTATCGAGGTCTCGTGCAGTCTCATCACGATCTCCAAGGCCTCGGACTTAGTTGTTAGCCTCTATTGTGATAGCGCGTTCCTTAAATGTGGCATTAAGGATGCTACAAACGATTTGTGGTGTTGTTCGTCCGTCAACATCATGTTAGCTTCGTGAATTATGCACTTCAGTCTCTAATCCAACTCCCAAGGTGTCTCACCTAGTTGAATTTTGATTTCCTTGAACCCAATGATCGACTGCACCTCTAACTTCGGCTGGCTAAATTCTTTGGTTAGCGTAGTTTGGATATCCGCGATCCCTGCATTCGGATTGTCATTGGGATGCTTAATGTACCAGGTCAGCGCACGATCCTGTAGAGCGCTGACCAACGTTGTCTTCTTTATATTGTCATCTGTGACTCCCTCCGCTTCCCATACAACCTTTATCATGAACCAAAATTGGTTCGGATTTTCACTTCCTACTCTCTTGAACACTGGGAACTTTATCGTGCTTGCCATATTGACTCAAGGTGGTGGCAGAGGTGGTATGGGAAAATATGGGGGTGAAGACGGTGAAACTGGCGATGGTGTGGGTGGGGGTGGTATGCGCGAAATCCTCTGCCTTATCAAATTGATCGCACTCTTTGGTGAGACCTTCGCGAGCTCTTCTTTGCCCCCTCGCGGAGGTGAAATCAAGGGGCTAGTTTCTAGTTCCGCACTACCTTCGTTTCTGTAGATTCTCCCACTTCGCATAGCCCCAAACATCAGTTTATTTACATCACCCGCTTTTCACACAGTAGCATTTTAATCCAAGTATTCAAAGACTTAACGTACTTACCTCGCGGTCCGTTGAGGAAGCATCATTTTGCCTCGCTATAGCTGACTAAAGTATCTACTGCGAACTCAATGATGAATCCTCCTATAATTCGATCAAGCCAGCGATCAACAGTGCACGCGATATTATCCTCCGATGTTTCCAATCTGTGCACCAATTTTGGAGTCCACACAACATGCCTATTGAGCTTACACCTTCCTTGGCTATCTGCTAGCTTCGCGATCCACTCGTATAGCTCAATAGGGAAAGATGCGAAGAAAATTTCGTGGATCTCTCTGTATAGGTAGCAGTCTAACCACTCTTCCTTTGATAGTCGTGGATTCCTATTTTCCTGCACCACGAACTCGTGAATCTTCCTATCCAACCAATCTTAAATTCCTTTCTTTGTTGGATTCCAGTGATACGACATCAGACATTTCTACGCAGATCCTGGTCCCGACAAACGAACCACTTGTTGGGGCCTGACCCAGGTTCGGAGTTAATTAGCCAATAAAATCCCTGTACTGTTAGATTTTAGGCTTCTGTGGAAGTTTTTTTGCAGTGGTATGATCTGGATTATCCACAGTTTTGTGTTCATTCTATCGACGTTTCAAACCCCAAAGAGGGTCCATCATCAGGACTAATAGAATATGAATGAAAGCTTATTGAGAGAAGAGTCAAACGACCTGGGAATAAATAAACCTAGATCCCTAATTTTTTAAAGAAGCCGACTCATATGTATGATTTCTTATTTATTTTATTTAATTTATTATTATTTTCAAAGATTAATTTATTAGTTTATAATTTAATTTATTAGTTTATAGTTTGATTAATTAGTTTAATCTGATTCATAATTTTTATTTATTTATTTATTGTTATTTACCATATTTATTATTTATTATTTAGCCCTAGTTTTCTAATTAATCAATTAATTAATTAATTAATTTATATTGCATAATCTTTATTTATTTGTTTTATTAATAATTATTTTAGTTTAATTAATTGACTAATTATTTTATATTAAATTTTTATTAGAATCTAATTAATTAATTAAAATGGATGTAATTAGATTAAATTAAATTAATAAGCTTTGATTTAATTAATTTAATAATTCTAATTTTTATTTTAAAATTAATCAAGTAATCATTTTATAATTCTTTCAATTGCTTTTATCTATTTAATTGATTATTTAATTTAAATTTAATTGAATAATTAATTCTAATTCTTCCTATTGTTTTTTATTTTATTTTTATTATTATTTAATTAATCAATTAAATTTTTTTATTTAATTAATCAATTTTAAAAAAAATTCATTGATTTAATTAATTAATTTTAATTATTTTTTTTATTCATTTTATCATTTTTCAAGATTTAACCTATTAAGCTATAATTGTCCAACTAATTAATAAATTAATTAATTCTTATTTTATTTTATTTAAAATATATATATTATTAATTAAAAAAATTATTAATTAATTAATTTTGATTTATTTTATTTTATTATTGTTTTTTATTTATTTTATATTAATTTTATAATTGTTATTAATCATTTGTCCAACTAATTAATAAATTAATTTTAATTTATTTAATTTCTATTTTTATTTATTTAATTAAATTTTTTTAATTAAAATTAATTAATTAATTAAAATGAAAACCCTGATACTATGCTTCCAAAGGACTGGAGGGGTTTATTTGTCTGATCAGGGGAAGCCAATTTCCACTAATTTCACTCCCATTGTCCCTGTTGAGGTTCTGAGGAAATTTCATAATTTCAATGGCCTCTCTGATTTTTCTTTTATGATAATTCTCCTCTCTTGCAATTATTTTAGCGTCCTCTAAACACATATGATGCTTTGTTTTGGACGAGTGTTCTGCAAGGGCTGATGTACGGGATCTCTCATTCTTTATATCAGCTGCGTGCTCTTTTATTCTTATTTTCAAAGATCGACCAGTTAGTGTTACCTCTGTCTTCAAAAACCTTGGATACAGAGAGTGGAGTATCAAGAAAGCTATAAGAAGAGCTCAGGATAAGGTTCTCTCCAGGCGTCCTCCTAAAGACAAGAAAGAAAGTTATGGAAAGGTTTACCTTCCATTCATCCAAGGAGTTACTGATAAGATTGCAAAAATTTTAAGGAAGAATAGCATAAACACTCAATTTACAACATGTGGAACTATAAGACAAATGATGAGGTCAGTAAAAGATAACATTGAGCGTCAACAACTCAAGGGTGTGTACAAGATTGACTGCTCTTGTGGCAAGAGTTATATTGGGGAAACCGGTCGATCTTTGAAAATAAGACTAAAAGAGCACGCGGCTGATATAAAGAATGAGAGATCCCGTACATCAGCCCTTGCAGAACACTCGTCCAAAACAAAGCATCATATGTGTTTAGAGGACGCTAAAATAATTGCAAGAGAGGAGAATTATCATAAAAGAAAAATCGGAGAAGCCATTGAAATTATGACATTTCCTCAGAACCTCAACAGGGACAATGGGAGTGAAATTAGTGGAAATTGGCTTCCCCTGATTAGACAAATAAACCCCTCCAGTCCTTTGGAAGTATAGTATCAGGGTTTTCATTTTAATTAATTAATTAATTTTAATTAAAAAATAATAATTAAATAAATTAAAATTAAAATTAAATAAATTAAAATTAATTTATTAATTAGTTAGACAAATGATTAATAACAATTATAAAATTAATATAAAATAAATCAAAAACAATAATATAATAAAATAAATCAAAATTAATTAATTAATAAAATAAAATTATTTTAATTAAATAAAATAAAATAAAAATTAATTTATTTATTAATTAGTTCGACAATTATAGCTTAATAGGTTAAATCTTGAAAAATGATAAAATGAATAAAAAATAATAATAATAATAATTAAAATTAATTAATTAAATCAATGAAAAAATAAATAAAATTGATTAATTAAATAAATAAATAAAAATTAATTGATTAATTAAATAATAATAAAAATAAAATAAAATACAATAGGAAGAATTAGAATTAATTATTAAATTAAATTTAAATTAATTAATCAATTAAATAGATAAAAGCAATTGAAAGAATTATAAAATGATTACTTGATTAATTTTAAAATAAAAATTAGAATTATTAAATTAATTAAATCAAAGCTTATTAATTTAATTTAATCTAATTACATCCATTTTAATTAATTAATTAGATTCTAATAAAAATTTAATATAAAATAATTAGTCAATTAATTAAACTAAAATAATTATTAATAAAACAAATAAATTAAAGATTATGAAATATAAATTAATTGATTAATTAGAAAACTAGGGCTAAATAATAAATAATAAATATGGTAAATAACGATAAATAAATAAATAAAAATTATGAATCAGATTAAACTAATTAATCAAACTATAAACTAATAAATTAATCTTTGAATAAAATAATAATAAATTAAATAAAATAAATAAGAAATCATACATATGAGTCGGCTTCTTTAAAAAATTAGGGATCTAGGTTTATTTATTCCCAGATTGTTTGACTCTTCTCTCAATAAGCTTTCATTCATATTCTATTAGTCTTGATGATGGACCCTCTTTGGGGTTTGAAACGTCGACAGAATGAACACAAAACTGTGGATAATCCGGATCATACCACTGCAAAATCCCTGTACTATTGGCCCTTTCGGCAACAGTCCGCAGAGCGCGGATTGAGGTATCACCCGAAGTAGTATAGGGGGATGTTGGAACCAGGTTTCCGCACCCTTGAGATGTCTAAGAGGTTGAATTGGTCCAACTACTAGTCCCTACGCGCAAGTTGCTTCGTGCACTTCCCTGGCCTTCGCGCCCTGATAGATTCACCTTCACGCAACCCTAACCAGGGGCTATGGGGATTTCGTGCTACTGGAGCAGCATTCTGCACTATTTCCTTAAATCACACCCGAGATCTTACTTACCTTCTTACACCAGTTAGTTATCTTTGTGTAAACAAAACCCTTGGGTTATATTTATTTATACAGCACATTCATATAAGTTTGTGCAACAAATAAACATTAAACTTGCAAATTATACCCAATAATACATAAAGCAGGAAAAGATACACAAATATATGGTAAAACTTATCTTTATTAATTCTTCCCATAGTTATAGACTCGACCTGCCCTGCGCACTCAGTTGTAGGGGTCCTCGCACTCAGCTGCGGACTACTAAGCCTCTACGCACTCAACTGCAGAGCCTTCTCCTACTCTACGACCCAAAGACACACTTTACACTTTGACTCACTCTCTTAGACTCATCATGCTTCTGTTCTATTGCTTCCTTTTTCTTTTTTTCTAAACTTAGAGCCTCGCTCTATTTATACAATCCCATGGTCCGCGGACCATGGGTAGGTCTATCAAGCCGACATTACATTACAAAAACAAGGGCGGACAACCCTATGACTCTATTATGACTTCGCGCTCCGTGCCCACAAATCGTGGAGCCTTTACAAAGGACTTGGTCAAAACTTGGGCTTTAAGCCCCAAAACATGCCTTGGGGGGATTCCATGCCCAACAGTGGAGCAACATTCTATCTAGGTGGTTGTCTCGTATCATGGTTGAGCAAAAACCAAACCTCAATCGCATTATCTACAACGGAAGCAGAATACATTGCAGTGGCAGCTTGTTGTACTCAAGTCCTTTGGAAGGGAGAGTGGAAGTGTGTACAGGTCCGTAGGATGGTTGTGTGTCAGGGGGAGTTACCCTTTGCCATTGATGCCAAAGGGGGAGAGAAGGCAGTAGGAAGAGGTGCCCTGATTGCAGGGGGAGTACTTGTGTTGCCATCAATGCCAAAGGGGGAGATTGTTAATCTAAAGATGGTCTGAGGTTGTCATTAATGTCAACCCAAGCAGCACCAAGGGCTACCATGCTCTTGCAAGGTAATTTTGACTTGAAAAATTACTCTATTTTGAGTCAAGGATCTTCTAGATAGATTCTACCCATCAAGATGTTTCCGTTGATATATGGCACGCCAAGTAATTCTTCACGGTTTGAGAGATATTCATGTTTGAAGTTAGTAACCCCAGTTAGTGGGCTAAAACCATATGGGGTTATGGCATGGCACTCATAATTGGTTTTGGTCATTGAATAGTCATTAATTAATAATTTTTTAAGCTCCTAAAATCCCTCCAACATTCTCTATAGAAGCCCCTCTCAACTGTATAAAAAGAAATCTCATATATCCTCCAAATGTAGCGATCGTGGAATTTTCACTTAACTTCATTTATGTGAAGTCTTAAGTTCTGAAGTGAAAACCCATTTGATTCAAAATCCTAATGAACGTCATGATCGAATTTCAAATTTGGTTCACTATATTTTCAGAGATATGATCTGTGGAAGTTAGGGTTTTTGCAAGCTCCTGAATTTCATCTAAAAGAAGTGACCTTGGGAAAATCATCATAACTCTCTCTCTGAGAAGAGGATTGGAATTCTGTAAAAAGTGGCAAATAGTGCATGAACTACAGCTTTTTTATATCAATTTCATAGCTGAAGGAGGAAACAGTGACACGTGGCACAGCATACAAGTTTTCTCTACTGAAATAATCCATAATTAGGTCATTGTGAGAGATCGGGCATAACTTTGTCATGAAGAGTCCAAATCGAGTCAAACCTGTGGCATTGGAAAGAAGACTCAGAGGGATACTACAGGACTAAATATCACATATTGGGGATCTGAAATCACAGGGATACATCAGATTAAATATCGTGCTCCTAGAAGACGAGAAAAACTAGATCAAGTGTTGTCAAGGGGTGCAAAGGACCAGACTTTCCAGGGCAGCAAAGAGCAAGGTGCAGCAAAATGATGCAGCAAAGGTAAGCTACAGGTAAATATCTTCTGTATATGCATGTTCATTTCTTAATTTCATTAGTTTCTTTGAATTCTAATTTGTTGTTTTTGTTTAGCACTGACATATGCTCTGCAGGATGAGGTAAGTTTTGCTATTATCATGTCATGGGTATTTCCATGAAGACTTTTTGTAGGTATTATATATTCATCAAGAGGAGACTCAATGCATAATCTAATGTTCTAAAGAGTGAGAACGGGTAGCATGACAAGAGCAACAATTAAGGTGCATAACAGCAGCAAGAAGTTCACCATATGAAGTCTTCAATTGGGAAGCATTGCATACAATCATTGTAAAAGTATCATTGTAAAAGCATCATTGTAAAAGTTGTACAAGTGTCTATCTGCCAAGAGTTGAAGAGGCAGTGTTGGGAGGTCTAAGATCATCATTAGGTGGTTGTGTCATAGTTGGGGTTATGGTCTAGTGCATCTTCTTCTTCTACATCATTCTATATCATTGTAAATTGGACCATTTTCCCTGGTACAGGAGTCCATTCTTCTTTTATTCTTCTATAGGGTGGTAGGGTGGTGCTAGGGTGAGTTGTAGCTCATTGGGTGTTGGGGCATCCGTTCAGTTGACTACTGAAGAATCTTGGGCGTTGGAGAGTCCATCTAGTGGGAGCTGGAGAAGAATGCTTTTCTATAATTCTAGGAAGTTGTTTCTTTCATTTCAGTTGGGCTAAAGATTAAAGAATTTATTAGAAAAGCATTCAATGGTTTTTGACCCGGAGGGGGTTTCCCACCTAAAATCTTTGTGCCTCCTCGATTCTTTTATTTACTATTATTACTGCATAAACGTTAATAATAATTGAAGATTAACTAATGCTTTGAAAAGATTTAAAAGTGCTAATTGTTAAGGAATATTGATTCACCACCCCCCCCCCCCCCCACTCTCTCAGTGTTTTCCAACACATTATGAGTTTGTTGTTGTTCCATTTGGCTTAACTAATGCTCCAACAACATTCATGTGTTTGATGAATAAGGTGTTAAGTCCATATTTGGATAATTTTGTTATTGTGTTCATTGATGATATACTGGTATATTCTAAAAATAAGGAAGAAAATGTTGAGCATTTAGCAGCAGTATTGAGGTTGTTGAGAGAGCATTAGTTGTATGCTAAGCTCAGCAAGTGTAGTTTCTTTCAAACTGAGGTGCACTACTTGGGACATGTTGTCTCCAAGGAAGGTATTGCAGTAGATCCATAGAAGATAAGGGCCATCATGGAGTGGGTAGCTCCTAAGAATGTGGATGAGGTGAGATATTTCATGGGTCTGGCAAGCTATTATAGGAGGTTCATCAGGAACTTCTCGCAGATTTCTTATCCTATCACATCATTACAGAGGAAAGGTAAGAAGTTTGAATGGACTGTAGAGTGTGAGACTAGCTTTGAGTAGCTTAAGGAGTCGCTGACACATGCACCAGTGCTACAGATTACAGATCCAAATAAAGAGTTCGTAGTATTACAGATGCTTGCAAGAGAGGATTGGTGGGATCCTTATGCAAGATGGACAGGTGGTATGTTATGAGTCCTGGAAACTCAATGAGAACGAGCAGAACTACTCGACGCATGATCTTGAGTTGGCAATGATTATACATGCATTGAAGATGTGGAGACACTATCTTCTTGGTAGGCGGTTTTTGCTTATGATCGATCACATTGGGTTGAGGTATTTGTTTTACCAGTCGAATCTGAATGTCAGGCAAGCTAGATGGTTGGCCACGATCAGCGAGTTTGACTTCGAGATTAGTTACATCAAAGGAAAAGAAAACATGGTGGCAGATGCTCTTAGCAGACGGGTATAGGTACGTCACTTGGCAGCTATGAGCTCCTATGGGACAGACTTACAAGATAGGATCTTGCGGGAAAGACAAAAGGATGTCATGTATATGGAGATTGTGCATAGGTTGCAGTAGAGTACAAGTACATGTACAGGTGATAGTACATGTATAGGTACATGTGATAGCATAGGTATAGGTTTAGGTATTGGTATAGGTACAGGTACAGGTGCACAGGACTTAGATCATTGTCTTACAGCAGATGGGTTGGTCAAGTTTCGAGACAGGATATATGTACCGGATAATAGTGAACTTGAGAAGGTGATCTTGAGGGAATTTCATGCGAAACCTTATTCAGGTCACCCAAGTTATCAGAAGACACTCACAACGATGAAGAGATGTTACTATTGGCTAAATCTGAAGAGGGATGTAGCAAAGTTCGTGGCGAAATGTTTCAACTATCAGCGAGTGAAAACAGAGTGCAAACATTCAGGTGGACTGCTAAAGCCAAGTGTTATTCCCGAGCGGAAATGGGAGTTCATTTCCATGGATTTCATCACAGGGTTGTCAAAGAAAGTGAAGCAGCATGATTCCATCATGGTCATTGTGGATAGGTTAACAAAGGTTGCACACTTTGTTTAGGTGAAGTCTATGTTTTGAGCTAGTGATGTGGAACAGGTATTCATCTGAGACATGGTTAGACTACATGGTGTTCCGAAGAAGATTGTGTCAAGCAGGGATGCAAAGTTCACTTCCAAGTTTTGGAAGGAGTTATTTGCAGGTTTGGGCACCAAGTTGGCCTTCAGCACAGCTTATCATCCACAGACAGATGGACAGACAGAAAGAGTCAACAGGATATTTGAGGACATGTTGAGGATGTATGTGATGCATCAGCAAAGGAAGTGGGAAGAGTATCTCCCTTTGGTCGATTTTGCATACAAAAATGGTTATCAACTGTCACTGAGGATGAGTCCCTTTGAGGTGTTGTATAGGCGGATTTGTAACACTCCCATTAGTTGGAGTGATCCTGTTAGTAGAGTATTGATTGGACGAGATATGTTGGCAGACATGGAACAGGAGATGCAGGTGATCAAAAAAAACATTAAGGCAGCACAGGATAGGTAGAAGAGTTATGCATACAGGAACAAGTTGTTCAAGGAGTTCCATGTTGGGGAACAGGTGTACTTGCACATCAAACCAAAGAAGAGCTCCTTGTGGATAGGCTCATGTGCCAAGATGGCACCACGGTTTTGTGGATCCTTCAGCATCATTGAGAGGATTGGGCCAATAGCCTATCGACTTGCACTGCCTACGACAATGAAAGTCCATGATGTTTTCCATGTATCTTTGCTTAAGAAATATGTTAAGGATGTTGATCATGTGATTGACTGGTCTGTATTTCAGGTGGAACCAGATGGAGAATTCTAGCCGGAGCCTCATTGTATATTGCAGAAAAAGGTGCTCATGCTCCAGAACCGAGCAATAGAGCAAGTTAAAGTGAAATGGAAGCACTTTGGGCCCAATGAAGCTACATGGGAGATGGCAGATCAGATGCGGGCCATGTATCCTTCCTTGTTTGCTAGTTGAGGCAAAGAAGATTGATATGGTGATTTGGTGGTTGCTTATGGTGGTTTGGTAGTTGCTTTATGATGGTTTAATATTTGATTTATGTTGGTTTAGTATATGCTTTATGGTGATTCATATATGCTTTATGATGATTTGATATATGTTTTATGTTGGTTGATACATTCTATATGATGTTTTGATATATGCCTTATGATGTTTTGATATATGTTATATGATGTTAGTATATGTTTGATATATGTTTGGTGTTGAAATTTCTAAGTCTAACCGTTAGAAATTTTATCTGTATTCTTCTGGTTTATTTCTCTTACTTTTTAATTACGAACAAGTTATTTAAACATATAAATATCGAAATAAACACAATACAGTCTCAACCATCTACAAATCAACAATTGAAAGAAATAGCAAACACATAAGTGACATCGTTATTTTTGGACAACTCGTCCCTGGAAAAACCCAATGTGGGAAAACTAGTGCAGCAATTTTGAGGGTTATATTATTATGTAGTATATCCTTGAGTAAAACTGGGTGCCAAACTGGCTCACGCGACAGAGAAAATAATCTGGCAATAATACCTCCCTATTCGGAAGCAGATATTCAGAAAATATGCCCCACGAAACCCTCTCCAGCACAACTGAAGCACTGCGTCACCCTCACGGCCTCTGCGTCAAGTTGAAAACCCCTTGTGTCAGCTCTCTGATACTCTGCACAACCTCTCTGGATCTCTGCATTACTCCTACAACCTCTGCGTAGATGACACATGCCCTCCTGGCCTCTGCGTTGTCTTTTCTAGCCTCTGCGTGGCTCCCTCTAGCTTCTGCATCTACCTCTATGCCTCTGCGTTAGTCTGTCGTCACTATCTCTACCTCTCTGCCTCTGCTCTAGTCTTCTGTCACTATCACTGCCTCTCTGCCTCGTACTCACTGCCCCTCACTACAAACTGATCACATATTTGATTTCCCTTAGAAAACCCCGCTCTAGAAAATCGAATGATTTATCAATTTGGTGTGTTCTCCAACTAACCCTCAAGCCTCTTCTTATACTTTTCCTATTGGTCCTTCAACAGCCGATATTACATCTCTAATCAACTGATAAGATTATATTTGTCTTGATCCATGTCTTTTGGAACCTTCTAACCCAGTTTTATATTAATACCCATTAATATTTTATTTCTCCTAAGTTTAGACTTAAGAACTTCATTAAAAATATTAATTATTTTAATATCTCCTAAACCGAGAAGAATCTGCCCAAACCATTTCTGGGTCTTGGAGATCTCATGTGCTTTAGCCTCCCCACCAATTTTCATGGCTAAATCACATCCGATGTTGCCCCAAATCAACACTCCCTTTTAGCGAGGAATGTGCTCTAGTAATACTCCACACTGAGCATCACTCTGATTATACGGCACTGGTACCTGTGTTGATGCTAGGCCTCCCCACGCAACATCCTCTACACTGGTGCATCCTATACTACTGCCCATGGCCCTACCACTACCACTGCTGCATCCGTACGGCATTTCCCTCTGCATCTGTGTTGTTGCTGGTCCTTTCTCCCAACACTGCAACCCTCTCTCATCATGTTGCATTGTGCTACTACACTGCAACTTAGTTACTAAGAAGTAAGTAACCGATCCACCCAATTTCTCACATCCCTTTAATGCTAGAAACACTCTTTATGTTGAAGCTCTCTCTGCTGCTGACAAGTGCTCCCTCTACTGCCTTTGCGTTGCTGCAACAACTCCCTGCATCTCGCACTGTTGCAAACCTCTCTGTGCCATCATGCATTTTTGCAACCTCCTCTGTGCCTCTCGCACTGCTGCAGCCTGATAGCTTTGCACTGCTCGGGACTCCTGCACTGTAGCACTCTCTATCACTTCATCCGCATCCGTTTCGACCGACATCTGCTAGTCCTACTACTTCTCACTTCGGGGCTCCCGTAGCAAGGATCTGATCCAAGAGGTTGGGTACCTCAATGATTTTTTCCCTCATTGCCTGTAGTCTTCCTGACTACAGCTCAATGTCTCCCCACCTCTTCTCTATAGGTACATGAGCACTCATGGCACAATCATCATCCTCCTCTACCTCCTTTTCTGCCTTCGTTGGTGTTGTCACAGAAGAAAAGTTATAATAGATATGATAGAAAGGTCTAAACTTTAACCTTTGTTCTTCATTTCACCTATGATAAAGCCCATCCAGTCCAAGTGTTTGAACCATGCTATGATACCACTATGTAACACCCTCCAGGGTAAATGTGTATATAAACAACATAATAGGAACAGAAATACAATAAACATATCAACCATCAAAATCCACACACACACACACATATATATAGATGTATATATATATACATCTATATATATATATAGATGTATATATATATATATATATACATATGTGTATATACATCTATATATATATAGATGTATATATATATATATATATATATATATATATACATATGTGTGTGTGTGTGTGTGTGTGTGTGGGTGGATTTTGATGGTTGATATGTTTATTGTATTTCTGTTCCTATTATGTTGTTTATATACACATTTACCCCGGAGGGTGTTACAGAGTGGTATCATAGCATGGTTCAAACACTTGGACTGGATGGGCTTTATCATAGGTGAAATGAAGAACAAAGGTTAAAGTTTAGACCTTTCTATCATATCTATTATAACTTTTCTTCTGTGACATATTAGAAGTTGAAAATTTGTCCATATTGAAGGTAAATCCTACTAATAATGTAGTAAAAATCTCAGATATCGGTTCACAATACTTTAGGAATTATGATCTAAGGAAGATGACCTTCCTGGATACACCTTTAAACATGTCATGTTGGAATTTCTACAATAACTTATCTTATGTAGGCTTTCAAAAGCTGAAAAATCGTCCACATTAAGGGGAAATACCAATGATTATGTGGTAGAAATTTCAGATATTGGGTTGCAATATTTTAGGAGATATGAGCAGAGGGAGTCGAGCCTTTTGAATGTTCCTAAAATCATGCCTCAAATAGGTCACAATGACATTTTTGTTATAACATTTCTTTTGGGTGCTCTCAGGAGCTGAAATGTTTTCCACAATGAGGGGAAAGCCCATCGATATTGTGATAAAAATTTCAGACATTTATTTACTATATTTTATGAGATATGACCAGTGGAAGTCAAGCTTTCTGGATACACCTAGAATTGTGCACCAAATTGGATTGTGTTGGTATTTTTGTTATAACTTTTCATCTATGAAATCTCAGACGTTGAAACTTGAACCATAGTGAGGGAAAATACCACTGATCATATGGTTCAGTTTCCATAACTTTTACTACTACATTGTAGGATATATGTGTTGAATCATTCGCTATATTAGTTTGCATGCAAAGTGTTTGATGTAATGCTCAAATGGTTCAATGATTAATTGCATACAAACTATTTGATAAAATGCCCCAATGAGTATGTTGTTTGTGGTTGGGGATAGTATTGATGTGTAATAGTATTCTTGTAGTTGATATATGCTTACTTGTATGCAAATAGTTTTCTATATTTGTTCTGCATGTAAAGTGTTTGAAGAAATGCTTACATGCAAATGTAATAGTATAGTAGTTGTTTGAAGAAAATGTAAAAGTATGGTAATTAGATATCATTTTGGGATTCAACTGCGTTAAGTAAGTCATTCACGTATGACCATTTCCATGAGAGGTAGTCATAACTGACTAATTTCTCATGATTTTTGAATAGTTCACTTAGCACTCATTACATCGTGTGATGCTCACAGGGGTGAAGAAGTGGGATTGAAACTAGTGAAATGAATCACATAGCATCAATCATCACTTCCGGGGCTTGCACCCGGTAACCAGGACTTCCTAGGAGGTCACCCATCCCAGAACTCCTCTGGCTCAAGCGCGCTTAACTGTGGAGTTTTTCCCCACAATCAAGCCCACTTAGCTTGCTACCCCATTTGCAAAACCTTAGCAAGTATTGTGCCTCATGAACCATTCAAGTAGAGATCCCTTGACTCTTTTTTGAATTTAAGTATGGGGGTTTACGCAGTGCATTATATTAGATATCATTTTGGGATTCAACTGCGTTAAGTAAGTCATTCACGTATGACCATTTCCATGAGAGGTAGTCGTAACTGACTAATTTCTCATGATTTTTGAATAGTTCACTTAGCACTCATTGCATCGGGTGATGCTCACAGGGGTGAAGAAGTGGGATTGAAACTAGTGAAATGAATCACATAGCATCAATCATCACTTCCGGGGCTTGCACCCGGTATCCAGGACTTCCCAGGAGGTCACCCATCCCAGAACTCCTCTGGCTCAAGCGCGCTTAACTGTGGAGTTTTTCCCCACAATCAAGCCCACTTAGCTTGCTACCCCATTTGCAAAACCTTAGCAAGTATTGTGCCTCATGAACCATTCAAGTAGAGATCCCTTGACTCTTTTTTGAATTTAAGTATGGGGGTTTACGCAGTGCATTATATTAGATATCATTTTGGGATTCACCTGCGTTAAGTAAGTCATTCACGTATGACCATTTCCATGAGAGGTAGTCGTAACTGACTAATTTCTCATGATTTTTGAATAGTTCACTTAGCACTCATTGCATCGGGTGATGCTCACAGGGGTGAAGAAGTGGGATTGAAACTAGTGAAATGAATCACATAGCATCAATCATCACTTCCAGGGCTTGCACCTGGTTACCGGGTGCAAGCCCCGGAAGTGATGATTGATGCTATGTGATTCATTTCACTAGTTTCAATCCCACTTCTTCACCCCTGTGAGCATCACCCGATGCAATGAGTGCTAAGTGAACTATTCAAAAATCATGAGAAATTAGTCAGTTACGACTACCTCTCATGGAAATGGTCATACGTGAATGACTTACTTAACGCAGTTGAATCCCAAAATGATATCTAATATAATGCACTGCGTAAACCCCCATACTTAAAGTATGGTAATTGTTTGAAAAAAATGTTATTTTTTAGATGGGATAGTATTGTGGTATGATAATATGAATTTAGCTTATCTAGGCCTATTTTCATGCAAATGATGTGAAGAATTTCATGTAGGGAATTTGAAAGGTTGCATGCAAGAATTTGAAAAGTTGCATGTAAGGAAATGGAAAAGTGGCATGTTTTTAGTTATTATGTTATAAGTGGAATAAGTGAAATGTTTTAACTTAATCCCATACAAATGTAGGAGAAATAAAAATTAATTTCTTTTCAAGTGTGGTTAGATTTAGTAGAGCTTTGGAGATCTCATTTCCATAATTGGACATTGGAGATTGGGCCATTATAGTAGCTTCCTCCTTCTACCTTAGTGTGGATCATGGATAATAAGGGGTATGCTTATAGGTTGTTATTATTGGTGAATGTTGATTTCAAATTAATAGACATGATTTCTTGATTTTTGGAACATGTGACTAGCTATGTATGAGTTATATGTTGCTTATATGTCGCTTTCATGATACCTACTTACATCTTTGTATGTTAGGTTACTTTTTTGAATATTTTAATTACATGTATCAGTCTTGTAGGTTGATTACAAGAATTGATCGCTTATGCTCGACTACATGCGTTTATGCATAGGTGTAGTTGATTTGGCATTGCTTATGCATACTATTGGTTGCATGTGGGAATGTGTACAAGATAGTAATGGTTGTTGTTATGCATGCATGGTCATGGCTATGATTATGCATGTATAGTAGGTCAAACATGCATTGTGAAGTCATTATATGCAATTTAGCTCATCATAGTGCTATTGGATGTTATGATGCTAATGTGTTGGCTAAGATAGAGCAAGAGATGCAGATCATCATAATGAGGTTGCGGAATTGAACTTTGGGATAAGAGAAAATCTTCATACAGGTATTGTATGTTTGGCATGCAGGTATGTAGATTAAGGATTGTTATATGCATTAGGGTTATATACATTAGGTTTACGTACATGCCTTTTGATGTTATGGTTACATTCATGATAGATCTTACTTGACTAATGTAGTTATATGCACATGTGTGGGATAGTCAAGAATGATAGTAACCTGTAGTTGTATGCATTGCTATTGTTGTGTTATATGTCGTTGATGAGCATGATAGACTAACTTGTTGTTGTTATGTGCTATTAACTTGATGATTAGAGTTATTCATTGAGATATTGATGTCGTAATTTGGATTGGTCATATGCGTGATGGTTATGTTCATTCCATTGAAGATCTTGATGTTATATGTATTGTGCTAACCCGGTTTGGCCTATGCAGATGGTTATGGTTGCAATATTCAAGTATGAGCTGACATATTTGTGATATGATGTCGTACTAATCTAGATTGATCATACATATGTGATTGTTATGCATGAACGACAAATGATTATGAGCATATGACATGAACATGATAGTTAGTTATTGTTAGGGATATCATGTTTTATGTTTGAGTTGATATGTTGTGAAGTTGTATCATGCTAACCTAGCTTTACTGTGTATACAAGATAGCCTCCCCTGATATACATTAAGGTATGAGTTTTCTTATGTCGTATATTTGGTGCTTGGTTGTTTGATTATGACGTCTATTTGATGTTTGAGTGTTTGGTGCCTAGTTGATTTATTTAACATGGTATGTTTGCAAGTGGTTGAATGATTGATGAATTGCTTAATATGAGTATGTGTTCAAATGATTTGGTTTTAAGATGATTGTACTAACACATATGTGTTGAGATAGTTGATATGTACCTGAGTTTAGCAGGTGATAGTTGTAGAATTATGTCCAATGATTATGGATTATGACATGATTGTTTGTAAAAGTTGATTTCAATTCGATGGAAATCAAGAGAGCTATGTGGTACCAAATAGGTGATGCAAGACGTAGATGAAGCTATGTGTATGAGTGAGCGCAACAGAAGGGAAGACTATGACATTCGTTTGGACTAGTTGGGTTCATTGTGGTAAATGGACCATGGCAGTACATACATGAGAAACGTAACTAGAAAAAGGTAGAGTAAATGGATATGAGGCGTCAAATGCCTTGGCTATGTTGGGAATTGTTGTTCTCAATATCATGCATGTTGTGCATGAATAAAGGAAGTTCTCTTAACCTTTACCTTATGTTATCTGGCAATTTTATTATGATCATGATTATGTTGATGTTTATATATGTATACATGTATGTATGTATGTATGTCGTTGTCTAACAGGATCATGATTGTTTTATGCTAACGTTTATATATGTATGTATGTATCCATGTATCTATGTTACTGTCTGACAGGGTTGTTAGGGATCATTCTTATGGAGGAATGATTTCTTATGCAGGAAAACGACATGAAGAGGTTCCTGGTCTTACGAGGAATCAATTGGGAAGAGTAGTTGTAGAAATTTTGAATAATATGACACTTATTTACAGAGATTATCTTGAGTATACACTATTGCGGAATGCATGCATAATACATAACCTCCTCTACGTTGATCATCAATTTTGCAGAATTAAAAAGAATGAAACATCAATCGCATGCGCACATTAACACAGTATGTAACCCGAGGAAAGCATACAGTTGAAAACCCCCAACTATCTATATATTATATTGATTGAGAACATGTAACAATACATAGTACAATACTCCTCGCAAGTACTCAGTACTATCTCCACCTGTTACACACAAACTAGCTCAGATTTGAATCAATCACAGGTTCAAATCTCCTCCGCTGCTTGCCTGCCTCCACAACGCAATCCTGCATGAGAATAATGATGATGGCTGAAGCAAACTTGTATTTCCTTGGCTGAACCACGCAATCCTCATTGGCAATACTCAATCCCATTGATTGTGCAAGATCTCATGCACAACTATAGTCACAACTGATAGCAATCTCAACCTCTAACACCTGTCTCCACTGAACTGTCCATGCACTGAGTTCATTGATGTATTCTTTAGTTGCTTTATGAGTTAATAATCAGTGAATTAATTTAACAATTAATTCACATCACTCATCACTAGTGTATTTGCAGTTAAACTAAATACAACTAGTTCAACCAAGTCAAACTGAACACAACTCCATCAACTCCTCAATCAACTCCATCAAAACTCAACCACTTGAGTTCTAACTGAAGTCCACCATGCAATAGCTCAACTGACCCACAAGAAAAGCGTATTTCCTTCTGACAGCTGCATGTGCCACATCTGTAGCTCAAACTGAAGTGCTCTAAGAGGATAAGATAATGTTTATAGTCCAAATATTATTATGAGCTAATAATATTCGACTGTTCTATTTTTAGCCTGGCAGTCTAAAAATAGAAACTACCCATATGTCTAAAAATAGAAGTCCATCTATTTTTACCAACATGACCAATCATCACAAATAGCATCCTGCAACTCATAGACCATGATCCATATGTCTAAAAATAGACTTTGCGCTAAAAATAACCTACGGGCCCACTTAGTGAAGGCGACTCCTTTCCACTAAGCTCCATCATCTTGTTGCATTCTCAACAGTAGTCACAACAAATATACGAGGTTAGTATCATGCAGATATGATTTGGTATTGTATACTTGTATTATGCCTATGTTTTTGTCATGACAGGTAACACTGAAGGATACACCAATGGAATGAAAGCAGTGTGGTTCACGACATGTTAAGACAAGCATGGATAAGACACGGGAAGCAAGGTTTCTTGGTAAGGAAAGTGTGGTTTTGGATGTGTGGTACTATTGTTGAGCATACATTGTATATGTTGTACATGTTACATATATTATGTGTGCACTTGTGGTGTTGTGTATACATAGCATGTGTACATGTTATTTATGCAATGTTATGTACAGGATGGTACAAATAGGGCTGTGTGAATATTGCATATGGGGTGTTGTATACATATTGTATTGTATTCATGATGTATATGCAGTGTGTGTGCATATGGTGTTCTGTGCATGTTGGATATGCAGTGTTGTGTACGGATGATGTTGTGTACATGTTGGATATGCAGTGCTATTTACACTTGGTGTTGCGTGCATGTTGCACATATGGTGTTATGTACATATGGTGTTGTGTGCATGATTGTACAAGTGGTGTTGTGAGCATGTGGTGCCATGTACATGTTGTACATAGGGTGCTATAAGCATGTGGTGCTATGTACATGTCCTGCATGTGATGCTATGTACATATGGTGTCGCATACACATCGTGCGTGTGGTGCTGTGTACATGTGGTATTGTGTACACATAGTACAGTGGTGTAGTGTACATGTGGCGTTGTCTACACATTGTGCAGGTGGTGTCGTGTACATGTGATGTTTTGAACACGTTGTGTAGGTGGTGCAGTGTATAAGTGGTACTGTGTACATGTTGTACATATGGCACTGGTGTACCTATGGTATTGTGTGCATGTCGTCGATGTTGTATTATGGGCATGCAGTATTATGTATATGCATCATGTAGCCATGGTATTGTGGCGTGTGTACTCGTTGTGTAGTACTCTATGTAGGTACATGCATTGGGTGGTATTTCACATTGGGTATAGATGGATGCATTGTATTGTATACACTGGGTGTAGGTGTATGTGTTGTATGTCAGGTGTAGATGCATGTATTGCATGGTGTGGTATGTCGTGTGGTTGTATGTGTGTGATGCACACTATGTGTCTATGCACATGGTTGAGGAGAAGGCACTGGGTGTTTGTTGAGTGTAGCAACCAATCCAGAGTGTGTATGGAACAAATACAAAGGTAGAAGCTAAGGATTGAGGAAAGGATAAGTATCATAGTTTTATTTCAATTTTAATATGCATGTGATTTATGACTATGGTATATGATGATTATATGTGATCTATGATTCTAGTTTATGATGGTTACATGTGATTTATGATTTTGATCTATGATGGTTGTGTTTTGAGCTAACCTGATGTGATATTTTTATACATGTTGATTTGGTCAAAGATGCTAGTTTGACTTCTTGTGACAGGAAGCAAATAGGATTCCAAGTGTACCTTATTGACAAACTACCAATGAGGTATGATTTAAATTTATTTTGAATCTAATGGAAGTTATGTTCTTGGTACATGAAGAATGAACATGCCCAGTTGGGTGGTTGAAATCGACTATAAGAATTAGCAGCAACAACAAAAGAAATTGGAATACGCAGCAGTATGTTGGTAAAGCACTTCAAGAGCAGGGCCATTATGGGGCACTAGTACCCAATAATGTCCATTGATTTCCATGAGCATGCTATGACCGGTATGGTAGTTTTGAGGCAGGTATATGCCTTGGTATTTGAATCTTCTAATACGAGGAAGCCTTGCCAAGGGATGGACTGCCTGGGATGGGGGTGCCAACGGAACTTGGAAGGTGAGTGACTGCATGAAAGAGGTGACCGGATTCATGAGGGACTATGTAGAAGAGAAGGGAAGGTCACTGATGGATTTGTTTTGGTCATTAGAATTTCCAGATGGAATCAGATGCACATTGGGAGTGCGTCCTGGAACAATGAGTTGGTAATTGTTCGCTGAGAGGACAAGTGGCACGGGATTATAGTGCTAGACATTGGATGAAGATTTGACTTTGCAATGGATTCTGGACTTCCTGGAAAGGAGATGGATCTTGGTATTAATTTGAGTGTGGAGGTTTGAGCCTTTGGACTCCCTTATTATTGATGCGGGCATCATATTATTTTATTTGTTGGTTGAGCAAATGTGCATATGTGTATATGCATATGTGGTTATTGTAAATATCATAATGAGCTATGTTATAAAGCTCCAGTATGTGGTATGTTGTCATGTTGCATGATGTTTTGATTTTGAATAGGTCTTTCATTGTAAATACTGCAATGAGATGTGTTATAAAGCTCCATGGACAGTATGTTTTGTTTTCAACAGTCATGTTGGTTATAGGTTCATTGAACACTGAGGATGGTGTTCCCCCAAGGGGGAGGGTTCTGTAACAACCTTGGTGAAAATTCCATGTAAAAATATATAAATACCGCAGATGATGGGACACGTATTCCAAGTTGAATGGTGGGTAGGACGTCATAGTGTGTGTTCATTTGGTTGTTTATGGCTAAGGAAATTGGCAAAGGCAATGGGTAAGGCATTGAAGAGGCAAAAATGTATTTGGCACATTTATTTATGAAAATAATGGAAATTAGGAGAAATGGAAGGTGAAAGGTCACATGTTGCATGTGAGGAAGAAATTGAAGGAAAATAATGGAAAATGAAGAAAATAGAGGCCTCGTAAATAAAAAGGCTTCTAAGGATCAATGGGAAAGACTTGGTCAATTCAGTTTTGGAGCTCTCCCATTATTCTCTCTCTCCCTCTCATACTCTTGGACACTTAGAGTTTTCTTGGAGCACTTTGGCATTGGAGGAAGAAACGCAAAGAAGGCAAGAGGAAGCAAAGATCAAGCAAGGAAAGGTAGGATCAAGCAGCTACAATAGGCTTCACTGCAAGTATCAACTTGCATGTGTATTTTCCTTGCTAGATTTGGCATGCATGGGATTGCATGTGTTTCTTTTCTACCATGGCATGGGTTTTGCCAGGTGTGAAAATATTTTCAGCCTAGCCTTGCCATTTTCTGATAGCTTTGATGAGATGGGTTCTCTCATGCATTTTGTGGGGGATAGCTGGATCTCCGAATTGACAAACACATGGTGGTAGTGGTCCCTGAACCAGATTGAGGATGCACGAAGCCATTGGCCTAGTAACCCCTGAACCAGACTATGGGTTGCGGTAAAGCCAGATTGTGTGCCTCGATGGGCCTAAGAATCCTTGCTGGTGAATGGCGGGATATACGGTAAAGCCAAGAGGTGGGTTTTCTCCCCGTTGGGCCTAATGATTCTGGGATGGAATGCACTGTAAATCCTGGAGAGTATGTCTCAGTGTAGGGCCTAGTGATCCCTGGATCAGACTATGGATGCACGGTAAAGCCTAAGAGACTAGGAGGCACTCAAATTCCTCACGATGTAGGCGGAGAACTCCAGTGGCATCCACATTGATTGGTGTTTTTTGATGTGTTCTATGAGTCCCACATTTATGCTTGGAATATGGCACGGGGGTGATTGGCTGAAGAGAGACTTGGCTCAGCCAATCTATGGTCGGGTGGAACATGGTAGTCCCTTCACCGGCTAGTTCATTGCATTTATTAATGAAAAATTCATTCCCTCGATTTTCATGTGCAAATGTACTAATATATATATATATATATATATATATATATATATATATATATATATATATATATATATAGATATTGATGGCGGATATGTTTATTGTATTTATGTTACTATTATGTTGTTTATATGCACATTTACCCCAAAGGGTGTTACATAAATATCGTAACGAGTTGTGTTATAAAGCTCCACTATGCAGTATGTGTGTTATATTATTATGCTATCATGTGGTTATATTATCTTGATGTTGTGATGTAATATGAGTTTTCTTAAGTAGCATGATCATTGTAAATACCCTAATGAGTTGTGTTATAAAGCTCCACTATGCAGTATGTTGTCATGTTTTCATGATGTTATGTCTTGAGCAGATCTTTCATTGTAAATACTGAATCGATTTGGGTTATAAATCTCCATAAGCAGTATTTCTTCTTTCAGCAAGTTGTTGAGGTATATGTGTGATTGAACACTGAGGACGGTGTCCCCCAAGGAGGAGGGTTCTATAACAGCCCTGGTGAAAATTCCATGTAATAAATGTTAAAAACTATAACCACGGATGACTGGGACACTTATAACAAGCTGAATGTTGGGAAAAACATCCTAGGGGGTGTTCATTTGATTGTTTATGGCTAAGGAAATTGGAAAAGGCAATGGCTAAGGCATTAAAAGGCATTTTGGCACAATTATTTATGAAAATAACGGAAATTAAGAGAAAAAGGAGGTCAAAGGTCAAAGGTTGCACGTGAGGCGGAAATGAAGGAATACAATGGAAAATGGAGAAAATATAGGCCTCATTCATAAAAAGGCTTCTAAGGATTAGTTGGTAACCTTTTGTCAGTTCAAATTTGGAGCTCTATCATTATTCTCTCTCTCTCTTTCATACTCTTGGTTACTTAGAGTTTTCTTGGAGCACCCTTGGAGGGGTGTCATACTTGGATTCTTGGAGCAAGAAGGCAAAGGAAGAGGAAGAAAGCGCAAGAAGGCATTGGCATCAACAACTACATTATATTTGCTTGCAAGTACCGAGTTGCATGTATGATTTCTTCATTAGTTTTGGCATCCATGGCACATGCATGTGCTTACTTGGTTATGATCTGTCATTGGCATGGAGGATGGTCGGGATTGACAGTGGATTGTCTAGCCTTGCCATTTCCTAGATAGTCATGGTGATTGTGGGTTTACTTTCATTGCTTTGTTTTGGTTGGTTCTCATGTTTCCTTAGCTTGGGTTGAGTTACTAGTCCTAGAAGCCCTGGTTGAACAAACGCTCTAGAAGCCCTATAACAGCTTGGGTTGAGTAACTAGTCCTGGAAGCCCTGGTTGTACAAATGCTCTGGAAGCTCTTGGTGGGTTGAGTTATTAGTCTTGAAAGCCTTGGTTGGACAAACACTCTAGAAGCCCTGTATAGGTTATGGGTTGAGTTACTAGTTCTGGAAGCCTTGGTTGGACAAATGCTCTAGAAGCCCTGGAAGGCTTGGATGGAGACCAATCTAATGATGGTTTTGGTGATGTCCGACCATGAGGTGGAATCACTATTTGATGGCTTGAGATGGATGGCCTTTGGAAGCCCTGGATGAGTTTTTATTGATGTGTTCTATGAGATCCCACATTCATGCTTGGAATATGGCATGGGGGTGAATGGCTGAAGAGAGATTTGGCTCAACCATTCTACGGTCGGGTGGAACATGGTAGTCCCATCTCCGGTTGGTTCATTGCATTCATTAATGAGAAATCCATTCCCTTGATTTTCATGTGTAAAGGTACTGATGTATTTATGGATTTGATGGTTGATATGTTTATTGTATTTATGTTCCTATTATGCTGGTTATCTACACATTTCATGACAACATCTATGTATGGCTCTCAGCATGTTTTTGTTTGTGTATGAATGGATAATGTGTTTATGAGTTAATGGATGATAATTCAGCAAATGGCATGAGGGAACAATGGTTCATAGCGATTCTCAAATAAGTATGAGATCCCTACACTTAATTATGTTATTTACACATGTAGGTTACATGTTGATGATATGTTTGACGAAATTCTTGTCATGGCTAGTAGGGGTTTGGTTATGTTCTTGTTCATCTAATTGCTTTTGCATCCTTTTTTCCTTTTATTCTTACCAATTCTAAGTGATCATTCCATTATGGGCAGTGTCCCAGGCTCTGGGTCGAAAAAGGTGGCTCAAATCCTGGAATGCTAGCAAAACAGAGCGTTTGTTTGAGACTAACTCGCCTAGGCAGTGCCTACGAAGCGTTATAAGGCACCTAACCAGTGTCTGGGGAGCGTTAGTCCTGATACTAACTCACCTGGGCAGTGTCTAGGGAGCATTACCATGCCCTAAGTCTCTCAAACAACATTAGGACCTAGGGATAGGCAGTCTGAGTGGTTGACTTGTCTCCTGAAGGTTATTTGGGTGAGTTGGGTGACTATATGTGATGTTTCGTCGATTCCATTTCCTTAAAGTCACCAAGGAGGTTGAATCTTATCACAATGGCCTCTCGTCGCATGGTTACCCCGACTAGGTGGTTTCTTGGGTAGATGTGGGAGGAGGGTGTTATAGAGTGGTATCAAAGCATGGTTCAACTCTCGAACTGAATGGGTTGAATGTGTGTTGGTCATGCATGCATGTCAGTTGCATGTATGTCTCTTACACGTATTTACTTGTTGCATTTTCTTGATGATGGATTAGGGTTGTAGTATGGTTATCATGGAGGATTTGACAATGATTTCATGAAATGTATTTGAAATAAGTATGTGACTGACTGTGTATGGATTATATGTCACTTACATATTGATTTCATGAAACCTACTTACATCCTTGTATGTTAGGTTACATTTTTGAATATTTTGATTACATGCTTCAGTCTTGTAGGTTGATACAAGTGATGAGCCCCAAAAATGCACAATTATTTGGGCTCATTCAACCTCCTCATTTGGCTTAGTCCACCATTCTCATTTGTTTATTGCATGTTTTTGATTATTTTTATGTTAATAGAGTGAATTTGGTTAGTCATTATGCCAACAAGTCTAATGGGTGCTTTGTGTAGCCTTGTTGGTCAACTTGGAGACAAAATGGAAGGTCTTAATGTGCACTTGGCAGCCAAATTCGTGGGAGAACAAGCTAGAGGATTTGTAGGAAGGTGTCCCCCTCATTTATGGGCCCTTACCTCGAATTCTCCACCATCAGCTCGGAGTTCAAGGGCCACCGAATCAATCAGCTCAAGGGCAGCCAAGCAAGTCAAGTTGGACTGCTGTTAACTACAAGTCTTGGGCAGCCAAGTCCCTAACTTTTAGGAGGACTGTTGGGTCCTCAAAATTGTATAAATAAGAAGGCTTGGGGCCTCATTTTGGTTAGCTAGTTGGTAGTCATTTTTGGTAGCTAGTTAGTCATTTTGTTTTAGCCATTAGTTAGCTAGCTTGTAGTTCGATTTCTAGGCCATGGATTAGCTTTGCTTTCAGCTCATTCTCAAGCTCTCCTTGTGGACAGTTTTGATGTAACTTTTCATTTCTTGATTAATAAAGATGGATCCAGCTTTGCACCAGCTCTAAATCTCTCTTGGGAGGCTGTAGTTCTTGGGGTTGGGCCCATCTCAAGCGCCCAGTACCTCCCTTGTTTATATTTATGTGTCTTTGCTGCATTCTCATAATAAAATCTTCTATTTGGATTTAAATGTTGCGTTGTTGTTTAGGTTGCTTTTGATGATTAGAAAAGGTTTTTAATGTTCAGATTTGCTTGATAGGTTAATCACAGGGAATATATTCAGAAAAAGGCTATCAAGTACTTTGGATCTCACCTCCCCTTCAGTGGAATCATGAGCTGGGACCAATGTAACCTTGCTGCCAACAAAAACACTTTCTTTGCTTCACCATGCAATCATTAGTGTTTGAATCTCATTTGCAGAACTTGATATCAGTTTGGATGCATGTTTAGGTTTATAATCACTTAGTTTCATAATTGTTTCACATGGTTTCACTGCAAATAAACTTCTGTTCATTTCCTTTGCTGTTAGGTCAGATTAGAGTAAAGTAACTAGGTCATAGGTTTCATAACTAGATCTTTGTTTTCTTGCATGTCCTTGTTGGTTCAGTTGTAAACAATATGCAGGGCACCTTCATCATCTCCTCAAGTTCTATTTAACCTCTGTCTCACTCATGTACCCTCCAACTCTCTCATTTCCCACATAGCTCCATCTCCTTCAACTTTCGTTGGTTCCATCCTTCCAATCATCAAACCATTGCATACACTCTTCCTTCATCTGATTTTCCAGCTCCTGAGCCATCATCAGGTCCATCTCCATCTCACTTAGCCTCCCACACCACTCCAACACTCCATCATCTCCCAAAACCTCCACGGCCAATCATCCTGTAGAATTGCACAGCCTTCCTGTAGAAACCCGTGAGTTTCCTGTAGAATCCCCTGCAGACATCCTGTAGGAGGCCATTCACTCGGTTGCTGAGCTTCTGAACGTGAGGAACCTCTGTGGACTGATGCTAAGGATCTATTGGGACCTCCCATAGCCATTCTGACCTTGCCCATTCTTTCCTCCCATTCCAACCGCTCCTGCACAACCAAACCCTAATTAAAAGCATCATCACAATAAGTCCAACCACTTAAAGAAAAAATACAAAAACATGTCTTTTAAGATGCAAGTAGATTAGATTCATGCATTTTCACTTATTAGAAGTAATGGCATCATTGGTCGAAGTTTCCTTCACATTCTTTGCATCATAGAGGTTAGACTAGTTAAATTAGGGTTTCCTAGGGTTTCCATGTTTTGATTTGCTTTCAGTTCAGTTTTGCCAAGTAGATTAGTCTTCTTTGAGCTAGCTTTCGTCCATCATTTAACAAGCTTCTTCTGAGAGCCTATAGAAGTTGGCTTGAGCCCTAGCGGACTTGTGCCAGCTGACCAAGTGACAGCTGCGACAAGAGCTAGTACTTGTGCATACAGCACCGTCGCTTCCAAGTTTGTACGAACTACCGGGTTGATAAAATTAGGAGACAGGAAGCCCCAGGAGTTGTAGCATTATTGCTACAATACTGGAGCTCACCATATTTTTGGCGCCGTTGCCGGGGAAGCGGCAGAGTATTGGTGATTGTTGCTATTCTTCTATTTTCTACTACAACCTTCTGCTCAGTAATTTATTTCATTTTCATTCTGCAAAAGTAGCATAGACATTTCCTGCTTTCATAGATTAGCATTTCCTGCTTTCCTAGAATAGCCTTTCAATTCCGCATTTCAATTCTGCAAGCGTAGATTAGTGTTTCAGTTTCGCAAGCGTAGCCTAGGATTTCATTCTTGCAATTTGATTTGAGCAAAATAGATTAGTCCTTTCCTGCTTTCATTTCAATTTCGCAAGATAGTTAGTTGCAGTTCAATCTATTTCATGCCTTGTAGGAGTAGAGATAAGTTAGAAAAATGATTGCACAACACCCCCACTGCTTCACACAGCCAACGTTCTTCTTCGATGGCTGTGATGAAAGAACCCCTGGGTGGACATCAAGGCATATTTAAAGAACCTCTAGGGGAGAAGAAGAAGAAAACATTCCTCTGGAGCAAATGGCTACAAGCAGAAATGTTGGGAGCAGTCCCTTATCCAAAGATGAATTTGCAAATCAGATCGAAGATTTCAAGAGTGACATGAGGCAGTTTCTTGCCATGCAACTGGATACCTTGCGGATCCAAAAGAAGCAAGAAGAAGCCAAGAGGGCTTTGGTCATTTTTTGTCCTAGGTGCCTTAAAAAGCATCCTAGGAACGAATGTCCAATGCACTCCCTAGAAGTCTGTTTTGTATGTGAAGAATACCATCCTACAGATCAGTGCCCTTCCTTGCCCAGAATCAAAGCTGCATATCAAAGAGCCAAGGGAGCCACTGAATCACTCTATTATATGAACCGAAGGAGGCCACATGGACCTAGATCTTACCAGCAGGAGATGCAAGGGATACCCGAGACCTATTATGACCCTTATCAAGCCACTTTCATGCCTTCTTGGGATCCCCCTGCTCATCCTTTCTGGTCTACACCTCCTCCTTGGTCATATCCTCCTTGTTCCTTCACAGATCCATATTATGCCCAACCAGTTGCTCATTCATTTCACTCTTATGCTCAGCCACAGCCTCAGTGGAATGCACCTTATCAGGAGTGGAGGCCCCAGTACAACTCTCATCCCGCTCATTTTCCTCCACCACCTACTCATCCACAACCATCGCCTCCTCCTCCACCAAGGCAACCCCAAATGCCTACCCAATCACAATGCCATCCATCTCCATCTCAATTTCACACCTCCACTCAGCTACCCGTACCATTTCCAAAGCCATGCAATGGAGTAGCTCAACCCCATTGCAAATCTGAGGCACAACATATCCAAACAACTCCTCTTGAGCCCAATGATCTTCACCAGAGCTCAGGAAGAGTGTTGCAAAAGAGAGAATCTATTGACAACATTGAAGGACCAAAAGCAAAAGAAGATTCCAAAGAGGAGATCAAAGAACCATGGGCTGCACTTGATGAAGAGAAGGGATCAGAATCAGAGATCGAGAGAGTTCCTTCATGGTTACCATCAGATCTTCCATGTATTCAAGAGAAAGATCAGCAAAAAGAGGAAGATGAGAAAGTCATGTTAGAAGGTGACATGAAGAATGATCCAGATCAGCAAAAGAACCAAGGATATCAAAGCTATATTGAGACATGGTTCCAAACAGTCACTAAGTTGCAGCAGTACTCTCTTCCTCATCTATGTTTGATCCATTCAAAGTCAGATCATCTTGTCTCTGAAATCTGGATCGTTGTCAAAGCATGCATTTCGAGCCTTCACATCATTTTTTCTCTAATCTCGATGTGCACATGGCTCCATTGGAAGTATTCTTATACTTAAAAATGATTTTGTTTTTCAAGTAGGGTAGGGTAGGAAAAAAGAAAAAAAAAAAAGAGAAAAAAGAAAAAAAATGAAAAAAAGAGGAAAATAGAAATCTAAGGTGAAAACCTCCTCGGAGGCGCCTTAGATTGGCTCATTGATTGAAAACCTCCATGAGGCGGTCAATGGGTTGAAAAAAAGAGAAATGGAATAAGATCCCTGGGTGAAAACCTTCCTTGGAGGTGCCCAGGGCAGGCAATTAGGGTGAAAACCTCCATGAGGCGCCCTAGTTGTTTTTCAAAAAAAAAAGAGAAAAAGAAAAAGAAAAAGAAAACTAATCTCCATTGGCTAAATGCAGGTTGCAAGAGGGACGTTTCATGACAGGAGGAGCACTCAAATCAAAGACAAAGGAGTTTTTGTGCCTTCTACAGGAAGTTTCGTATCTTCTACAGGAAGCTTACAAAAAAGCCAAATTGATCTCCGAGGAGGACCTGAAGGCTTGGAATATGTCCATGAGGCCTACCCACATCCATGTTTCCATTCCTCACCCATTTTCCATCATTTTTTTCATGTCATTAAGCTTCTTTCCTCCAAACTGTGTCTTCTACAGGAAAGCTCTTTTTTTCTACAGGAAACATCTTGTAGAACCTTGGGACGAGCCAAATCCAATTTCAAAGGTGAACCTGATGGTGGGAGTCTATTGGTCAGGCCTGCAAGCACTTGTGTGTCCATCCCTTGCCTTTATCCGTCATTTGTCCACCTCATTTGCTTCTCATTGTGCTTCTACAGGAACTTCCTGTAGAAATTGTGGGAAACTAGGCATACATTTCAAAAAGTGGTTTGGCGAACATGCTAGCTTCCTCAAGGGTTCAGAAGCCCTCATGCAATCTTCCAGCTCCTCCTCCATCATCTCCATACCTGCATCACAGCCAAAATTCATTTTGTCATACCATTCAACCAAAATGCAAAGTGCCTTGAAGCAAAAACACATAGAGCAGAATTTGTTTTTGCCATAACTTGAAAACCATGCATCCATTTGACAAACCGTTTTATGGGGAATTGTACAAGGTTGATGACAACATGCCTGAGCAGTTTCATGCAATTCCGATGCACGGTTTCCAAGAAATCAGCCTCCATCACCATCAGCCATTTTTGCATTTTCTCCATAACCGTGCATCCGTTTCAAAACCTGTTTCATGGGGAGATGCACATGGATGATAGTAGCCTACCCAAGCAGTTTCAGCCGATTCCGATGCACGGTTTCCGAGAAATCGACCTCTGAAATCTTCAGCCATTTTCCATTTTTCTCGAAATCCGTGCATCCATTGATCACGAATTTGCTATGGGAGATGCATAATGATGATAGAAACATGCTCAGCAAGTTTCAGCTCGATCCGCTTTGGCGTTTGGGAGAAATGTCAAAAACAAGTTCTGGTTTGGTGAAGATGCAGCAACAGCAGCTTGGACGTGCAGATTTGAACGTGGAAACAATTGTCTGGAGCTTGGATCCGGCCAGAGGACGCCTGCACAAGAAAAAAAAACCATGAATCATCAATCAAGCCACCATGCAACTACATTAACACATGCATGCAGCAAATGAAGATCAACACAGGCATGCAGCAAAGCAACCACGCACGACTTGCAGGTACGTGACAAAACCGATTCCTCTGTTTGCATGAATCTAATCTGAACATTGCATGAATGAATGAGATGGTTAGGATTGAAAAAATCGGTGGCCAGCTAACTAGCCACCCACATCTAGTTCAACAGCACTTGGTGGGTGAATGAGACACGTGCGCTCAGCCATGCACGTGAAGGAAAAAACGGACAGTGTTGGTTGTTTAAAATCCAGTGCAACGGGTGGATGAGATCACAGGCAAAGAACACACAGTCGACAACTACAGTTCATGATGGCACAACAATTGCATGGGCTAGCACACGTATGTGCCACCTCACCCCAAAAATCACGCATGTAATCTGAGCGCTCAGCGGAAATTCAAAGGCTGTTGTTCATCTGCACTTGCCACATCGTCAACTAAAGTCTGCACCATCTATTAACTTGTCATCCTCCACCAAGCTTTCTCGGCCACATTTTCTTAACCCACCTATGCAATCACGTTCTACAGGAAACGGGTGGGTCTTCTATAGGAAGTATGACACAGCGTTTTGGAACAAAGGAACCTGAGCTTTCCCTCATCAGATTTGGAGTTCCGAGAAGGGTAGGCTCGGAAGCACTCTTCCACGCATGATATATATTTTGAAAGGTGGTGAATTGACTATACGGAGCAGGAGAATTAGAGACCAGTTTGCCTGTAAGTCAAAAATAGCAGTGTGATTGTGTGTTGCATGGAATTTCTCAGTTTTTTGCATCTCTCCACGTTTCTGGTCTAAAATTCTCTTATAAAGAAGGCATATGCAGCTGTGAGAGCCAGCCTATGGATGTAACTTTTAAAATTTTCATATCTGAATTTGCCCTGAGAAGAAAACTTGGTCTCTGTCCTCTCTCTGTAGAAGCAAACTCTTCCTCTCATAACCAGATAGCTGAAGAATTCTTAATGTCCTTCAGATCTCTTTCGGCCAAAGAGAAAAAAAAAAGAGAATAGAAGAAAAAAACGTGGTTAGGGTCTTTTGCATGCATGAACATAATTGTTAAAACAGAGTAAGGTATCATATCAGAATTTTATGCAAATGATCCAGGATTGTAAAGGGATTATGTCACAGATCCAAGCTAGTTTGGAGATGTCTAAATCGAGAACAGGAGAAGGACAATATGGTGCATTTCCTGCGTCCCAGACTATTACAACAGCTCTCGTTATTGCAGCTTGGTACTCTTCCAATATTGGTGTGCTATTGCTTAACAAATGCCTACTTAGTTTTTTGGATGCAGATACCCAATATTCCTCACAATGTTGCACATGTGTGCCTATTCATTCTATGGTTTTCTGGCAATTTCATGGTTAGAGATTGTACCAATGCAGTTCATCATCTTCAGGAGACAGTTTCTTGAGATATTGGCACTGAGCTTCATTTCCTCCTTCTCGGTTGTTTGTGGAAATATTTCTCTACGCTATTTGCCAGTCTCCTTCAATCAAGCTATTGGGGCAACAACTCCCTTCTTCACAGCAATATTTTGCATTTATAAAAACATGTAAGAGGGAGTCTTCTGTGGTTTATATGGCCTTGGTGCCTGTGGTATTTGGCATTGTTATTGCAAGCAACAGTGAGCCATTATTCCACCTTTTTGGCTTTTTGGTTTGCCTAGGATCAACGGCTGCCAGAGCATTGAAATCAGTTGTTCAGGGGCTCCTGCTTACCTCTGAGGCAAAGAAGCTTCACTCTATGAATTTGCTCATGTGCATGGCACCAATTGCTGCGCTGTTATTGCTTCCTATTACTCTTTTTGTGGAAGGTAATGTAGTAGCGATTGCTATTGAAAAAAGCCATAGAAAACACCTTTATCATATTCCTGTTGCTTGGAAACGTGACCATGGCTTATTTTGTGAATTTAACCAACTTCCTTGGTGCAAAACATACGAGTGCCCTCACGTTGCAGGTTTTAGGAAATGCCAAGGCCACCATTTCTTCCATATGATTGCATGTACTTGCACACTCATAACAAGGCTGAGAATTCAACAGGAAAAGTAGCAGGCCGTGAGGGAGAAGAGCAAAAAGGAGGAGAAGATGAAGGCTGCCACAGCACAGTTCAAGGAGAAGGAACCCCCAACCAAGCAGACCAAAACAGTTGAAACGATTTCTACAGGAAGCCAAAACTCAGCTACAGGTCTGTTTCTACAGGAAGACAGAGTCTGTTTCTACAGGAAGACAGAACAGTTTCTACAGGAAAGTTTGAAAAGAGGGAAGCCAAAGGAGAAATCGGCCGAGATGCTAGCCAAGGACGTCACCAGGGCCATCAAAGACAAGGGGAGAGATTTGGTTGCTCAGAGGATGAGCAACACTTTCAGTAGGGGGGTGATGATGAGCCCCAAAAATGCACAATTATTTGGGCTCATTCAACCTCCTCATTTGGCTTAGTCCACCATTCTCATTTGTTTATTGCATGTTTTTGATTATTTTTATGTTAATAGAGTGAATTTGGTTAGTCATTATGCCAACAAGTCTAATGGGTGCTTTGTGTAGCCTTGTTGGTCAACTTGGAGACAAAATGGAAGGTCTTAATGTGCACTTGGCAGCCAAATTCGTGGGAGAACAAGCTAGAGGATTTGTAGGAAGGTGTCCCCCTCATTTATGGGCCCTTACCTCGAATTCTCCACCATCAGCTCGGAGTTCAAGGGCCACCGAATCAATCAGCTCAAGGGCAGCCAAGCAAGTCAAGTTGGACTGCTGTTAACTACAAGTCTTGGGCAGCCAAGTCCCTAACTTTTAGGAGGACTATTGGGTCCTCAAAATTGTATAAATAAGAAGGCTTGGGGCCTCATTTTGGTTAGCTAGTTGGTAGTCATTTTTGGTAGCTAGTTAGTCATTTTTGTTTTAGCCATTAGTTAGCTAGCTTGTAGTTCGATTTCTAGGCCATGGATTAGCTTTGCTTTCAGCTCATTCTCAAGCTCTCCTTGTGGACAGTTTTGATGTAACTTTTCATTTCTTGATTAATAAAGATGGATCCAGCTTTGCACCAGCTCTAAATCTCTCTTGGGAGGCTGTAGTTCTTGGGGTTGGGCCCATCTCAAGCGCCCAGTACCTCCCTTGTTTATATTTATGTGTCTTTGCTGCATTCTCATAATAAAATCTTCTATTTGGATTTAAGTGTTACGTTGTTGTTTAGGTTGCTTTTGATGATTAGAAAAGGTTTTTAATGTTCAGATTTGCTTGATAGGTTAATCACAGGGAATATATTCAGAAAAAGGCTATCAAGTACTTTGGATCTCACCTCCCCTTCAGTGGAATCATGAGCTGGGACCAATGTAACCTTGCTGCCAACAAAAACACTTTCTTTGCTTCACCATGCAATCATTAGTGTTTGAATCTCATTTGCAGAACTTGATATCAGTTTGGATGCATGTTTAGGTTTATAATCACTTAGTTTCATAATTGTTTCACATGATTTCACTGCAAATAAACTTCTGTTCATTTCCTTTGCTGTTAGGTCAGATTAGAGTAAAGTAACTAGGTCATAGGTTTCATAACTAGATCTTCGTTTTCTTGCATGTCCTTGTTGGTTCAGTTGTAAACAATATGCAGGGCACCTTCATCATCTCCTCAAGTTCCATTTAACCTCTGTCTCACTCATGTACCCTCCAACTCTCTCATTTCCCACATAGCTCCATCTCCTTCAACTTTCGTTGGTTCCATCCTTCCAATCATCAAACCATTGCATACACTCTTCCTTCATCTGATTTTCCAGCTCCTGAGCCATCATCAGGTCCATCTCCATCTCACTTAGCCTCCCACACCACTCCAACACTCCATCATCTCCCAAAACCTCCACGGCCAATCATCCTGTAGAATTGCACAGCCTTCCTGTAGAAACCCGTGAGTTTCCTGTAGAATCCCCTGCAGACATCCTGTAGGAGGCCATTCACTCGGTTGCTGAGCTTCTGAACGTGAGGAACCTCTGTGGACTGATGCTAAGGATCTATTGGGACCTCCCATAGCCATTCTGACCTTGCCCATGCTTTCCTCCCATTCCAACCGCTCCTGCACAACCAAACCCTAATTAAAAGCATCATCACAATAAGTCCAACCACTTAAAGAAAAAATACAAAAACATGTCTTTTAAGATGCAAGTAGATTAGATTCATGCATTTTCACTTATTAGAAGTAATGGCATCATTGGTAGAAGTTTCCTTCACATTCTTTGCATCATAGAGGTTAGACTAGTTAAATTAGGGTTTCCTAGGGTTTCCATGTTTTGATTTGCTTTCAGTTCAGTTTTGCCAAGTAGATTAGTCTTCTTTGAGCTAGCTTTCGTCCATCATTTAACAAGCTTCTTCTGAGAGCCTATAGAAGTTGGCTTGAGCCTTAGCGGACTTGTGCCAGCTGACCAAGTGACAGCTGCGACAAGAGCTAGTACTTGTGCATACAGCACCGTCGCTTCCAAGTTTGTACGAACTACCGGGTTGATAAAATTAGGAGACAGGAAGCCCCAGGAGTTGTAGCATTATTGCTACAATACTGGAGCTCACCAACAAGGACGGATCGATTATGTTCGAATACATGCGGTTATGCGTATTGGTAGTTGTTTTGGCATTACTTATGCATACTATTGGTTGCATGTGGTAATGTGTACGATGGAGAAATGTTGTTGTCATGCATGAGGTCATAGCATGCATTGTTGATATGGCCTTGCATTGGTGACTAGACCCTAGTTAGAATAATGTTTATGGGTTGATACATTTACTTGTGTATGTTGATATGTTGTTATGATTATGTTATACATGTATCACACTGATTTGGTAATCTTGCAGACAAGTATCCTCCCCGATATATACTAAGTATGTTGGTTTATTGTGATTTGTTTTATCTGACATATTATGCCTTGCAGGAAAAAATATCAAATGGCTAGCAAGATGGTTGACTATAGAGACTCTCCCTACAAATCTGAAGACCAGTATGGTGTTGGGAACCCCTCTGACTTGGCAGTTACGTTGAGAAGTTTAAAGGAGGAGATAAGGAGTTGTGAGACAGATAATGAGATAATCATACAGTCATAGGAAAAGTTAGTAGAGGTGGATGCAATAATACTTCAAATCTTGTCGGATTTGCAACAATAAGGACCACTACGGATCAACCATGAACAGGAAGATAAAACTAATGGGGCATATGGTAGCAAATCGCATGGTGGTCACCGATCAAATAGAGAGAACACAATCTAGGATGGAATATTATTGGAAACTCCAGAGAGGAGAATGGATAGGCACAAGTATGATTCCAATTCTGATTCAGATAGGCACTATTATCATCATCACTATCATCCTTATAGGAGGAGTGATAGGTGCATTTTCCAGAGGAATTTAAGAAGGCAAAGCCACCTACTTTTGATGGAGAGATAAAGAGATCATAGGATGCACATGAATGGTTTCTTAGCATGAGGAAATTCTTTAGGTTGCATGATTATTCAAAGAACATGAAAGTTAGAGTGGCTACTTTCAGTCTTAAAGGTAAAGCAGACATATGGTGGGAAGATATGAACAATGTCAAAGACATAGATGAGGAAGATCTGGCTTGGAGTGAGTTTGAGCAGCTATTCAAGAAGAAGTATTTTTTTGAAAGGTACTTTGATGCCAGAGCAAAAGGAATTTTATGAACTAAAGATGAGATCCATGATAGATGACGAGTACATCAGTAAGTTCTTGGAACTGTTGAGGTATGTGCCTTACCTTAAGGAGGATAAAGCTAAGATTCAGAGATTTGTTAGTGGGTTACCAGTTGCGTTCAAAGATATGATTGAATTTTATGAGCCTAGATCATTGGAGGAGGCCATTTGAAAGCTAAAGCATTGCAATGAGCAATCAAAGCGCAAAATTGAGACTAAGCCAATCTAGAGAGGTAATGAAAGGAGAAAAGGAAAATGAGATAAAAAGCGGGCAAGGCCACAAAGTACAGATAACAAGGAGAATGTTTCACCACATAAGAGGTTTAATGCATCAAATAGAGGAAATGGACATAGATCTGAAGAGAAGAACAACAATGATCATTGTAAATACCGTAATGAGTTGTGTTATAAAGCTCCACTATCGATATGTTGTCATGTTTTCATGATGTTATGTCTTGAGCAGATCTTTCATTGTAAATACAGCATTGAGATGGGATATAAATCTCCATGAGCAATATGTCTTCTTTCAGCAGGTTGTTGAGGTATATGTGTGATTGAACACCGAGGACAGTGTCCTGCAAGGCGGAGGGTTCTGTAACAGCCCTGGTGAAAATTCCATGTAATAAATGTTAAAAACAATAACCATAGATGACTAGGACACTTATTCCAAGCTAAATGGTAGTTAAGACATCCTGGGGGGGTGTTAATTTGATTGTTTATGGCTAAGGAAATTGGCAAAGGCAATAAAAGGCATTTTGGCACAATAATTGATGAAAATAATGGAAATTAAGAAAAAAAGGAGGTGAAAGGTCACAGGTTGCATGTGAGGAGGAAAATGAAGGAAAATAATGGAAAATGAAGAAAATAGAGGTCTCATTCATATAAAGGCTTCTGAGGATCAGTTGGTAACCTTTTGTCAGTTCAGTTTTGGAGCTCTCTCATTATCCTCTCTCTCTATCATACTCTTGGTTACTTAGAGTTTTCTTGGAGCACTCTTGGAGGGGTGGGATACCTGGATTCTTGGAGAAAGAAGGCAAAGGAAGAGCAGGAAAGTGCAAGAAGGCATTGGCATCAACAACTACATCAGATTTTCTTGCAGGTACAGAGTTGCATGTATGATTTCTTCACTAGTTTTGGCATGCATGTGGTTTCTTGGTTATGATGTTTCATTGGCATGGAGGATGGCCGAGATTGACAGTGGATTGCCTAGCCTTGCCATTTCCTAGATAAACATGGTGATTGTGGGTTTACTTTAATTGCTTTGTTTTGGTTGGTTCTCATGCTTCCTTAGCTTGGGTTCAGTTACTAGTCCTGGAAGCCCTAGTTGAACAAATGCTTTAGAAGCCCTGTATGGGTTAAGTTACTAGTGCTGGAAGCCCTGGTTGGACAAATGCTCTGGAAGCCCTTGGTGGGTTGAGTTACTAGTCCTAGAAGCCTTGGTTGGACAAACGCTTTGGAAGCCCTGTATAAGTTGTGGGTTGAGTTACTAGTTCTGGAAGCCTTGGTTGGACAAATGCTCTGGAAGCCCTAGAAGGCTTGGGTGGAGACTAATCTGATGATGGTTTTGGTGATGTCCGACCATTAGGTGGAATATCTATTTGATGGGTTGAGTTCGATGGCCTCTGGAAGCCCTGGATGAGTTTTGATTGATGTGTTCTATGAGATGCCACATTCATGCTTGGAATATGGCACGGGGGTGAATGGTTGAAGAGAGATTTGGCTCAGCCATTCTACGGTCAAGTGTAACGTGCTAGTCCCATCTCAGGTTGGTTCGTTGCATTCATTAATGATGAATCCATTCCCTTGATTTTCATGTGTAAAGGTAATGATGTATTTATGGATTTGATGGCTCATATGTTTATTGTATTTATGTTCCTATTATGTTGGTTATATGCACATTTCATGACAGCAGCTATGTATGGCTCTCAGCATGTTTTTACTTGTATATGAATGGATAATGTGTTTATGAGTTAATGGAGGATAATGCAGCAAATGAAATGAGGGAACAATGGTTCATAGCGATTCTCAGATAAGTATGAGATCCTTACACTTAATTTTGTTATTTACACATGTAGGTTACATGTTGATGATATGTTTGACGAAATGCTTGTCATGGCTAGTAGGAGTTTGGTTATGATCTTGTTCATCTTATTTCTTTTTCATCCTTGTTTCCTTGTATTCTTACCAATTCTAAGTGATCATTCCATTCTGGGCAGTGTCATGGGCTCTGGGTCGAAAAAGGTGGCTCAAATCCCGGAATGCTAACAAAACAGAGTGTTAGCTTGAGACTAACTCACCTGGGCAGTGTATGGGAAGCGTTATAAAGCACCTGGACAGTATCTGGGGAGTGTTAGTCCTTATACTAACTCACCTAGGCAGTCTCTAGGGAGCGTTACCCTACCCTAAGTCTCTCAAATAGCAGTAGGACCCACGGATAGGCAGTCTAAGTGGCTGACTTGTCTCCTGAAGCTTATTTGGATGATGTTGGGTGACTACATGTGATTTTCTATCGATTCCATTTCCTTAAATTCACCAAGGAGGTTGAATATTATCATAGTGACCTCTCGTCGCATGTTTACCCCGTTTGGTCGGTTGCTTGGGTAGATGCGAGAGGAGGGTGTTACACATATTTCAATATAGTTGTGATACCCCTGGTCCACTTGCTGATTTGGATCATCTTGGATGTCTTCTTCTTCTATGAAACTTAAATCTTCTTCTTTTTGTTGATTATTCTCTTGAACACATAGAGGATCTGATGGTAAACATGAGGGCACTTTCCCAATATTTGATTTTGGGGTCTGCTCTTCGTAAAGTGTAGCCAATGATTCTTTGGTATTCCATTTGAATCTTCTTTTTATGCATGTTGTCCTTCAATGATATCAAGAGAATATTTTTTTCGTGATGCTCTTCCTGAGCTAAGATGAATACCATTTAGATCAAGAGGAGATATTTGGAAGTGTTGTACCTCAACATTGTAAGTGGGTTGAGCTACTTCATTGTGTGGGTTTGGAAATGGTGGTACAGGTAGTTGAGTGGGAGTGGATATTTGAGATGGATGTGGTTGGGGTTGTGGTTGTGGTGGAGGTGGATGGTAGGGATAACATGGATTTGAGTATGGATGATATTGAGGAAAATATTGAGGATATTGTGGATGGCTCCCATAAGTTCCTTGCCAACCTTGTTGCCAAGATTGGTTTTGGGGTTGAGATGGCCAATGTTTCCAAGGAAAGGGTGTGTTCCAATTACTTTGAGGTGGATATGCATAACCTTGAAATTGTGAATTATACTCTTGCATCATACTATGTTGACTAGGTTGTCATGGTCCTCTTAGAGCTACATAACATAACTTCTTTAGTGATTGACTTGCTTCATTGTCCTCTTGGTAAACTTCCTTCAACCTTGGTAATGATGGACAATATTTAACATCATGTGATTATGCATGGACAACACAAATATCAACATCTTCTTTTTCTTCATCTTGCATTCTTAACATTTCTACTTGTTTGGTTAGATTTCTAAGAATTTTTGTTTTAAAGTCATCAAACAAATTTCCAAGTTTAGCTTGACTTATCGATCTTGATGTTGATTTACTTACTCTTGCCCTTCCTCTTGATATGTGTTTGCATGTTTCACAAATTTCTTCAAAGGATAATTGGTATACATCACCTCTACTCATAATATCAAGGAGATCAATCCACTCATCCCTAATTGTTCTAAGTAAGAGGGTTTTTAGTGTGTCGGATCCTAATTGATGTAGTTTTTCCCTCTTAACATTATACATGAACCTTTCTATTAGATCCTCAAGGATCTCATATTCTTTTTTATTCATTCTAAAGATTTATTCTTTAAGATCATGATCTTTATATTTTTCTAGAAATATCTTTTGCATCTCACTCCATGATCTTATTGAATTAGTCCCTAAACTCATGAACCATTTAAGAGCTCTATCCTTCAATGTTGCCGAAAAAAATCTCAATTTTTGAGTGTTTAATAAGTAACCATAAGATATACAAACAATTTCAAATTCAAAGAGAAAGGTTTCTGGATCCTCTGACCTTAGACCATGAAAGTTTGGAAGAAAAGATGGAGGGATGTTCTTCATATGCACATTGATATCAGTATATTGAATGGGAAATCCAACAGGATCTTCCTTGTTTACATCATCTCCATCCATTTTTTCTACCTTCTTTTCCACCTCTTCTTCTTCTACCTGCAAAATTGGATGGTGATGTGGCTCTTACTGCACCATGTGATCAAATGGGGGGTGGGTTGGTGTTGGAGTTTTTTTTTTGTTTTTATGATTGAATGAAAACACTAATGCAATGCACTTTTCTATTTTTGAAATGAAATATGGCTAATGCAAATCTTTTTTCTTTTTTCAAAAAATAAAAATAAATGAATCAACTAGGGAAGAAAACAATGCATACTTTGACACCTCCCCAGCAACGGTGTCAAAAAGTGATGAGCCTCGGTATTGCAACAAGAATGCTGCAACTCCCAAGGCTACCAACTTTAATTATCAACACGGGGTTCGTACAAACTTAAGAGGTATTGGAACTATATGTGTAGCATACAATGTTTCCTTCCTTTGTTGTCATGATGTAATGGAGTGCATGTAAGGAAATCAAATCCTAAACTAATTACACAAAATGAAATGCTCGAAATGGAAACTTTAACCTATTGCAAGAAAGAAAATACAAGGAAAGAAACTTATTATAATTGCATAAAGTAAAGATCATGAACTAAATGTCAACCATTACATTTCAAAGAGTTTAGATCCATTAACAGAGTTCATTGGATGTGGCAATCAAGAAAATCATCATTGTATTATCCAATTCATAAATTTGTCCATTAACCGAAATTCTTGAAATGTTTTGGATGAGTAAAAAGGCAATTCCTAAGTGGTATTTAGTATTCTCTAATCATTGCTTTAGGTCCTAGGGGTCTTGATTCAACCCTAAGGGACAATAACCAGGCTTCTTGAGCAAATCTAGGCAAGTATATACACGCTGGAAGAGTACTACAGGAAACTATAATTCACCGAATGACCAAGCAAATAAAATCCAAATTGGATGGGACAAATTTTGTTATTGAATAGGATGTCTTATATCTCCATTCCAAGTGGAATCACTCAAAAAGACCTTTGTTAACCCATGCTAAAATATAGCATAAAATTACTAGTCTAAAATCTAGAAATTCGAGAACTAGTGAGCTAGTAAATGTATCAAATGCCTAACCTAATCAAGTGCAAATGCAATGGGGTGGTTTTTGTTATTAAATAGAATGTTTTTTTGATCTTATGCAAGTGGAATCAACTTTATTGAATCTTGTTAGCATGCTCTAAAAAATAACAGAAATTTACTATTATTTGCCGCAAGGGACTTCCAAAAATCTAGATTTGGGAATAAATAAACTAATCCAAGTAGCTCAATGATTACTATGACCTTCCAAAGTTCTTCCAATGATGAAATGATGCTTGTAATCCTGCAAAATAACTTATCTCAACCATTTAACCCAATCCTACAACAAGAAATCATTAATACTAAATGTAGAAATAGAAAACAAGAACAAGGGATGCATGTGAATAAGAAGTGAAAAGAAGAAAAGTAAATGATACAAAAGGGCTTTGAGGCTCTTGGGATGGCTAAGCCCAAGGAAACTCAAGTCCTGTGGAGGAGACCAAGATTTAGAAGTTTAACATGGCACCAATCTTCATTATTTTCATCGATACAATTACATCCCTGCAAGAAATGATAGTGAAGCTGCAAAGATACGAGTTCTCTCCACAAGAAGACCAATAAAAATCCATCTAGAGGCAAATTCGACTTGGTACTTATAAAAAATGATTAGGAATCATTCCCCTTGAAAGGAGGAAGATTTCCCCACCAAAATCCCTTGATTAGTGAATCTGGTTCCCAATACTACGAATTTGCATTAAATGGGAGGGAACACATTCCTAGATTTTTTCAATCATTGGAGCTCCACAATTTGTGCCATAATTCCATAATATCTTGTTGATTTATTATTTAATATTGATCCTATTGTAGTAGGGAGTAGGTCCCTAGATTATCTCCTCCTCTAAATCTCCATAATCTACCAATATTCTCGTAATATTCCATAAAAATAAATAATATTAGGCACAAATATACAATTATCTATAACCTTTCCTAATGAATATATTAAAGTTAAAAATGAATTATCTAATGCAAAAAGAGAGGTTTAATGTGCTAAAGGATGGTCATATGGGCCCTAATTTATGTATAATTTAGAGGCCCATCAGTTGGTATGTCATCTCAATGATTATTGTTGCCACAAGTTCCTTCAAGTCGTGCTCGTCTAGAAGGAATTGCATCCTAGCCTTCTGGATGCCAAAGTTGGAGGTTGTGTCTATTTTGTCTGAATCTTTGAGACTTGCTATGTCCATCATAATGAAACTCAAAATCTAGAGAAATATATGCTGGAAATTTCCTTCTTCCTCTATCAAAATAAATCAACCTCCCTTCTGCACTTGCACTTCCTTATGGAAATATGTGTATATTCTCATAGGAAATTCGCACCTGCCTTCAGTGTCCTTCTCAAAAATTTAACTGCCTGCTACTCCTCTCTGGGAAATTCACTCTACCTCCATATGTCCTTCTCTGAAACTGGAGTACGTACTGCTAACCCCGAAGTATGCACTAACTGGACTAGAAAGTCCAATATGACCTTCTTATGCTATAAAATGTGACCTCTTTTCCTACAACTAAAAAACAGGAAACCCTCTGAGAATTTCACTGGAAATTCCCTTTGTGTGCTTTTCTTTTGTTTCCCTGCGCTGATCTACTGCTACAAAACCCTTGTTGCAAATATGTTGTGCTAAATCTACTCTGCAAAATAATTGATTTGCTCATCGAAAACCCTCTCTGGTAATCCTACCACCTGCTACTACTTCTTTTGAGGCAAATCGATTTTTCCTTCACCCTGGATTTGGAGATCGAACTTCTACCTCCAACAATGCACTACCTGACTTCCCTGCATAGATATGATATTTTGTTCTTTAGATCTCCCTCTAAAATGCACACTTTATCTTCCTCTCACCTAGAGCCACTAATCCAATCTTCTTTGCTCTGATACCATGTGAAAATTCCTTGAACTGCAACAACTGGAAATTATTCTCCTACCTTTAATAGTTTATTTGTGTTATGTTAAAGTATTAATGGTAAATAGAGAATAATTCACACTGCAATTCTTCACCAATAAAATATGTTGTGGAAATAAAAGAAATGATATAGAGAAATAGATGCACACACGCAATAAAATTGACACATTTATTTTTTGACAATTGCCTCTAGAAAAACCATGAAGGGAAAACCAATGCAACAAATGAGGGTTTTATTAGTAAGTAGAAAAAATAGAGAATTACGTTGGATGCCCAACTGGCAATCCTCATATAATTTATCTCAACTGGAAATGTACTGGGAAAATTATTTCCCTCTTAGCAAATCAATCTAGCCTCTCCTTGGCCACTCGCACTCCTCCCTGACACTCGTACCACTGGCTATAAATGTGCATTGTTCTTCCTTCGAAACACCTCCAAACAAGTCCACCTACCTCCCTCTGCCTCTGGAAACAATCCACTCTACCTCCTGAACTAGATAAGGGCACTAGCAACTGAAACAATGTTGCTTCTGGCAACTTGTACTGGGAATCTAAGCGACTTACACTGTAGAATATGACCTCCTCTGCTAGATATTTCAACCTCTTATCCTGACTGTGGATCACTAGAAAACCTCCTGAGATTTTCTCTGGAAAATGTCACTGCTGCAAACTCATATTACGATCTCTCCCTTGGCTCAAACTGCACCCTATTGAATACGACTAATTGGGTAATTCAAACTGCCTTGCTCACTTGATGTGTCTTCTCCAATCCCTTCAATCTGCTCTTATAATCTCTTGTTGGAGCTTCAATGGCCAAGATATAATCATGATCGATGGTTCAGATCATCTTAGACTTCCTCAAGTTACTTTTATAGAAGTCTCTAGAGCAAAATCGATTTTCTCAATTAGTATCCATTAATTAATTAATTTTTCTAAGTTAGACTTAGGAACTTTTTAATTATTGGTCAAATAATTTAATTGAGAGGTTTCTAAGTGTTTTCTCTCGAAACCTTTGTTGGGTTTTGGAGATATCGTGTTCCTTAGCCTCTCTGACACCTTAGAGACTAGAACACATATTTGATGCTACACAAAAATCAACATGGGAACCCACAATTTTTGAAATCTATTTAGGCTTCTACTACGGGAAAACCTAAATTCATACGTATTTATCTTTGCCTTCTAAGAGACACATTCCAAAAGAAGATTTGTGATTTCCCAATGTTTGTTTGTCCCCCTGATGCTTCCAAAAAAATGTCTAAAACAATCTTAAATCTTCTTCAATTATAGTTTACGCCCCCCACTGCCCCCCATAAGGAGAGTATTATTTACAAATTTGGAGTGGTCGATGCTCTCTAGCCCCCTCTCATACCATATTCCTGGATTTTAGAGAAACCCAATGAATAAATATTGGATCAAATCCATATTTTTCCATTACTTGAAATATAAATTCATGCCTTACCTTGTCAAAGGCATTGGCAATGTCCAGCTTTATGACCATGCATTGATCTTTCCTACCTTGGCTTGAGTGAAGGGTTTCTTATACCAGGATAATGTTAACAAATATTTGTCTATTGGGCACAAAACCTCGATTTTCAGTTATTTGCTTGGGAAGTAATTTTTTCAATCTCAATGCCAATGTCTTGGAAATCACTTTATAGGAGATTACAAAGAGATATGTGTCTAAAACGTGTAAAGGATGAGGGATTTTCCTCTTTTGGGATCAAAGCAAAAAATGAGGTAATAATACCTCAGAGACACAAGTTTTTTAATGAATAATCAATCATTCTGCGGAAATCATATTTAATTACCTCCCAAAATTGGTGATAAAAGTGTGCTAAAAAAACATTTGGGCTACGAGCTTTATCTAGGTTAGAGGTGAGGACCACCTGATGAAATTATTCCATGGATTTTTTCTTCAAAAGTTGTATATTTTCTTCTTGGTAAATGACTTCTAGGACTTGTTCCAATATATATCTTTCTGTTGTAGGGCTAGTGGGTTCCACTATGTTGTAGAGAGAAAGAAAGTGACAAATGGCCTCCTCTTTAATTTGTTTCATTTCTATGACCACATTGTCATTTATCATGAATTCCTTAATTTTGTTTTACCAAGTTCCAATTCTAGCATGCTTGTGAAAGTATTTTGTGCTCATAGCACCAACTTGAAGCCATGTACTTCATGATTTGAGCCTTTAGCTAAGTGAATCCCCCATCAAGATGTATAAAAAAGGGGATAGTGGGTGCCCCTGGTGCAAACCATGAGTTTCCCTAAAGAATCTTGAAAGATTTCCATTAATTAAGGGTGAGATCCATGGTGATTGGATATATCCAGAAACCCAACAAATAAATCTTGGATCGAATCCATATTTTTCCGTTACTTGAAATAGAAATCAATGCCTTACCCTATCATGGGCATTGACCATATCCAGTTTTATGAACATGCCTTGATATTGCCTACCTTGGCATGAGTGAAGGGCTTATTGGACCATGATAATGTTATCAAATATTTGTCTGTTAGGCACAAAATCTCCTTGATTTTCAGTAATTAGCCTGGGAAGTAATTTTTTCAATATTAATGGCAATATCTTGAAAATCATTTTATAGGAGACATTACAAAGGGAGATGGGTCTAAAATGTGAAAAGGAGGATGGATTTGCCTCTTTTGGGACCAAAGCCAAAAAGCAGGAATTAATACATCCTCTCATGCAAAAGTTTTTGAACGAATAACCAATCATTCTGCAGAACTCATATTTAATTACCTCTTAAAATTGGTCATAATTATGTGTTGAAAAATTGTTTGCCTCGGAGCTTTGTTTACATTGAACGTGAGGACAACCTGATGAACTTATTCCAAGGAAATGTTCTTCAAAAGTTGTATATTGTCTTCTTTGGAAATGACATATGAGACCTGTTCCTACATATATCTCTATGCCGAGGGGCTGGTAGTATCTGTTGTGTTGTAGAGAGAAACAAAGTGAGGAGTGCCCTCCTCTTTAATCCATTTCACTTTTGTGACATCGTTGTCATTTATCATTAATTCCTTAATGTTGTTTTTCCAAGTTCTATTTCTAGCTTGCTTGTGAAAATATTTGGTGTTCATATCACCAACTTGAAGCCATGTACTTCTTGATTTGAGCCTTGAGTCCTCCTCTTCTTCCTGAAGGGTCCTCTGTAGTTTTGCAAAGGTACATTTTTCTTCCTGCAACACTTCCTTAATGACATGACCCTATTTTGTTTTGGACTAAAGAGACTCCATATTTCGTTGCAAGGCATGGATCTTCACTTGCTTATCTTCACATGATGCCTGAGCTCACTACTTCAAGACATCCTTAAGTTACTTTATTTTTTTCTCCCAAATCAACACAGGGTTGCCTTGAATTCAAGTACTCCACATAATCGATAACATCTCACTAAAGCCATCATTACAGATCCAGAAAGGATTATAGCGAAACGAGAGGGGGTTGTAATCTATTGTTGCTAAAAACTCCAGTGGTATTGGTTGGTGAACCGAACCATTCCATGCAAGGATACTAGAGGATACCATAATGTGCTTAGAGAGAAGAGAATATGAAATAAGGAAACGATCAAATCTAGACGCTATGTGCTCAAGCCTAGGCCTCTTGTTATTCCATGTGAATTTATTAGAAATTGATTTCACATCCAACAAGTTTAAATCCCTCATGAGATCCTCCATATCTTCTTGATGTTAATCTCTAACCATAGATCCACCCTTTTCTCTGCCAATGGTGAAGATTTGCAGTAAAAAATCCTCCAATAATACAATCCTCACCATATGGGGTGTCTCCAAGGTTTAATAATGAAATCCAACATTCAAATTGTTTTGTAAAATTTATCGGCATATATAAATTAATAACGAAGCATACCTCATTGGTGGGGAGATGGAGGAATTTTGTTGCTAGCTAGTGTGTGTATGGGCTTTATTCTAGTAAATTTAACTTAGATTGATCCTAGAGGGTGCAAACCTCCCTAGCGGCTCCACACAAGCTTAATGTTGATATTCCACTTCCATGCCATAATTAATTATGTAGGTGGAGGATTTCTTGTTTCCCCATTTTTGTCTCTTGGAGCAAGAGAACCATGAGTCTTTATTTTTTAATGAAAAATCTCATTTCTCACATCTGCTTCTCCAACCCAACTCCCTTGCAATTCCAGGAGAGTATTTTCATTATTTATTACTAGTATGGAAAACCCCCTATTAGGCGTGGATGCAAAGTCATTTGGGTGCCCATTTCCTTATCTTTCTCTGTGTTTTTGATATGGATCTCTCTATTAAATTTTCTTCCACTTTTTCTTTGAAGCCTTTCCAGCTCTTTCTCTTTTTCCACTCATTTTTCAAAACATATGTATTAAAAATAAGGATAAATCATTAAAAACATTAATCAAACAATTACAAATAATATTACCCATACTCAAAAGGGAAACTGTGTGTGTGTTTATTTTGGAATAGGGCTTTCATAATTTTAATTTAATTATTATGTAGATGGTAGTGATTTAACCTCCATGGAATATTCTAAAATATTCTTAGTTGTATACACAAATCAAAGGTTCATATATCTCCAGAGTAGTTATGCCCTTTTTGCTCTTTTGATTAAATTGATTAATAAAAAAAAGTGTAAGATGAAATGAGTTATGGTTTTTTGGGCATGTCATATTAAAAAACCATGGTACTGTAACAAAGTCTAATTACAGATTAAAAATCTCCATGGTAAAATGGGTTTAAATCTCCATGGATAATGATCTCGTTCTATATTTTTTCAAAGGTGTTGTCTAATGAGGCAACAATTTCGCTCAAACGGTTTTTTCATAAGAATCCTGTAACTGCCCTCATGAAAATTCCATGTAATAAAAGTTAATAAAGGCAAAATAATAACCACAGTTATGGGACGCTTGTTCCAAGCTAAATGTTGGGCAAAACATCCTAAAGTGGGTGTTCATTTCGATTATTATGGCTAAGGAAATTAGCAAAGGAAATGATAAAGGCTTTGGAAAGACAAAATGACATTTTTTGCAATTTATTTATGAAAATAATGGAAATTAGGAGAAAATGAAGGTGAAAGGTCATAGGTTACATGTAAGGACGAAAATAATGGAAAATGAAGAAAATAGAAGCTAGGTTAATAAAAGGCTTCTAAGGATCATTTGATACCTTTTGTCAGTTCAATTTTGGAGCTCTCTCTCTATTCTCTCTCTCACAGTCTTGGATACTTAGAGTTTTCTTGGAGCACTTCAGCATTGGATCAAGAGAGGGAAAGAAGGCAAAGAGGAAGCAAAGATCAAGCAATGAAGCGCAAGATCAAGCAACTACAATGGGTTTACCTACAGGTATCGATTTGCATGTGTGATTTCCTTGCTAGATTTGGCATGCATGGTTATGCATGTACATTCTTGGTTCTCTTGTTGTCATGGGTATGGATTTTTCCAGGTGTGATAGTGTTCTTTATCCTTGCCTTGTCATTTACGGATAACCATGGTGAGATGGGGTTCCCATGTCTTGGTTGAAATGGATTGTCGGATGGATTCAAAGCTGACTGAGGTGGATCTCTGAATGAAAGAACACATGGCTTAGTGATCCTTGAACCAGAATGTGGATTGCAGTAAAGCCACTGGCCTAGTGCCCCCTGAACCAGACTATGGGTTGCAGTAAAGCTACGTATTATGTGCCTCGGTGGGCATAGGAATCCTTAACCGATGAATTGCAGGATATACGGTAAAGCCTAGAGGTGGTTGCCCTTGATCAGGCCTAGGAATCCTTGTTGGTGAATAATGAGATATACAGTAAAGCCTACAGGGTGGTGTCTCAATTATGGCCTAGTGACCCCTGGATCAAACTATGGGTTGCGGTAAAGCTTAGAGACCAGGAGACAGGAAAATTCCTCACGGTGTAGGTGGAGAAATCTAGTGGCAACCATGCTTGTTTATGGCCTAGTGATCCGATGAGGATTGCGGTAAAGCCTAATTCTATTGATGAGGGTGAGGTGGTTTAGTCTGAGGAAGCCCTCGTTGGTTCTTTTAAATTGAGTCCCACATTCATGCTTCGAATATGGCACGGGGCTGATTGGCTGAAGGGAGACTTGGCTCATCCAATCTAGGGTCGGGTGGAACATGGTAGTCCCATACCAGGTTGGCTTTTGCATTCATTAATAAGAGATCCTTTCCTTGGTATTTTATGAGCATATGTATTGGTTCATATGTGGAATTTATGGTTGTTGTATCCTCATTATTTATGTTGTTTATATGTTGGCTATAAATATGTTTTATGACAGTGAAAATGTATGGTTTTCATCATGTTTTGTATAACAACCCTGGTGAAAATGCCATGTAATAAAAGTAAATAAAGGCAAAATAAGACCACAGGTAAGGGACACGTATTCCAAGTTGAATGTTGGGCAGGACATCCTGGTGTGGGTGTTCATTTCAGTTTATTATGGCTAAGGAGATTAGCAAAGGCATTGTTGGGCAATTCAATTGCTTAAATTGCTTTTCATTAAATTATCAACCAGGGATACTCGTAAGCTTGTGATGATGTCAGCAAAATATATGTCGGATTAGGCAACTAACTCTAAGCTAACAAACTAAAAAGTCTTTGATTCAAGATGCAGTAAGTGAAGGAAGATGCTCCTAATTCGGGGGGTTCTGGTTGTCCTTCCCCATAGTATTGTCCTCAAGAAGAGAAACTAAAGAGCAACAGTATGTGATGTATAGAAAGCAAGAGAAGAGGCTCCTAACTTAGGAGGTCCTAGTTCTCCTTCCTCACAGTTCTATTCCAACAACATTACCATTGCATCAAATCATAAACTAAAAAATAACTTGAAATAAAGAAAAGGAAATGAACTTTAATTATTGTTCAAACCAAATAGAAGGAGAGCCTAACTTAGACTCTTGGTTGTCACCTCATATGTTGATTAAAAATCAACTAAAATTCATTCATAAGCATCAAAAATCAAGAATTCAGAAATAACTTGAAACTAGAGAAAGAGAATGAATTTCAATTATTACTCATATCAAATAGAAAGAGAGCCTAACTTAGACCCTTGTTTGTCCTTTCATATGATGATAAGATTTAAACTAAAATTCATTCATTAATAATGAAAAAACTTCAAACATCTAAGTAATTAAATGAAAATAAAATCTATAATGAAATAAAATGTTTCTTTGATCCTTTTAGAGTGAGCTCAATTCTCTTAAGAACAAAGTGACAAACTATTCCATAAATTCATATACTACATTAAGACAATTTATATCTAAAACTATATAAAGAAAACTTTATTCTATTCCATCATAAGTTAGGATACATGCTCCAAGAGTCCTCCCTTTGGAATGGAGAAGTACTCCTATTTATACAAAAACATAAGCAACTAACTCATTAATGGAGATCCACTAATCCCTCCTAGATCCACAAATCCTTCATATGGTTACAACCAATATGAGACACATATTCCTTTATCCATGATTTTTCTCCATGAGATATGCTTGACCCCTATCCCAAATCTCCTTCAAATCTTCAAGAGAATTCGAATTTGAGTCTTGGAGGCCACATAAGAGTGTCTTGGAACCTTCCAAATCACCTACACATGTCACCAAACTCATTCCACCTTTAGGTATAAGCAAATACATGTTATTTTTCTAACTTTTAATCATAAATTCACTTTAAATACTTGAAATTAATAATTTTTGGAAAATACAAATATGAACCCATATGGTAATGGAAATGTAGGGTTATGTGATGACAAGGTGATGAAATGAGGCAATAAAGTGAGAATGAAGGTGAAAGTGTATGACATTGTAGAGGCCCAACATACCCCTCAACTGTTGTTATTGCATGTCCTCATGCAATCTATTGCATTGATTTACTTTAATTATGATTTGATCTTTTGAATTGTCTTGCTTTTATATGAACTTTGGCTGATATCAATTTTTCACTTTGCATAATCATTTGACAACTTTGTTCTTTTTGCAAAGTGTTCTTTCTGAAAAACATTCGATTGTTGTAGAAGTTCTGACTATAGATTAACCTGATAATGCATATAACTAAAGCAAAATACTTTAATCTACTTCTACAATCAATTAGCGGAAGCTTACAAGATTTGAGCAATATCAAGCTGAACACATATAACCAGAAGAAGAATCAATGCACATGAAACACAGAAGAATACTCAGGGGAAAACCTCAGCTAAAAACCCCACTATCTGTATTATCATACAAGGTGGAAATATCTCAGAATTACACAAAGCTTTAGCTCTCACAACTAGCCAGCTCTCAGTATAATCCTCCTGGATGCTCACAGGCAAACAAAGCTTCTCACAAGCCTTCTCCTTTGCTCTCCAAGCTCCTATTTCCTTGCGCAGTTTCTCCTGGATGATCCTCCTGTTACCAAGTGGAAGACTGATCACTCACACTGATCCTACACTCTATCAGAACTGTGCAATCCTCAAGGAACCTTGTTCCTTTTGCATGGATGAGTTTCCTTTATAGGAAAACTCATGCAACTGATAGTATCTTGTCCTTGACATTTAGCTCAACTAGGTCTTTCTCTGAATAGACATGCATGAGTTTCTGATGAGAGAATCTTCAGTTATCTGGAGTACACTAGTTGGATGCATGCATGCATTAACTGACTGAACTCACAATTAGTTCCTCAAACAGTTTGGAACTAATTTAACTGGACTTAACTCAATAAACAGGGCTAACTAATTACAACTCAAATATAACTCAATCTTATCTCCTTAATTAAGGGATAATCTCCTTAATTTAAGGGATAATTGTTGCATGACTTCAGAAAGACTTCTAGCTTGAATTTATCCAACTAATTAACTCAAGATGAATTAATTAATTATTTTTCAAGCAGCTGGCGAGACTAAATTCGACTTTTAATTCTCAATTTTAATTCAAGGACAAATTAAAATTGGAATATGTTGGATTCTATTTTTATCATTTCTTGTTGCTATTTTTAACACTCCCTCTCAACAAGAAAGGAATTCAACTCGAACCCAATCCTTAACCTTTGGAATGTTCTGCATGCAACACTTCTCTCTAGTGTTGTTGCTCCAGCAATCTCTAGAAACAAAAAAACATCCAACCTGAATCAATATGATGGATCTGTGATCAAATTCTCTGACCGTTATTGCCTCTGTCAACTAAAAACTCTGCGCTTCTGCTGACTCAACCTTTCTGCACTGTTGTCAATCCTTCTTTGCACTCTTCAGTATCTGACTACTCTAGCCTTTGTCACTTTGATCTCTGACTGCATCAATCCCATTGATTCCTCCTGATACTATGTACTTTGGGCTCCGTAGCAAGATACAATCCATGAGATAAAACCTCTCAATGGACCCTGCCCAATTTCAGCCTTCTTAGGACTATCACTTCACATCGCCCCACCTCACACCTGGAGGTATGGTTGCATGTGATCCTTCTGCTAACCTAGCTCGAAATTTCCCCCTACTGGAGGTCTCTGCATGAGTGGATGCCTCCACTTGATCTCCTCTCAGCATCTCCAATTGTGGCTCCTCCACAATTGTCTGAGACTTCTTCCGGGGCTATATGTTGAGAGGTAATTTACTCTACCTCTCAACTGCGAAGTCTCTAACATTTGCCTTGCTCCTCAAGGCTTTGCATGCATCTTAAACATCAAGAGCATATAGGTTCTTAACTCGTGAACCGATCTGTTTCACCTGTCCCGTGGTGATGTGTCTAAAGAAAACATTTCCCTTACTGAAGACAACATCGTAGCCTTTGTCCTACAACATCGCAATCGATACCAAATTCTTCTTCAATCCAGGCACATACTTCACATCTGTCAAGGTGATAAGAGCTCCATGCTCCCTCTGAAAAGCAACTGTGCCCACTCTCGAAACACTGTACCTTTCACCGTCACCCATCTCTATGTGCATCTTGAGGTCTTTCTCCTCCAAGGTACTAAATAAACTTTTATTATTGGTCATGTTGAATGAGGTTCCACTGTCAAGAAACCAACCACAACCCATCATCGATGACACCATGCATGCGATGAGAGTGAAGTCCATTTCGAACTAAGAGGCTAATGCCTCACCTTCCGATCCTTCTGAGGATCCCTTCTTGGACTTCTTCGATGGGCAATTAGTCGCATAATGACCCATCTCGTGACAATTAAAGCATCTCACTTTAGAATTGTCAACCTTCTTCCCTCCATGAGAAGAATTCGATTCGGAATGGGATGCCTTCCCCTTCCCTTACCTTGCCTTACTTGCTAAGGCCATATTTTCTTCATCATCCTTGGATGAAGAACCACCTAGTGTGCTCCTCCTGATCTCCTCCTGCATGAGATCCGACCACAGTCGTTCTCAATCCGGTAGTTTCTCCCTTCCATTCACAGAGTCGTGGTAGCTATTCCAGCTCTTTAGAAGGCCAAGGAGAGTGAGGCTCACCATATCATCATCAACAGTAGTTATTCCCACACTGCTAAGCTCATCTCTGCAAGTGGTGAGCTTGTTCAGATATGTGGAAATAGTATCGCCGTTCTCCATCTTGATTCTTCGAAGCTTGTCCTTGAGCGCCAATTTCCTCTAGTCGTTATTGTGCTAGTAGAGGTCCTTCAATGTATTCCACATTGAATATGGAGTATCCTTCCCATGGAGACTCAAGACAATATGGTCTCAAACTCCCTCAAGGATTATCCGTCTCGCCCTCGCCACACGCTTCTTCCATTCAACCAACTCTTGTGCATTAGATGAACTTGGCTTTGGGATTTCTTGATCAATGAAATCCATCAAGCCATTGTCTTCTAATACAGCCTCCATGTGATCTTTCCATGCTATGTAATTTGAGCTGCCATCCAAGGCATAATCGAGTCTCAAGCCATAGAATGCCATTGACCAACCTGAAGTATGATATGAATTCAATTTGCACTTGCAACTCCGAACTTCAAACTTCGAATTCTCTTCTCAGTATACTGCTCACAACTTTGATAACCTTTGCTCTGATACCATGTAGAAGTTCTAATTGTAGATTAACCTGATAATGCAATATAAGTAAAGCAAAATAATTTAATCTACTTCTACAATCAATTAGCAGAAGCTTAAAAGATTTGAGCAATATCAAGCTGAACACAGATAACCAGAAGAAGAATCAATGCACATGAAACACAGAAGAATACTCAGGGGAAAGCCTTAGCTAAAAACCCCACTATCTGTATTATCATACAAGGTGGAAATATCTCAGAATTACACAAAGCTTTAGCTCTCAAAGCTAGCCAGCTCTCAGTAGAATCCTCCTAGATGCTCACAGGTAAACAAAGCTTCTCACAAGCCTTCTCCTCTGCCCTCCAAGCTCCTATTTCCTTGCGCAATTTCTCTTGGGTGATCCTCCCGTTACCAAGTGGAAGACGGATCACTCACATTGATCCTACACCCTGTCAGAACTACGCAATCCTCAAGGAACCTTGTTCCTTCTGCATGGATGAGTTTCCTTTATAGGAAAACTCATGCAACTGATAGTAGCTTGTCCTTGACATTTATCTCAACTAGGTCTTTCTCTGAATCGACATGCATGAGTTTCTGATGAGAGAATCTTCAATTATCTGGAGTACACTAGTTGGATACATGCATGCATTAACTGATTGAACTCACAATTAGTTCCTCAAATAGTTTGGCACTAATTTAACTGGACTTAACTCAGTAAACTGAGCTAACTAATTACAACTCAAATATGACTCAATCTTATATCCTTAATTTAAGGGATAACTATTGCATGGCTTCAGAAAGACTTCTAGCTTGAATTTCTCCAACTAATTAACTCAAGATGAATTAATTAATTATTTTTCAAGCAGCTGGTGAGAATAAATTCGAATTTTAATTCAAGGACAAATTAAAATTGGAATATATTGGATTCTATTTTTATCATTTCTTATTGTTATTTTTAACAATTGCAACATATTATTTTGGTTGGTTCTTGTGTGACAACCAACTTTTATTAGTATTGGTTCTTGTGTAACAATACTTTTGTTATTTTTGTGTTACATCGAAAGACTTTGAAAACATTTAATCATCCATTCATTCTATGATCATCATTTGCAAAACATGTAACATTTTGAATCATAATGCAATAGTAGTTGTTTGGAAAATTATGTTGGTTAAGGTGACATGTGATATAAAGTGTGATGATGAATTATGAATGTGATATGCATTGTGAAATGTGAACATGAGGTATGGACATCAATTGGTATTTCCCCCCAAGTGAAGATATTTTTAGTTTTATGAAATGAGAAAGGGAATAGGGTGAAGCACTTTCCAAAAATCATAATTTCAGTATTGAAGGAATTATATGATAAAAAGGTAGAAAAGAACATACCTTGACCTACCTGAAAAGTGAATAAGCAATGCATCCGTGAGAAGAGTGTTTATGTTGCTTCTAGATCATGAATGTAAAGTGAATGAATCTAATGTGCTTCCTCTTCTTTTGGTTGCATGAATAGTGGATGAAGTCCTGAAAAGTGGAATCTTTATGCATCCTTACTGTTGGAACTAATGTTGCTGTTACTGATCTCTGAAAACAAAATCTGCTACAGGCTATTGAAATCATATAGTCTTCATACATATCCGCATCATGGCATAATTATTTTCTATGTGAATAAATTTTGCTGATGTCGAACATAGAAAGAAATTGTTGGATTACTGACCATTAATTAATGTCGTTAACCAACACGAGACTACTCACCATTAATGTCAATGAGAGTCAAGATGCCCAAGTACATCTTACTAAGTACGAATAAATGAGTTGAAGTCGAGTCACCTAGAAGATTCGACAAACATGGGACATTGATGTATTCCCACAGTTCATTGGCGAGAGAACTTGCCATTAAGGCATGCAAGCCTCAAGGTACTAAAAAGGAACTCTAGCCTTAAACCCAGATGATGTGCTGATGTCGATGGGTCAAGACTTGCTAGAAGGAAGGCCTTGATGAATCCTCCATCATCTAACGCGAGTATGAAATAATGATTTTGAAGGACCATAGATGGAAAATTTGCATTTATGAAGCAGGTTTTATTTTGCAAAAGGAAAAGGACAATGAGGTAACTCAACATTGTAAGTGAGTTGAATGACTTTATTCATGGGTTAGAAATGAAATGTAAGTGATGGAGGAAAGCGTGAAACTTGCAAAGGAAAAATGATTTGAAGTTATGCTCTAGGAAAATGGAAATTGATGAATGGACTGTAAGCAGAGGCAAATGAATGAGTAGCAATAGTATTATGGTTGTGATTTGAAATGGACTTGAGTTCTTCATGTTCTTTTGGAAAAATGAATTTGTCTTTGAAAACCACTTGTGCATAAATTGATCTTCTTTGATCATCATGTAACCTGCAAAAATTTAACACTAATCTGCAATAAAACGTAAAGATTCTCGAAAGAGAGAGGTGATCAGTTTCTCTTCATACGATATATACGCAAAAATTTCATAAATAGTGTTAATAAAATAAATTCAATGAAGATAAAAAAAAAAAAAAAAAAAAAAATGCACTTTTTACCTGCTAAAAAGTGGTGCCCCTTAAACAAAAATGGTAAAAAAAAAACAAAAAACAAAAAACAAAACAAAACAAAAAAATCAATAATACGACGAAAACGTAAACAGCTTTAGAATTTGATTTCACAATCTATGGGAAGTTAAACCGTTGTTGAGCCACTACATCGCACGCGTCCAACTATTAAGTAATAGATAGCCACCAAGACATTTGATTAAGCTTTGAACTCGTTTTCTTTTCCAAAAAACGAATTTGTGTACTCACCATTTTACAAATCGATCAAATCAGTTTTTGGAGCTTAATAAAATGTGCATAAAAGTTTTATTCGCAGAATTAGCAAGGTCGAAGCCTAAGATGTGAATAGATCCAGATTCGAGACTGCGCCTCGCTAGCGTTTGGCCATTGCCGCCTAAACCATTTTCTGTTCATTAGTGCCATTAGGTTTTGTTGTTCAACAAATTGAAACCCTCGTTTTTTTTCTTTGGTATATACGTAGGATTTTTGTTTTTATTTATTAAAGTTTTGTCTTATGATTTGTGAATTATTTGTTTTGTTAGGTGTTTTTTTTAAATGTGTTATTTTTTTTTAAGTTTTGTTTTATGATTTGTATTTTATTTGTGTTTTAATTTCTTTTATTGTATTTTTTTATTATTTTATTGGGGACGTTGGCTGAATTTTATGCTTTTTGCTTTATTATGTGCCCTGTTTTATTTATTTTATTTGTGTTTTGATTTTAATGGTTTGTTTATTAAAATATATATATATATTTAATAAAGGGAAGGAAAAAATTACTTTAAATATTTTTTAATTTAGTTAGCTATTGTTTTTTTTATAATATTAAAATAAGTTATTTTGAGACAAGATCAAGATATAAGCATTTTTTATTTAAATGAATAATGAATTTAGATCTCCTATGTCATTTTTTTAGATTTATGAATTTTATTACAATATTTCATTTCAAGATTAACTTAGTCATTTTTCTTTTCTGATCTTCCAGGTCACAACAAGGCGCAAGAAGAGAGCATACTCAAAAGTTTTGTCAATTCTTTATACAATTGAAATTTGGAATTTTGAAAAACAAAGTAAGAAGAATTGATTATTCAAACCTTAAATTTTAGCTCTCTAAACTCCACTTGTTTTCCTTCTTCACAAATATCTCTTTGATTGTAGATCTTCCTGCGAATGGTCAGTGAATGAGTTGGCTCTTACTGCACCACCAAAACTTCCAAGAAATAAATGAAATCAAATTTGAAAACCCTCCAAGCTTGGTTTTATTTTCCTATTCTATTTTGAGAAAGATTTTTTTTTCAAGTATAGGAGTATTTCCAATGTAGCCATTTACGGATCAAAATCTCTAGTATGCTCACATCCAAATGTGAAAAATATACCTGAATGTTTACAAGGGCATGAGAGATCAATTGCACATTTGGATTAAGTACTAGGATTTGTTGAAGAATGGAAGAATGTTGTGGCCTAGTCACCTTTTGAAACCAATCTTCAATGTAGTCCTCATTCTCTTGGCTCTCCTCCAAATGCTTGAATATCATTCTAAATCTCCTATCCATAAATGGATTAGTTATAAACTCTCATAGTGCAAAGATTGATTCAAATTTACGCATCCTATATGTCACACAGAATGAGTCGTTCTTGCGGACAAGATCGACCTCCCTAGTATCTAATGATATCTAGTGACAAGCAAGCCAATCAAATCCTATCTTTATCTAAGTATGCAATTTATAAACAAAGGCAAACAAGTGTTTTAGGCCTACCTTAGGTCCAATGCAAGTTTGTGGAAGCCTCGCTCCGTTAATACAAATGAACTCCCTTTGACGAGAATCTGCAAACACAAACAAGCACACAAATTAAATAGCACCTGGAAAGCCAATATAATAAAGCATACTTATTATGGTGATCAAGGAATTCATGAAACAAATGACATAAGACAATTTGTTGAGAAAAATGAATCTGATTGTATTAATTCAAAGCAAAGAAGAACTTTACAACCTGTGCCTTGATGTTGTACAAGCTCCTCCCAGGGTCCAGAAAGAAGTCTCCTTTACTTTGACAAGTTTCACTCTCTTCCCAATGAAGCCAAAAAGGTATGTGATCTCTCCTCTCAAGCTTAACTAGGAAGTCTCAATTCCACCAGCATTTACCCTAAAAAATGTTCAGCTTCTAACCTCCCTAGCAACCAGCCCAATGCCTTAATTTATAGTGCAATGGAGGGAAGTTACTAGGTCCACCTTCAAAGGGATAAAGCCCTCCTTCAAAGGGATAGCGCCTCTCATCAAGGGATTAGCTCCTTCTCTTTTGGGATGCATGAACCACCTAAGAGCGAACCATCCACGTCAAAATTCCTTTTAGAATCATCTAGAATTAACCCAAAGTGAGCTTTTTAGAATAAACTTGCGCCTTTTTGACTTTCACAGGGGTCCACACCCACTCCTTTAGAGACAGAGCGGGCAGGTCCGTAGGTAATATAAACAGGGGGTGCGGGACCGCAGGTAACAGTGAGAGAAAGTGCGGAACCAGAACTTTATTGATTTTCAAAGGTCTTTCTCTCATTTTTAAAGCTTGACATGAAGAGCTGAGGTCTGAGACTTGCTTAGGAGGACAGTATGAATGATGATAGACCCATACTGACTGCAAATAGTCATGGTGACAATATTTTGTGTAACAGATTGCCCCCTAAAGTGCGAAGTCTGTAGTAGATGAGGATTTCATTTATCATCTAGGAAGAGTGAAGTACTTTATCATTTCGAGGATTATCTTGTGGAGAGCCCGGTTAAAACCTGTAAAAACATTCAATGCAAAATATATATATGAGATCATATCATCGCTGAGGTAGACATTCCCATACTCAGATCAAAACTGACTAGAAAACTAACTACTGCTCTGATATAGGGATGATCTTGTAATACATCACAAGTATAGACACATGTAGACACAGTATGGATGCAGCCATCTATTTATAAATAGTCCATTGTATAATGAATACAAAATTCCTCACAGCTTGGATGGTGGAAACTAGATCCAAGGTCTTCATTTCTACTTCCCGAAATAGTATGATTCTATCCATGCGAATGAATGTGTTGAAGTCGAACATGGTAGAAACCACTTGATTACCAGTCAATGATGTAAACTGTTAACAAGTGTGAGAGAAACCACCAGTAATGTCAATGGCTCTCAAAGTACTCAGTACAATCCATGAGATGTGAATAGATGTGTTGATGTCGAACATGTCACGGAATCCTTTGATCGAAGGTCAATGATGCAACCTATTGTCGAAGGCGAGAAACCTACCATTGAGGCATGCAGATCCCAAGGTACTGACGATTTCTAGATCATCTTTCTAGATAATGAGCTGAAGTCGATAGAAAGCGATCCGTCGTAGGCAAGCCCACAACACGAAATCATAGATCAAGTTTGAAGAAATTTAGTTGCAAGGACTGACTCAGGGATGGTCAAGATGGATGATAGATATTTTGCAGATGAATGGTTTATTTACACTGACCTCTTGAACACATAACGACACAGCAGATGGTTTGGTAACAATTGACCCAAAGTTAATACCCAGAAACCGGCTAAAGACTTTCAATATGGTTTGATCAACTGTTAGGCAAAGGATTTCCCAACCCAGGTGAATAAAAGTGTCGTGTTCAAGAGTGGTTACAAAATATGACAAACAAGCTCATTTTTCTCTCTTTTCCCCCACCATTTCTGGCAAGTACCTCTTTATTTTTGACAAGCTTGAGGAGGATAACATTTGCTTTATTATAAGCTCATCCTTCAGATGAGTCCAACTTATTTTAAATTCGAACCCTAAGAAGAAGTGGTCTGTTCCTGTTTGTAATTGAACAGGTCCTTTACTGTTAAATTTTAACGAGTCCAGTATAGGAGAAACTCGACGTTTTTCAATTTTAGAGAGTCTGAAAAAACTTAAGAAGACTCCATGGTTGTCCTTTTTCGTAAATTTGTGTCTCCCAAACCCGAAAAAGTATAAAATAATACTTGAGAGAACCGCTTGATCATTATGACCAATGAGTACTTTTCGTAATTACTGCCTCTGATCCGAAAAAGTAAAAAAGCGATCAATGACACGTCGTTTTATAACCAATTTCGAATTTGAAACGACAAAAATCCAGCAATCTTTTCGTGTTTTTACGATCAGAAAAGGGCTGTAAGTGGACCATCTTTTTAGTTCAGTTTTAACGAGTTTAAAAAGAAAAACTCGGCGATCTTTTCATGTTTTAGGAGTTAGAAAAGAGCTTAAAGGTGACTCTGATGTTTTTTCGTCGAAAATGACCAATTTCGCCTGAAAAATCCGTTATCCCGAACAAAAACTCAAACATTACTCATACCTGTTTAAAATGGATAAAAACGCTTCAAAAGTTACCTCTTTAAAGTGAAACATAAACAAATTAAAAACTCATTTATTCAAAAAACTTATAAAAAGGGCTTTTGTAAATTCATTTTTACCGTTTGAGTTTTGGGTGAGAAAATAGAGATTTTGGTCATAAACTTCCCGTGAAGATTGCGGAAAATCCGTCTGTTGGAATCGAACGTCGTCTCCTCCAGGTAATCCACATCATCCTGCTCTTTCAATTCATCTGTTTCAAAGTTGTTTTTAGGTTTTAATTTCATTTTTAAGGGATTCTCTTTATGTTAGAATCCCGTGCGCAGGACCCCGCAGGCACAACACAGGTAACCTGCGGACCCCGACTTTTTCGTAACAGGAAAAAAGTCAGGGGTCTGCACCTACCGTGAAGGCAAGGTGCGGACCCACGCATTGTCTCTAACAGAGAGGGTGCGGTCCCCGCAGCAAGGGTTTTTAAACCTAAATTTCTCAAAATTCACCCAAAAACTTTGCTTTTAGATATTCTAATTCACCTTTTTGTTGAATGTAGAGTATACATCATGCTTGATTGGCGAGAACGGGAGCATGAGGATATAGATTTCACCATAATAAATCATCAACCTTCGATTGATGCATTGAAGGCATGCGGCTTATACAAATTCTGGGTCATACCTGGCATGAGGGCCCAGGTGGACTTCTTGCAGTGGTTGGTAGACAGGTGGAGCATACAAGACCAGTGCTTCTTCATTGGTGGTCACCAGCTCGAAATGGAGCCGAAAAACATTTACTTTTTGACTGGTTTGCCTAAGAGAGGTGAACACTTGACTCTATTCGGGACTAGGCCAGGTGGCCAGTCTGTCGATAGCCTCCAGCTAGAGTTCTGTAACAACCAGACTAGAGACAAAGGGATAGATATCAAAACCATATCCCTTCCTGAACTCAAGGTAATTGTGTTTACTGTTACCAGGCTCTGCGGGAGTGCAGCACTACATGTAACTACTGGATCCCAAATGTGGATGGCAGTTGACTGCTTTCGAGGCACCATCTTCAACTGATGCAATGTTGTGTTGGCTAATATAAAAGGCCAACTAACTAGAGCCAAGAACGGACAAATGAAGACCTTTAGATATGGTGCTTTAGTCGTGAGCTTTGGTCTGGAGAGGGTTCCAAAGTTGGTCCCACAGCACCTCACTGTTGGAGTTGGACTTCCTCGAGAGCCCAAACTGATGCGATGGATCGCAGTTATGGCCCGTTATCCTGAGGAGGGGACAGAGGTCGTTCGATTCACTCCTGAGTATTTCCATTGGTTGGAAAACCAAGTATTTTCTATTCAGGACTTTCCTTATGCTGGGGTAGATTTTCGTGGTGACCTAGACATGACTCTTCCACCAGGAGAGCAATGGGATGACTCAGGTAAAATCATTTCAACATTTTCCTAATTTAATTTTTTTTGTTTTTATCTCGTCCCAAAATTGATAGTAAAAGTTTCAAATGCAGATCTAGGTCCACAGCAACCAGCCGCTCTCCAGCCCTATGAGAGGAAACAACCAGCTGCAACAGCACAAGCCCCACAGGACGAATCAGCAGAGACCTTGGCCGAATTGGAGAGCCATCTAGAGCGTTTGACAGGAGACATTCTGGAGACCGACATAGATGACATTCCTCTTAGACTACAGCGCTATGTGATTGGGGTCCCAGGAACTTTCAGGAGGCTCCTTTGTAAGGTGGCCCGTACAATGGTTTCTTATCGAGATCATCACCAGTGATAGGATGATCGCCTGTTATAGACACATATGACATTTTTTACTTTTTGTACTATCATTTTTGCCGATCATAAGGTGTTTTTCAACCTATGATCAAAGACGATGTATATTTTGACACACTCCTATGTTATACTATATCACTATTACTGGCTTATCTTGTAAAACATGTTATGAAATGTTTTTAAATTTACTTGTATGATTATTGCAAATGTCTACTTAACATTCGAGAAGGAATTGCATCTGCTAATGTATTTAAATATCTTGGAATATGCTGATATTCAATAGAATCAAATTCACATTCCAAGAGACGCACTCTCAAAAATAATCTCAATAACACTGGATTTCTAATGGCATATACTCTATTAAGTTGTAATACAACGAGTTCAGAATCTAACCTCATTATCAAACTCTGAATCCCAAATGAAATAGATTCAGATAATAACTCAATCATTGCACTATACTCGGCAATGTTGTTCGTTTTTTGACCGAAGCTTACCCCATGCATAGATACCAACTCGTCAGAGGGCGAATAGATAACCCAAGCTGCGGAAGAAATGTTCCGTGTATTACGACAAGCACCATTAGCAAAACCAATGTATGTTTGGAGAGGCGTCGACATCTGCAATATCAAGAGTACAACCAAGATAAGCAGGAAAAATGACAAAAAACACTCTCTAAGCTAAGCACACTTTTTAATCTAAAACACACCAGCTAGAAAGAAAAAACTAACCTAACTAAAAATATCCACACCCATTTTTAAGCATAATACCTCTTCAGGTAAAGACTATTTCTGGGTTTACCTAAAGAGACACCGTCAAAGTCTACCAATTCATAGGCCCATTTTGCCAGCTTTCGCTTGACAACATAAGGACCATGCCACATAGGTACGAATTTTACAGTGCCTAATTTATCATTTGCTTGATCGTACAATAAGACTAGGTCTCCTTCCGAAAAATTTCGAGGGGTCACATTTCGATCATACTGAGCTTTAATACATTTTACATGAGTTTCGATCGCTAATGCAGCATCACGTCGATTCTCATCTAGCTGAGCCAAGTATAACAAACGTTTTACCTCTTCGGAAGTGGCTGGAAGTAATTTGATGGCCATTTGCAATGACGGGATTTTGCATTCAATGGGTAACACAGCTTCCAGACCATAAACTAGTTGGAAAGGAGTGAACCCTGTTGACGTTTTTACTGAGGTTCGATATGCCCAAAGCGCTGAAAATAGCATGTTATGCCAATTCGACCTATGAATCCCAACGATTCATCGGATCATGATGACTAGAACTTTGTTGATGGCTTCAACCAGACCATTAGCCTGTGGATAATATGGAATTTAACTTCGTGACGCAAGCCAAGCTAACCTGTAAGTTCAGTCATCATAACATTTCGAAAATGACGCCCATGATTAGTGATAATCGCTTGTGGAACACCAAATCTAGCAATTATATGATTGAACACGAAAATCGCAACAGTTTTTTCGTCTGCCTCAAATGTAGGCATCGCCTCAGCCCACTTGGTAAAATAATCTACCGCAAGGATGATATACATATGCCCCCCAGCCGAGTGAGGGTTACATGTAATAAAATTGATATCCCATTTCGCGAAAGGACCGACGGCAATTATAGGGTGGAGAGGAGCAGGTGGAGCACGCATCTTTCGATCAAAAATTTGGCAGTTGTGGCATTTTCAGACCGCGTTAATACAATCTTTAAACAAAGACGGCCAGAAGTAGCCAGCGCACAATATCTTTTGGGTTGTGGCAAACCCAGACATATGACCGCCACACGCTCCAAAGTGACAGTCATTCAGAACCCTTTCAGCTTCCTCATGAGTTAAACAACGTCGAAAAACAGAGTCCGCCCCACGACGATAAAGAGTATTCCCAATAATTTTGAAGATAGTTAATTGGATCGTTCGTAAGGCGCAACAAGTCAAGCAAGTCCAAAGTTGCAATAAACGGTAACTGATGATTAGGGTCCCTGAAACCCTGGGTCATGAGACCAGCCCCAGGAGGAGGATATCCAGGATAACTAGGAATTGGAATTTCATTTGGGATATTATATCCTCCCGGAAAACCAGGATTAACCGGACCGTAATGGGGTTGTTGAGGTTGCTGATATGTATACCCAGGGTACGGTTGATACGGATAGACTGGCTGCTGCATAACAGGACCGAATTGGTACTATCCCTGGTACGGTTGATAAGTAAATTGAGGTTGACTTGTGAAAACCGTACTTGGACCATGTTGTCTTACAGGCATTTGAACTGAAGTCTGAATTGTGGATCCAGACTAAGGTAAAGATGTCTGAGGAGTTGATACAGGAATAGTAGAAACCGGAGCTGTCAATACTCCAGAAGTAGGTGGGGTAGATTGAACAGATGTTGCAGTAGTTGCAGCAGTCGTTTGAGGCAGAGTACGAGGCATACTAGGCCCAGACTGAGAAATTACAAAAGGTGCAGAAGTTTGAATAGTAGACTGGACCGGTTGCTGGGGTGAACCAGAAACCAAGGGTTGTCTAGATTGAGATGACAACTGCACATTCTGTTGCAAGATCTGTTGGGATTGAGATGGATCCCACACTAAGTTCATTATGGGGTACGGACCCATAACAGGTTGAGAATATTGAGGACCATAACCGGGTTGAGGGTAGGGTTGATAATTCAAAGGTACATTTCCAGTTCCTTGGACAAATGATTGACCAGAAGGTGGTTGGTAACCTTGGGTTGGGTACTGACCTTGAGGTTGATAACCTTGAGGCACGTACTGATACTGGGGTTGACCTTGAGGTACATATTGATACTGGGGTTGACCTTGAGGTACATATTGAGTCTGGGGTTGACCTTGAAGAACGTACTGTCCCGTAGGTATGTACTGTCCTTGAGGTTGCCCCCCAGGCGGAAATTGGGTACCTTAAGGTTGCCCCCCAGGCGATACTTGAGGACTTTGAGGCTGCCCCCCAGGTGGTAACTAGCCACCTTGAGGTTGAGGATTAGGAATAGTACCTGACTTCATAAGAATATCTTCTACACTCAACGGCTTAGTACCATTATTTCTAGTTAATAACCCTTGTCCAATAGGTTGAAGAGATGCTCCCGAAAAAGTACCAGTAAGTGACTGATACCCAGAGGGAACAGAAGGACCGCCGTATATAAAGGTTTCTGGAGATTGAGAAAACATGGACGACTGTCTTGACATATTTAACGGAGGATAATAACCCCTAGGTGTTGGGTGAAAAGGAATATGAGGTGGTGAAAAACTTAGTCCCGGGTTTTCCAAAAAATTGGTCAATGAAAGATACCAAGCGCTGCTCCTAGGTGGACTGTAAAAGATTGATTCACGCTCTCTAAGTTCTATAACAGGTTGATTTTCAGGGATAGGGATACCTTCTTCTCCCAGAGTAGCGAGTTCTTCAATAGCTATAAGTCCAGAAGGAAGATTTTGGGTAATTATTCTTTCTACCCTGGGTGAACCAGGACCACTAAAAGTTGAAGAGGTAAATCCCGATGTAGGATTAGCAGCAAATTCAGTTTCAGGTTCAGATATTTCAGGTTCCTCACCTAAATCACTAGTAGATGAAAAACTACCAGTAACTTCGGAAACAGACACAGATTGTGGATTATAATCTGCTACTAGAGCTTGATAATTAGGATGTACCACTAAAGAAGATTCTCCTTCTTCAAGTGACCCAAATCTACTGTCTCTAGGAGTTACAAGGGCTCGTAGCCCTTCAGGCTGGCTCGGTGAAAAATGAGGAGGTTGGCCCCGAAGTCTACGGGACTTCCTCGGTAATTCAGCCACGATAATATTTTAACTACTTCACACGCAAACAAAGAAAAATCTCAATGAAAACCACCTAAAGCCTCTAAAGAACCAAACAATTTTGAATCACACGCCTAAAGAATCTAGGAGATCAAACCACACACAAATAGTAACTTTTCGTACTGAAAATACTAGTTGGTGATGAAATCCAACGTCGCAGAGTTCAATACAGAAATGGCGGTTGGAATAGTTACCCGGCAACCTGCTTAATAAATAGACTGGCACAAGTTCCTCCACTAAACCGTCTCGAGTGAAGAGAACGCCCCAGAAAATCCAAGTGAGTCTAGCCGACGTCTACTCCAGGTACAGTGGGATCTTCCCTCCACCGTCACCTTAGGAAAGAATCCTATAGAATATGGTCACTATGGTTACCAACGGAAACAAATATACCTGGGGGAACAGTGTACGATCCGATACGCATGCAAGGGCAGAGTAACAAGCTCAATCCCCTTGAAGGCTCCTTGACATAATCCAAGGTTTACCAACAAGTGACCCCAGGCTCCTCGACAATGGTTAATCCGAGGTTTACCGTTTTTAATACGTGAATATCCGGCGTCGTTCCCAATGAGGAAGGATTGATTCCCACACTGGTTCGGACACGATCTCATGCTTCTCCTTTAAGAGGAGCTTTCCCAGAGTATAGATGTAACAATTGGATTTTATCTCCTACCGCAAGATACAGCTACTTGTTTGTTTTACTATCTTGGAGAGTTAATTACTCCCTACTCCAAGACACTAACCTAAGCTATGTTGGTGTAATAGAGCCCTAGAAATAAAAAGATTACTAGATAGATTTTACTTTAAGCGTTATTTTTATTGGTTTTTCTTTAAGTCAAGAGGTGCGGAGATGAAACTTATGGTGTGAAGACTCGACTCAAAATCACTAAAAAATGCACTTAAGATGATAAGCAATCTTTTCCCTTCAATGAACTTCTAGCTAGGAAAGAATTGAGAATGCAAATGCTTGTAAAAACAAATCTTTCTTAACAAACAAATCAAAAGAAGAGCTTTTTGTCTTTTCCAATGCACTAAAAAACGAGACAACTAGTTATGCTCACGAAAATTTCCCTTTTCTTTCAAACACTCAAATACTACAAAAACAAACTTTTTCCAAAAGAGATTTTTTTTTTTTTCATAAAACACTCAAAACTATGAAAAAATCTAATTTTGAGATCTATAATTCTAAGAACTATTTGAAGTCAAAGCTTACAAGATGTCTTTTTCAAGGATTTTTTACTTAGCTATAAGCAAACTAAGGACTAATTTGTCCAAAATCACAAATCAATCAAAAAGCAACCATTTTTTTTTCTTTTCTAAAAATGAAATCCAAACCTTTAACACAAGTCTTTTCGAAGTTTCGCAAAGAGAAAACACAAGATGGATTCCTCAACAAAGGCAGATTTTGCAAACGGTCAGACTCATAAGAAGGCTAGTAAAAACCAAGGTGATCTGAGGCTTCTAAGGCTTCTAAGCTCTTGAGCTACTACAAGACCAAAATGAAAATCAAGCCTGGTAAACAAAACTTCTAGGAATTTCACCTAAAACCCTAATGCCAATGGAATTAACCTAAGAAAAGTTCCTGACAAGTCACATGTAGGTCTGGGCAGAGGCAAAAAACACCTAAACAAATCCTAAGCTGACTGTAAGAGAAAATCTTAAGTTTTTCAAAATTTTGACAGGGTCCGCAGGCCCGCAGTTCACACAGGTGCGGTACCACTCTGTGTGAAAAGCAAAAGTGCGGATAGGTCCGCACTGTGTTGCAAGCCGAGGGTGCGGTCCTCTCCCAAAAGTATGAAAAACAAAAAATAATCCAAGATCTACTAAATCTACCCAATTCCACACACAACAAGCCAAAAACAGAAACAAAAACACAGTTTCTCAGGTCAAAGTAAAAGCAAGGAAAAAATCAAGTCCCCAGCGGAGTCGCCATTTTGTCACACGGAATGAGTCGTTCTTGCAGACAAGATCGACCTCCCTAGTATCTAATGATATCTAGTGACAAGCAAGCCAATCAAATCCTATCTTTCTCTAAGTATGCAATTTATAAACAAAGGCAAACAAGTGTTTTAGGCCTACCTTGGGTCCAATGCAAGTTTGTGGAAGCCTCGCTCCGTTAATTCAAATGGACTCCCTTTGGCGAGAATCTGCAAACACAAACAAGCACACAAATTAAATAGCACTGGAAAACCAATATAATAAAGCATACTTATTATGATGATCAAGGAATTCGTGAAACAAATGACATAAGACAATTTGCTGAGAAAAATGAATCTGATCGTATTAATTCAAATCAAAGAAGAACTTTACAACCTGTGCCTTGTTAAATAGTGAATCCATACAGGTGAGGATGGTTTTAGATAGAGGAGGAATGACCTGTTGTAGAGTTTTGTGAACCTGTGCCTTGATGCTGTACAAGCTCCTCCCAGGGTCCAGCAAGAAGTCTCCTTTACTTTGACAAGTTTCACTCTTTTCCCAATGAAGTCAAAAAGGTATGTGATCTCTCCTCTCAAGCTTAACTAGGAAGTCTCAATTCCACCAGCATGTACCTTAAAAAATGTTCAGCTTCTAACCTCCCTAGCAACCAGCCCAATGCCTTAATTTATAGTGCAATGGAGGGAAGTTACTAGGTCCACCTTGAAAGGGATAAAGCCCTCCTTCAAAGGGATAGCTCCTCTCATCAAGGGATTAGCTCCTTCTCTTTTGGGATGCATGAACCACCTAAGAGCGAACCATCCACGTCAAAATTCCTTCTAGAATCATCTAGAATTAACCCAAAGTGAGTTTTTTAGAATAAACTTGTGCCTTTTTGGCTTTCACAGGGGTCCGCACCCACTCCTTTAGAGACAGAGCGGGCAGGTCCGCAGGTAACATGAACAGGGGGTGCGGGACCGCAGGTAATTGTGAGAGAAAGTGCAGAACCAGAACTTTATTAATTTTCAAAGGTCTTTTTCTCATTTTTAAAGCTTGACATGAAGCGCTGAGGTCTGAGACTTGCTTAGGAGGACAATATGAATGATGATAGACCCATACTGACTGCAAATAGTCATGGTGACAATATTTTGTGTAACACTATCTATCATGCTTTATATATGTAGCTAAAAGTGAAATTCAAAGCTAACCCCTATGTATACTTCCCCATGTTATTAAGATCTTGTTGTCACCAAGTCATCCTTTCAACATGAGTTAGCTTTTCCATGAATCAAACCAAAGAAAAATACTAGTAATGAATCAAATTCTTAATGCCTAATCCCTTAGCACCATCCCTGGCAATGGCGCCAAAATGTTGGGAAATTCAATTGCTTAAATTAATTTTCATTAAATTATCAACCAAGGACACTTGTAATCTTGTGATGATGCCAGCGAAATATATGCAGGAGTAGGCAACTAACTCTAAGCTAAGCAAACTAAAAAGTCTCTAATTCAAGATGCAGTAAGTGAAGGAAGAGGCTCCTAATTCGAGAGGTCCTCGTTGTCCTTCCCCACAGTACTGTCCTCAAGAAGAGAAACTAAAGAGCAACAGTATGTGATGTATAGAAAGCAAGAGAAGAGGCTCCTAACTTAGGAGGTCCTGGTTGTCCTTCCTCACAGTTCTATTCCAACAACATTACCATTGCATCAAATCATAAACTCAAAAATAACTTGAAATAAAGAAAAGGAAATGAACTTTAATTATTGTTCAAACCAAATATAAGGATAGCCTAGCTTAGACTCTTGGTTGCCACCTCATACGCTGATTAGAACTCAACTAAAATTCATTCATAAGCATCAAAAATCAAGAATTCAGAAATAACTTGAAACGAGAAAAAGAGAATGTATTTCAATTATTGCTCGTATCAAATAAAAAGAGAGCCTAACTTAGACCCATGTTTGTCCTTTCATATGCTGATAAGATTTAAACTAAAATTCATTATAAAGAAAAAATTTCAAACATCTAAGTAATTAAATGAAAATAAAATCTATAATGAAATAAAACGTTTCTTTGATCCTTTTAGAGTGAGCTCAATTCTCTTAAGACAAAGTGAAAAACTATTCCATAAATTCATATACTACATTAAGACAATTTATATCTAAAACTATAGAAAGAAAACTTTATTCTGTTCCATCATAAGTTAGGATACATGCTCCACGAGTCATTCCATTGGAATGGAGGAGGTACTCCTATTTATACAAAAACATAAGCAACTAACTCATTAATGGAGATCCACTAATCCCTTCTAGATCCACAAATCCTTCATATGGTTATAGCCAATATGAGACACATGTTCCTTTATCCATGATTTTTCTCTATGAGATATGCTTGACCCCTATCCCAAATCTCCTTCAAATATTCAAGAGAATTCGAATTTGTGTCTTGGAGGCCACATAAGAGTGTCTTGGAACCTTCCAAATCACCTACTACACATGTCACCAAACTCATTCCACCTTTAGGTATAAGCAAATACATGTTATTTTTCTAACTTTAAATCATAAATTCACTTTAAATACTTGAAATTAATAATTTTTGGAAAATACAAATTGTTGAGCCCCAAACTTGCATCTTTCCTATACACCTTTCTAGACTTTTTCCATTTACCTGGACCTCCTAAGCTGTCAACATCATTGCATATTGAGTTAAAAGAGCACATAAAGTGGTTTCCTAACTATGTTTTGTGTCTGTTGTTTGAATTAGATTTTTGCTCATTGAGTTGCGGAATCTTGTCACTTTCCGCAGCCTTTTTGTTAAAGTCTATATTGCAGGTGTCTTCAGGCAAATCAAGCCACATGGGCAAGTTGGAAATGACGTGGACATGAACCGAGTCCTATTGGCTTAGTCGAATTCATCAAAGAAGGCCGTGGTCAAAGGTGGTCAAGCGGTGGTCAACATAAGAGTCCTACAGCAACAGGACTCCGTTTTTCAACACGTGAAGACTTGCATGGCTGTTCCTAGATATCAGGGGACATATCAACACCTGTGGACTGCTCCATAATCCGAATCCAACAGCCACCCCCAATAGATTTAATCATCACGGCAGGCATGATGCTAGATCCCTGGACGATGTTGTTCACGTGTCCTCTGTCAGCGCAGTTTTTAGGAAATAAGTTATGTAAAAGTTTGCTATAAATAATATGTTTCCATACGCATAGTAGTTAGTCTTGGTAATGTAATTTTGCTGTTAAGAAAGCCCACTGTGCCGTGACATTATTTCTTTGTTATGACTGCGTTTTGAATACATGAGAAGACTATGTTCATAAGCATAATTCGTGGTTGATAGCTATTGCCCGAGGTTGTGCAGAGGGCCCCTGTACACACCGAGGTTTTGTTTCATACTGCTGTACATTTTCACACTGTGTTTCTTTACGTTCATTATGCCATAATTATTCACTTGTATATATTGCATTTCTTATGGTATTAATGTGTTATTTCTGTCCATAATTTTACATGCTTTATATTGTTGTTAACTGATCAGTGTCTTTGTTTCAGATTACAGTAGGCAGCCCGGGCATTTGCACATAGTTTTACAATGACTAATGACATGGAATCAGTCTTGTCCTTCTGCTGATTTATTTTCTTAGTTTTTAATTCTAGCACTGTTTTATTTATTTTAGTTTTGTTCATTTGCTTTATTAGTTAGATTAGATATTAAATTACTCATGTCATTATCAGTTACCTCCGAAAGCCATAGCGAGACTAATGGTGAGGGATTGAAGTATGAGTGTGTAGTTTGATATTAGTTTATTTTTTTGTAAGTTAGATATTAAATTGCTCATGTCATTATCAGTTACTTCTGAAAGCCATAACGAGACTAATGGTGAGGGATTGAAGTATGAGTGTGTAGTTTGATATTAGTTTATTTTTCTGCAAGTTAGATATTAAATTGCTCATGTCATTATCAGTTACCTCCGAAAGCCATAGCGAGACTAATGGTGAGGGATTGAAGTATGAGTGTGTAATTTGATATTAGTTTATTTTTCTGCAAATTAGATATCAGATTGCTCAAGTTGTTTATGATTACCTTCGAAAGCCATAGCGAGACTAATGGTGAGGGGTCAGAATATGAGTTGATGTAATTTGATTTTAGCTTTACTTTGCTTGCAATTTTTGGATTTCTTTGAGTACAGTTTCTTTTGTATTTAGACAGCAGCAAGGATAATGGTTTCATGATCAATAGTTCACTGTTTGTTTAATTAGAATAGTGGCACATTTTCATTCTCTTTTAGGAATTAATTCATCATTACATGTTTTGAAACCTTTTTGAAAAGTTTGAAATTGGAAATCATTTTAAAGGACATCATTGCCTTAAACATTTATATCCATACTTGTCTTTTAGAATTTCCATCTCACATTAGGAAATCAACAAAGATAAACCCAAAAACGAAATAAAAATCAAAAACGACAAAAAGTAAGAAATAGGTTATCTTGCACATATAGTGTGCCGCACTTCAACAGTTTACGACTCCCGGATTGACAATTAATATAGCAATTTAGGACACTCTAAATTGACCAAACACAAATATGAACCCACATGGTAATGGAAATGTGGGGTTATGTGATGACAAGGTGATGAAATGAGGCAATAAAGTGAGAATGAAGGTGAAAGTGTATGACATTTTGAAGACATTTTTGAGGCCCAACACACATTAAAAGGCAAAAAGGCATTTTTGGCACATTTATTTATGAAAATAAAGGAAATTAGGAGAAAAGTAAGGTGAAAGGTTACAGGTTGCCTATGAGGAGGAAAATGAAGGAAAATAATGGAAAATGAAGGAAAATAATGGAAAATGAAGAAAATAGAGGCCTCATTGATAAAAAAGGCTTATGAGGATCAGTTGGCAGAATCTTGGCTCAAGCTTTTTCTTAGGTTTTGGAGCAAGGAAGGGAAAAGAAAGCAAGGGAAGGACAAGAAAAGGAAAGGAAAGAAGCGCAGGATCAAGCAGCTTCAACAGGAATACTTACAAGTAACATATTGCATGTGTGATTTCCTAGTTGGTTTTGACATGCATGGCTTTGCATGTTGGTGCATGGTTCTCTTGTTGTCGGTGGCATGTTTTTGTCGGGTTATGACAGTGGTTTTTAGCCTAGCCTTGCCTTTTCTAGATGCCATGATGTGTTGGGATGTTGATCTCGGTTTTGAGCTTTTGATTTGCCGAATGGATTTCAAAATCCAGAGCGAAAGTGGTCTCAAGGTTCATTCCCAAAGGCTTAGGAATCCCTTGACCAGTTTTGGTGGTATACACAGTAAATTCTAAGAGAGGAGTCTTAGTTTAGGGCCCAATGATTTGGGTTTGGATTGCGGTAAATCCTAAGAGAGTGATCTCGGTTTAGGGTCTAGTGATCCAGGATTGGGTTGCAGTAAAGCCTGAGAGATAAGGAAACGGAAAATTCCTCATGGATAGTTATAGATTCTGGATGGCATTCCAAGTTCGGTTCGGTTGTGATTGGAGCACCCGTTTTGGTGTGATCACAGTTTGGTGAGGGTGGAGGTGGTTTAATCTCTGGATTCCCTTGTTTGTTTTTGGATTGGTTTATCCATGAGATCCCACATTCATGCTTGGAATATGACACATGGGTGACTAGTTGAAAGAAAGATTTGGTTCAGCCATGTCTACGGTTGGGTGGTACGTGGAAGTCTCGAACCTGGTCGGATTTGCCTATAGTAAATGAAAGTTAAGTTCTCTTTGTTTTGTACTTGTTTATATGTGGATAAAATGGTTGTTATATCTCTGTTATTTTCATGGTTTAACGTTGGCTATAAGAATGGTTATGTGACTGGTTCATGTCATGGTGATTTCATGTATTGACTTGTAATTGTTAAAATGATGGATGTAAGACCTAATTGATGTTATAACAATTCAATGGAGAAGGTGGTGATCCTTCTTGTCATGTTTCATAAGAGTTTTTAGTCATTCATGCTATGTCTTGTATCCTAGACATGTATGTTGCATTGATGCCAAGTGTTTGACAGAATGTTAGTCCCGATTGGGGATGGTCAAGCTTAGTCCTAAGTTTTATTTTTGGTTTATTATTCTTGTCATCATATCTTTGATGGATTTTGAAAGTTATAACAATTTCTTGGTAGTGGTCGAAATTCTGGGCTAGAAAAGTGCCTTGAATTCCATGGATGTTGGCACATGTATGCTAGGAAAAGTCCCTCGACGCTGGCTTGCAAGCTTGTGAGAGCGTACAGAGGTCCCTGGACACTGGCATGCCCATAGCATGAGAACGTCTAGAGGTCAAGATGTCTAAAATATCAGTGGGACCCAGGGGCAGGATGTCTGAGTGGCTGAGAAGTCTCCTAGGGATATTATTGCTGATGTGGAAGGTATGGTTGATGTGTTTCATCGATTCCATTTCCTTAAGGTCACCAAGGAGGTTGAATCATATCATAATGGCCTCTTTCATCGCATGTTTACCCCGATTGGCAGGTTACTTGGGTAGATGTGGGAGGAAAGTGGTTACAGATTGGTATCAAAGTGAGTTGCTCTCTCTTTAGGTCATATTTGATACCACAGAGTCGTATCAAAGTGGGTTGTACTCTCTTTGGATCATATGTGATACCACGGAGTGGTATCAAAGCGTGGTTGCACTCTCTTTGGGTGAATGTGTGTATCATGCATACATGTCGGTTGCATATGTGTTGCTTATGCTTGTAGACCATGTGCTTGTTGCATTTGCATGGTGTTGATCATGGTTGTAGTGATGTCGCCATGTGAAGGTTGATGGTGTTGTAATGGAATGTGTTGTCATGAGTGTATAGTTATATGCCTTTTTTATGCATGTCAGTGTCTATATGTTGTTGTGCATGCATTGTCATGGTTATGGTTATGCAAGGATGGTAGGTCAGACATGCATTGTGAGGTCATTGTATGCAATTAGGTCATCGTGATGATATTGGTATGTTAGGATGCTAATGTGTTGGTTGAGATAGAGCAGGAGATGCAGACCATCAAAGTGAAGTTACAACATTGGACCTCAAGGCAAGAACATGTCGTCATATAGGTTTGTATGTTGGGCATGCAGGTATGTAGGTAAGGATTGTTATATGTGTTATCCATGATAACACTTAGGGAAAAAAATTCTTGTAATCATTGGTCAAAATTAGCTAGGGTTTCAAAGTTTCTCAAAATAGGCTTCATGATCATTGTGTTTTTGGCCATCATGTCATGATGTGGGGTCCATATAAGTTAAAAAGGGGTTTGTCATAAAGCTTCAATTTCAATTTTTTATGTGCCTCACGCTTATCCATCCATAATTGGATTTTAAATACTTTTACAGAATTCCCTAGCAAATCCAGTTATAAAAATAGGGGATTTTCTACGGAAGTCCTAACAGTTTCGTAGCAACTCCCCATAGTAAAACCAGTTTTTTGCTACAAAATTGTTGTAGGTTTTCATGAAGGTTAAGGCAGGTTTAAAACTCAGCAAAAGGGGTTCTAAAGGCATGCATTTAGCTTACAAACATCAAGGAAGACCTCAGATCTTTCAGAAATTGCAGAGAGGTAGCTCAGAGGTGTTTTTTGAATTTGATACCAAAAACAATTGCTAGGAAATTTCTAGAAAAGACTATTTTAGTAGTCAACTTCAAGCTCACTTTATGACCAAATGGTAAGGAATTTTGGAAATCTGAAGGATTTTTTTGTTTAGAACAAGCTCATCTATAAAAACCTATCTCAATTTTCACATATCTATCAGGGTTTGCAGAATACACACTTATTGTTGAGGCATATTTTACCGAATTTTTCCTAGCCAAATTTGTTGCAGAAATTTTAAAATTCGACTTGGTGGAGGTCCACCTTAGCAAAGTCAACTAGGTCAACACATCCACGTGGCATGAGACACATCAACAACACATTTAGCATTTGGTTGGATTAGATAAGGTCCACCAATAGAATTTTGTTGAGCTCATTAAGATAGAAGAGTCCTATTTGTGTTGAAATTTGTGTAAAACAAAAAATCCCTAAAGTTTCTCAATAGGTGTCAAATAGGAATCTAAAATGATTGATTCTAGCCCCAAGTGGAAGATTTTGTAATTAATGATAAGATGGATAGGTTGGTCTATATATTTGTAGTTTTTTTATTAAAAGGGGGATCGACAATGTGAAGGAGGCCACTCTTTGTAAAAAAAAAATCTCAGTTAATACATATGTTGCAGCAACTCTGTTTTACTACCTGAGACTCATGTGTTTGGATTTATGTTTTATGTTTTCTCATCATGTTCTTTATGTTTCTATGTTTCTACCAGTGTTCATTACAATTTGATTACTTGGAATTCACGACAAGTGCTCCATTTTCCTTCATTTGTTGTGTATGATTGTAAGTGTTTATTTGATATCAATTTTAAAGCCACATATGCCTCAGTTTCCATTCAGCATTGTTGTTTGTCAATGATTTTCCTTTATCTGACTCCATGCCCAATGGTGGCAGCCGTCACATTCTCCTTCACCTGTAAAACTACATTAACAAAAAAAAAAAAAAAAAGAGTTAGCCATCTAAATTTTTGATCTTATCACAATCAACTTTTTAGTATATTGAGAGATCCCTCTCAGATTGGAAGGGCTAACTTCTAGTCAAAAGTTGGTTTGAAATAGTTATGTTGGGTTGAAGGTTGACACAACCCAACCCTTTCTATCTCAGTGAACATTTTGGTGCGAATGCCGAGAGCTGAAAAGCTCCATTTCCCAGATTTTCTTTGAGTATCTTCATTCTGATTCCTAAGGGTAACAGGAAACCACAATTTTCTAAAGGTTGTGATATTACCCTGGCAACTCCAATCTCAAAAGATCCAGAATATCAAATCTTCATGGTTACTCCACTGCTTGAATCTGAGTAGCTTGAAGAAGTTCCAAGATGAGTTCTATTGTAAGAAGAAATGTCAGGTATGCTCCTATGGATCGACCTCACTCTATGGTTTTACAAATCCTATGCCTTGTGTTGATTGGTCAACTCATCTTCCCATGTTAATTGATGAAAAGAAAGATGATGTTAGTCTGCATTTGGTTAAATACCATTTACATGTAAGTAGACTGAGGTTTGAGTTTCCTGAGGATTGTCTCATGAAGATGTTTATGGCTACCCTAGAAGACAAAACTAGAGTATGGTATGAAGGGTTTCCGTCAGGAATCTTGTGCTCTCTTAAAAATTTCCATAGAATATTTTTTGGACAATATGGGAAGTCTCATCCTTCATCACCACTATTTAAACAATGTTGTAATTTTTGGAAAGGTTTCATTCAATCTTGAAAGTATTGATGTTAACGTAGAATGTATGGATGATGAGGAGATGTTAGAGGCACTTTATGAATTTTCTTCTCAAGTTAGTTGTCATGATAGTCAATAATTTTTCCAACAAGCAGGTGTCTCTTCTTTAGTTGAAGATGAAATGGATCAACAATTTGACAATTAATTCATAGTACATGAAATCCATGAGGATTTGTAGCCTTGTCAATCTATATGCAGTCAAAGGTATCAGCCAAATCATTCAAATTGTTTTTCAGCCCATTCCTTTTCTGAGATTTTATGTCAAGAAGAAACTCTTCAAGATCAGGCTATTGAAAATACACGCATGAAAATTCTGAACAGTGAGGTAACATGTGATGAAATTTGTCTACCTAGACAATAACATTTTTCCGTTGAAAATCATAATGATGTTGTCCCAGTTAAAGTGCATGAAAGTTCACTTTTAGGTAAACCCAAGTTACATGAAGAGATGAATATACATGTTTTACCTATTCTATTTGAGGATCATCAAAATGAAATGGATGATATGCATAAAGTTGTTTGTCTAAGAGTTGTTAGTGTTTAGACTCAAGATAAAATTCCTCCATCAAAACTACCAAAGGTTATATCTGATTTGTTTGATAAGAAAAAGATTAGTTTTGATACACACAATATGGATGTCATGTTGGAAGATGTTCAAGGATGCATGGATGGTTTTGTTGATTTACATGAAAGGGAAGACAAATCATTGTTGTCTTTTTATTTGATGATGTTCCTGGAATTGAAGACATAGGACAAAAGAAGCCATCAGTTATGAATGAATTTAGCTCTCATGATTTTACTCATCAAAAAGAGGTGATTTTTCATGATTATCAAGATCCTTTGGTCTGTCTATTCCAATCATCAATGGAGGTGAAGTTTTTTTCATTTACAAGTTTAGGTTGTGGATTCAATTTTCATCCCAAGTTGCCAATAGATGATCCACTGCTGATTTTGTTCAAGCATAGTTAAGGAGTCCAGGTGTTGGATCAACTCTTTGACTGGTTATACTGGAGCTTTCATATTGCTTGAATTAAGCAGTTGGATTTTTAGTTGTTAGAGTAGGATTGGTATGTACATAAATAAGCTTGTTGGGCAAGCATCTCTTTTAGCATTTAGTTTGAAGATTGTAGTTGCAAGTTTCAGTTTATACAGTGTTTTTGCTTCAAAAGCATGTCAAGGGTTGAATGTAGGCTAAAGAATATGACAAGAGGTTGGGAAAAACCTAATGAATAGGCACATAGTCTACGGGACTAAAGTTGTGTTTCCAAGCTCCCTTGGAGTTCGAGTAATGAAATTGTTACAAGGATTAGAGGAAGAACCAAATACAGTTCAACGAAGGATCAATCAGTTGATTACCTTGAAGGAAAAAAGAAAAGAAGTCTACAACAACTATCATCAATCCCAAAACAGGTTTGAGCCCGAAGTGAAGGCCATAAGAACTTGGAGAGGATATCATCAGTTTTCAAGTTTTCAATAAGGCAATTGGTATGTTGGTTCTTTGTTGTACCATAGGGGCATAGTATCCCACTTGAAGCCACTGTTTTTTTTTTTAAAGAACGGGTAATGGATATATTGCCAAAGGTGGAGCAAGCTCCTATTACAATTGACTGTAACTTAAAGAAACTGAGTAATGAGAGTGATCTGGGAGCGTAGTCCCTTCTCCAATGCTTATATTCAAAAATTCATTGAGTTCTTTAGTTATTCTTGAATACTGTCTTATGTATTGTCCCTCTAGAAAAGAAAATTTACATAACATTGGTCGTTTTGCTTGTTATTCCTTCTGCTTGTTGTTCCTTCTGCTTGCCGCTCCGTCTGCTTGTTGTTCCTTCAGCTTGCTATTCCTTATGCTTGTTGTTCCTTCTACTTGTTGTTCCTTCTGCTTGTTGTTCCTTCTTCTGTTTGTTGTTCCTTCGCCTGTTGTTCCTTCGGATGTTGTTCCTTCTGCTGTTGTTCCTTTTGTTTGTTGTTCCTTCGGCTTGCTGTTCCTTCGGATGTTGTTCCTTCGAGTGTTGTTCCCTTTGTTGCTATTCCTTCTGCAGTTGTTCCTTATGCTTGTTGTTCCTTCGGATGTTGTTCCTTCAACTTGTTGTTCCTTTTGCAGCTGTTCCTTCTGCTGTTGTTCCTTCTGCGTGTTGTTCCTTCTGGTTGTTGTTCCTTCCGTTGCTGTTCCTTCTGCTTGTTGTTCCTTCTGTTGTTGTTCCCTCTACTTGTTGTTCCTTCTGCTTGTTGTTCCTTCTGCTAGCTGTTCCTTCCGCTGTTGTTCCTTCTGGAGCTGTTCCTTATGCTTTCTGCATGGTGTTCCTGAATGTGACTTGTTGAAATCCTATTACAACTGACACTCTGAATATTGGGGCCAGTGAGTGCAGATCTGTTTGTTGTAGGTTGGTTAAGGTAAAGGATGAGTCGAGCAGGGTCCTCCATTAAGGCTGAGATTTCTTTGAGACAACAGATGACCTTTATTTGCCAACGAATCTTCTTGCTTATTTAATTCCCGCAGAATGTGGTATGAGTTGACTGTGTCAAATTCTTTCGATATGTTTCGAATTCACTGCAAGGTTTTGTTTAAAGCAGGGTTACGAAAATGATCTTTGAAGTTTAAGAGATTAATCAGAAGCTCTGAGTCTCCGAATATTTGAATTGTTTTATAGCCTAGCTCCTTCGCAATCTAGCAAGCTTTTAAGAGATTGTAACTCTCTGCTTGATTGTTCGAACTTATGCCTAGACCCCAACTAAAGCTGGTTTTATTCGATCTATCCAGGGAGAGAATCAATCCTCCTGCACCTGCAATTCCTGGGTTCCCCTTAGACACTCCATCGAAGAAGATAGTGGCTTTTGAGGTCCCCTGCGACCATGCGAGAAAGTCATCTTCAGTGAGACGCAATCGCCAAGTTGGAGCATTCATCAGTTTGCTAACTGAATCTTTCCTCTCACCTGACGTGAAAGATCCTATCCACGCAGAAGCTTCTGGATGTAGAGAAGAGGCAAAGACTATTTTATCTACGATTTCCAACAAGATGGCTTTCACTTTGGTAGCCACTTCCACTGAATTCGGGAGCCTGTTGTTGAAAACACAATTGTTTCTAGCCAACCATACTTTCCACCAAAGGCATTTTGGAATAGCTTGCCAAATGTTTTTCCAGACTACATTTTTAGTTTTTTTCTCAGGGTTTTGGTCTGCCCAGGAGGTGAAGAGGGCAACAACTGATATCTTGGGGGGGGGGGGGGGACACTAAGCCCATGGAGGACCATCTTCCAGACTGCTTGTGTGAAATTGCAGTCAACCAGTAAGTGATCAGAGGTTTCGATAGCAGAATTGCATAGGCAACATCTAAAGGGGCCGAGGAACCCTCTTTTGTTCAGATTTTCTCCTGTTAGTGCCTTTTTATGCATGAGTAACCAAGTGAAGAAATTCACCTTTGGTAGACTAAAGGGGGACCAAACGGATTTCTAAAGCTTTGGTGTTAGCAAAGGGGCATGTATAGCTTGTAAAGAGGAGAATCCTTGAGCTGCTGTATATATTTTGGTTCTTCCCCACCCCCATTTGTCTTTGGATGAGCGATGGACAGGGGCGAGACCAGAGAGTGCTGCACATAACAAGTTTTTTTGGGATTCTAGGTGGTCGGGAACCCCTGGAAAAGTCCATCCCACCCAATTCCCTTTGCTATCCCAAGAACATATATCTGCTAGCCGAAGGAGACCTTTGTTCACTAGCCAGATCTTTATATCATTGTAGGAATTTAGGGTGGCCAAAGGGGCATTCCCTTGAATAGTATCCTACCATAATAATTTTCTTTGTCCATTGCCTGGAATTCTGTATAAATGTTGTTGTACATGGTCGATGCTTCTTCTGACTAAATTCCATATTGTTGTTCCTGTTGGAGTAGATGTTGTTGTGAGGTTTCTCAGGGAGCTTCCCTTTAGGTATTTCTTCCAGAGGATCTTACTAACATGATGATTTTTATCTGCATACAATTGCCATATGTTTTTTCCACCAAGAGCTAGATTTGCCAGGCCTGGATCTCGTATGTGTAACCCACCTTGCTAGAGTGATCTTTTTAGGATATCCCAACTTACCAGATGTAACTTGCTCTGGTTGCCCTTTCCTCCGTCCCAAAGAAAGTCCCGAAGGAGCTTGGAGATCTGTTCTGTGATAGTCTTGGGTGCTAGCAGGCGGGAACACTGGAATATGGGGAGGACAGAGAGGATTGCCTTTATCAAAACCATCTTCCTAGCCTCTGTTAGCCATTGGCCTCCCCAATATGCTATTTTTGCTTTTATCTTGCTTATTACTTAAGTCCAGAGAGAGGGAGGGCTTTGTCCCAGGGTTAAGGGAAGGCCTAAGTATTTGATCTTTTTCCATTTCTCATGCCCAGGGAAACCCAATGTGCAGGCAATTCGAAGGATAGTTGGATGATTTACATTCCAGCCGTAGACAACGCTTTTTCTTTTGTTGATCAAGGCTCGTGAGATTAAGCAGTAGTGATGAAGAATTTCTTTGAAAGCCTGTCCTATCTTAATCGAGGCACCTCCCAAGAGGAGAGAGTCATCCGCAAATAGGGCATGATTTATTGGATCCACTCCTCTTATTGCCTTGATGCCTGGAATAGAGCCTGATTTCATTTCCACGGTTAACATTCTACTTAGGGATTCTGCCAACAAGATATAAAGAAAGGGTGACAATGGGCACCCTTGGTAGAGCCCTCTTGAAGCTTGAAAAAAGTCAGCAGGTCTGCCATTGACCAGGGGCGCTGTCTAGTCAATTTAACGTCTTAAATTGCTCTACATAAATTATCAATCCGGGTATCGTAAACTGATGAAGTGTGGTGCACCATATGTGCTTAGTTAACATTTTTCTTACTTCGTTGTTTTATAGATTTTATTTTGTTTTGGGGTTTTGTTTTTGTTGGTTTCCTAAAGTGTCTAATGCAAATGGAAATCCTATTCTAAGGTCTTAAGAATACTTTTAAAAGACAAGTATGGATTTCAAGACAAGGCCTATGTCCCTAATGGTAACTTCCAAAACTTAGCACTTCAAAAGATCTTAAACGAAAGTGTAAATATGCAGCTACTTAAACAAAAGTGTAAATGTGCAGCTACTTCAATTAAAATAGAATGCAACAACCAAACAATGAGCTAGTGACTATGAGACCCAGTATCCTTGCTGCTGTATGAAAAGAAGAAAGTAAAAACTGAACTTAAAGCAAATCAAAGACTGAAAGCAAAGCAACTAATCCATCACACTACTTCAACTCTTCTGATCCTTTACCCTTCAACTCAATCTACCTTATGGGAAGCAATCATGAACAAGTTAAGCAATATGATATCTAAATTGCAGAAAATTAAATTGCATAAAGGAAACTAATCACACTACTTCAACTCTTCTGATCCTTTACCCTTCAGCTCAATCTACCTTATGGGAAGAAATCATGAACAAGTTAAGCAATATGATATCTAAATTGCAAGAAATTAAATTACATAAAGGAAACTAATCACACTACTTCAACTCTTCTGATCCTTTACCCTTCAGCTCAATCTACCTTATGGGAAGCAATCATGAACAAGTTAAGCAATATCATATCTAAATTGCAGGAAAGTAAATGAGCAAAACAAAAATGAAAGAAATAACAATGATGGAATTAGAACTCAGAAAATAAATCAGCAGGAGGACAAGATGATTCTATCATGTCATTAGTCATTAAAAGGTTATGTGCATCACTAATCTACAATCAAAATAGAATTCAACAACCAAACAATGAGCTAGTGACTATGAGACCCAGTATCCTTGCTGCTTCAGCAGAAGGACAAGATGATTCTATCATGTCATTAGTCATTAAAAGGCTATGTGCATCACTAATCTACAATCAACCGGTTGAACACACTTGCATGAATTAAAATCGCATGAATGAAAAATCTAATCTACCAACTTGAAAGCAATCAAATGACATAATGAAATCAAAGCAAAATTACAAAATGAAATCTACTCTACCTTACATTCTAATGTGCTCCATGACATCTACTTCACATCTCCTTCCATGTTGAGAACATCAAAGCTTTATTCAAATTCTTCAAAATTACAAAGTACAACAAAGCTCTCCAAAGCTTTCAAAAGCCATCAAGGAAGAACTACAAACTCACAAGATAAAAAGACTTAAGAACTCCAAACTCTAAGCTAAAGAGGACTAACTAATGAAGGAGAGAGATCTCCTATTTATACAAAAAGATGAGAGCCATCTCATTAATGAGAATCCATGAATCTCTCCCTCTACCTCTAGAGTCCTAATCAAAATAGGAACTGATAAGACACATGTCTTCTTAGAGTTACAATACAATTAGGAGATGTGACACATATCTTCATGATCCCATGATTCTTTCCACTCAAATTCGAATTTGGCCTTGGGGTGCCACATAAGGGTCTTCTAGAAGCCTTCTTTCAACCTACACATGTCAACAATCTCAACCCATTTGTTAGGTATAAGCATATGCACATTATTTTCTAATTTTTAACCACAAATTCACTTAAAAGGCTTAGAAATAATAAAGATTGGAAAAACATAAAGGTGGCCCAATGATAATGAAAGTGGGATGAATGTGGTGACATAGTAGTGAAATGGAGGTGAAATGGAAGTGATATAATGGACATAATAGTGAAAGTGTAATGGAAATGAATGACATTTTCAAGACTCAACATACCCCCCAATTGAAGCTATTGCATGTCCTCATGCAATATATATTACATTAACTCTTTTGATCCTTGAGCTTTGGCTTAACTTTGCATGATATCATTTGATAACTTCATATTTCTGTAAAGTGTTTCACTTGAATTGCAACATGGTTGGTTCTTGTGTTACAACCATTTTTTTTTATTGTTGCCTTCTATTTTGATCTTTGAACTTTGCATAATGATATTTTGATTATTGTTGCAAAGTATTTCTTTATTGGATTGCATGATGGTTGGTTCTTGTGTGACAACCATGATTTTGTTTGTATCCAATTTATCCTTTAAGCACTTTTTCAAAAGCCATTGTATGCTCATAATAGCAATGTAATAATTAATATATGTTGGAAGTATGTGAGCTCTTGAATATGATATGGACATGGCAAGATATGAATATGAATGTATTCCCCCCCCAACTGATGGTATTGGCAATTTTATGAAATGAGGAAGAGAAATGTTTTTCCAACAATTATCATTCTAGCTTTTTATGGAATTCTATGGTCAAAAGTTAGAAAATGGCGTACCTTCACTTACCCTTTGGAATGGATGAGTTGTATGTGTGGTGGCTGAAAAATTCTGATCATATTCTTCTTCAAGTGGCTGAACAAGAGGAGTCATGGATAGAGAGATAAGATGACTTTTTATTGCTTCTACTAAAACTTGCTGAATCTGCTCCAAAATGCTGAAAATAATAGTCTTCACGTCTTCAAAACTCATTGGCACAATTCCTACTATGTGAAAAGATGTTCTGATGTCGAACATAGTAGGAAATTGTTGGCTTAGTGGCCATTAATGGATGCCACTAATCAACACGAGAACTCTCACCATTGATGACAATGAGAGTCAAGATGCCCAAACACATCTTGCTAGGTACGAATGAATTTGCTGATGTCGAGTCACCTAGAAGATCTAATGAACAAGGGACATTAATGTATTCCCATTGTTTGTCAGCATGAGGACTTGCCATTGAGGCATGCAAGCCTCAAGGTTTTTTTACAAAAAATTTAGACTCAAAGGACTATGGACTCAATAATTTGCATTGAAGCAGGACTTATTTGCGGAATGAAAATGACAGGAAATGGAAGATGAAAATGGAAGATGGCAGTAGAAATGACAATGGGCAATAAGCATATGAATGAGCCTCCTGCTTTTATTTGTGGGTTATGAATGGACAAATAGAGATGGAAAGTGTATGTGAATGTAAATGGAAAATATGGAGTGGAATGAGGTGAATAGTTTATTATGAAGTATGGATGTGATGGATGGATGTGATGGAGACAATAGTTTCTGGAAGTTTTTCAAGTGTTTGGATCTGATTTTGCATCAACATATTTCCTCTTTGTTGCTGATCATCCTTTTATGAAACAAATTGGTCTCTTAGAGAGACACCATTCTCTTGTAGTCATTTGTCCTTCCTCCTGGAACCTGCAAAAAAAAACTAATACTTCTTCTGCAATGGAATGTAAGATTATCAAAGGAGAGAGATGGCCAATCTCTCTAGTTATGATATTTACACAAAAAACTAAGAATTTGTATTAGTGAAACAAGTTCTCAAAGGAAAGATCAAAAGAATTTATACCTGATTTGGAATTAGTGCCTCAAGTTGATGTTGCTTCTTTTCAGCAATTTATTTCATTATTTGCCATTTCAAACTCAAATGATGGATTTCTCATTGTGTAGATCTTGTTGAGATCTTTCCAATGGTACTTAAATCATCAAAATCTGATTTTGTATGAAAAAGTTAGGTTGATTTGAACAATGAGGTTTTTCTGGCTGCGGAATTGGACTTTAGCTGCGGAATGTGCACGGTTCTGTAGCTAAAAATCTTGAATACAAAGTTAGCCATTCATTTTTCATCATCAATCCAAAATTAATCAATACCTTCAGAAAAGTGAGCAAATAACTTGTTCATTTCATTGATTCAAAATTATTATTTTTTCTTGACATGCAGCGACTTAGTGTGGCGACTCAGTGTGGCAACTTAGTGATAACACACAATTTGACTTCCTTTTGACCGAGGTCTTTTTCATCAAATTTTACCAAATGAATAGGACACCATCCATGTACTGACATTCCCCCAGCTACCCATGTGGCTTGTTTTGCTTGATGACACCTGCAACCTAGAGTTTAACAAAACAGCTGCGGAAAGTTGAGCCAGCTGCGGAAAGTTGAGCTAGCTGCGGAAAGTGGGGCCAGCTGCGGAAAGTGGCTAAAACAGTCGATCATCAATTTTGAAAAAAAAAAAAATCATTGTCTGCATGTAGGAACTCTCTGAGTGGAGCAAAACAATTTTATTGATGGACTTATAGTTTGATAAACAGCCTATAACCATAACCATCCGGCCCTTCCACAAACTTGGGCCCTTCCGGTTCTGCCCTCAACAACAGACCCATTCTTTCCTTCTTGTTCTAACAATTCATCTGCGTGAATGATGGATGAAGAAGATTCATTATGTGTTAGCGGGGAATTGACATGGTTTTATGGAGAAAAATACAGTGATGGTAAATGGAGAAACAGAGAACAAGTGGCAGGAATGGAGCGGAGTAGTGAAGTTAGATAGAAATTGCCAGATCAGTTTGGACTGGTTCACGTAATGGAGAGTTGTCTTCAATTGGATTGATGTTAACAGGTGTTTTGTTTAATTGGAACTGTTATTAATCGAGAGGTGGCAGAGCAAGTGCTTAGACGGGTGGCAAAATCAACAAACGGTTTTTTTTTAATGACAGAGAGTCGTCTTGGATTGGAACTGTTGTTTAACGGGTTTTAATAAATTACAACGAGTGGCATATGGGCAGAGGACGTGGTGGCAAAGGGTGGAAGACGTGGTAGAGGTAGAGTAGGTGCCAGCACATAACCAAATTGGAATTCCCCTTCTTCAGGCACGCCGAATTCAATCACACTAGTTAATTAACTCAAATTCCGTTTTTCTTCACGCGGCGGCAAAAAAGAGGCTCTAAAGAACCGAGGATTTCTCCCAGACCGCCACAAATTTCTTCAAACGGTTTCTGGGTTATCTAATTAACCCACCTGGAAAAAAAACCCATGTTTTATTTTCTTGAAATTCGTCTCTGTTTGGGCAAATCGAACGTTTGAAGTTAGACGTTTTTTCAGCTATTACGTTTTTCTGAGTTTTACTGTTCTGCAGGTGTATTACACAGGTTCAATAATTACAAGAAGCTCAAAATCATCATCAATTATTGCTTCCTGAATCTCAGGTTCAGCCACAACATATTGTTTCAATAACCGATTGCCAAATGCCCTAGATACAGCAAGAACACCTCCTACTCTCCATGTTCCAGCCCACATAACATTGCCCCCGGCTTGCTCAATACGCTCCCGTTCATCAACCCTGTTAGGCTTGTGATCTTTAGACAGAGGGACAGAGTTGAAGAATTGGGGCGACTGATAGTCACAGGTTTGTTATCTGAAACGTTTCCAAACAATTGCTGTAGTGGTTGTTTTTAATAATGATACCTTGCATTTTTAAAACAACGACTTAAGAATTTTGTTGAACTTACAGCTCAGGTCGTTTATATCACAGGTTTTGTAGGTGGCGGAAATCTAAGTGGCAACAATTGAGCTTATTGATTCATTCTAACTCAGATCAATCTCCAAATAATTATGGTGAATGCTGAACTCATCCCATGAAGTAGACCTGCAATCTGATGGATATAATGGCAGAGGAAATTGGCTCCAACAGTAAGAGGATTTGACCCCTGAAATAAGATAAAATTCAGCTAACAAATTTGTCCTTTTGTCAGCAAATGTAATCAGCTTACATGCTCTCGCCCTTGGAGAAAAATGACTACTCTGCCCTTAATAATTTAATGGATCACCAGAAGCTACCTTCAAGAATTCAACCCTCTGTTTCTAATCGATAATGTAGCTATCCAAAGGTGAAATCAACTCAGAAATCTGCCACTAAATGATGAATGCCTCCTACAGGAATCAACCTCCAAAAATGCACGATTCGGTCCTCAAACAAGGAGCTCAATCCACCTTAACAATAATAAATTTCAGCCTCTAAAAAGAAATGTCGAGGCTCCTTGATGGAGTTATCATGGATTCTTCAAATTTGTATTCACCTCCTCATTGTTACCTAATCGTTTTAACATTCGATCCCTCTTTTTTTTTCTCACATATACAATGCATTTTTTTTATGTTGCAGGTTTATTTCAGGTCAAAGCTTGAACAGGGAGGCATATTTCTTGTTAAGCCCATAGTGGAAGCTAGGATTGTTTTTCTCTTTTCTTCTTCTCTGAAATTGTAAAATTTTATAAAAAGGATTAATGATTTTCAATTTCAGGCAGCAAATACTTCAAGAAAAACATGTTAAAAACAGGACTTTGACTGAGGTCTTAGGCTAGTTTTTCATTGATCTGCGCTGGGTGACTAGGATAAGATCCATGTCGGGACGATTCTGGAGATGCCCATGTGGTCGGTTTTTTCATCGGACGCTTGTAACCTGCTAAACCTTGAAACAGCCGCGGAATTCTCAACTAGCTGCGGAATCAGAGCAGTTTCCGCAGCTAAGTTGCAAAACCTTATTAGAACAGGATACAGTGTTTTGAAGACCACTACAAACCATAACCAGACAATTTTGGACAATTTGAACCTATCAAAGCAGTTGAGTTTCATTTTTTTCATTTTTTTTGTATTGAATCAATTGAAATGATGAAGTTTATTTTGTCTCATTTTTTTTTCTTTTTTTTACATAACAATTCTTTTTTCTGATCCTCCAGATCACACAAAGTGCAGGAGGAGAGCATACTCAAGAATTGTTATTTCTTTTTTTTACTTAACAATCATTTTTCTGATCCTCCAGATCACACGAAGTGCATGAGGAGAGCATACTCAATAATTGTTAATTTTTTTTTTTAGATGTAAGAAATAAGGTCTCCTAATTACACTTCCCCGGCAACGACGCCAAAATGTCTAGTCAATTTAACGTCTTAAATTGCTCTACATAAATTATCAATCCGGGTATCGTAAACTGATGAAGTGTGGTGCACCATATGTGCTTAGTTAACCTTTTTCTTACTTCGTTGTTTTATAGATTTTATTTTGTTTTGGGGTTTTGTTTTTGTTGGTTTCTTAAAGTGTCTAATGCAAATGGAAATCCTATTCTAAGGTCTTAAGAATACTTTTAAAAGACAAGTATGGATTTCAAGACAAGGCCTATGTCCCTAATGGTAACTTCCAAAACTTAGCACTTCAAAAGATCTTAAACAAAAGTGTAAATATGCAGCTACTTAAACAAAAGTGTAAATGTGCAACTACTTCAATTAAAATAGAATGCAACAACCAAATAATGAGCTAGTGACTATGAGACCCAGTATCCTTGTTGCTATATGAAAAAAAGAAAGTAAAAACTGAACTTAAAGCAAATCAAAGACTGAAAGCAAAGCAACTAATTCATCACACTACTTCAACTCTTCTGATCCTTTACCCTTCAGCTCAATCTACCTTATGGGAAGCAATCATGAACAAGTTAAGCAATATGATATCTAAATTGCATAAAGGAAACTAATCACACTACTTCAACTCTTCTGATCATTTACCCTTCAGCTCAATCTACCTTATGGGAAGCAATCATGAACAAGTTAAGCAATATGATATCTAAATTGCAAGAAATTAAATTACATAAAGGAAACTAATCACACTACTTCAGCTCTTCTGATCCTTTACCCTTCAGCTCAATCTACCTTATGGGAAGCAATCATGAACAAGTTAAGCAATATGATATCTAAATTGCAGGAAAGTAAATGAGCACAACAAAAATGAAAGAAATAACAATGATGGAATTAGAACTCAGAAAATAAATCAGCAGGAGGACAAGATGATTCTATCATGTCATTAGTCATTAAAAGGTTATGTGCATCACTAATCTACAATCAAAATAGAATGCAACAACCAAACAATGAGCTAGTGATTATGAGACCCAGTATCCTTGTTGCTTCAGCAGAAGGACAAGATGATTCTATCATGTCATTAGTCATTAAAAGGCTATGTGCATCACTAATCTACAATCAACCGGTTGAACACACTTGCATGAATTAAAATTGCATGAATGAAAAATCTAATCTACCAACTTGAAAGCAATCAAATGACATAATGAAATCAAAGCAAAATTACAAAATGAAATCTACTCTACCTTTCATTCTAATGTGCTCCATGACATCTACTTCACATCTCCTTCCATGTTGAGAACATCAAAGCTTTATTCAAATTCTTCAAAATTACAAAGTACAACAAAGCTCTCCAAAGCTTTCAAAAGTCATCAAGGAAGAACTACAAACTCACAAGATAAAAAGACTTAAGAACTCCAAACTCTAAGCTAAAGAGGACTAACTAATGAAGGAGAGAGATCTCCTATTTATACAAAAAGATGAGAGCCATCTCATTAATGAGAATCCATGAATCTCTCCCTCTACCTCTAGAGTCCTAATCAAAATAGGAACTGATAAGACACATGTCTTCTTAGAGTTACAATACAATTAGGAGATGTGACACATATCCTCATGATCCCATGATTCTTTCCACTCAAATTCGAATTTGGCCTTGGGGTGCCACATAAGGGTCTTCTAGAAGCCTTCTTTCAACCTACACATGTCAACAATCTCAACCCATTTGTTAGGTATAAGCATATGCACATTATTTTCTAATTTTTAACCACAAATTCACTTAAAAGGCTTAGAAATAATAAAGATTGGAAAAACATAAAGGTGGCCCAATGATAATGAAAGTGGGATGAATGTGGTGACATAGTAGTGAAATGGAGGTGAAATGGAGGTGATATAATGGACATAATAGTGAAAGTGTAATGGAAATGAATGACATTTTCAAGACTCAACAGGCGCTATCCAAGGTCTGTGGGTGCAGGGTTTTTTCAAGTCAACAAACTCAGCACTAAAACCGAAGGAGAGAATGATTTTATAGAGGAATGAAAGTTTAACCCCGTCAAAAGCATTTGACATATCTAGCTTGATGAGCATACCTTTTTCCTTCCGGGTGTGGCTAGAGTGGAGCGCTTCTTGCGCTTGGATCACATTGTCTATGAGGTGTCTTCCTTTGACAAAACCACCCTGCAGAGGGGAGATTAGGTTTCCTAGCAGAGGCTTCATTCTATTGGCTAAGAGTTTAGCAAGGATCTTGTAGGAGGCATTGCAGAGAGAGATAGGTTGGAATCTGTCGAAAGTCTCAAGGTTAACTTCTTCCTGGATTAGGGCAAGGAAGGTGGAGTTGGTGCACCCTCCCACTTTGGCTTTCTTTTGGAAGGCTTTAACCATTCTAAGGAGATCAAGTTTTATTACATTCCAGCAAGCTTTGTAAAAATAAATGGTGAAACCATCCTGCCCAGAGGCTTTATCTGGCTCCATTGACCAAATGACTTCAATTATCTCTTTTTCAGTAAAGGGCTTCAATAACCCATTGTTTAAATCTGTTGTGACAATTGTGGGGATATTTGACAATAATTCAGCAGCCAGGTCTTCATCGGAAGAACCATCCTCCTGGAACAGATGCTGAAAATGGGATGTGGTGGCCTATTTTATGAGATGTTGTCCTTTGATAACTTCCCCCTCACTGGTGGATATTTTGGAAATGTGATTCCGAGAGAGAAGAGCTCTGCATTGTCTGTGAAAGAATGGTGTGTTTCTATCTCCAGCTTGCAGCCAGAGGTTGCGAGACTTAAGGCGCCAGTATTCCTCTTCCTGTCAAAAGGAAAGAAAAGAGTTGAACTAGGCATTCTGTTCGATGAGAAACTGAGCTTTGGTGATTTCAGTTCCTTCCATGCCTAACTGAATCTCGGCTAGAGCCTGTACAGTCTTTTGTCTAGTGCTCGTTGGAGTGGATAGGGGTTTTTTTTTTTGCCCAGGATTTTAGAGCAAACTTAGTGTATTTGAGCTTCTTCTCCCACACAAAATTGGGGGATCCTTCAACTGGTTGCGACCAAGCGAGAGCCACTGTGTCCATAAAGCCCTCTCTCAATAACCAAAGAGGGTTGAATCTAAAGGGAATAGGTCCTAAGTCCTCCTCTTTTTCTAGCAGCAACGAGATGGGGTTATGTTCAGATGTTATTTTGGGAAATATTTTTGAAGAGGTTAAATGCTTCCCCTCCATTAAAGTACTTTGGACTAGAAATCGGTCTAGACAAGCAGCAATGTTGGCATTACCAACTCTATTGTTGGTCTAGGTATAACGACCTTTCTTGGGTTTGAGGTCAAGTAGGTCCCATGTGAGAATCAGAGACTCCACCGAGGCATGGAAGGGATCTTTACCCCATGCTCCACCTTTTTTCTCGTTTGGATCTAAAGTGATGTTAAGGTCCCCTGCCAGAATGATGTTTGGGGGGGAGTAGATTTCTAGGAAGTCTGAGACAGTATGCCAACAGTCCTTCTTTTCCCAGAAATTAACAAGAACATATAGATTGAAGAGAGCTAGAGAAATCTTACTTAGGAGGTGTAGAAGATCCATGTATATCCAGTGTTGGGTTGTGAAGGAGCTCTTCAACTGAAACATATCCTCCGACCATAAGGTTGCAAGGCCCCCTGAAATACCTCAAGCGTTGACCGCTTTTCCTGAGTCCTTTTCCCACTTGGTTCGACTTAACGATAGAAGAGCATCTTCTTCTATCTTTGTCTCTTGGAGTAAGAGGATATCTAAGGGTTCCATTCTTGATAAATCTTTTACTGCTTCATCTTTCATAGGGTTCCCCAGACCCCTGCAATTCCAAGAGACAATCTGCATTATTTACTAGGGAAGGAAGGAGTAGACCCTCCCTTTGTGGGTCAGGTCCTTGTGTTTCTGCCTAATACATTTCGATTGTGGATTGACTGCCCTGCATCTGTAATCGTTCCGCCTCTTCTTCTCTAATCTCCTTACAAGACTTCCTTCTTGCCTTTTTGTTGGGTCGCTCGAAAGTGTCATCTTCGGAAGAACCGGGATTGTCTATCATCTTTTTCTTTTTAGTCATTTTTGCATAAGAGGGTGGAGAAGTGGCGCCTGCTGGAGGGCCCTGATTTTCTTGCTGGGTTGCATCTACACAAGGGATTTCTGTAGTGGCTTCTCCAGTTTGTTCCTGAGGTCTTGAGTTTATTTCTGCGTCTGCTATCTATTCCATATACTGTTGCACCTCTCCCTCTTCAAGTTCTGGTTGGTCGTCTGGAGGATTTAGTGCAGCAAAAGGATTTGTAGAGATGGTGGCATTTGTTGTGTCTTGATCTTTGGGTAGACTCTTCCCAACGGAGGGTCCTCCGTTCTCTGGATTCCCTCCTTTCCTTTTCACTCTGTTGGTCTATTTCGATGTGCCTGGTTTTCGGGCTTATGTCCACTGATCGCCCTTCTCTTTTTTTGTTTCTTCCTCAGTTTTCTTCTTGCAGTTTCGAGCGAAGTGACCATAGCTGTGACAATGTCGGCACTTGAAGGGGAGTTGTTCATAATCAAGTTCCTGAATGTGAGACCAGCCAGCTATGGTAAGCTTAATCGCCTCAGGCAACCCTATCTCCAGATCAACTTCAACACATATTCTGGCACACGAGTATTGTTCTCTCCTTTCAACCCTATCAATGTATTTTCCTAGTTTGTTCCCAATTGTTTCCATAGATTCTGAGTTCCAGCAATGAAGTGGTAGGTGGGGTAACCTTACCCAGATAGGAACAGCTGAAGGAGTATCATGGGAGGGATCAAAGTCCGACATCCATTTATTCACATAGAGCCCTTGGGGGCCTATGAAATATGGACCGTTTCGGAAGATAAGATCTCTATCTTCTATTGATTCAAAGACAAATACATAATATCCTCTACCTACCAGATGACTTCGGATTCCTTCAAAGACAAGGGGCCTCCAGTCTCGTTGGACCCATCCCTCAATGGCTTTAGGAGAGGGGTAGAGGCTCGTAAATTGACCAATAAGCCCGCGTTCTGCTAGATTCAGCGCAGTTCGACATGGGTGTTCCCCAGGTAGTTCTACAGAGGGGATGGATTCAGCTTTCCTAACAAACTTCTGCTGGTTCATGTTTGCTTTCCTCTTGCCGTAGGAGGCTACCAGTCGTTTGAAGGCAGCGATCTTAGGTGGGAGGGGAGGCTGAGGACCCCCTCCAACATCCATGCTAGAAGACTCGAGTTTTTACCAGATGAAGAGGCTCATCACATAGAGCTTTCTCTACACTCTATCTAGTTGGCGTCAGCAGCAGGAGGCTACCGAGGGAGAGTTATGCAGAAGCAGCAACGGCTAGGTCAGGGACTTGAGCACACTCCAAAGCGATGCATCTAGAGATCGGGGTTTTTAGCTAAGGCTCTCTCACTTGGAGCCACTGTCATCCACAATAACACGTAGGAAAAAAAAATATTTTAGTCATTGGTCAAAATTAGCTAGGGTTTTCAAAGTTTCTCAAAATAGGGTTCATGATCATTGTGTTTTTGGTCATCATGTCATGATGTGGGGTCCATATAAGTTAAAAAGGGGTTTGTCATAAAGCTTCAATTTCAAATTTTTATGTACCTCACGCTTATCCATCCATAATTGGATTTTAAATACTTTTACAGAATTCCATAGCAAATCCAATTATAAAAACAAGGGATTTGCTACGGAATTCCTAACAGTTTCGTAGCAAATCCTCATAGTGAAACCAAGTTTTTGCTACAAAATTGTTGTAGGTTTTCATGAAGGTTAAGGCGGGTTTAAAACTTAGCAAAGGAGGTTCTAAAGGCATGTATTTAGCTTACAAACATCAAGGAAGACCTCAGAACTTGCAAAACTTGCAGAGAGGTAGCAGAGAGGTGTTTTTGAATTTGCTAAAAAAAAATAAAAAATTGCTACAAAATTCCTCGAAATGATTGTTTTAGTAGTCAACTTCAAGCTCACTTTCTGACCAAATGGTAAGAAATTTTGGAAATATGAAGGAGGTTTTTGTTCAGCACAGGCTCATCTACAAAAACCTCTCTCATTTTTTACATAGCTATCAGGGTTTGGATAATACGCACTTATCTTTGAGGCTTACTTTACCGAATTTTTCCTAGCCAGATTTGTTGCAGAAATTTTAAAATTTGACTTGGTGGAGGTCCGGCTCAGTAAAGTAAATTGTGTTAGCACATCCACGTGGCATGAGACACATCAGCAACACATTAGCATTTGGTTGGATTAGATAAGGTCCACCAACAAAAGTTTGTTGAGTTCATTAAGATAGAAGAGTCTCATTTGTATTGAAATTTGTGTAAAACAGAAAATCCCTAAAGTTTCTCAATAGGTGTCAAATAGGAATCTAAAATGATCAATTCTAGCCCCAAGTGGCAGATTTTGTCATTAATGATAAGATGGGTATGTTGGTCTATATATTTATAAATTTTTTTTACTAAAAGGGGGATCGACAATGTGGAGGCCACTCTTTGTAAAAAAAATCTCAGTTAATACATATGTTGCAGCAACTCTATTTTACTACCTGAGACTCATGTGTTTGGCTTTATGTTTTATGTTTTCTCATCATGTTCTTTATGTTTCTATTAGTGTTCATGGAAATCTGATTACTTGGAATTCACGACAAGTGCTCCAACTTCCTTCATTTGTTGTGTATGACTGTAAATGTTTATTTGATATCAGTTTTAAAGCCAGATATGCCTCAGTTTCCATTAAGCATTGTTGTTTGTCAATTATTTTCCTTTATCTGACTCCATGCCCAATGGTGGCAGCCATCACATTCTCCTTCACCTGTAAAACCACATAAAAAAACAAAAAAAAACCAAAACAACAATAGAGTTAGCCATCTGAATTTTTGAGCTTATCATAGTCAAATTTTTAAGTATATTGAGAGAGCCCTCTCAGATTGGAAGGGCTAACTTCCAGTCAAAATTTGGTTTGAAATAGTTATGTTGGGTTGAAGGTTGACACAACCCAACCCTTTCTAGCCCAGTGATAACAATATGCATTATGATTATGTGTATGCCTTTCATTCTATTGATGTTGTGGTTACATACATGATAGATGCTAGTTGATTAGTGTAGTCATATGCTCATGTGTCGGATAGTCATGAATGATAGTAACTTGTTGTTATATGCATTGTTGTTGATTATTTTATGTTAGTTGACTCGATGATTATGATATATGGGGTTGATGAATATGTTATATGTTAACTTGTAGTTAGCTCGATGATTGCGTTATATGTTGTTTATGAGCATGATATATAACTTGTTGTTATTATATGTTAGTCACTTGATGATTAGGGTTATAGCATTAATATCTTGATGTTATATGTATCATACTGATTTGGATTAGTCTATGCAAATGGTTAAGGTTATGAAATTCATTTATGAGTTAATATGTTGTGATATTAAACTAATCTAGATTCATTGCACATACATGATTGTTATGCATGAACGACAAATGTTTATGAGCTTATGATGTGAACATGTTAGTTAGTTACTATGGATATCATGATTTTATTTGTGCTTGAGCTCATGTGTTGTAAAGTTATATCATGCTAACTAGATTGATTGTGCAGATAAGATAGCCTCCCCTAAGATACATTAAGGTATGAGTTTGCTTATGTCGTATATTTGGTGCTTGATGGTTTGATTATGTCATCTATTTGGTGTTTGAGTGTTTGGTGTCTATTATGTCATCTAGTTGATTTATTTAACATGGTATGTTTGCGAGTTGGTTGAATGTTTGATGAATTGCGTAATCTGAGTATGTGTTTATAAGATTTCTTGCCGAAATGATCTTGTCTTAAGATGGTTGTACTAATTCATACGTGTTGAGACAGTTGATATGTACTTGAGTGTAGTAGGTGACAGTTGTAACATTATGATTAATGATTATGAGTTGATTATGGATTGTGACATGATTGTTAGTCTTGGTAAAGGTTGATTTCAAATTGATAGATATGATTGTCTTGATATTTGGAACATGTGGTTGACATGTTTAACCAATTGCAGGGTAACATGCTTGGTATTAGCATGAGAAGGTAACAATTGATGTGTTTATATAACTAACAGTTGGGTGATGTGACAATACATAGTAAGCCTCGATTGCAACAAAGTAAAAAGGTAAAAGAGAGGAATTGGGCAAGAATTCCTTTGAATGTGACTAGAAACCCTAATTCCAAATGAATGGTTGTTTTGCATACAAGAAGTCTTCTTAACCCTAATATTGCCTAAAATTATGTGGGTATGTGCTATATTCATGAACATGTATTTGACAAGTATATTAGCTAGTCTCTACTTACAAGTGGACATGTCAAGGGAATTGGAGTCCCTTGAGAGATGATGTGGATGTGTTTAGTTGCAAGCAACGTGCTTGGCACAACAAGGTAAGGTAACCAGAGTATTGTTATGTTTACTTATGCACTGATAGTTATGTGTTTATGGCAGTATGATGCAAGGAGTTGCACGACAAGAGAGGTTTCCATGAAATCTTGAAAAAGGCTTTGGTTGAGCTTTCCTTGGGAACCATGGGGATTGAGTCATGGTGTCTATTGTCAGTCTTGTGCCTTTGGTATTTGAGCTTGATTTTCAGTTTTGTTTATGTCTGGGCAAGGCCTTTTCACTTTGTTGTGGTGTCATGTTGTTATTGGCTTTCATGGTTTTCTTCTTGTTTGTTTCTTGTCTTGCCTATTATGTTTTGAGAGTCTTGGGAATTGGTTGGGAAAGAGGAAAGTTAATGGAGCCTAGGGAGAGCTAAATGAAACCCAACAGGTGATGTAAGGCATGGATGAAGCTCAGTGCATGTATAAGGGTAGTTGAAGGCAATCATATAACAACTAGTTGGATTGGTTGGGTCCATTAAGGTAAATGGATGGTGATAGGACAGTCATGAGAAAGGTAACTGGAAAGGTGAAGTAAATTGATCTGAGGCATCAAATGCCTTGACTATGTTGGGAACGATTGTTCTCAATGTTGTGCATGGTGTGCATAGATAAAGGGAGTTCTATTAACCTTGACCTTATGTTATCTGGTAATTATGTTATGATCATGATTATGTTGATGTTTATATACGTATGTATGTGCGTATGTATAGGATCATGATTGTTTTATGCTAATGTTTATGTATATGTATGTATGTATCCATGTATCTATGTCACTGTCCGATATGGTTGTCAGGGATCATTCTTGTGGAGGGATGATTGCAGGTGAATGGCATGATGAGGTTCCTGGTCTTATGGGAATCAAGTGGGGAGAATAGTCATGACAAATATACGAGGTCGATATCATGTGGTTATGATTTGATATTATGTGTTTATATTATGTTTATGTTATGGATAGGCTAACACTAAGAGATACATCAACGAAATGAAAACAACGTGATGCATGACATGCTAGGATAAGAATGGATGGTGGAAAAACACTGGAAGCAAGGTTGCTTGGTAAAGACAGTGTGGTTTTGGATGTGTGGTACTATTTTTGTGCATATGTTGTACATGTTGCATCTGTGATGTCATGCGCATGCGATGTTGTGTATATATAATGTGTGTACATGTCGTTTATGCAATGTTATGTATAGGGTGGTATAGATAGTGTTGTGTGAATGTTGCACATGCAGTGTTGGGTATAGATGGTGCTATGTACATGTTGGATATGTGGTGATGTGTACATATTTTACTATGTGCATGATGGATATGCGGTGTTGTGCACATGTTGGATATGCAGTTTTGTGTACATAGGGTGTTATGTACATGTTGTATATGCAGTACCATGTACATATGGTGTTGTGTGCATGTTGTACATCTGGTGCTATGTACATATGGTGTTGTCTGCAGGATTGTACAAGTGGTATTGTGAGCATTTGGTGTCGTGTACATGTTGTATATGTGGTGTTGTGTGCATGTGGTGTTGTGTACGTGTCGTGTATGTGATGTTGTGTACATGTGGTGTCGTGCATGTGGTATTGTGTACACGTTGTACAGGTAGTGTAGTGTACATGTGGCATTGTGTACATGTTGTGCAGGTGGTGTCGTGTACATGTGATGTAGTGCACACATTGTCCAGGGGGTGCACCGTACAGGTGCTACTGTGTACATGTTGTACAAATGGTACTGGTGTACGTGTGGTATTGTGTGCATGCCATACATGTTGTGTTGCGGCCATGAGGTACTATGTACATGCATTGTGTAGTTGTGGTATCGTGACATGTGTATTCATTGTGTTTTACTTTGTGTAGTACATGTATTGTGTTGTGTTGTACACAAGGTGTAGGTGCATGTATTGTGTGGTGTTGTACATCGTGTATAGATGCATGTGTTGTGTTGTACACCAGATGTAGGCATATGTATTGTGTTGTATTGTACACTGGGTGTAGGTGTATGTGTTGTGTGTTAGGTGTAGGTGCATCTATTGTGTGGTGTGTATGTCATCGGTGGTTGTATGTGTGTGATGCATACTATGTGTATGTGCACATGGTTGAGGAGAAGGAATTGGGTGTTTTTCGGGTGTGGAAACCGATCCTAAGTGTGTACGAATTAAAGACAAAGGTAGAAGCTAAGGATTGATTAAAGGATAAGTATCTATATTTTATTTCAGTTTATTATACATGTGAATTATGATTATGGTCTATGATGATCATATGTGATTTAAGATTCTAGTTTATGATGGTTACATGTGATTATGATTTTGATCTATGATGGTTGTGTTTTGAGCTAACCTGATGTGATATGCTCATACATGATGATTTGGTCAAAGATGTTAGTTTGACTTGTTGTGACAGGAAGCAAACATAATTTCAAGTGTACCTTGTTGACAAGCCACCAATGAGGTATGATTTGAAGTTATTTCAATTTATTTGAATCTAATGGAAGTTTTGTGCTTGGTACAGGAAAGCATGAAATGCCCAGTTGGGTGGTTGAAACTGACTACAAGAGTTAGCAACAACAACAAAAGGAATTGGAAAGTGCAGTAGTATGTTGATAAAGCACTTCAGGAGCAGGGCCATTATGGGACATTGGTAGCCAATAGTGTCCATTTATTGCCATGAGCATGTTATAATCGGTATGATGGTTTCAAGGCATGTATATGCCTTGGTTGCTTGACTTTCCGATGTGAGGAAGCCTTGCCAAGGGATGGCTCGCCCGAGATAGGGGATGTCGGGGAGCTTGGAAGGTGAGTGACTGCATGTAAGGGGTGATCGAATTGCCCGAGGGACTATGTAGCAGAGAAGGGAAGACTACGGATATATTTGTTTTGGTCATTAGCATTTCCAAATGGAATTAGATATACATTGGGAGTGCGCCGTCAAACAATGAGCCGATAATTGTTCACTAAGAGGACAAGTGGTGCAGGATTATAATGCTGGACATTAGATGAAACTTTGACTATGATAGTGGATTACAGACTTCCTAGGAAGGAGGTGAATCCTGGTATTACTTAGAGGGTGTAGGTGTGAGCCTTTGGATTCCCTTGTTGATTGATACAAGCATCATATCCTTTTATTTGTTGGTTTAGCAAATGTACATATGTGTATATGTGGTTATTGTAAATATCATAATGAGCTATGTTATAAAGCTCCAATAAACAATATGTTTGTCATGTTGTCATGATGATTTGCTTTTGAGCAGGTCATTCGTTGTAAATACTACAACGAGCTAAGTTATAAATCTCCATGGGCAGTATGTTTGTTTTTCAGTGGTTTTGCTGAGGTTTTGGTGTGGCTTAACACCAAGAATGGTGTTCCCCAAGGAGGAGGGTTCTGTAATAGCCCTGGTGAAAATTCCATGTAATAAAAGTAATTAAAGGCAAAATAAGACCATGGGTAAGGGACATGTATTCCAAGATGAATGTTGGGAAGGAAATCCTAGTGTGGGTGTTCATTTAAGTTTATTATGGCTAAGGAGATTGGCAAAGGCATTAAAAGGTAATTTTGGCACATTTATTTACAAAAATAAAGGAAATTAGGGGAAAAGTAAGGTGAAAGGTCATAGGTTGCATGTGAGGAGGAAAATGAAGGAAAATAATGGAAAAAGAATAAAATAGAGGCCTCATTAATAAAAAGGATTTTGAGGGTAAGTTGGCAAACTCTTGGCTCAAGATTTTGCTTAGGTTTTGGAGCAAGCAAGGGAAGGACAAGGAAAGGAAAGGAAGGAAGAGTAGGTGTTACAAATCCATTTGGCCACATCAACCCCAACTTACAGATCGATACTATTAGGACTCATAAAACCCTAGTACAAGTTGTTACATGCCCTAAAGAAGTTAGTAATCAGAATGCCTTACTTTCAAAGAAGTTTCATCAATGAAAACATCCAAAAACTACCTCTAAGAAGATCAGCGCAGGTAGGCCTTCATTAGGGTGCGCTGCAATGCAAACCATACACTGACAGGGTGCTATGCAGTGCACTTGGTCCCTCTTTGGCCTGCGCTGAGTGAATTTGAGCAAAGTTCTGTGAGGGTTTGAAGATTCCTTATCCATTGGAAACCTCTAGAAGTTTCTCAAATTCCACCTACACCTTTGAGTTCGCTTTTGGATGAGAAAGGGAATTAGGAAACATCAATCCCCTATCCCTTCTTCTATGGAACTGATTTCTAAATTTAGAAAGGCATTCATCATCACCATTGATGGCATAACCTCCTTCACTCACCTATAAATAGATCTCTCATCTAAGAGGTCAAGGGCTGGAAATTGTTGAATTATAAGGAGATGTTGTGATATGAGATTAGAATTGAGTGCAAGTATTGTGATAGTGTTGGAGTGTCTTGCTTTTCATGAGGTGATGAAGGATTGAATTGGAAGGATGACACTGCATCGAGCTCATATGGGTTGTAATCTTTCCTCTTATCAATAAAGTTTTCAAGACTTTTTCCTTATGCTTGTGTTATATGTTAATGCATTCATATGTATATCATGTCTTTGATTCCATGTTATTTATAAGCAATAGATCATTACGCTTTGATTGGTTTTTGTTTATGTGATTGTGCAAGTACTTTCCCAGCGACTTAAGTACGGAAAGGAATAGCAAGATCGGTCAAGGGAGACAAGGAGTCAGCGAAAACTACAAGTAGATTTTTCTCTCTTGTTTTATTTGTTGACTATAGAAAAGGTTAAGATTACTTTCTCTGTTGTTTCTAGATCCGTTACTAGATCTAGAGGGTTAGGCGTTTGTCCAAGAACACTGAATATTCCCGAAACAAGTTGGTGACTCCACAGGGGAAAGATTTTCCATCCTAGTAGCTTATCAGCCTCTTAAGACATTTCTACATACTGTACTTGTGGTCGTTTATTGATTTTAGTCCTCTTCCATTGAAAATTGAGTTGAACCTGTGTCAAAATTTCCTTCAGAAGTGCTCACTGTCATCAGCGCACTGTCTCTAACTGTTGCCTGTGCTGCAGTGCACTTCCCACATAGGTACAGAGCGATTCAGTGCACTGTCTCTAACTGCAACCTGCGCTAATCCCTTGAGGGTCAGTTTCCCATCTAGGAACTGAAAGTTTTTGCCAATTTTCTCTTGTTTGAATTAGTTGCTTAATGTCAATGATGCTTTGTCTCTGAAATTAGTTTTCATCTCCTTAATTTGACCCTACTTAGACTGGATTATTGGGTTTTTTTATGTATTTGTTTTATCATTTGCAATCCACTGTTGAAAGATAGTTTTGATCGATTGTTTTCTCGAAAGAAAAGTGTCATAAAACTGTCATTTTCTTCGAAAATTGAAGTGTCGTAAAGTCTTCCTTCATAAATAATCGATTGATTTATTTGTGCATTTGATTTGTATTTTCATTTAAAGTATCAAAAATCTTCATTTCTTTAAAAATTGAAAGTGTCGTATAGTCTTCATTTCCCTTTTAAAAGAAATTGTCACAAATCGTCATTTTTTATGAAAAGAATTCTGAATCGTTTGTGCATTAGTTTTTCTTATTGCATCATTCACATTAAGAGAAATTGAAAAGAAATACATGCAATTTGCATTTTAGAGCTTGAGTTTGTGTGTTCAAAAGGAATGGTTTAGGGAATTGCATACGTTTGTGCTCTTTGTTGCTTGTTCAAAAAGTACTTGTATGCTCTATCCCTCATAGCTAGAATTTTCATTGTTAAAACTAAACGGAAAGAGTGCTTCTCATTCTAGTTGCATTCTTAGGAATTTCACAATACATCACGCAGTGAACTTGAAAGGCAAATTTCTAAGCAAGATCAACTTAAAATGAACATCAATTTATCTAAAAACACATTGGAACTTAATGAAAAACATCTAGAGGTCTAGGCTAGAGACGTGTTTCGGCGTCTTTAAACCTAGTGGTTGTCGTTTTCATTGAAGGTTGGGTGATTCCTCCTCTCTGATTCGATAATTTCTAGTACGAACTTGTGCCCCCTGTACCGTCGAGTATATGTTGGGAGACCCCAATAGGTTGAAATCATTTATCCTTAGGAAGCTGAGTCTGCCACCTTACCGATCGCAATGCACCGAACACAACATTCGGGAAGATTGATTGTCATACATAAATTCCTTGGTCATTTCTCTTTCATTTATCACCAAAGTGTATATTGCAGTTTTGTGATTTGTCTGGTAAACCCTCTTGTCTAGAATCTCTAGAGCAGTCACTTTCATTCCTTTTCTACTCTTTAAAAGTAAAAGGATCATCTGAGCACTTGTCCTTTCAGGCTCATTAAAAATCGAAGGCGACTAGAGTCATCTTTTGTTTTTTCTCGACTCTTTAAAAATGAAAAAGCAAAGTTGTGTTCCAGTGTTGTAAAAATCAATTGACCACGAATAGCATCCTCATTCCTTAGTTGATTTTAAGTTGATAAAACTAATCAGCAATCATGGAGAAAAATCAACCCAAACCCCGTTATTCGAGGCGAACAACGAGCCAACTGGTTTTGCCTCCCGAAGTGACACCAATTCGGACAAAGCGGTCTCGTTTAACTAAGTCTAGTACATCCATCAATAACTCCTAGTTCTTCATCTGGATTACCTGAAACATTTGTTTTAGTGGCTACAGAGACTCCAGTTACTCCAACTATTTCTAGTACATCTGTTCCTAAAGAAGAGGTTTCACAATTACCTGAGGACATTAGCATTGATCCTAGTGTAACAATAACCGAGGTTGTCCAACAACAAGTTGATACTCAACTTGAAAATATTCAACAAGAAAGTGCTTCTGAACTTGAAACAGCTCAACCAGGAGTTGGTCCAGAATCTATCCTAGTTCAAATAGAAGTTACATCTGAACCTGAAGTTGTTCAGGAACCTCCCTTTGAAACTGTTGTTCATTTACCTGAACATCTGGACTTCGAATTTCAACATTCAGAAGTTGTTACCCCTCAGACATTAGTCACTGTTGAAACTACTCTTTCATCAACACCAGAAATCTTTTACGGACCTGACGGTCAAGTTCTTCCACCAGATTTGATTGCCATAGAGGAGGAATTAGTAGAAGATTCCACACCTGGAACCTCGTTTCACTTTGGAATTGGGTTTAATCTTTATCCTACTACTCCTGATTAGTTTGCTTCATCTGACCCTGCGTCCTTTCAAGTACCCGTTGAATCTTTAAACAACTTTTGGGCCAGTTAACTATGGTTGAACAACTGTTAACATCCCAGACTGTATCATTTGATGTCGCTGCAACAGAATCTTCTGTTGTAACTCCTTCGATGTTTTCTACCACACCTGAGTCGCATCTATATGGTGAATTGTCCGTCCCGATTGGTTACCAATCATTGTCTGGAACCCACTCAGGAGTTGCTTCTGCACCATGGTCATCACCCATGTCCTCATTCAGAATTTTATTTGGTTCTTCTACAATGGGAACCCAACAATTTGATCCTGCACATACTTATCAAGCTAGGAAATCTAGTCATCAAAGACCTGTGTATCCTTTAAATACTGGATTGCCACCATATGGAGAGCAATAGGCTTATTCACTGTATCCTCTTTATTCCGGAGGGCAACCATACGGTAATTTCCCTCAATATTCGAGTCAACCTGGAATTAGGGTTTGTTAATGGCAACCAGCAATGCCAACTCAACCAAGGCTTGTGTATCCAACACAACCAATGCAAACTGTGTCAAATATTCCTACTACACCTGTTGTTACTACTGTGCCATAGTCACAAGCTCAAACTGTTGTATCTCAACCAGTACAAACTGATCCTTTTTCCTTGTAACCACAAGTTTCAAGTCAAGAGGTTCAAGTTTCTCAAGTTGTTATACAAAAACCACTTGTTTCTTGATCTCAACAACAACCTTAGGTTAGTATACCTTTATTTGGATTGACCCAGGCTTACACTGGTATAGTTGATCCACAACTTGGTCAACCTTTCATTGTTGGGCAACAACAGTTATCTCAACAACTGTGGTTTCCACAATTCCAACAACCCCAATTCCAACAGTTCCAACCTTAGTTTGGACTTGTTTCACAAGCTCAACCTGGTTTTGGTCAATATTAAGCTTACCAAGGTCCTGGACAATAAGGCTTTGCAGGTTATGGACAACCACAATTTGAATCTGGTTATCAACAACCATACCGAAGTTACCAAATGCAAATGCCCTATGCTGGCATGCAAAGATCTATTCCACAGGCAATTCCATCATATCCTGGGTATGCTCAACCTAACTTGAATTGACAGTTTCCACTCGTAGCAACTTTAGAATTACCAGATTTAAACTGGCTTACTAATGATCCAATCGCATATGCACCTTGGTGGCTGGTAATTCCGCAGAAGTTACCATCTGATATTCCGAAGTTTAACGGAAATCATGGAGAAGACCCATCGAATCATGTTATGACCTTTCATTTATGGTGTTCATCCAACACTTTGAATGATGATTCGATCAGAATTCATCTTTTCCAAAGAACACTTACTAGTCCAGCTGCTAAATGGTACATTGAATTACCGAGAGCTTCTTTCAATAACTTCACCACTTTAGCCACTACCTTTTTGACTCACTTCCAGTTACTTATTTGATATGAGACTGGAACAGAACCCTTGACCAAATTTAAACAGACTACCTTCACCCATATCTCAAATCATATTCATGAGTGGCGGCGTCATCATCGAATGGTTAAGACATACGTTCTCGATCAGCTTTTAGTTGAGTGGATCATAAAGTCCTTGTTGCCATCAATCACCGAGGATGTGGCAAAAGGCGGAGTCGTCACAAAAGAGCAAGTTGTCGCTCGTGCCCAATACTTAGATTTGATTTACACACAATCCGGCACGCTCTATGATAAAATTCCCGTTGCACCTAGACCAGCTTTCACTGTTCCACCACCTCCACAATCGAGTAGGGACTCTCATGCTAGCGATGGTGTGATCGTTTCTTCAAGCACACAGGGGGCAAGAAGACCATCTGGTCAAACTCTTGTTATTTCCAATCAAGTTGCAAATGCATCAGAAAACACTCATGCCTCTGAGATTAATGTCATGTCATCCGACAAAGGCAAAATCCAAAGCAACTAGGAGGTAAGAAAAAGGGGAAGAATAATAAAAAGAAACAAGAAAATTTCACTCCAGAGAAATCATTTGAATCCCCTACCGCGGCAAGGAAACCTTGTTATCCATGTCTGATATGTAATGACAAGCATTATACAAGATATTGTCCGCATCCTTCTGAGGTCTCTAAACTTTTAAAGATTTCAAGCACATCAACAGTGTTGACAGATCCATTTCCTACCCCAGAGACACATTTGGTTGCAACTGACAATGCTTCCACATCCCAAGTATAAATCCAAAAAATTATGTTTTAGTGTCAACAAGAAACAAAGATTATGGAAATCCGTCGTCGTCGAAGAACTAGGCCACTGATCAACCTAGTACTTCGACCTCGACTTCATCAGAAGTTGTTCCACCAATTGTACCTGAACTAATAATAAAGCCATCAAAGGGAGTTGTGCACAAATCAACATTCAATCCTCGTGCTCGAGCAGCTCAAAACTATAATATAGTGGAAGATCTGGCTCAATCACCTTCCGCTATGTCGACACTCGAGGTGTTGCAAAACTGCCCCTCCCAGAAACAAGCTTTATTGTCAGCAATAGGTGTAATAGATCCTACGGATTCAAATCTTGTGGTTTTTAACCATGCGGGATATTCACCGCCTTTGTCACGATCACCAACTACATTAAAAGCCTTTGATGGAAGAACAGATAATCCATATGGGATTTTGAGTAACCTGCAAATCGAACTAGGGGGGGAAACAATAACTGTTGACGTTGAGGTAGTTGACGGACTCCTCAATTACAACATTTTACTAGGAAGGCCTTGGGTATATGTTATGGCTGTTGTCATTTCCACGTACTTTCGTACAATTGCATTCCCTTTCAAGGGTGGAATCGCAGTCATTGATCAACTAGCCTTCTTTGCCAATAGTTCATAGGCTATGGGAAGCATTCTGTTGATACACGGAAACCCACTGTCACTTCAAAGTGTTGGAGTAGGTCTCCTTAAAGATCCTTCCCTGATGGGCACTTTTACCTCTCGTCACCATCTAGTTTGGCGGAAGTGGCAAGAATGGACACTTGCAACATGATTTCTTCTACATCATTTGATTTTACGAAGATTTCCAACAACTTTGAAATTAATAGTCATAGTGAGAGGTTGTCGTTCAACCCCATTGAATCATCATAGCAATCAATTTTTCGGGCTTGTGTGGCAAACCCTAATTGCACTCAATAATTGTATGGGTAGATATATCGTTAGAATATGGTACCTCTTCAAATCCTTTTTCACATATACATTCTACGGATGAAGGAATCATCAAATCAATGATGATAGGAGAGATGTCGTGGGAGGATTATCATCGTCGTTCCCACCTTTGAGATGACAATGAAGATGATTCAGATGAACTAAATCACCCATCGATCGTTGATTTCTTGTCAAATTCTGTAAATACTATAGATTCTGAACGTAATTTGTGCAACATAGAAGAAACGATTTCTATAAACATTTCGACCAAGCCTAACATTGTAGAAAACATTCATGTCGGCAAATCCTATTCTCCTTTGGAACTTGATACTTACTGTGATCTTTTTCACGAATTTCGAGATATCTTTGCATGATCTTATGAGGAAATGCCAGGCATTGACTCAAGTATTGTTGAATATTAGATTAAAATGTACCCTGATGTCAAACCAGTACGACAACAGCTTCGACCTATTCATCCTAAGAAAGCTGTCCATTAAAGCAGAGGTTGAAAAACTTTTGCATGTTGGCTTCATTTTCCCTGTACCTCTTACTGATTGGGTATCTAATATTGTTCCAGTGATGAAAAAACAAGGGATAATTCGAGTGTGCGTCGATTATAGGGATGTAAACCAAGCATATCTTAAGGACAATTATCCTACACCCTTTATCGACCAAATTATTGACGAATGTGCCAGATGTGAAATCTTTTCATTCATGGATGGATTTTCTGGCTACAATCAAATCAATATCCACCCACAGGACCAATCAAAAACCGCTTTTATATGTCCATGGGGCACATTCGATTATCGAAAGCTACCTTTTGGTTTGAAGAATGCATGGGCTACATTTCAGAGGGCAATGAATTATGCCTTCCATGACATCAAGCACATTGTTCAACCTTATCTTGATGATTTGTCTGCTCATTCGCGAAAACGAACTGATCACCCGCAACGTTTGAGAGCAATATTCTTATGATGTTGACACTACAAGATAAGACTCAATCCACACAAATGTGTGTTTTATGTTGACTCTAGTCGATTGCTTGGATTCGTAGTTTCAAAAGATGGAATTTGACTCGATCCCATTAAGGTTCAGGCAATCCTTGACTTGCCTCCACCTTCAAACTTGTTACAGATACAGAAACTTCAAGGGAAGGCAAAATTTCTGAGGAGGTTCATTCCAAACTATGCTAAATTAGCTAAAGGTTATACATGTCTATTGAAGAGATGGGTACCCTTCCATTGGGACCAAGTTGCGCAAGCTTCTTTTGATGCTCTCAAATATTCCCTTATTAGAGCATCATTAATGTATGCCCCAAACTATCAAAAAGGCTTTTACTTGTATATCGTCACTGCAGATACAACCATTGGTATGGTTTTAGTTCAAGAAGAAAGTGGAACTAAACATCCTATTTACTATTTGAGTCGTAATCTCAACAATACAGAAAGTAAGTATTCATATGTCGAAAAGTTAGCCTTGGCAGCCATTCAAGCTGTGCAGAGATTTCATCATTACATCCTCCTTCACAAAACTACCATTGTATCAGATTGCAACCCTATGACATACATTTTGTCACGTCAATTGCTGGGGGGCAAATATTCTAAATGGATAGTTATCTTGTAGGAGTTTGATTTGGAATTCATCAAATCTAAATCAAAGAAATCTCTTGTCTTTGCCGAGTTACTTTGCGATCTTCCCTCATCCTCCAATGATTTAACATCAGAAGCATCAATCTTGGATGAGTCTTTGTTTCTGATCTCGTCAAGTGATCCATGGTATGGAGATATACTAGTCTATCTCCAAACCCAAGCTTTTCAGCCTAATACCTCTCACTCTGAACAGCAACGTACTCGATACCAAGCCAAAGATTATCTAATCATTGGTGATACACTTTATCGTCATGGTGTCAATATGATCTTATGTAGGTGCCTTACTCATGAGGAGGCCGAAAAAGCTTTGAATGAGTGCCATTCAGGTGCTTGTGGGGGGGCATTTATCTGGTTACACAACTGCACAGAAAATTCTACGAGCTGGTTACTTCTGGCCAACAATATTCAAAGATTGCATTCTTGCTGTCAGAAATTGCCATGCTTACCAGATTTTTTACGTAAAACTAGATTACCACCTGCACCACTGCATCCAGTCATTGTTGTTGGCCCATTCACAAAATGGGGCATTGACTTCATGACATGTAACCCCACCTCGGCTGGGGGGCATGGGTATATTATAGTCGTTGTTGACTATTTTACCAAATGGGCCGAGGCGATGCCAACATTGAACAACAGTGGTGAAACGACTACTCTGTTTTTTTTCAACCATGTGGTTGCCAGGTTTGGTGTACCACAAGCTATAGTTACAGATCATGGGTCGCATTTTCGCAATCACATGATGGTCGAATTAACTGCCAAATTAGGATTGTCACATGATAGTTCTACTCCATACTACCCGCAAGCTAACGAACAAGTTGAGGCTATCAACAAAGTCCTTAAGCGCATATTGCAAAGAATGATTGAAGTCCATAAAAGGAATTGACATTTAATCCCGTACTTGGATTTGTGGGCATATCAAACCTCGGTGGGAAATGCGACCGGATTTACGCCTTTTCAGTTGGTGTATGGTTTGGAAGCAGTCTTACCTATCCAATCTGAAATCTCGTCTCTCAAACTCGCGATTGACCTGCTACCTGACACTTCTAAAGAAGAAGCGTGTTTTTTGGAGTTAATCCATCTGGATGAAACTTGTCGTGATGCTGCAGTGGCTAACGAGGCGCATAAGAAACACATCAAGGCACAATATGACAAAAATGTTAAGCCTCGTGTCTTCTCAGAAGGTGACCTGGTCTTGCTTTACGATCAGGATTTTGATAAACTTGGAGCGGGAAAATTTGAACCACTATGGATGGGCCCTTACATTGTTAAATGTGTGTTGACGAAAGGTGCCTACGAGTTGGTGGATTATGATGGGATTCCATTGTTGTAGCCCTGAAACGTGTTGTACCTTAAACGTTACTATGCTTAGTTAAGTGTAGTAAGACTCAATGTATATATATGCTTTGATTGCATTTGCGTGTGTTAGTTTCTTTTATAGTTTTTATTTGGTTAAGTAATCCACTTCGCATTTGTTGCATATGTCGAACTTTTCAGAACCATTTGTTGGTTATGTCGATGGAGCTAGTCGTAGTACGTAGAATTTATCTTCTGCAGCATGGGCCATTTTCGCTCAAAGCGGCGAGTTAGTGAGTTTTAGAGGGATATGTATTGGACGATCGAAAAACAATATCGTTGAGTATAGCGTGTTGAGTGAACTCCTCTCTGATGCCATTTCACTTGGCATACGCTGAATCATCATTATGCTAGACTCACAAATTGTCTTACTACAACTTATTGGCGTCTATACTGTCCGTAACCCAACAATTCATCGCATGTTCCTTATAGCTCGTATTTTGGAAAGGTATTTTGAATTTATTCAATATCAACATATTTCCAGAAATCGAAACACATTAACTGACTCTCTAGCGAACTACGTGTTAAATAGACATTTGTGACATTTGTAAAGAAAACATTTTCAGTTCACATCATCATTTGAAAAGGATTGCATCACTTAACCATAATAAAACTCTGAAAGTCAAATAGATAGTTGTATATAAGTTTTACAAATAGTTTGTGTCCAGGACAAAAATCGGTCATCTAACCCAAGAAACTCAAAAATGTATGCAGAAAATATCCAAGTAAACTAGTGTTGCTCATGATAACAGGTCACAGCCTGTGCTATCATGCGTAGGAGTCTCATCCAATGACTCGAAACACCAATGGTGTGGCACTGCAATCGCATAGGTAACTCCTCAATCCGGACATTTGGAATGCCTAGGGTCAAACCGTCTATGTGATCCTACAGCTCAGCCAATGTCTCTGCTAAATCCAAGTCCCAGAGAACTGCTCTCCCAATAGCTCTCTGTACGGGCGCACCTGCCTCCCGTTGGCGTCCCATAGGTCGAACAGATCCAACATTTGCATACATATAAAAAATGTTTATTTAGTCCTGGCAATAATAAAAAACACAAAAAAGTAGAAACTTTAAAAACAAAAACACTTTGGTAAATCAATTTACCAATAACACTCCACTGCGCCCCAATCAGTAACACAAGATCTGGATCATCACGGAAATCCATCCCTAAATATGGATATTTCGCAAAGGCCATCTCCTAACGGTCGAACCACTCAAAGAAAGTAGAGGAAAATGAGATCAATGACTGGCCAGCATGCCTAGCCATAAGATCTACCCACCTCTGCATCTGTGGGTCTCTAGGTCCAGGTACTCCCAGTGAGATGTGTTGTGGCTGCATGAGTGGGATTCTCTCCAAGGCAAAAGAAACCAAGATAGACCCATAACCAAATTTTTTTGTCTTCCCATTCTTTACCTTGGTTAATTGTTCTTTCATCAATGAAAAAACTGCCTCACACCAGTTAAATACCTTTGGCTCCAAACACTCTAAAGCATATTGCATATATGACCTGTTTTCCAAATGTAAAGTTGTGTTGCCAGCCAGTTTGGCGAGGGTAAAAAGGCTTGTTCTCAACGGTAAATCTTCAACATCCCTGATATTGATCTTTTCGTCTCTATTAGGTTGAGATCCTTCCCGGCAGAACTGTCGTATATAATCTCTCACTGATTCACCTCCTCTGGTAAATCCTAATAATGAGATGGGGGCACCCCGCCTCAACAGTCCCGTCAAAAAGTAAATATTCTCGATGGTAAAGGGGATCACTTTGCCCCTAATGTGAAAATCCCGATCGATAGGATCCCAAGAACGAATAAGGTATTGAAGAAGTTCAATTTGTTGCCACATGTTGGATAATCGAAAATATGTCAATAACCCACAATTTCTTAGGGCATAAACTGTTCCTTGATCATTTATGGCAATCATGTCTTGTTCTTCATGCTCTCATTCTCTCCATATAATGACCATTTTGATCCGATAAATGTCTGAAATGCAACCATTAGACAAATTAGGATCCAATTTTTGCAAAAAACAATGGAAAATTTGGGAGAAAATAGCTATCAAAATTTGGTTTTTGCGCCCATCGCACCCCTCCATTAGAGACAGTGCGTTGCAATGCATACTGCCTTCTAGGTGTATGCAATGCAGCGCACCTTTCGATATTGAAAGGGTGCGCTGATCTAGACAGTGGCAAAATGAAACCCTAGGGGCCTCAAAAACCAAAATTTTTTGCTCAAAACTGAAAATAAATGGAATAAAATGGAAGAGAACAGGGATAGCTCCTACCTGGTCCGGACGGCACGAGAAACGATCCACAGAATCCTCCGCAATCAGCTAGTGAACTTTGAGGTAAAAACTGCTCCAGAGCACCAAAAACAAAGGGTAAAAGTGAAATGGTAAAAATGAATAATAAAACTTGTTTTTATGTTTATTTCTTGCACGTTAATTGAGTAAACATTGATTTTTATTCATTTTTATCCATGAACATGTATTTTTAATTCTCTTTGATGGAGTTTTGAGCAGGTTTAACAACTAAAAGCAAAATTCGACGTGCTTAAGTGTAAATTGAACATCTTGACCACAAAGCAAACTTTTGTTTCTTTTTCGAGCTTTGTTAAAAACGAAAAGAAACCCCCATAGAGTCCTCTTTAAACTCTTTTCAGACTCTCTAAATATGAAAAGATTGTCGAGCGCTTGTCTATTCCAGCTCATTAAAGGATTGGAAACGACATCTCTCTTGTATTATTTTACGCTTTTTCAGACTTGAGAGATTATTTTACAAAAAAGAACTTATGGAGTTTCCTTTTCGTCCCTTTTCAAACTCTCTAAACATGAAAAGGACCAAGTTGTCTTTGTCGTTAAACTCGTTAAAAACATCAAATAGCGACAAACTTGTCCATCTAGACAAGGCCGAGTTTCACCTTCGCTAGACTCGTTAAAGCATCAAATAGTGATGGGTTCGCCTGAAGGGTGAATTATACAACAAGCATATGTTATCCTCCTCAAGCTTGATAAAAAATAAAGAGGTACTGGTCAGCAATGACTGGGGAAAATGGGAAAAAGTCGAGAAAACTTTATGGTAGCAAGTCGCTCTTGAACATGACACTTTCACCTCATCACCGTGACTATGTGGGTTGGGTCATTCAACTTGGTCTATCATACCATCCATTACTTTGTTTTGGGTCAACGCTACCAATTCATCTCAGTGTCGCCGATATGTTCAAGAGAAGTCATTCAGTTCAAACTTCATCCATTGCAATACTATAAACCTTCATTTTTATGACCACCATTCCTGAACCTTGTGTCATCAGTCGATTCTTATCTCCAAAATCACTTACCTCGTTTCGTGTCGTAGATGTGAAATGTATTGTAGTACCTTGAGGGTCATTATCATTATCGGTGATCCCTTTCGCGTCTGTTAACGACTTACATCATTAGCTGGTAGTCAGACGATGTCTTTCCATGTTCAACTTCAGAACATCTATTCACATGTTTAGATTTGTACTTGAACGAAAGATTGGATGAGATTGAAGACCCCGTATCTAGTTTCATCCATCCGGGCCACGATATCTTTAGGAGTACTAAATGAAATGTACAATGGCCTTACATTTATGGTCAACCATTCATGGGTCTATATCTGTAGACGACTATATTTGTATATGTAATGAAAGTTTATAAGCTGAGCATGGGTATGCCTCCCTCAGCTAGTTCATGAGAAAAATCAAATTATCATGATATATGTATTGTAATTGATGCAGGTCACCTTCCGTTCGAAACCTCCTCTCCTCGTGATAAAGCATTTCACCCGACATAGATATTTACGACTTCATGCTTTAGGGGGAAACTGTTACAGATCCATTTGGGCACATCAACCCCAACTTACGGATCGATACTATTAGGACTCATCAAACCCTAGTACAAGTTGTTACATGCCCTAAAGAAGTTAGTCATCAGAATGCCTTACTTCCAAAGAAGTTCCATCACTGAAAACATCCAAAAACTACCTCTAAGAAGATCAGCGCAGGTAGGCCTTCATTAGGGTGCATTGCAATGCAAACCATACACTGACAGGGTGCTATGCAATGCACTTGGTCCCTCTTTGGCTTGCGCTGAGCGAATTTGAGCAAAGTTTCGTGAGGGTTTGAAGATTCCTTATCCATTGGAAGCCTTTAGAAGTTTCTCAAATGCCACCTACACCTTTGAGTTCACTTTTGGATGAGAAAGGGAATTAGGAAACATCAATCCCCTATCCCTTCTTCTATGGAACTAATTTCTAAATTTAGAAAGGCATTCATCATCACCATTGATGGCATAACCTCCTTCACTCACTTATAAATAGATCTCTCAGCTAAGAGGTCAAGGGTTGGAAATTGTTGAATTGTAAGGAGATGTTGGTGATGTGAGATTAGAATTGAGTGCAAGTATTGTGATAGTGTTGGAGTGTCTTGATTTTCATGAGGTGATGAAGGATTGAATTGGAAGGATGACATTGGATCAAGCTCATATGGGTTGTAATCTTTCCTCTTATCAATAAAGTTTTCAAGACTTTTTCCTTATGCTTGTGTTATATGTTAATGCATTCATATGTATATCATGTTTTCGATTCCATGTTATTTATAAGCAATAGATCATTATGCTTTGATTGGTTTTTGTTTCTGTGATTGTGCAGGTACTTTCCTAGCGACTTAAGTACGAAAAGGAGCAGCAAGATCGGTCAAGGGAGACAAGGAATTAGCGAAAACTACAAGTAGGTTTCTCTTCTCTCTTGTTTTATCTATTGATTATAGAAAAGGTTAACATTACTTTATTTGTTTCTAGATCCGCTACTAGATCTAGAGGGTTAGGCGTTTGTCCAAGAACACTAAATATTCCCGAAACAGTAGGATCAAGCAACTTCAACATGAATACTTGAAGGTAACATATTGCATGTGTGATTTCCTAGCGGGTTTTGACATGCATGCCTTTGCACGTTGGTGTATGGTTATCTTGTTGTCGGTGGCATGGTTTTACCGAGTTATGACAGTGGTTTTCAGCCTAGCCTTTCCTTTTCTGGATGTCATGGTGTGTTGGGATGTTGATCTCGGTTTCGAGATTTGGATTTGTTGGATGGATTTCAGAATCTGGGGTGGAGGTGGTTTCAAGGTTGTTTCCCAAAGGCCTAGGAATCGCTTGACTGGTTTTGGCAGGATACACGGTAAAGCTTGAGGGAGAAGTCTCGGTTTAGGGCCTAGTGATCCAGGTTTGGATTGTTGTAAAGCCTAAGAGAGTGGTCTCGATTTAGGGCCTAGTGATACAGGATTGGATTGCAGTAAAGCATGAGAGACAAGGAGACAGAAAATCCCTCAAGGATAGTGATGGATTCTGGATGGCATTCCAAGTTCAGTTCGGTTGTGATCATAGCACTGGTTTTGATGTGATCACGGTTTGGTGAGGGTGGAGGTGGTTTAACCTCTAGATTCCCTTGGTTGTTTTTGGATTGGTTTATCCATGAGATCCCACATTCATGCTTGGAATATGGCACGAGGGTGACTGGTTGAAAGAAATATTTGGTTCAGCCATGTCTATGGTCGGGTGGTATATGGAAGTCCTGAACCTAGTCGGATTTGCCTATGATTAATGAAAGCTAAGTTCTCTTGCTTTTGCACTTGTTTATATGTGTATTTAATGGTTGTTATATCTTTGTTATTTTCATGGTTTAATGTTGACTATAAGCATGGTTATGTGACTGGTTCATGTCATGGTTAGTTCATGTATTTACTTGTAATTGTTAAAGTGATGGATGCACGACCTAATTGATGTGATAACAGTTCAATGGAGAAGGTGTTAATCCTTCTTGTCATGTTTCATAAGATTTTTCAGTGATTCATGCTCTGTCTTGTATCCTAGACCTGTAGGTTGCATTGATGCCAATTGTTTGACAGAATGTTAGTCCCAGTTGGGGATGATCAGGATTATTCCTGAGGTTGATTTTTGGTTTATTAGTCTTGCATTATGTCTTTAATGGATTCTGAAAGTTATAACAAGTTATGGGAAGTGGCCCAAATTCTAGGCTAAAAAAGTGCCTTGAATTTCGCGGACGTTGGCATAGGTCTACTGGGAAAAGTCCCTGGACGCTAGCTTGCAAGCCTGTGAGTGTCAAGAGGTCCCTTGACACTGGCATGCCCATAGCATGAGAGCATCCAGAGGTCAAGAGGTCTAAAATATCAGTGGGACCTAGGGGCAGGATGTCTGAGTGGCTGAGATGTCTCCTGGGGGTGTTATTGCTTATGTGGAAGGTATGGTTGATGTGTTCTGTCGATTCCATTTCCTTAAGGTCACCAATGAGGTTGAATCATATCATAGTGGCCTCTCTCGTCATCTGCGTACCCCGATTGGCTAGTTACTTGGATTGATGTGGGAGGAGGGTGGTTACATTTTGTTTTGTAAATGAATGAGCAATGAATATATGACCTAATAGATGATAATGCAGCTAATGTGATAAGGCACCAATGCTTCTTAATGATTCTCAGATAAGTATAAGACCTTTATGCTCAGATATATTGTTTAAACCTGTAGAATGCACAATTGTGACATGTTTGACGAAATGGTTGTCATGGCTAGTAGGGGTCTAGTCAAGTCCTTGTTTAAGAATTTGCATTGTCATCATTGCATATATGTTTCTTTTCATTTATGTGAATTCCATGAAGTTCTAGGCAGTGACTGGTCCTAGCCTTGAAATTTAGCCTTAAATATTGCAATCCTTGGCATAGCACTAGCAGAAAAAAGCTACAGTTGCACTCAGGGAACCCCAGTTGCTTGGAGGGCTTGGCAAGGGAGCGATTGGGGCTCTACGTCCTTAAACTGTTGAGTTTCCTCAGGGTTTGGTCACCTGGAAAGGTGGGGTAGCTCCTGAAGGTTCTGTTGGATGTGTAGATGGTCAATTTGGTTATTGTCGGTTCCACTTCCTTAAGGTGACCTAGGAGGTTTAATCAGATCATAGTAGCCTCTCGTCACATGTTTACCCCGATTGGCCAGTTACTTGGGTAGAGGTGGGAGGAGGGTGTTACATAGTGGTATCAGAGCATGGTTCACCCCTTGGACTGGATGGGAGGTGTGTTGGTCATGCATTCATGTCAGTTGCATATGTGTTCTCATGTTTGTGGTCTATGTACTGGTTGTGTATAAATGGTGTTGGTTATGGTTGCAGTGGTGTTGCCATATGAAAAGTTAATGGCATTGCTGTTGGATGTATTTATCATGAGTTTATGTTAATTACGCACTGGATATTCATATCAATGTTTGTATGTAAGGTGTATGTGTGCATATCATACATATGTTGTTATTCATACTTTGATATGGGTGTAGTTGTCATGCATGAGGTCATGATGTGTGCTTAATATGGTCATGCATTGATGATTGAACTATGGTTAGGATGATATATATATGTTGTTATGATTATGTTTATACATGTATTGTGCTAATCTGGTTAGTCTTGTAGATGAGATATCCTCTCCGAGTTATATTAAGGTACATTGGTTTGTTTATGATTTGGTTTAGTTGGCATAATATACCTTGCAGGAAGAGATTAAGATGACTAGCAAGATGGTAGACTACAAAAATTCTCCCTATGAATTAGATGAGCAGCGTGGTGTTGGGCACTCTTTTGACTTAGCAAACACATTGACTTGTTTGAAGGAAGAAATAAGGAGTTGTAAAGAAGATAATGACAGGATCATGCAGGCGCAGGAGAAACAAGCAGAAGTCAATGCAGTAATCCTTTAGAGTTTGTTAGATTAGTAGAGACAGGGACCACTCTAGAGTAACTATGGACAGGAGAATGGGAAGGGGGCATATGGCAGTAGGTCTTAGGGTGGTCATAGGTTAGATAGAGATGACACAATCAGAGATGGTAGATTCTTGGTTACTTGGCATGAATAAGTTCTTTGAATTGCATGAGTATACAAAGAATATGAAGGCCAAAATAACTATCTTCAACCTCAAAGGGAAAGCAGATATCTGGTGGGAAGATGTAAAACGGGTCAGAGACATCAAGACAGAGGAGTTGAGTTGGCATGAATTCAAGAGACTCTTTAGAAAGAAGTACTTGTTAGAAAGGTACTACGACAACAAAGCCAAGGAATTTTATGAGCTTAAAATGGGATTGATGATAGATGAGGAGTATACGACCAAGTTCTTGGAGCTATTGAGGTATGTACCGTATCTTAAAGATGAAAAGGCTAAAGTTCAGATATTTGTCAGTGGATTTCCATTAGCATTTAGAGATCGAATTGAGTATGATGAGCCTCAGTCACTTGAAGAATTTATTGGAAACTAAAGCATTTCTATGAACAGTCAAAGCGTAAGACAAAATCTCAGCAAGGATGGAAAGGGAAAGATAAAAGTAAAGGTAAATGGCAGCCAAAAAGAACAAGGCCTCAGAATGCAAAAGAGAAAGAGAATGTTGCACTGCATAAGAAGTTCAATGCAGCTAGACAGGGACATGGGTCACAACAACAGAATAGAGGTGATGGTACAGGACAGTTGGAGTGTTGGACATGTGGTAAGGAGCATCTTAAGAGGGATTGTCCGCAGAATCAGGGTGGTAGGCCTCATATCTATAGTGCACAGGAGGCGCAAACTGTTGGGGATGTTGGGTAGAGCATTCCTCGTATCTATGCAGCATTGGATAATAGGCAGACAAATCATTAGAAATCTATCATTGAGATGGATGGTAAGCTTTGTGATCAATTTGTTTCTATTTTGATTGACCCTAGATCTAATTATAGTTATGTTAACCCTGACTTGGTGGATAAGTGTGGTTTAAATAAATAAGTGCATGCATAATCTTGGTTAGTGCAGTTGGCTACATATACCAAGAAGAGAGTTCATCATTGGGTAAGAGCTTGTGCATTTGAGTTGAATGGTATGCCTACAATAACACATCTGAATGTATTATCGTTGGGATCATATAGTATGCTTTTGGGTATGGACTGGTTATATCTTCATAGGACCAAAGTGGATTGTTATGACAAAGCCATTGAGTGCTTGGATGACAATGGGGAACAAAGAATCTTGTAGGGTAAGAAGAAATAAACATCAGTTAGGATGGTGACAACTATGCAGGAAAAATACAGTTGCAAAAAAGGGTTTGTGCTATTTGCAGTACACATTTCTAGTGATAAAGGTAAGGAGGATGAGGATGCAAAGATATTGAGTAGGTACTCGATCTTACAACAGTTTCAGGATGTGTTTCCAGCAGAGATCTTAGAGTTTTCGCCTCACAGAGAAGTGGACTTCTCCATTGAGTTGGTACCAAGGGCAACACCAACATCAAAGGCACCATACAAGATGAGCACTCTAGAGTTAGTAGAGTTGAAGTTGCAGTTGAAGGAAATGCTTGAAAAGGGATACATTAGGCCAAGTGTATCACTGTGGGGTGCACCAGTCTTGTTTGTGAAGAAGAAAGATGGTACTCTTAGGTTATGCATTGATTACAGGCAGTTGAACAAGGTGACCATCAAGAACAAGTACCCATTGTCGAGGATTGATGACTTATTTGATCAGTTAAAGGGAGAAGTAATGTTCTCAAAGATTGATTTGAGATCTGGATATCATCAGGTACACATCAAGGAAGAGGACATTTACAAGACAACTTTCCGGACTAGGTATGGGCATTATGAGTTTGTTGTAGTTCCATTTGGTTTGACTAATGCTCCAACTACCTTTATGTGCTTGATGAATAGTGTGTTGTGTCCTTATCTAGACAAGTTTGTTATTGTATTCATTAAAGACATCTTTATATATTCTAAGAATGAGCAAGAGCATGTCAAGCATTTAGAAGCAGTGTTGAGACTATTGAGGGAACATCAATTGTATGTTAAGCTCAGTAAATGTAGTTTCTTTCAGACAAAGGTACATTACTCGGGGCATGTGGTCTCCAAAGAAGGCATAGAAGTAGATCCAAAGAAGATAAGAGTTATCATGGAGTGGGCAACTCCTATATATGTGGATGAGGTAATATCATTAATGGGGCTAGCAAGATATTATAGGAGGTTCATAAGGAACTTCTCTCGGATTGCATATCCTATTAAGTCGTTATAGAGGAAAGGTAAGAAATTTGAATGGATAGAGGAATGTGAAACAAGTTTTGAGCAGTTAAAGTAGTTGTTGACAAACTCTCCAATGTTAAAGATTGTTGACCCAAACAAAGAGTTTGTTGTGTGTACAAATGCTTGCAAGAGAGGACTTGGTGGAGTCCTTGTGCAAGAGGGACATGTAGTATGTTATGAGTCGCAAAAATTGAATGACTACGAGCAGAACTATCCAACACATGATCTTGAGTTGGCAGCGATCATTCATGTGTTGAAGATGTGAAGGCATTATTTTCTTGGCAGTAGGTTTGTATTGATGAGTGATCACAATGGGTTGAGATACTTGTTTGACCAACCAAATCTGAATGCCAAACAAGCTAGATGGTTGGCCACGATCAATGAGTTTGACTTTGAGACCAGGTATATCAAGGGTAAAGAGAACATAATTATAGATGCTCTTAGCAGGCAGATACAAGTAAATCACATTGTAGCTATGAGTTCTTATGGGACAAACTTACAAGATCGGATTTTATAGGCAGGTCAACAGGATGACAGGTATAGAAAGCTTATGCACATGTTACAACGGAGTATAAGTACAGGTACAAGTAGTGGTATAGGTGCACAAGATGCAGACTATCATCTCTCAGCAGATGGCTTGGTTAGATTTAGAGGCAGGATACATGTGCCAGACAATAGCGAGCTCAAGAAGATTATCTTGAGGGAGTTTCATGTGAAACCATATTTCGGTCAACCAGGATACCAGAAGACATTGATAGCAGTGAATAAATTTTACTATTGGCTGAATTTGAAAAAGGATGTGGCAGAGTTTGTGGCTAGATGTTTGGACTATAAACAGGTGAAGACAGAGTGTAAACATCCAGCTGGATTTCTACAGCCGATTGCGATTTCAGAATGGAAATGGTAGGTAATTTCCATGGATTTCATCATAGGTTTGTCAAGGAAATCTACACAACATGATTCCATTATGGTTGTGGTGGAGAGGTTGACTAAGGTGACACACTTCATTCCAATGAAGACTACGTATTCAACTAGTGATGTGGGACAGGTGTTCATTAGAGATGTGATCAGATTGCATGGTGTTCCGAAGAAGGTTGTGTCAGAAAGGGATGCAAAGTTCACTTCCAAGTTTTGGAAGGAGTTGTTTGCAGGTTTAGGTACAAAGTTGGCCTCAATACAACTTATCATTCGTAGATAGATGGAAAAACAAGAGGGTCAACATGATATTGGAAGTCATGTTGAGGATGTATGTGATGCATCAATATAGGAGATGGGAGGAGTACCTTCCGTTGGTTGAGTTTACTTATAACAATGGTTACTAGGAGTCACTAAGGATGAGTTTGTTTGAGGCATTGCATGGACAGAGTTGTAATACTCTCATAGTTGGAGTGACCTGATGAACAAGGTATTGATTGGACCAGATATGTTGGCAGAGATGGAACAAGAAATGCAGGTGATAAAAAAGAATCTAAAGGCAACACTGGACAAAAAAAATCTATGCAAATCAGAACATGTTGTTTAAGGAGTTTCAGGCTAGGGAACATGTGTATTTGTGCATCAAGCCAAAGAAGAGCTCCTTGCGTATTGGATCATGTGCCAAGCTGACACCTCATTTTTGTGGACCTTTCAAGATCCTTTAAAGGATTGGACCAATAGCTTATTGATTTGCACTGTCCCCAATAATGAAATTCCATGATGTTTTCCATTTGTCATTGCTTAAGAAGTATGTTAAAGATGTTGATCATGTGATTGACTGGTCTGTATTGGAGGTGGAGCCAGATGGAGAATTCCAGCGGAACCCCAGTGTATATTGCTGAAAAAGGTGCTCATGCTCCGAACCGAGAAATTGAGCAGGTTAAAGTGCATTGGAAGCACTTTGGGCCTGATGAAGCTACATGGGAGATGACAGATCAGATGTCGGCTATGTATCCTTCTCTATTATCTAGCTGAGCGAATATTTTGGTATATGTGTTGGTATGATATGTTGGTATATGTACATGTGTATATGGATGTAAATACTATCACAAGCTGTGTTATAAAGCTCCAATAAGCGGTATGGGTGTCATGTCATTATGGTTGTCATGTTATTATGTTGTCATGTTGGTTTGCTTCTTAGCAGGTTTATCATTGTAAATACTGCATCGAGCTAAGTTATAAAGCTCCATGGGCAGAGTGTTTTTCTTTCAACAGTGTTGCTGCTTGTAGGTGTCATTGAACACCATGGACAATGTTCACCCAAGGGGGAGGGTTCTGTAATAGCCCTGGTGAAATTTCCATGTAATAAAAATTAATAAAGGAAAAATAATAACCACGGTTATGGGACACTTATTCCAAGCCGAATGTTAGGCAAAACATCCTAGTGTGGGTGTTCATTTCAGTTATTATGGCTAAGGAAATTGACAAAGGCTTTGAAAAGACAAAATGACATTTTTGACAATTTATTTATGAAAATAATGGAAATTAGGAGAAAAGGAAGGTGAAATGTCACAATTTGCATGTAAGGAGGAAAATGAAGGAAAATAATGGAAAATGAAGAAAATAGAGGCCACATTAATAAAAAGGATTTTGAGGATCAGTTGGTACCTTTTGTTAGTTTAGTTTTGGAGCTATCTCTCTATTCTCTCTCTCACACTCTTGGATACTTAAGAGTTTTCTTGGAGCACTTCAACATTGGATCAAGAAAGGCAAAGAAGGCAAAGAGGAAGCAAAGGTCAAGCAAGGAAGAACAAGATCAAGCAGCTACAAGGGTTTACTTGTAAGTATTAATTTGCATGTGTGATTTCCTTGCTAGATTTGGCATGCATGGTTATGCATGTGTTATTGGTTCTCTTGTTGTCATGGGCATGGGCTTTGTCAGGTGTGACAATGTTCTTTAGCCTTGCCTTGTCATTTTCGGATAACCATGGTGAGATGGGATTCTCATGTCTTGGTTGAGCTGGATTACCAGATGGATTTGAAGCCGAGTGAGGTGGATATTTGAATGAAAGAACACATGGTCTAGTGATCCCTGAACCGAACTATGGATTGCACTAAAGCCACTGGACTGGTGACCCCTGAACCAGACTGTGGGTTGCGATAAAGCCAGGTATTGTGTGCCTCGGTGAGCCTAGGAATCCTCGACCAGTGAATGGCGGGATATACAATAAATCCTAGAGGTGGTTGCCCTTGATCAGTCATAGGAATACTTGTCAGTGAATGGCGGGACATACGATAAAGCCTGGAGGGTGGTGTCTTAATTATAGCCTAGTGACCCCTGGATCAAACTGTGGGTTGCAGTAAATCCTAGAGGCTAGGAGACAAGAAAATTCCTCATGGTGCAGGTAGAGAAATTCCGTGGCATCCATGCTTGTTTATGGCCTAGTGATCTAGTGAGGATTGTGGTAAAGCTTGATTCTATTGATGAGGGTGAGGTGGTTTAGCCTCAGGAAGCCTTGGTTGGTTCTTTTGGTTTGAGTCCCACATTCATGCTTGGAATATGGCACGGGGGTGATTGGCTGAAGAGAGACTTGGCTCAACCAATCTACGATTGGGTGGAACATGGTAGTCCCATACCGAGTTGGCTTTTGCATTCATTAATAAGAGTTTCTTTCCTTGGTATTTTATGAGCAAATGTATTGGTTCATATGTGGCATTTATGGCTATTGTATCCTCATTATTTCCGTTGTTCATATGCTGGTTATGAATATGTTTTATGACATTGAAAACGTATGGTTCTCATCATGTTTTGATTTGTAAATGAATGAGCAATGCATATATGACCTAACAGATGATAATACAACTAATGTGATAAGGCATCAATGTTCCTTAGTGATTCTCAGATAAGTATAAGATCCCTATGCTTAGATATGTTATTTAAACCTATAGAATGCACAATTGTGACATGCTTGATGAAATACCTGTCATGGCTAGTAGGGGTCCAGTCAAGTCCTTGTTTAAGAATTTGCATTGGCATCATTATCTCTATGTTTCTTTTTATTTTTGTGAATTCCATAAAGTTCTAGGCAATGACTAAGTCTTAGCTCTGGAATTTAGCCTTAAATCTCGCAATCGCTGGCATAACACTGGCAGAAAAAGGCTATAGTCGCACTCAAGCGGGCTCATGGGAGCGACTGGGACCCTCAGTCGCTTGGAGGGCTTGACAAGGGAGCGCTGGGGCTCTACGTCCTTGAATTGTTGAGTTTCCTTAGGGGTTGGTCACTTGAAAGGTGGGGTAGCTCCTTGAGGTTTTGATGGATGTGTGGATGGTCAATTTGGTTGTGTTTTGTCAGTTCCACTTCCTTAAGGTGACCTAGGAGGTTGAATCAGATCATAGTAGCCTCTTGTCACATGTTTACCTTGGTTTCCCAGTTACTTGGGTAGATGTGGGAGGAGGGAGTTACAAATCTGATGATTTTTTTTCAAGAAATCTAATTGTGAGAGTGTTTGAATCATTTTTTTTTTAATGGTGGAAGTGAATTCAACACCATTAAGAACCTCGAAGCACCAAAATTTCTGAATCTTCACATTTGTAACCCTGATTTCCAAAAATTTCCTCCATATTTCATCAAAATCATGCCGGATTTTCCATTCTTTTTGGGTGAAAATGTCGTCTCTTTAAATTGTTTTTTGTTTTTTCAAATATGTATATGTTTAACTTATATATCAATTTTTAAATATCCATGAATAATAACATAGTCCTTTGTTTTTTTAAATGTATATATATATATATCAATTATTTTTATAATTAACAATAATAATAATTTAAATAAAGTTATAATTTAGTTAGTTTTATGATTGTTTTTATTTTAAGAATATGAAATAAGTGTTTTGATGTTTATTATGAATTGATGTCTCTCAACATTTACCAACTTTTCAATTTATATGGTTGTGCTAATATATATTTATTTTTCAAAATATAATTAATCAACCACAAGGTTTGCACCTTGAGAGATTTGATCATTTTCGACACTTGATAGATCTAGAGTTTAGATGAATTTAAACTGGTTTAATAATTAATAATTAATAATTATAAAAATTATTATTTTTTGTTCACTAGGTTATGTGAGTCTTGAGACGATTAGCATGTCTAACTTATGGTTTGAGTTATCATGACCTAGGGGCATCTAAGCCATCAAAATCACCCAAGATTACACTCGAGCTAGACCACACTATCACTTAACATAGTTGGATTTTTGCTCACAAAGTTTTGAACTAAAAACCTTTACACCACAAAATGTCTTAACAAAACACTTGTCACTGTCTACTTTACACCAATACTTCACTTTATTAAATTTTAATTAATAATTTTTTTTATAATTTAACTTACTCATTAAATTTAACATAATTTTACAATAAAACACCTCTCTACAAAATAAAATTTAAAATCAAATAATTTTATTTTCTTAATCATATAATTAAACCCAATTAACTATTATACATAACATTCTGCTTCTTAATCCCATAAACTAAACCCAATTAATTATCATACATACATAATCATGTTTTGTCACTGACTCGGACGGACGGATTTGTCTTCAAACTTTAATTTCTCAGACCTGGATCTGAAACCCTAGTTAGTTTCGAACCCCACATAAAACCCTAACGGCAAACCCTACCAGCCAAAAAGAGTCTATAAAAGCTGATTCTGGGCCATTAGAAAGAGTTTCTGTTGGAGTTGATCGATCTGGGCGACAAGATGCAGATCTTCGTGAAAACCCTTACTGGCAAAACCATAACCCTTGAGGTCGAGAGCAGCGATACGATCGATAATGTGAAGGCCAAGATTCAGGACAAGGAAGGTAAGCAAGCTTCAAATTTTGTTTGATTTTATTATAATGTGTATAGTTTTCGCTCCTGTTTGAATTTCCTTGCCATGCTTGCGATGTTCTCGGAGGGTCAAAATTGTTTTCTGTCCGTGTTTGTTAATTGTCGTTGTTGATGTCTTGCAGAGATTCTACTTGACTAGTAGCGTTTGATTTTAACTGGAAAACACTTGGAAGATGGGCGTACTCTTGCTGACTACAATATTCAGAAAGGTGCGCAAGCAGAAAGAAATGTTACTTACGAGAGTGTTCAATTGTAGCATTTTTGGAATTTTTTATTTGCTATGTATGGTTATTTTGGAAAAAGTTGTTGGATTGAAAGATTAATTTTGTCAAGGGAAAGTTTAGGGTTTCTCGTTGTTTGATAATTATTTGGTATAAATTTTTCGATGTTAGGTTTTCAGTAAGCTGTGATTAATTTATTGTTGAATATATCTTGTGTGAGTGAAAAGTTTTTACATTTTGATTTCAGAGTTTCAGGTATTTATATTTTTCAAAACTTATGCAAGTTGTAATGGTATCCAGAGTCTACGCTACACCTTGTTTTGAGGCTTCGTGGAGGGATTATTGAACCTTCTTTGATGGCTTTGGCAAGGAAGTACAACCAGGACAAGATGATTTGCAGAAAGTAAGACGCTTTTTTTTTTTCTGAAGCCTACATACTCCCTTTCTTGAGTTTATTCTAATCCTAATGGTTTTCTTTAAAATAATGATTTGAGGTTTTTGAATGACTCTCCAGTTCCGAATTTTCGATTAGATTCTTTAAGGGGATATTTGTATAAATATTGTAGTGAAAAATTATGTATTAACATGGGCATTAAATCGAAGAATTATATGCTACAAAATCACTATACTACCGTTTCAAAATAATAAAAAACAACCAATCTCGCAAGGGAAAGGCGTGCATACTTTGTTCCATTAATCTCAATGTTCATCGCTAAAAGTGAAGGTCTCAGTTACCAAAAGCTATTCAAAAAACGCTGTGATACTGTTGCATTCAAGTACCTAATTGGTGTGTTTCATAAAAAGGATGTATTTTGAGTTAGAAAAAGAAACTATTACACCAAGACTTAAGCCGGTTCAAGGAGAGATGAGGAGTCCGTTGGATGAGTGGTAGCCTTTCAGGGATTATTATAAGGGGGGAGATTATGTTGCAAAAGCTCAAAGTTCATTTTTTCTGGACAGTACATACATCATCGTTGCTTATGAGAACCCCATAAAAATTGAAAGTGGTGTGAGTAGGGTAAGGACCAAGGTTCCCAAGTTCAGTAAGGTGCTGAAGTACGTTCCTTTTATTGATTTCACATATAACATGGTTCCGTATGAGAACAGCCCCATAAAGAAATTGAAGGTAGTATGAGTTAAGGGGTAAGGTTCTCAGGTTAATTAAAGAGCTGAAGTATGTTTCTTTTATAGTGATTACATAAAACATAATTCTCCGTGAGAATCCCACAAAGAAATTGAAGATAGTATGGCTTGAAGGTTAGCGTTCTCAAGTTCATAGGGGATCTTTATAACACTTGTTGGAATATAAAATAGAATGGTATTGAATTTAGACCCTTTTTCAATGGGGATACACACGAATTTTTTGACTTCTCTGTTGCGTAATGTCTCTGTCTATGACAATATGAAGGATTTTTAGTGATATGGTTGTGTTCAAATCATGATGTCTTGAGTACAGTGGAGCTTCTCTTGAGTGAATTTAGTATTGGAGTATTTGGGTATTGATGTAGATAACCAATTGTATGTGCGGAGAGGGGTGGGAGAGAGTAGATAAGGGAATTAGGTAGCACAAAATATTTACTATTATTTTGGAAGGTTCCCACATGATCCGAGGTACCATCCCCTAAAGTTCTCACATGATTTGAGGTACCCTCCCTTAAAGTTCTTACTTCCCCAAGTTACACTTTTGGGGTGGGAGTTGTAGGGATTCATGATCTTAACCAAACATGAAATTCATGATCTTAACCAAACATGGACCCCTTTAAAAGTTGTAGTTGAAGGGATGAAACTGGTATTTTAGAAGTTTTTAATGCCTTTGTGGAGTCATGGAATAATGATGCACAAAGATCTAATAATTTTTTGTTTCCCAATAATCAATGCAAGTAAAAGAGCATGTGGCTTCAAGTACAAGAGCGCTCCAAGGCACATCAAGGATTTGGTGTAGGGATATTGAATCTAATCTTTATGCGATGCACTTGTAACTAGATTCAAATTAGTTCCATGGGTGATGGAATTTGCAATAGATTTAGGTAAAATTCACACCCAAATGCTTTTAGTGTAGATGGATGCATTTTCACTTATTGGAAAAACAATTTACTAATTTCTTCATAGGTTCTGCATACTTCTACTAGGGGGTAATTGCAACACATGCATGAAATAGATTGGTGTTCCCATCAAAACCAACAAATGACAAATAAATATAAAAATATAGGAAATAAAGGTAAATCAAGGCCCAAGGTTGCCCAACACCCAATTGATGCATAGACAACCTAATGCCCTTGTTTTGTTTTTTGACAAATTGTATTTGTTGAAAGTGAAATCCCATGTGATAACGGTTTAAAGTTGAAATACAAGATTAAATGGAATTGGAATGGCATTGACAACCATGATTTGTAATTTGGTTTGGGTTTGTTGATTTATGCTCATGGGTAGTTGTTTTATTTTACTATATGTAGCTAGGTTTTTGATCAATGATGTGATTTTGCTTGTTGGAGGTTGGTTTTGTGGTATGCTCAACTTGAACATGGGTACTTAGATTTCAATTAGGTAATTTATCATTAGGACTTGTCTGCTCATTTAAAATGTAGGCTTTTGTGGAGGATGCAAAATATTTCATGGGAGGCTGTTATTCCTTTATAATTGTGGAAATAACTAGTAAGTGCCTTGAGGTCATCAATTTTATTTTGCAATGATTTTGTTCAATTCAGTGCTAATTTCAAATTGACCTTATGCCACTTTTGGGTAATTACAAAGCTAAGTTCCTAGAACTAAAACATTATTCATGTCAAAGTATGTGATGGGTGTTGTTGTGGGACTTGAAGGTCCCATCTAGTGCTTGTTGTATTGGTAGAGGTTGTGCATGCAAGAATGGGAGGATTCATCATTGTTTAATAATGCAGTTTTTTTTAATTGGAGATTTTGTGAAATACTTTCCATGATGGTGATTTATTATCTAATCTAAAATATGCCTGCAAGGAGGGTGGTATCAAGCTACATTTTTCAATGTTATATTATATTTGAAGTTATTATTTCAATCTCTATAAGGATGTTATCATTGTGTGTAGCTTCTTTGCATATCATGATAAAAGCAACAACTACTATAACATGTGCCAAATTCGGCTCTAGAGCAAGGAGAAATGTGATCCCTGTTATAACATTTGCTAAATATGGGCTCTAAAGCAAGGAGAAATGTGATCCCTGTTGATCCTCTTTACATAGAGTTGTGTTTATTTCTATTCTCCTTGGGGATTTGCCAAGAGAAGTTAAGGGCTTTACTATTGTAACTTTTTAAGTCTCTGATGTTGTAAGTTGCATGTTCAACTTTTGTTGATAGTTGACGTATAATTTTCTAAGTTACCAGAAATGTCCCTCCCTACCCCTAGAAATGTCATTTTGCGTTTCAAAAACTCATACGAAACAACACATAAATGACAATGATACGTTTTCGAGCTGTTTCGATTTTTTGGAAATTGCGGATCTTATTTTTTAAATGTTTCATGCATTCTTTTAAGGGTTTTGGATCCGTTTCCAAAAAATTGGATACATATTTGGGAAAATTATGATACATATCTGAATTTTTGGAAACAGATACATGCATAAAAGTCTTTGCTCGGAATGAAAGTTAATTTTAGTAGATTTTTTGCTTGGGGAAAAGTTTGCTTTCCACCCTCTTAACCTATTCATGCCATTTGTGCGTTGGAGGACGCTGTACTAGTGAATCTGTCATTTGGTATAGGTTGGATATGTTGAGATTCGAGAAAGATTGTGTATTAAATAAAAATAATGGATTTAATAATCACGTCAAACTTCAAAATCAATGCATTTTTAAAGGGATATCCATGAAATGTATATGGAAACATTTATGCTCAAGCACAAAAAGAGGCTTAACCCTTGCAAAGCTTGATTGAGAGGCTACCTTCAATGGAGAGTAGCCCGCAAACTAAACCCCCGAATAGGTTCAAGTAGTTGTAATGTCAACAAGCTCCCCTCTCAAGAAGAAATGGAAACTGAAGAGAATGATTTCTATTACTCGGTTTCCATTTAATTTAATTGTAGTTTGTATGCATCATAATTTAGTTACAAAAAGAGTTGAATCCAATAGGCCTGTTTTATAGTCATGTATATGAATATTGCTACATAAACAAAATATTAATAATTTTTAGTTAACAAGTTTAATGGTTGCCATATAGGCCAATGTTTTAAAACTCCGACATTGACACCGACTCGGTCAAGGGTTGACTCCGACTCGGTATCAACTTGGTTGGCTCGATTTCAATGACTCGGTCATTGTAAAAAATACATCAAATATTTAATTTTTTTATTATAAAAAACCATAATTTTAAAGATTTTCATTCATGTTTCCAAACACACAGCATTAGAATATAGATATAAGACAACATATGATCAAAGCAGGCTCATGTATATATCCATTATATCAAAATGGCACCCAGTGCACTGTCCAATACATACATGATGATATAGAGAATCAAGATCAAAACAAAAACACATAACAAATGATGCAAGATATTATGATTATTAGAACACATAAAATTCAATCCAAAAATTTGCACAGTAAGGATGAAATTGCTTTTTTTTTTTTTATTAAGCAGTGTTAGTCTGTTCATCCACTTCAAGCGGCTTTATTAACTTACCCTTAATCTCCATGTTCTATTTTGGATGTTCGGTTAATCCATGAATTATGTTTTGGAGGAAAAGGAGGATGCATAGAGAAAAACATTTCTGTGCATGGGACATAAACTGTGCCTATTGCATGATGCATCAAAGGAGTGGATGCCACATTATTCTATAAAACTTAGGCATTGCTGATGATATTTCATGGATCAGAACAACTATTCTAGAAGGTATGGTGACAAGAACTATGATACTTAAGTTATTCCAGGCAATTCATCCAGATTCCGTAGCCTGGGCCTCTTTTTCTAACTCGGCCGGGTTAATGCTAGCTCGGCCGAGCCGACCGGGTTAATACCAAGCCGACCGAACCGAATCCAAGGCCAAGTCAATATTTTTGGGCTTGGCTCGGACCAACTTGGCTGAGTCGGTTCCGAGCCGGCCGGTTTTGAAAACAATGATATAGGCCCACTTCAACTTGTTAAAATATTTGAGTAGATCGATGCCCAATGTGATCCTATCAAAGATGAAGGATTTATCCTTTGACTATGAGATCTAGACAACACTAAACTAGCTCTACCAAATTATGCCAAATAGTCAGAACACTAAACTTTTTGAAAAACTACTGATACCTGAAAAAACATGATTGTAACTGTAACATAACATAAATTCAAAATTGAAAATGGTCAGATCTTAATCTGTCTTAGGGTCTTGATATATTTTTCAAACCCTTTCAAGCTTTAAGCAATAAGGTTCAATGCACACTACACAATACTTGTCTAAGTTCGATTATGCATTTATAAATATAGAATCTAGATTTTAAAAGTAAATGGTAATATGAAAATTTTATTTTGATATATATATATATAAGATGAATGGTAATATAAATTTTCATATTACCATTCATCTTTTAGAATATAGATTGTATATTTATAAATGCACACACACATATATATATATATATATATATCACACACACAGATATATATATATATATATATATATATATATATATATATATATCTATCTATATAGATATATATATATATATATATATATATATATATATATATATATATATATATATATATATATATATATATATATATATATATACACACACACATATATATACAGACGCTGTTTCCTTGTCGTATCATATCTTTTTTTTTGAAAATTTCCTGTATCTGTTTCAAACCCTTATCTATATTTCTTCTTATATTCGTTTCAGTGCAACTTAGATAATTTGTCTAAGGTAAACTCCCATTTGGAAGCTCTTTCATAAATTGACATTGATTTGGTGATATCTAGCTGTTTTTTTAACTCATTAGACAAAAGCTTTATGTGTGTTTAATCTTGAACTAGTATTTGTGAAGCAAAGGACATGTTGTATGAATTGGGGGGTCTCATGAGGAAAAAAATGTATAATTGCATTTATTTTTTCTCCACAAGCAAATTTTTAAAGATTCAAGTACTCTTGTCATTGGTGGCGATGGAATTATCAATGAGAGTTCAAATCTTAGAGGTTGTTTTGAGACAATGGATGTGGATCAGACTCTTTGCATGATTTTTAAGGGTCTGCCTGAAGAAGTTGGTTGGCCCCTCCAATGTACTTATTGTTGATATCAATCTCCCCCCCTCCCCCTCTTTAGTTCAAGATTTAATTTTCTAAGGGTGTTTTGAAGTTGTTTTTGAATTGACATTCTCATTTTTTAGGAATGAACATTCAAATGATCTCTAGAAGAAATCAATCTAGAAACCAATTGTACAATGACAACAACGTTTCTCCTTGATGATTAACATTGTGTTTGTTTGCGTCTCATCGAAGAGAATGTTAATTTGTGAGTTAGTTAACCAAATTGCTATTCATGCAATTGTAGTGTATTCAAGCATATTTATATACACTTATGATTGCAATTGATATAGTTTAATAATTCATTTTCGGAAGGTTTTATTCTTTTGAAGATTTTTCGGATATAGGCAATTTGCCTTTTTGTTTCATTTTTAGTGTTTGAGGAATAATCATGGTGTGATGATTTAGTTGCTTTGGGGACATGTCCCCCAGGTTCAGGTGTGCGTACCTCTCACACCTAGGATGGGGGGATGTTTGGGGAAACGTTTCCCCATGTACCTGTTTTGGGGGGACGTAGGGGGGTGTTTCCCCAGTGTGGGGGGCGTGACTTCGCAAAAGGGGGACGCCTGGGCGCCCTCCCTCAAAAAGGGCTAGGGGTCGCCCTTTAATTTTGCTTGTAAACAATGATTTGGGTGGGGAAGCTTAGAATTCAACCCTAGGACCCTACTAATGCTATGTAATTAATGGTACTGTTAATTTCTTAAAGTAAAAGTCATCCTTTTACTTAAATTTTTAACATTACCATGAAATGATTCAGGATGTTTGAGTGTGTTTTCAACCTCATTGGATTTCATATGGAGAAAGTAGAGCTTTAGATCTCATTCAAAATCCAACAGACTTAACAGTGTTTTATGAATTCTGGGGGGATTGCAATGTTTCCATTGTATTTTGTCATGTACGAGTGTATGCAATTAATATTTTGTCATGTATGAGTGTATGGAATTAACATTTAATATTGTCATGTACGACTGTACTTTACACTGACTCTTTGACTCGTCACTCTACTATTTTTGAGTTTTAGTTATATCATTTTACTATTCCAGTCTTCAGATTTTAGTATCTATCATAGTCTATTTTGCTTAGTACTAATTACATTCTATAATGATAAATGATGAATTTTAATTTTAAATCAATTTGGAATCTAGAATGATAAATGATGAGTTCAATTTTTAAATCAATGTAGATTCTAGAATGGTGAATAATGAATGATGAATATGGATCATTTTTATTTCATTATTGAATATTGTGGTTTGTGGATGAATGATGTATGCATTAGTAAGAATCATGAGTATGGATCAGTGTATTTCATTATTTAATTCAATTATGTATTGATCAATGTATTTATGCATTTTATTATTAAATATGAATTTGAAATATATATATATATATATATATATATGTATATATGAAAAAAATTATATACCTCGACGTCTCCCTGTCCCCTCCTAAATTTCCCTAAAATTTGAGGGTACTCCCACACGTCCCCTTTGTGCGTCTCCCCGTCCCAAAGTCTTGGTGGAACATTGACTAAACGTAGTCTAGAGTAATGGTTATCATGTAGCGTTTACAACTAGGTTACTGGAAACGGCTGCCTGAACACCAGAAACACCGTTTTACGTTTTTGATACGTATGCAGTACGGAAACGACAAAAAAATGGCAGAAAAACGTTTTGGGTGCCGTTTTATGATTTGGAAACGGGCCGTTTTTCCCTAGCCGTTTTCCAGGCGTTTTCCGAAAAAAAAACCTCCCGTTTAAAAAAAAAATACGTTTCAGGCAAATCATGATACGTTTTTTAAACATTTCAAAACGTTTTGGTTGCTGATCCCTTGCCCGCCGGGAACAGATTTTAAGAATTTAGGTTTTTCGATTTTTTGGTTTTAACTTTTAAGTTTTTAACTTCACGGGTTTCAACTTTCACTTTCATTCTACTCTAAACGACAACTTTGCTGAGTGAGTGCTGAGTAACGAGTTCACTGCCGCCGCTGAGTTTGCTGAGTTCACTGCCGCCGCTGGGTTGAGGTTCACTGCCGCCGCTGAGAGTTACTGAGCTTGTTTTGACTGTATGTAACCGTTAACGCCCAATGCACATTTTTCATTTGCTGATTGATGTAAACTTGGGTTCATAAAGTCATTGGTTTGTTAACTTTGTTATTGCCATGCTTTAAGAGAGGTATATAATATATATCGATCATATGTGCTTATTACAGCGTTGTATATGCTGATGCTCCAGTCATTGTAGACTTACAGGCAGCCCTCGAATGTTAAGTTGTTGCCAATTTCTCAGTTTCTGTACAAGCGTATTTCTGTTTCATAGTCAACTACCTCACCGGTTTATAACTTTATTCATATGACATAGCATTTCAAAGGAATGTTTAAGATCCATAGCTCCTAATCAAACCAGGTCCTAAAGCGGCATTCCTTTTGACTGCCATTTCTTTGTTGCACAATTCAGCCCAAGGTCTTTTCTGGAGTCCAGACTCTAAAGTTAAAACAAAAATTAAAGGAAGCTGGTCTCCCACAAAAAGCCTTATCTCCTAGTCAAAGCTAAAGGTTTTGAACCTTAAATCCTCCTCTATAAAAGGACTTCAAATACATCTGAATAATTTATTCTTGACCTAATTGTGATGGACATGGAAGGGTTTTGTTTTCAAAGACAAATTAAATTCAAACTTAAAAATCCTTTAAAAGATCTTTTTCTCCAAGTCAACCTTAAATTTATTTTTAAATCCTAACGTCTCCTCCAAAATAGGAATCCAACGGTCCTCCTATGAAGCCCCTTCTATCCAACAGAAAACTATATAATAACGATTCTTTAGTCCTCTAGAGATTAACGAAAAATATAAATGAGAAAGCTCTGAAATGGAAATTCGGTTCTGTGAAGAATAAAAGACAGATTCAAAAGAATAGCTAAGGGATTTGGGCAGTCTTTATTTTCGATTTGAATTTGGGTTTCATTGAGGTCAAAAGAAAAATTCTGAGGCCAACGTAGCTGTGTTGTAGCATTTCTCACATTATAAAGCTCTGCGGCAGCCTATTTGTTTTATTTTATTTTGGTTCTTGGGAATTTTTTTATTCTTTTATATCTCAGGGATTTGTTTGGACTTGTTAAGGCTTTTATTTGATCTGAAGTGCAGTTTTGTAGTCCTAACTTTGCTCATCAAACTAAAGATTAGATCCTCATTAGAAATTTTGTTTTAGCACCTTATCATACATAATTTTCAAAGTTCAGTCAGCGAGGGTCCTGAGGTCTACACATCAGTTCTCTTAGGGTTTCGTTTGGATCTGATTATTGTTAGTTTGGTGGCCTGGTCCTCATTAGGGCATCTATCTCTGAGGAAGCAAGCATTTAAATTGTTGATAAACTCCCTTGCAAAACTGTTTGGAATTGATTACAGTTATTTAGATTTAAAAAGCCAACTTATTATTATTCAAATAGCAGTCCTAGGAAATAATCTGTGTATAGTAATATGTGAATGGTTTGGACCATGGCAGAAGTGTGATATTGGTTATTGGAACAGTGTTTTAAATTGTCGTACTGTGTAACTTGTCATGTTGATAACTTGATGATATGTTGAAACTTGAAACTTGAATCATGAATGTTATAATAATCGTTAATGATGATGGCAATGTTGAATGTTTATGCCATATGGCATATGTTGAAACTTGAATTGATGATGATGAATCATGAATCATGATAGATCATAGATGATAATCTAGATTCTGAAATATGAATGGTAATATGAATTTTTTATTTTTAATATATATATATATATATATATATATATATATATATATTTATTATGTGCCGTTTCCTGCCGTATCGTATCCAGATTTTTCGAAAATTTGCCGTATCCGTTTCAAACCCCGTACCCGTATCCGTTTTCTGGTAACTTAGGTTTACAAGATTTGGCTGTAGGTTAGAATCTTAGGGGAGGACGTGTGATGTTACCTGTTGCCTATGAGGGCACTCTTTTTCCTAGATGCACATCTTGAGGCATAAGCTAAGTCAGAGGACACGTCCTCCAAGGTCCCGTGTCCCGTATTTTACGTGTTGGACACGAAAATGGCCCTAAAATGTGTCGAAAACGTTTTTCATCGTGTCCTGTAAAATGTAAAACGTATTCGCCGGTTTTTGTCGTGCCCTGCATTTGGAAAACGCATATTCCATTGATAGAAAATGTTGCCTGCATAAGCTACAATTTTTTTTGAAAGAAACAAATAATTTTTGAGTGGGGCAGCTTAATGATCAAGTCTAGGCCCTAGTATTGATATGCTATTCATGGTAATGTTAAATTCTTAAAGTAAAAGTGACATTCTCCTTAATCTTCATTTTCATCCTTTTACTTAAATTTTTAACATTACCATGAAATGACTCAGGATGTTTGAGAGTGGTTCTGACCTCATTGGATTTCATATGGAGAAAGTAGAATTTTAGATTTCATTCAAAATGCAGCAGACTTATCAGTTTTTCAGGATTTCAGGATTGGGAGATTGTAATGTTTCCAGGTGACACCACCTGCCCGGGCTACCCCTGCCACCAGTAGAGGACGTGGTCTACCTCCTATAGCTCCTACTTCTAGTTCTTCAGCTTCTAGAACATAGCAAACTCCACTGCCAACTCCACCAGCACCGGCATCTACATCTAGAGGGAAAGGGAAAGCTGTGGCATTTTCTCGCAAGAGGGGCAGAGGAAATCAATAGGATTAGACTTTAGTTATTTTCTTATGTGCTTGTAAGTTGTACATGAACAATGAACATTGAATATTCAAGAATCAAGACCAAGCATATCACATTCTAATTTCTAAATAGTAAATTTTGATTCTATTTATTTTTTTAAAGTGAACTATGAACTTTGAGAAGTAATTATATTTTAATTTGATTAGATAAGCTGCAACCTGCAATTTAATATGGATAAAAAACTATATTTCAGTATATATATATATATATTATTAAATATATATAAAACGTGTCCCCCGTGTCCTGTTTCCAGGTCGCTGCGTTTCGTATTGAATACTCGTATTTACGTGTCCTCCATGTCTCGTGTTCTCGTGTCATGTGACTTAGGGCATAAGCAATAAACAATTTTTTTTGTGTACAACGTTGGAGGCACTCATTAATATAGTATTGCTTATCCTGTATATTAGGCCATTTACACATATGGGTATTAAATTTCCATGAAACTCTGCAACTACTTAGATGAATAATTGAAAAACAAGGCAACTAAATATTGAAACCAAATTTACTTTCACCAAGATACTAGTTTCTTAACAACTTATAAGTAGTGGAATAAAAACTAGAGATAAAAACACAATCACACAAATTGACACACATGTTTACCGAGGAAACCCAAAAGGGAAAACCTGCTATCTTTGTTGTGGTATTTTATTGATTGGTCTTGAGCAACTGGATCCATTACAAAGCATTTTGTCTTTGAGAAAGTGTTATGCTTCTTGTCACTAATATCAGAGATACAATTGATCTCAGCCCTCTAGCACGCAATTGTTACCTTGTTTCCTTGACTTGCCTTGCTTCTTACTTGATCCTGCTCCTTCCTTGCGTGCTTCTCCCATTTCCTTGTGCACAAGGAGCTCCTATTTCCTATCGGACTTGTGGCTCCTATTCTCTTTGCACAAATCTCCAAAGTTTCCTATTCCTTGGTGCACTTGTGGCTCCTATTTCTTAGGACGCAAGCTTCCTCAAATTTGTGCACAATCAATCTCCTAAATCCTTGTGCACTTGTGATCTCCTAGTTTTTAGGACACAAGCTCTCTGTGCTCTCCATAATCAAGGATAATCTCACAAACCCATGAATTGTCTTGTCTCACAAACCTTTTGTACAAAACTTATCAATTCCTATGCCTTTGTCCTCCTCTTTATAGACCCAATTTGAAGTTGAGCTCTGATTGAGATCTATCTGAGAGTTCTTCTCATCCTTTCTCCAATCAACACTGGAGTTTTTAACTTGTTCTCTCTCCAAACAACATTGAAGACTAACTCGTTCTTCCTTCACTCAAGACTGAATACTAACTTGCTCTAACTAAACTTGTAATTGCCACCTCATTTTGTAGTCAAATTGATGAAGACTCCACTAAACTGAAGCTCTAACTCTATGATGATTATTCTAGTAAACTGGAAATAACTTATCCTAACTAATTCCAACTCATGAGATCACACTCATACTGAGAGAAAGACAAATAGAGGTCTTCATTGGCTAAGGCACAAGCTAGAAGAGCTTTACTCATTGCAATTTCATCACTCCCTCTTAGTGAGTAAGGTCCTTTTAGAATAACCTCTTACACCTAGATTTGTCTCCAACACCACCACGTTATCTGTTGTTGTAGCTGCTCCCTCTAAACTGGAAGACTTCCTTGCTTCTTGTTTTGGAATCTAGTCTGAAGACTTGTTCCTTCCAACCATGCTCCTATGATCCACCGTGTACACCCCATTTGAGCCTACTACTGATTTGCCCTGTGGCTCTGAGTCTATCAACTTAGTTGGAAATGCCATATACTTGGTGTACTTTTATGGCTGCTTACTCTACCTGAACATATAGCTAGGAGTCTTAACTCGCTCCTAGGCCTTTTGATCCGGCCTCCTTGGCTCTCCTCCTTGTGCTGGGAGTCACTGACTGAGTGGTTGCTGGCTCTCATCTTGGTCTCTTCTCATCATCTTGCTAGTTGGCCCACTTGCGAACTAGCCTAGCTGAGACTCAAATTGTGATATTGGCTGAGGCTCCTTCTTGGGAGGTCTACCCCGTTCTCAATCTAAGGACTCCCTTAGAGCTTTGCTCTCCTCAACCCTCATGTCTCTACTTTGTGCTCTTCCTGCCTTGTTGCTCAAGGTTGTGTCTGTCTCAACCTGTAGCAGATGCACATTTTTCATCCTCACACTTATATGCTTCTTACATCCAGAAACTAAGTGCTTGAGGGAAGCCTTACCTTTGCTGAAGATGACATCATAGATGTCCTCAAGGGTAGCTACTAGATAAGGTTCTTCTTCAAGTCTGGAACATAGGGGACATCTTTGAGATGGAGAGAGCTGCCTGACTCCCTCTCAAAACTGACAATACCAACTCCCCTAGTTGCATACTTGCGATAATCTCCTAGTTCAATTTGAAATTGCATGTCCTTTTCCTTTTGGTGGCTGAAATACTCAATGTTCCTAATCATGTGGAAGGATGCTCCTAAATCAATATACTGTATATTGTTGTTTGCTGAGCTTGACATGCAAGCTATCAATAAGAAATCTTTCTCGAACTGAGAAGAAAATGTATCTACCTTAGCTAGTTGGCCCACTTGCGAACTAGCCTAGCTGAGACTCAAATTGTGATATTGGCTGAGGCTCCTTCTTGGGAGGTCTACCCTGCTCTCAATCTAAGGACTCCCTTAGAGCTTTGCTCTCCTCAACCCTCAGGTCTCTACTTTGTGCTCTTCCTGCCTTGTTGCTCAAGGTTGTGTCTGTCTCAACCTGTAGCAGATGCACATTCTTCATCCTCACACTTATATGCTTCTTACATCCAGAAACTAAGTGCTTGAGGGAAGCCTTACCTTTGCTGAAGATGACATCATAGATGTCCTCAAGGGTAGCTACTAGATAAGGTTCTTCTTCAAGTCTGGAACATAGGGGACATCTTTGAGATGGAGAGAGCTGCCTGACTCCCTCTCAAAACTGACAATACCAACTCCCCTAGTTGCATACTTGCGATAATCTCCTAGTTCAATCTGAAATTGCATGTCCTTTTCCTTTTGGTGGCTGAAATACTCAATGTTCCCGATCATGTGGAAGGATGCTCCTAAATCAATATACTGTATATTGTTGTTTGAGCAGCTTGACATGCAAGCTATCAATAAGAAATCTTTCTCGAACTGAGAAGAAAATGTATCTACCTTAGCTGATGCAGCCACATGATCCTTTTTGGACTCCTCTCGATTAGGACACTTAGTGGCATAGTGTTTGAACTCATGGCAATGAAGCACTTGATCTTGCTTAGGTCATTCTTCTTTTTTTTGCCCTTCTGATTGGACTTGCCTTTCCCAATTGGGAATATTCTCTTTGCCACTTACTGCATCTTGTAAATTCTCCCAAGGCTTATGAAGTCCCAAAAGTGCAACACTTATGAGGTCACTCTTTGCTATAGTTACGCTCGCTCCACTTAGTTCATTCCGAACCTGAGTGAACTTAGAAAGATACCTGATGATGGGCTTTCTTTTGCTCATGTGGATTTTACTTATCTTTTCCTTCAAAGCCATCTTTCGAGCATCATTGGAACCTTGATACAAATCTGAGATGGCTTTCAACATCTCATGTGCTGTCTTCTTCCCATGTAGATGAGGGATAATATGATCTTTGAGCCCCTCAAGAACAAATCTTCTTGCCTTGGTGTCATACTTGTTATGCTGGATCAACTGTTGGGCATCTTGAGGTGGATTTATTTGATTTGCCACAAATTCTAGCATCCCATTATCTTCCAAAACCACCGAGATCCTCTCTTTCCATGACCAGAAAGTTCGAGGCTCCCTATAAACTGTGATCTGCCCCTAGTCCTGGGAACACCAAATTGCTATCGAAAGAACTGCTCTTCAAAATCTAGTGCAAGCCTTCTGCGTGATCTGCCCTGTTCACCAACTGATCGATTTGGTGTTGGTCTTTATGCTAGTCTCTGCTCTGATACCGTGTTAAATTTCCATGAAACTATGCAACTACTTAGATGAGTAACTGAAAAACAAGGCAACTAAATACTGAAACCAAATTTACTTTCCCCAAGATACACAGTTTCTTAATAAGCAGCAGAATATAATCTCAGTTGATATAATTGATCTCGGCTTGCCTTGATCACTGCTTGATCTTGGCCCTCTAGCATGCAACTGTTCCCATGCTGCCTCCTTGACTTGCCCTGCCTCTTGTTTGATCCTGCTGCTCCTTCCTTGTGCACTGGGGCCCCTATTTTCTTGTGCACAAGTCCCTAGTTCCTAGCGGACTTGTGACTCCTATTTCTTAGGACACAAGCTTCCTCAAATCTGCGCACAATCAATCTCCTAAATCCTTGTGCACTTGTGATCTCCTATTTCTTAGGACACAAGCTCGCTGTGCTCTGATCTCACAAACTCGTGAATTGTCTTGTCTCACAAACCTTGTGTACAAAACTTATAAATTCGTATCCTTTTGTCCTCCTCTTTATAGACCCGATTCGAACATGCAATTTGGCCCAATTCTATTTTAGAAGTTGAGTTCTGATTGAGAGCTAACTGAGAGTTCTTCTTGTCCTTCCTCCAATCAACACTGTTCTTAACTCATTCTCTCTCCAATCAACACTGGAGACTAACTTGTTATTTGAGTTCTGATCGAGAGCTAACTGAGAGTTCTTGTCCTTTCTCCAATCAACACTGGGGTTCTTAACTCATTCTCTCCCCAATCAACACTGGAGTTCTTAACTTGTTCTCTCCAATCAACACTGGAGACTAACCCATTCTTCCTTTAATCAAGACTGAAGACTAACTCGCTCTAACTGAACTTGTAACTGCCACCTTGTTCTGTAGTCAAATTGATGAAGACTCGACTAAACTGAAGCTCCAACTCTATGCATACTATCTTGATTATTATTTAAGTAAACTGGATATAACTCATCCTAACTTAAGTCTAACTCCTGAGCTCGCACTCATACTGAGAGAAAGACAAGTAGAGGTCTTCACTGGCTAAGGCACAAGCCAGAAGACCTTTACTCACTACATTTTCGACAATTTAACTTTGATTTGTGTTTGAGTTTTTTTGCAAGTCATGATGCAGTCCAACCATGGCTATTAAGGCAAAATAAAATTTGGTTTAGTGTGAATATCACCAATTATTGTATCCAATGTGGCCTTCTATTAAGGCATCTTTGTTCTGGCTGCTTGTTATTTTATTTTTTGTATATCAATAAATTTATTTAACTTAATTTTTTCTTTTCTGTTTGAAAAATGTGTTGAAAATTGGTTATTGAGATAGAACGCATTCCATTGGTTTTGTTGGTATTTGTGGCAGGTGTTATGCCCGTTTGCATCCCAGGGCAGTAAACTGCAGGAAAAAGAAGTGCGGACATAGTAATCAGGTGAATTTAATAGTCTTGTATTATTTACCATTATATACCTAATGCCACTTTTGTTACTTTGCATGTAATATTGGGGTCAGGCCTTTTGTAGCTTATCATATTCCAAGTCCATTATAAATGGTGTTTACATAACTAGCTAGTCAGCCATTTGTATGCCTATAATCATGCACTTGGGCCAATTCTCATCCTTTGTTATTTTCGTTTTAATGCAGCTGAGGCCTAAGAAGAAAATCAAATAAAGCGCGTCCGATTTGAAGCAGATAGTTTATCTGCACAAATTTTTGCTGATTTATTGTCATTCCCTTTGAGAAGCCAACTGGATTTGAACATTTATTTTTCTAAAAAAGACCATGTTGCTATCATGTAGACCGCAGAATCTGACCCCTCTAGCCAGGAAATTATGTTTCCAGTTGGGCCAGATTTGAATAGTTGTGGATGTTATTTCCAGATTTGAGTGTGAAATTGTGTTTTACAGAGATTTAGTATTAGTACGTTGCCTTTTTTTTTTATCATGTGATTTACTGCATTTTCTACCACATGCCCAATTTTTTTACAATATTTATATGTAAAACTCTCTTGGGTCGTTGGAGTGCAAATGAGAAATTTTATTAAAGACTGACAAGTGTGGCTCAAGAAGAGGTACTTGCTGGGAAGCAACGCATAATATGTGTTCCTTGTGAAATTAAAACAGGCGTATGTCACATCATGTGTACCAATTGGTTTTTGAAACCAGGATAGACAGCACAGCAATGTGTTAGACCCAACTATGGAAAAAGCCAAAACCAACCAAGATTGTCCTTTTTAACTGAGATCTGGAGGAAAAATCTATCTTGTCAGCTTTTTAATTTAGTGTACAGCAATGTCTACATGGTATTATTAATTAATATTGGTATCGATAAATAATAATGTTTGTAGTTCATCTTTTCTATTATTTTTTTAGTTCATCATTAAATATCAGCCATCAGTTTTGAGTCAACTTTGTGTTCAACGGGAATGGTCGAGTGCGTGGTTATAATGCAAAAACATCGAATAATTTTCTGAGATATCAAGTTATTTTAGGTCGACGTTACATTGAGTGAATATGTGTTTGCCACTGTCGTATGGAAAACTGCTTTGCAATATCATAACATAACTGATGGTGGTTTTTTGGTTTTATGTTCCTTTCTCGAAGATATCGTTGACTATTGCTAGGAAATCGAGTTGCTTTGAGAAGAAGACTAACAACCGGCACCGGTGCTTTTCAAAATCTGAATTAATTTTTAACTTTTTAGGTCATAAAAATTATTTTGCCTGAGAGGAAATTGATAGAATTGCAAGTTTTAGATATGTAATCGTTACAATTTTAGCGTCTTACGTCTTAAAAATATTATATCACCAAATTTTGACTTTTTAAAAAGTCGAAATGTCTAATAATATAACTATGTCCTTTCAAACAACTAAGTTATTATATCACCAAATTTTAATGAAAAAGTGAAATGTCTAATAATATAACTATGTCCTTTTAAACAGCTAAGTTATTTTGTGGCCTTTATGAAAAAGTGAAATGTCTAATAATATAACTATGTCCTTTTAAACAGCTAAGTTATTTTGTGGCCTTTATTAGCATCTTTTAAGTAATATTTTAAACAACTAAGTTATTTTGTGGACTTTTAAAAGCAGCTTTAAAGTAATATGTATATGTGATAATTCACATGGTTATCTATTTTAATAAACTAAAAAGTTTTTTAAAGTAATATGCAAAGGTGATAATTCACATTGCTATTCTCGATAAAGAATCCCATCTACATGTTTATGTTTTGTTGTTTGTTTTGTTGTTTAGGGTTGTGGGAAGACTTTTGAGAGCAACTTTAAAGAGTCTATAGGTGATAAATCAGCATTTTCCTTAATAAAATGCAAGTAACATGCAAAGGTGATAATTCACATCGCTATCCTCGATAAAATTCAATGTTGCACAGGGATCCCATCTACATGTTTATGTTTTGTTGTTTAGGGTTGTGGGAAGACTTTTGAGAGCAACTTTAAAGAAATGTCTATAGGTGATAAATCAGTGTTTTCCTTAATAAAATGCAATGTTGTACGGGGCATCCCCTCTACATGTATCGTTGATAATATCTATAGGTGATAAATCACAATATTTTCCTTAATAAAATGCAATGTTGCACGGGGCATCCCCTCTACATGTATTGTTGTTTAGGGATGTGGGAAGACTTTTGAGAGTCGCTTTAAAGTAATTGGTTTAGGTGATAAATCACGATGTTTATGCTTAATAAAATGTTATGTTGCATGGGGATCCCCTCTACAAGTTTTGTTGTTCAGGGAAGTGGGAATCTTAGTTTTGTTGTTTAGGGAAGTGGGAATCTTAGTTTTGTTGTTTAGGGAAGTAGTGGGAATCCTAGTAAATGTTTGGGTAAATGTCTCCAAACTGCTTGGTTACTTTTCAATGGAACTAGGAATTTACATGCTTTGTTGTTTAGGGATGTGGGAACCCTGATAAATGTCTCCAAATTGCTTGGTTACTTTTCATTGGAACTAGGAAACTTATTGGCGATGTTTTTAGCAGATTTTAGGGGTGTTCTAGATAGATTTTGTGATATTTTGGGTATTTTAGGGATATTTTTGGACATTTCATGTATATCTATATCTATATATATATATATATATATATATATAAACCATTTTGTTTTTAATACATGGATTTTAGATGATGGATTTAAATTTGGTTTTTGATGATTTAACTATTGATTTTTCATTAACATTACAGTGACCAAACATGTTAAAAAACTAGGTAATGTAACATTTAAAAGGTTGATTTTTGTGGTTTTTGCTTTTGTTCTGATTTTGGGGGTCATTTATGTGTGTTTGGGGTTTTGTTCTCGGTTAATTTTTTTTTGGGGTTTTCAAGAGCCATTCATGATCAGCACTTCCATCAGACCACCTTCAAGCATTGTGAGACTAAATGTTTGAATAAATTCCTATTTAGTCACATTCTTGATATGAAAGATTAATTTTTACAAAATTGAAGTGTTTTGTGATGATTTTTTACAGTTCTAGACAAATCTGCAACATTTATTAAGGGAATAAGGGTTTAAGTTTTAACGTGATCAATAGAGTCAATATTTTGTTTGATAGACCTTATTATTAGAAATAGCTACAGTTAAGTTTTCTAAAATTAAATTTTGGTTGCTTTTATTCAGTGCTAATAATGGAATGTCACTTATTTTTAATTGGTGAAAGAATTATCCACCAGCATAAATCCATCTTAATTATGTTTCTACCAAGTGTTTGATCCCCCAAGTGTCTAGAGGGATCAAATTTTTCAAGATGCAAATCTTGGTAGTGCAAAATTTAAGGAAATATTTGTACCATAAATTTAATATAAAGTTTTTGTTTTTAATTCTATTAAATTTCTCATCATACATATAGTTTTTTTTTTTTTTTTTTTTTTTTTTTTAAATTCAAAAGGTGGAAAAACCTATCAAACTCAGTTTGTCAAACCAACAGTGAGGACAGCCATCTCTGGCTGCTATCCGCGAATGTCAGTTGACACATCACTGTTATCAAGGAAAACCACGCCACCTGAAATAACCCGCTGGTGGTCCGTAAGGGAGCAGGCTTTCACTCCTGCCAGATGCCTTTGGGTATTGGGCCTGGAGTATGCCCTAAAACTGCTTCTGCTTGGCTAAGAGCTCGTCTTCCTCGGACAAGCTCTTAGCCAAGCAGAAGCAGTTTTAGTTACATGCATGTGTATAACATTTTTTAACATGTTCTATATATATATATATATATATTCTTTTTTTTTAATGTGATATGTGTATCATAGTATTTTTTAATAGCCTTTATATCTTCTTTTAAATTTTTTATTTGTCTTTCTAATTTTTTATTTTCTCGATTATTATTTTAAACTTTTATTTATTGGTTGTTGCAATGAAAAAGGCTAGTAATTTGTATTCATAACATATACAAAAATTATAGCTGCATATGCATTATGCACATGATGCATTCCAGTGGATGTCACTGTACACAAATTTTGACTGAATCAGATTTATCCTGAGCAAAAAATTTACAATCTATTTTTTCTGATTGTAAACAAAAGCAGAGCCACAGTTGGCCCTTATTTTGATCAATTGTTTTATATCATTTCAGGTTTGCTGTATTTTTCTAAACCTTCTTGTTCTATATAAACACGTCTATCAATTATTCTGTATAAAATTAGAGACATGATTGAGCCACAATTGACTCTTTTTTAGTTCTTTAGTCCAATTTCTGCATACCATTTTAGGTTCGCTGATTTAAAAAAAAAAGTTCCCCCAAAATATCCCGATAACATCATATAAAGTTCTGGTAGCTATTTCTATCCTTGTTATAAAAAAAAATCAGCTACAGTTAGTATATAAAATGCAAGAAAAAGCCAAAGACCATTTGAGCTGTGCATTATTCATAACCAAGGTTTGAAGAGAAATTATGAGTTGATGCCTTTTTTATTCTCAATGACTTTTTTGTGGCCATTGTCCATTGTCAGGCTGGCCTTTGAGAGGGGCATTTGCCTGTTGGTTCTTGTCCCTGTAAATATGATCAAAGGATATATGAGGGAGTGATTGGATTTGAAGAGAGATGTCTTGGAATACAAGAAGCAAAACGTAGTTTCACCATCTTGAAGAACTGTTCATCCAATCTATCACAGTTTTTGAATTGCCATAAATATGTAAAAGAAAGAGCACTATTTTCTCGAGTTAGCTAAAGAGTTCAACATAATTATTAGTAGAATGACCAATGTTACCACATAAAGAGATGAAGCCGTTTTCATTAAGATATAATACTCCCCCAATCCCTCCCTTGGGGCAGTATGAGCTGTGCCATCAAAATACGTCCATGAAAAATCCTTTTGAATATCTGCATCATTCAGAGTAGACTGAAGAGGCAGAAAAAGAAGAAATAATTGCTTGCATTTGGAGAGTAACTTAAGAAAGGAGTTGCTTTGATTTTCAAATATTGTGTGGCTTTGTTCTAGCCAAATTCCCCTAGCAATCGCTAGAGGGAGGGCTCTGATATGAACTTTGCGTTTCCCATTTTTCCATTTTGATATATAATCTTCTAGGAATTTCCCTCACCATTCCAATTCGAATCCTTCCCTTCTGCATATTTCCTTCCAAAACTTTTGTAAAAGAACAAAAGCTGAAAAAGTGTGGATTTGACTTTGATTCTGATGGACACAGTACACATCAGCTTGGGCTTAAGAAGATTCTCCTGTGGAGATTATCCGAGGTGGGAGCTGTATACTTTGAAGAAGCCACATGGAATTTTTTGATTTTGTAGGCAAGGGACATTTTCGTAGTTTTTCCCTCCACCATGGGGGCTCAAGATTGGTCCTAGTTTGAGATAGATGCAAGTAACCCAAACTTGGGGAGTAGTCTCCGAATGGGCTTGGAGAAAATATAAGTTGATCATCATCTAGAGAGATGTTTATTAGAGATTTTGTCGAAGCAGATTGAAATACTTCTCACTCTTGTTTAAACCTTCATTTAAGTTTAGTCTCTCAAAAGAAGACCATTTATGAGTATGATTCTAGGAGTTGTAAATCTGATTAGGATAAATGAAACTTGCTGAATTTAGTTCTTACGTGAATTTATTCGATAGGTCCAATCCATGGGTCTTTTCCTATTAGAACATTTTGTCCATTGCAATTCTCTAGTATAAGCCATTGTCGTAATGCCAAAGGCTTTACGGGATATGATATGAGTTCTGACCCAATCCAAAAAGGAGGAAGGAAATATGTAGCTTATACATAATGCTAGACCATAGGCCTAATCTATGAAGGATTCTCCACCCACCTTTCGTTGCAAGTGCCTTTGAAAACCAATTCAAATTTTTATGACCACATCCCCCCATTGCTTTGGGGATTGCAATGGAGGCCTAGGCTGAGATTTCAAATGGCCTTGATTCAAAATTCCTTGCCTCGAGGTATTGGGGAGAGAGTTTTCTTATTCGAGGTAGAATTCCAAGGGGAATTTATGAGAGAGAAGCCCAACATGTTATAATGGCTTCAATTACTACTTTGCAAAGAACCAATATTCAACTCTAGATAGCCACTTATTGCACTCAAGCTTGATTCTCTTTTCTATTTTGACCAAAAGCCAATCCCAGTTTGCTTTAGAGTAATTATTGGTTTTCGAAAGAAACCTAAGAGGGCTTGGTGAAATTGGAAATGCATTGTGTAGACATTGGCTATGCTCCACAAAGAGACTTGAGGCATATATAGTAGATTTATCTTGATTTACCATTGTCCTAGTAGCAGAGGAGAATAATTCTAAATATCATTCAATAACAAAAATTGAGAAATATCCCCTTACAAGAAAATAACAACATCATCCACAAAGAGAAGATGGGTGAGCAAACATGGAGCAATATGTATCCTTGTGAACAAGTTTTTGCTTTTTGTGTCCATGATTACTTTGCTTAAGTTTTTTTAGCAACCAAAAGAAAGAGAAGAGGGATAATGGACAACCTTGTCCAAGCCTTCTTTCTAGGGATAAGAAAGAGGACGCAACTCCATAGATTAAAATTGCCATTGAAGACACATTGATATAGGATGTTATCCAAGAAACAAAGGAGGGATGAAATCCTAAGTGAATCAGGATGTGACGAATGAAGAGGTAATGGACACGATCAAAACCCTTTGAGAGGTACTTTGAATATGATGGGTTTTCTGTTCTTAGTTTGAATGGAATGGAGACCTTTTTGAGTTATCCAAATGGCTTCATGAATCTAATGAGCTTCAAGAAAGCCAAACTGTTCATGAGAGATGTTTTCAGAGAGAAAGCTAAACCTAAGGAGTAGTCTCCAAATGGGCTTGGAGACCATATAAGCTGATCATCATCTAAAGAGATGTTTACTAGAGATTTTGTCAGAGCATATTGATATACTTCCCACTCTTGTTTAAAACCTTCATTTAAATTTAGTCTCTCAAAAGAAAACCATTTATGTGTAGGATTCAAGGAGTTGTAAATCTGATTAGGATAAATGAAACCTGTTAAATTTAGTTCTTATGTGAAGTTCTCCAATAGGTCCAATCCATGGGTATTTGCCTATTAGAACATTTTTTCCATTGCAATTCGCTAGTATAAGTTATTGTCGTAATGTCAAAGGCTTGGACGATTGCTTTCCATACTACAGAGCCATTCTTATGGGTTTTGACATGAGTTCCGACCCAATCCAAAAAGGAGGAAGTAAATATGTAGTTTATACATAATGCTATACCATAGGCCTAATCTTTGAAGGATTCTCCACCCACCTTTGATTGCAAGTGCCTTCGAAAACCTATTCAATTCTTTATGCCTACATCCCCCCATTGCTTTGGGGAATGCAGTGGAGGCCGAAGCTGAGAGTACAAAGGGTCTTGATTCCAAATTCCTTGCCTCGAGGTATTGGAGAGAGAGCTATGTTATTCGAGGCATAATTTCTAGGGGAATCCATGAGAGAGAAGCCCAACATACTAGAATGGCTTCAATTACAACTTTGCAAAGAACCAATCTTTAGCTCTAGATAGCCACTTATTGCATCGAAGCTTGATTCTCTTTTTCTATTTTGACTAGAAGTCAATACCTGTTTGCTTTAGAGTAATTATTGGTTTTCAGAAGAAACCTAGGTACTTGAAAGAGTCCTTAAAAAGGCATGGTTAAATTGGAAATGTGTTATGTAGATATTGGTTATGCTTCACAAAGAGACTCGAGGCATATATATATATATATATACAACTCCTATGGGAGTTGTAGATATGGCCGAGTGCATCCAATAGATAAAGAAATCTCTTGAGACCTATCATCTAGTGGACCATGACATCTCCCTAAGAACTCGCTACTGGGATTAAGCTCTTCTCCTGCTTATAAATAAAAATATCGGGTCTTGTGTTTTCGTCTGTGTCGGCCTATCAACTCTAGTTGACCTGTGGGGAAAGCAAGAATAGGATCTATATAACAATATCATTCACAAAGAGAAAATGGGTGATCAAACAGGGAGCAATATGTATCCTTGTGAACAAATTTTTTCTTTTTGTGTCCATGATTACTCTACTTAAGTTTTTTTAGAAACCAAAAGAAAGAGAAGAGGGGATAATGGACAACCTTGTCTAAGCATTCTTTCTAGGGAGAAGAAAGGGGAGGCAACTCCATTGATTAAAATTTCCGTTGAAGACCCACTGTTATAAGATATTATCCAAGAAACAAAGTGGGGGTGAAATCCTAAGTGAATAAGGATGTGACTGATGAAGTAATCGACATGATCAAAACCCTTTGAGAGATCAGGTCAACTTTGAATATGATGCCTTTTTTAATTCCTAGTTTGAATGGAAAGGAGACCTTTTTGGGTTATCCCAATGGCTTCATAATCATACAACCTTCAAGAAAGCCAAACTGTTCACGAGAGATGTTTTAAGAGAGAAAGCCAAACTTGAGGAGTAGTCTCCAAATGGGCTTGGAGACCATATAAGCTAATCAACATCTAGAGAGATGTTTACTAGATATTTTGTTAGAGAAAATTGATATACTTCACACTCTTGTTTCAAACCTTCATTTAAATTTAATCTCTCAAAAGAAAACCATTTATGAGTAGGATTCCAAGAGTTGTAAATTTGATTAGGATAAATGAAACTTGTTGAATTTAGTTCTTACGTGAAGTTCTCCAATAGGTCCAATCCATGGGTCTTTACCAATTAGAACATTTTTTCCATTGAAACTCTCTAGTATAAGCCATTGTCGTAATGTCAAATGCTTTCCATACTATAGAGCCATTCTTATGGGATTTGACATGAGTTCTGATCGAATCCAAAAAGGAGGAAGGAAATATGTAGCTTATATATAATTCTAGACCATAGGCCTAATCTTTGAAGGATTCTCCACCCACCTTTCGTTGCAAGGTCCTTTGTTAACCAATTCAAATCTTTATGCCCACATCCCCCCATTTATTTGGGGATTGCAATGGAGGCCTAGTCTAAGAGTACAAATGGCCTTGATTCCAAATTCCCTGCCTCAAGGTATTGGAGAGAGGGTTGTCTTATTCGAGGCAAAATTTGAAGGGGAATATAGGAGAGAGAAGCCTAACAGACTATAATGGCTTCAATTACAACTTTGCAAAGAACCAATCTTCAACTCTAGATAGCCACTTATTCCATCAGAGCTTGATTCTCTTTTCTATTGTGACCAGAAGCCAATCCCAGTTTAGTTTAGAGTAATTATTGGTTTCAGAAGAAACGTAGGTACTTGAAAGAGTCCCTAAGAGGCCCTAGTGAAATTGGAAATGCATTGTGTAGACATTGACTATGCTCCACAAAGAGACTTGAGGCATATATATTGGATTTATCCTGATTTACCATCACCCCAATAGAAAAGGAGAGTAATTATAAAATCTCATTCAATAAAAAAAATTGAGAAATATCCCCTTACAAGAAAATAACGACATCATCCACAAAGAGAAGATGGGTGAGCAAACATGGAGCAATATGTATCCTTGTGAATTTTTTCTTTTTTCTTTTTGCGTCCATGATTACCCTGCTTAAGTTTTTTTAGCGACCAAAAGAAAGAGAAGAGGGGATAATGGACAACCTTGTTTAAGCCCTCTTTTTAGGGAGAAGAAAGGGGAGGCAACTCCATTGATTAAAATTGCCATTGAAGACACAATGACATAGGATGTTATCCAAGAAACAAAGGAGGGATGAAATCGTAAGTGAATTAGGATGTGATGGATGGAGAGGTAATGGACATGATCCGAACCCTTTGAGAGGTCAGGTCAACTATGAATATGATGGCTTTTTTTATTCCCAGTTTGAATGGAATGAAGACCTTTTTTAGTTATCCCAATGGCTTCATGAATCTAATGACCTTTAAAACGCTGAAATTTTCATGAGATGTTTTCAGAGAGAAAGGGCTTGAGCCAAGTGGTAATAAATTCAATGATAATTTTATTTATGTAGTTACAGAGGGGAATATGCTTGAAATGATCAAAGGAAAGTAGTCAACTTTTGGGATAAGCACAAGGAAGGTTGCATTCAAAGGGGCCATAAATATTTAGTAGTCTCTCAAATGGTGTTAACCACTTTTCAGTTGAAAATACTTGGTATTATCATCCCTAGCTTGAAGCCATAAGGCTCTACTTTTTAGTCCATTCCCTTTCATTCCTCGATAAGGTATCCCTCTTTTTAACCTCAAGGGATTTAATCATTAGTTTATGTAGCATCGAAGGTGTTCTAGTCTTGAAATGTTGTAGAGAGGCTAAACCACAGAAGTTCTCCATAACCCATAAATTGTTTATGGAAATTCCACCTAGAAGCGTCTCAATTAGATTATTAACCTATTTTTAATTATTTCCTAAGTCTAAACTTAGGAAAATGGGTTAATTAATCAGAATTCACTGAGATAAGGTGTGAATCATCTAGAAACTCACACATATATTAATTTGGGGCCTTGATTAAGATTTAATCTTGGCCGTTGGAAGTCCCACAAATGATTATAAGAATAAGTCGATGGATAGATGGAGAACACACTTGAGGGGTTCGATTTCCTTAGAGAGTTCAATTTTTCCAGAGAGCCAACAATTGCAGGAAGAGTTCGAGATTAGAAGGAAGAAAAGATAGAGAGGGGCAAAGATAGTGAAGTCGAAGGAGTATTTCTAGATCTGGTGAGTGTGTTGCAGAGAAAGGTTGAAATTTCTCCAGGAAGTTGCGCATGGGCAACACAAAAGCTTCAATGAGTGGTTCGTTTGCTGGGGTGAAGCTAGTGTTCTGTTCGAAACGCTGGAAAGTATTTCCAAAGCGTTGATGGGTCAGTTTCCTAGTCAATAGTAGGCATGATGGTTTGATATTCAGTTGTTTCGGGCTGAGTGTGTAGCAGACTGTGCAAAGGTGACGCAAACGCTGCATAGAGCTAAGTGGGCAACTTAATTTTCAGTGGCAGTCGAGTGCTGAGATTGCTTGGAGTGGGTAATTTCCCTCAAGATATTTTTGCTAGTATTTTCTCTATAGGATTGCCAGTTTTCAACATCCATATTGTACTCAGAAAAATTCACTGCTGCATAAAAACAAAAACCCTCAACTATTGCACCAATTTTCCCAAGTTGGGTTTTTCCGGGGACATTTGTCCAAAAATAACTGATATATTTTTTATTTGTCTGTGCTAATATTTTCTTAGTTTCCAACGCTATTTTCTTCCACAATTTATTTGTGTAGGTTGTAGTGTGAATTATTTGCTATTCGCCATGGCATCAAATCCAGGTTGATCCAGAAAGATCAGAAGTAGAAGAAGAAAATTTTGTTGTTCAAAGGGAGCAGTAGGCTGAAATTTTCTGGTGCTGCGCAGTACCTAGCTAGGCAGTTTGAATTTCTGGGCAAGGGTTCGATTTTCAGTTGCAGGGGGGCAAAAAATTCGATTTGCCTAGAATAGTGATTCCAGTAGGCATGGTGAGCAACAACAACTCATTTTTTTCATTGAGCAGATTCCTTGGTTGGATGCAGAGGGTGCTGCAGTAGTTTGCATGGCAGAATCAACGTCGGGTGGAAGGGGAAAACACACACAAGGGACATTTCTCTCAGAAAGTTTCTAGCCAAGAAATCTGATTTTCCTAGTTGCAGGTGGCATTAGCAGTGAGCATGAATACACATTTTAGAAGGGAGTGCGAGTAACAGAGCAAAAATTGAGAAAAGGAAGATGGAGTTTCCAGACCATATTCGAGATGGCCACAACTAGGCTTAGGGATCCAGATAGGTTGGAGGGAGCCTCCAACCATGTCATCTGGAAGGCTAGGATGTCCTTCCTTCTAGATGAATATGGCTTGAAACCGATGTGGATAATGTTGTAGCAGTACCCTAGGATGTTGACCAGCTGAAGGAGTACATACGAGAAATGGCCAAGGTGAAGTAGATGATCTTGGATGGATTTGGAGATCATATAGTTTCAAATGTAGCTGGCCAAGGGATTGCTAAAGAAATGTGGGATGCTCTCTCCAAGCTATATTAGAGTTCTTCTGAGCAACATAAAATGTTTCTCTAGGAGAGTCATAAGGATGCAGAAGGACGAGGGCATAGATGGCTTCCTCACTAGGATTCATGAGGTATGTGATCAACTAGCAGTCATTGGGGAGGTGCCCCAACCCACAAAGCTTGTATGATTGGAACTAAATAGTGTCTCATAGGATTGGCAGGTGTTTGTCCAAAGTATATTGGGAAGAGACACATTGCCAAGATGAGATAGGATGTGGGTCGATCTACAACAGGAGGAGTTGAGGTGTGCTTTATAAAGAATACTATCAGCGTAAGTAGTAACCAAACAGTGAAGAGTGAGAAGGAAGAGGAAAATGTGGCCTTAGCATTGAAGGGTCCCAGCCGGGGATAATGGGAGAATAAGAAGAAGAATGACCTGTCAAAGGTCAAGTGCTTCAAATGTGGTGAGATTGGTCACTACAATACGCAATGTCCTCTTAGAAATAAGGAAAAGCATACGAAGCTGGACTAGGAGACAATGTTAGCCGAGATAGAAAATTTGACCTCCAGGTTGGAGGAAGACTTTGCTATGATGACAACCACACCTCTAGGAGTGAGGTGGGGTGACATGGAGCTGTAGTCTAGAACTACAGAGATTGGGTAGGATCCTTGAGGTGTCCTACTCATTGATCATTACCTTGCTACAAGGGGCCCACAATATTGAATAGCATGATGGATCAATGTCAGTGATGCAATCATATTCCAGAGTGACAGTTACAGACTAGTAGCAGTTAGATGTTGAGGAGCACAGTGCAGTACAGAGTGACACAGTCATAGAGTCAGCAACAACGCAAATTCCTTGGTGGACAGTGCAATGGCTAATAAAAATCAGGACTCGAGAGATAGATGCATCATACTGAACACAATTGATTCAATATTTAGGATGATTCTCAATTGCAATAGTTGCAATTGCAGCAACAATAGATGAGAGGGAGTTGCAGTGCAGATGTAGAGTTGGCAGCAATACAATAGTGTCAGCAGTAGCACAAATGAAACATCATAGTTGCACAATGGATGGTGGGAAGTAGCCAGATGTCAGTAATGTGGCAGAGGGTGGTACAAAGATAGAGTGTTGTGGAAGAGTGTTCAACACTAGAGAGAACACCTTCTTCACTTAGAGGGAGTGTTATTTTTTGGGGCATCAAAGGTGTTCTAGTCTCAAAATTTTATAGAGAGGCTAAAGAACATAATTTCTCCATAACCCATAAATCGTTTATGGAAATTTCACCTAAAAAAGGGGTTAATTAATCCGAATTAATTGAGATAAGGTGTGAATAATCTAGAAACTCACATTGATCGATAGCGAATTAAACTGGGCCCTTGATTAAGATTTAATCTTGGTCATTGGAGGTCCAACAGAGGATTATAAGAAGTCGATGGGCATATGGAGAACACATTTGAGGGGTTCAATTTTCTTAGAGAGTTTGATTTTTCTAGAGCTAGCAATGGTCAAAAGAGTTCGAGATTCAGAAGGACGCAAAGACAGAGAGGGCCAGAGATAGTGAAGTCGGAGGAAGATTTCCATGTCCGGTGAGTGCATTGCAGAGAAAGGCCAAAATTTCTCTAGGAAACTGTGTAGAGGCAACACAAAAGCTTCAGTGAGTAATTCGATTTTGTTAGGGTGAAGCTGGTGTTCAGTTCCAGAGGCCGGAAAGTATTTCCAGAGTGTCAAAGGCTCAATTTTCTAGTCAGTAGCAGGCAGGATGGCTTGATATTTAGTTGTTCCAGGCTGAGTGTGTAGCAGGTTGTGAAGACGTGACGTAGAAGCTGCATGTGGACGCTTGATTTTAAGTGGCAGTCGAGTGCCGAGATTGTTCAGGGTGAGGGTAATTTCCCTCAAGCTATTTTTTTTTTATTATTTTTATTATTATTATTATTATATATATATTTTTTTTAATTTTTTTTTTTTTAATTTTTATTTTATTTTATTTTATTTTTATTTTTTATTTTTTATTTTATTTATTTTATTTATTTATTTTTTATTTTTTATTATTTATTTATTTATTTATTTTTTCAGTATTTTCTCTGCAGGATTGCCAGTTTTTGACATCTAGATTGTACTCAGATAACTTCACTGCTACATAATAATAAAAACCCTCAGCTGCTACGCCGGTTTTCCCAAGTTGGGTCTTTTGGGGACATTTGTCCAAAAATAAATGTGTTAATTTTTATGTGTGTGCTAGTATTTTCTCAGTTTCTAGCACTATTTTCTTCCGCAGTTTATTTGTGAAGGTTACAATGTGAATTATTTGGTATTTTCGTAGTAGATAAATTGTTAAATTAATTAACAATTAGAAAAATAAATTTCAGCTGTTGCAATAGGATTTCAGACTTGAAATTTTCACATTAATCACATCTCTAATATTTTCAGGGAGGTTATTATGATCAGAGTCGTTACTTAGAGACTCCATTCGAGCTTCCAATTCAATCAAAAGTCTATTATTAGCCTCCCTTTTTCTCTTTACCGAACTAGATATGACATTTTTTGTTGCTTTTAAATATCTCTAAAATTGGATGGGGGGAGATTTAGGTAGATGTAGATTAAGAAGCTTCAATTATATTTCAATTCATGTATTAGGATGGGAGATTCAAGTCAATGAGGGTTTAACTTGAAAGGGTCCATAGGATTCTTGGGTGATCCCTCTAGGTCTAGAAATATAGGAAAATGATCAGAGTCCCCTCCAGAAGAGACCCATTGCTCGATCCTTAGAGAAGAAGCCAATCTAGACAATTAGTAATGGGAGATTCTCCCAAGCGATTATTGCTCCATGTTGGAGAAAGCTTTCGGGGGAGGGGGGAGAACATCTATAAGATCTGTTGAATCTAATCTATCAATGAAGAAGTCTTATAAAGAATTTAGATGAAATGTGGGACCCCGTATCTCAAAGAATTCAAGGGAGAAATTTAGATCCCCCCCAAGGGTCAACTTTCCTTTAACAAAATAGGCAAGACTCAGAGTTTAAATGCATTTTTTTTCTTATCTAGGTAATGTCCATAAATGTTAATATAGGTATATACATATTCTGAATCACTTGATTTTAATTCCAAGCTAAGTCCCGATCAAATAGACTATGTAGAGAGACAAAGCATATTATGTGATTTCCAATTGGAGATAAGACCATTAAAGTGCCTGAAAGCATCAAAGAATGCAAATGACCAGGAGGGAAGAGTTCTTTTTATAATATTGGAAGCTTATTGATCATCCATCATGGTTTTTGGAGAAAAAGTACATCAGGGGAGTGAATTTTAACTAACCTCTTAATAGTCTTTTTGAGGGGTTGGCTAGCCCCTGAATATTTAAGGAGAGGTATCTCATAAGGCTATTGTCAAATCAATATATTCACTCTCTATTTCTCTACATCTAGATCACAACCTCTAGAGCTAGAATTTTGTTAACCTTATGATATCATTGAATTAGGATATTCACTCTATTTCTCTATATCTAAATAACTATGTTTCTGCAAGTATATCTAGATCCATTTCTCTATTTCTCAAAAATATTATTTCTATATTTCTCTATACATAGTTCATAACCTCTAGATCTAGATCTACTTTTTATTTCTTTGTATCTAGATAACAACCTCTAGATCTAGAAACTTGTTGATCCTAGGATATCATTAAATCATGATATTTGCTCTCTATTCCTCATATCTAGATCATTATGTTTATATGAGTATATCTCGATCCATAGATCTAGATCTATTTCTCTATTTCTCAAAAAGATTATTTCTCTATTTTTCTATATCTAGATCACAACCTCTAGATCTAGAAATTTGCTAACCCTTATTGTAGACTTCTAACTATAGATTTGTGACTCACAATTTCTAATTCTAATGCCCTACCCGATCCTATTAGCCCACTTGTTGAGTGATTTATTTTTGTGCTTAGTTACAATAATTATTATTAGTATACGTTCGAGGTATGTGTATGCTAGTTACATACCCACACCTCGCATGAATACACTATCATTCTAAAGCTTAAAGTTTTGGATGATTAAATAAACGGTTAATCATGATTAGTAGTTGATTAACTTTAAAACATGATTTATAATTAATAAATATATTTTAAACATGATTCATTTAACTATTGAATTAATAACATTCCTCAAATTTGACTAACATTTCTAAATAATATTATTGAATAGTAACATTTATTAAAATCATAATTTATTCCTTAATTTTTTTTTTGATAACTTTACTTATTTTTACTAGTTGTATAGTTCTCTTAGTTAACTCTTTTTATTTTATTTTACTTTTTGTTAATCTTTACTTATTGTCACTATTTTATAGTTTACTTTTATATATACTTATTTAAAACTCTAGTATTCTTATTTACTATTTAAAGAGATGTAATGTTATGTAATGTTCCCTAATAATAATAATAAAAAATAATACTATAATATAATATAATATTAAAATATAAGCAAATAAACAATAAACAATAAAAAAAGATAATAATAATAAATAGATAATAAATAATAAAAAATATAATAGTAACAATTAAATAAAATAGTAAATAACAATACTAGAGTTTTAAATAAGTATATATAAAAGTAAAACTATAAAATAGTAACAAAAAAGTAAAGTTAACAAAAAAATAAAATAAAATAAAAAAGAGTTAACTAAGAGAACTATAAAAATAGTAAAGTTATCAAAAAGTAAAAATGAATGAAAAAAGAAAGAAATAAATTAAGAGAAAATTTAACTAAAGTAAAAGTTAAAATAAAAAAATAAAAGTTGCATGTTGACACATGGAATGTGTGCATGTGGCTCCTTTTCCAATGTTCGGTCTATTTAATAGACGATGAGGAAGATGAGAGAGCATTCCATCATCCATTCTCTTGGGAGAAAAGTGTCGTGGGACAAAGAATCCCTGATAGTAGTACGTTGATTGAGGGCTCAGGGGTGGCTAGTTGTAGAAATATTATATGCGTCTGAGCCTACAGTTGGATGGAGAGTCGTCCCCAAAACTTTGTTGTAGTTAGTGAGATTCAAATAGCGTTCAACTCCGAAATTACAGGTAAGGAATATCATTGCTACAAGTAAGTTGCATTTTCTCCTATTTCTAAAAAATTCTATGCTCATTAGTTGAATAGAGGTGTGTTGATTGTAAATCACATAATTGATCTAATTAGTTGCATGTTTTAATTCAAGGTTGTTACATATGGTATTAGAGCTTAGGCTCAACCCTTAGGGCCTATGGGCATTTTAATGTAGAAATCACAAAAAAAAATTGATCTAATATCTAAATTTTATATTTTGTGTTCAATCCAACTCTTAGAAGGTGACCATTAATCTATCCCATGTATTAGCAATAACATCATAATATCATAAAAAATAACATCAATAACATCACATAAATCTTTTTTTTATTAAGTTTTCTTTACAAGAGAAAACCATGCTTATTTTTATGGAAATCACTTCATCCAAAATAAGAACCCTATCTAGAAATGCTCCTTATCCAAAGTTTATCTATATTTTTAAACCAATTGAGAAAGTATATAATTTGTTACTTTTGTATAAAATAAACATCGAATAATTATACATAATAACTATATTATAAAAATTAAACATTATTATTATTTATTTTCCCTATAAAATATATTAAAAGTCTCAAAAATATTTGAAGTTTACAATATAATTTAGAAATTTGATAAACATTACCAAAGGGTTTATAATATAATACTTCAGATTCTTTTTTATTTATTTATTTCAACGCAGCGTAATGCTTTATTGACCCATGCCTCTAATCACAAAAAGTATCATAGCTTTGCATGCTTAATTAACTATAGCGTAATCCAATTAATATGATTATATATTATATTTTGGTGAATGAGTTAATATTTTATTAAGTAACAATTGGTTTCACTCGCAGTCGAGATACTCAATAATCTATATTTACAAGTTGATAGAATGTAGTTTTTATTAAACTTATTAATAGATATGTTATGCGAAATTCAGTTATTTAGCATGTGTGTTATTCTTAAACTTATCAGTAGATATGTTACACGAATTCAGTTATTTAGCATGTGTTACAACATTTTTTTGTGTGTAAATTAGCATTTTATATTAAGACAATAATACATATTTACAAAAGGTCTGCTTGTGCAGACAGGAGACTGCTTTCCTAGTCCGAATACACCCAATCATGACCAAAATGACCTCCTAAAGAACCCCAGGGCACACCACGCAGGGCGGCAGAGAAAGTCAGGGGTTGACAAAAACAAACAGTGAACCAGCCGAATAACAACAAAACCATAGTATATCCAAAGCCGAGGCTCACTGAGACCCACCTAGAGCCTTAGATAACTACTGAGAGAAAAAAAACCAGAAAACTGACAAAACGGATAAGTTCCAAGGTCAGTGATCGAGTGTACAGACCCATGCCCCAGGAACTCACCCAGTGCTTGCAGCAAAGACCCATTACATCTCGAGAACCACATAATTCTTGGAGGAATCCTGACCAGTCGGAGCCTTGGCTCTGCCCGCCTGAGGTAGCGATGAGCGTGTGCCCTGACTGGTGCCCGTTTTCTCCTCCGCCCTTTCCCCAGAACTCACAGCTTCCTGACAAATGGAATGACGCAGAAGGCTGATCAAGATTGTTAGCTTTTGGAAATGCTATCGAATTGCTGCTCCAGACCGCTGATTTTAAATTCCAAGGTTTCCAAGATCGCCGCATGCTCCGCATTAGTTACAGAAATAGTATGTTGAGCCTGTCGTGCCTGGCTGATATAATCACCTTGCATGCTTATGGCTTTTGCCAGCATCATCTTCATCCACCACATTTCCGCCTGCGTGCGGACATAGTGGGTGGCTCGAGTTGTAGATGTTCCAGGGTCCTGGACCCACTCCATATCCTTTTCCAGTTCATGCTCCTCCAAGTTCTCCTCTTCCTCAGCCACTATAGCCTCCAACTCCTCAATCTTACGTTTTTCCTTCTGAGAGGTCCTTGTTTCATAAGTTTCCCGAGCTCGCTTGAGATCTCGGTTGGCAGAAGCATTTCTGCTGCCCTCGCCCGCCATTGTCTTGAAATTTAGCACCGAACAACACCGTATTCTGAGGGCCGAGAAAATGAGTTTCTGCAGACTAACAGAATCCACAGTGGTGCTACCGTTATTAGGGACCGAAGATATAGAGGAGAGAGCAGGTGGGTCACTTGTTGCGTTCCATCTTGTCACCTGTTGACCGCAAATCCTTTCATAATTATCCTTGCTTCGTGGTTCACACTTTCGATGATGTATCAGATTTTTGCTCTTAAGTTTTCCCCGCTTGAACCTCTTCGATGAGTGCCAAGTGTCCATACTTTTAAATGGGTGCCGGCGGAACTCATACTTTTCGTTCATGGAGCTGAAGGGAGTACCTCCTGCCTGCTTGTACATTGAATGCCCATTTCCTGCCTGTCCTTCATTCTTCTGCCGACCCTTAATTCTCCCAGCAGTACGATTGATAATAATCATATCCCAATATCTGCAAAGAGCGCCGTCCCTCTGGCCTATCTTTCATTAACCATGTCCTGCCTCGAGAGCAGAGTACACTTGTTTCTTACTTCCGGGCAGGTGACGTCCTGCCAACAGCTGTCCATGATGATAGTGGGGTTCTCTATACCATAATTTGCCAGATGATCCGCTACGGTGTTAGCTTTGCGGCGAACTACCTGAAAGATTAAACCATTCAAACGCGCAAGATGTTCAGCAATACTCTCTGTCACCTTGGCCAGTCTCCAATGCTGAGTGACTTTGCTTGCTTTGGCTCCCTCATACATCCTTTTCACTGCTGTGATTGCGAGCTGAGAGTCCCCTTCTACCACTGCTGTGCCCGCCTGTAATTTCCGAAGAATTCTCAGACCCTTTTCCAATGCTGCGAACTCCATCTCATTATTGGTTCCTTCCCCTAAGGCTCTGCTATAGATGTACTGAATTTCTTCGCTGTTCCTGAGAATGCCTCTAATGCCAGCCAGACCTGGATTACCCTGAGAAGCACCATCGAAATTTAGTTTAAGGAAGCCTGAAGGTGGCCGTTTCTAGATGCTTAAGGTGGTATTTATCTCCTGTTGGCGATTCACGGTGGCCGCGAAGGTTCCTTTATCTAGGTTGAAAGCTTTCAAGATTCGTAAGTCCCCAGTTGATGCTTTAGTATCTTGTTCTGGTCTTCCTTTGACAAGAACCAATTGCCTGATATTTTGTATAATAATATCTATAGAATGATTTATATTTCTGGTTTCGTTTAAGAATACTCTTCTATTCCTTTCCTTCCAGATTGACCATGTAATGAATCCTGGCATGGTTTTCCAAATGATGTTGACCAATTGATTGCTGGAGAAATTGCCTCACCAATTCTCGATGGTTTCTTGAATGGAATCTCTTCTTCTGTCCGTTTGCTGCAAAGTGGTTTCCGCCCAATTCCACAGAAGGTCTGCCAAATCACATGTGTTGAAGAGATGATTCATTGTTTCTTCTTCCTTTCCGCACATGGGGCATCTAGATGGGCCACCGAATCCTTTCTTTCGGAGATTTTCCCAAGTGAGAGTTTTCCTGTGCATTAGGAGCCAAAGGAAGGTTTTAATTTTTGGCCAGAACTGTGAATCCCAAACCTTGTTGCTCCATTTAACTTTTTCTTCTTGCTCTGAATCTTCAATGAAGTTTCTGGCTTCTTTGAGCGTAAAATTGCCCCCTCCTTGCTTTCCCCATCTTAGCTGGTCATTGTCTTCCGCAATTCTAATCCTTCTTTTGTTTAACAAAGTTTGTAAGTTCCTAATGTCATTGTTTGCTTCGGTCATGTGCTCTGTTTCATTGAATACCCAAGTTCTCCACTCCTGGTCCCTATTATTAGGATTCCAATAGTGATTCACCGTCATTCTCCCAAGCTCCTGGTAATTTCTTTGAAGACCTGCAAACTCAGGCCTTTCCAACTTGGGGAGTTGTTGCCAGGCATCCTCCCAAAAAAGAGCAGTTTCTCCATTGCGAATTTCCCAGAAGCTATTCTCCTGTATAATGTGTTGGTTTTTTCTTGCTAGGTTCCAGATCGGTGAGCCTTCTGGGTTCTCTTGCATTCTGATTAGGTACTGTATACTATGCATTGGAGCGTATTTTTCCTTCCAATGTCTAGCCCAAGGAAGTTTGGGTTCCTTCAGCCATTTCCACCACAACTTAGCACCACAAGCCCTATTGATGGTGGAGGGGTCTTGCAAGTTTAACCCTCCCAGTTGTTTGGGCTTACACATTTTATTCCATGCCACTAGTGCCCACTTTTTCTTCTCTAAATTCCCTGACCATAAGAAAGTTCTCTGAATTATCCTCATTTGCTGAAGGACTCCTTTGGGAGTAGGAATTATGGAGAGCATATATTGAGGAATAGCTTGAAGGACAACTTTGGTTAAGACTAGCCTACCAGCGAAATTGAGGGCCCTATGGGTCCAGTGATGGCATATTTTCTCTAGGTTTGCTAGGATCTTTTCCCAATGGATTTTTTGCCAGGGTTTATCTGTTAGAGGAGCTCCTAGGTACCTAGAGGGCAGGCTGCTTCTCCAGAAGCCTAGGATAGTAGAAAGATTTTTTTGCACTGCTAAATGAGTATTGAAAAAGAAGATGGTGGATTTAGATAGATTAACTTCCATACCTGAAGCTTTGCTGAAAAGATTGAGGATCCTTTTGTAACCCAAGGCTTCTTTGACTGTGGGAGTACCATGTAACATCGTATCATCAACAAATTGTTGGTGAGTGGTCGCTGGAATGGAAGGCAGGGGCTGCAATCCTTTGATATTTCCTTCCTCTTTAGCGCTGCGAATGAGTCTACTTAAACCTTCCATCAGGATTACAAAAAGGAATGGTGATAATGGGTCGCCTTGCCTGAGCCCTCGTGAGGGGGAGAATTGATCAGAAGGGGCACCGTTTACCAGAATAGAAAATTTAGTAGATTTGATCAGAGCTAAAATCCACACTATCCATTGACTAGCAAAGCCAAAAGCTTTTAAAATTGCTTCCAGGTAATTCCAGTTGACCTTGTCATAAGCCTTTGACAAATCAAGTTGCATCATCATACCTGCAATCTTTCTGGATTGAAGAGTATGAATCATTTCTTGAGCTAGTAAAATATTGTCTAGAATTTGTCTCCCCTCAACATATCCAGATTGCTCTTCAGAGATGAGGCCCGGAAGAATGGGTTTCATTCTGTTAGCTATGACTTTAGAGATAATTTTATATATAACATTGCACAGAGCTATAGGCCGAAATTTTGCAGGGGTGTTGGCTTCCTCTTCTTTTGGAATCAGGGCAAGGAATGTAGAGTTGAGGGACTTGAGGATTGAGGCAGAACACCGAGAGTCTTCCACAACTTCCCAGACCTCTGTTTTAACAATGTCCCAGCAAGCCTTGTAGAAGTTGATGGTAAAACCGTCAGGCCCAGGAGCTTTATCATTAGGCATATCCTTCACCGCTTCTTCCACCTCTTCCAAAGAAATTTCTCGAGTCAGTGCCAGGTTTTGCTCATTAGTGATTATCTTGGGGATGGAGTTGATGAGTTCATCAATTGCTTCTGTTCTATCAACCTCTGGCTCTTGAGCTATGCTGCTGAAATGCGTAGTAAGAAGGGTTGAAATTTCTTGATGTGTCTGTAGAATGGCTCCCTGTTCATTTTTGAGACTAAGGATTTTGTTAGCTCCCCTGTGGTCCATTGCTGATCTATGGAAGAATTTTGTATTCTGTTCCCCTTCCTTAAGCCACTGAATACGGGACTTTTGTTTCCATAGGGTTTCCTCTTGTTGGCAACGAAGCTGCCATTGCTGCATCAACATTTTTTCTTTGTTTACTATTTCTGGATTAATATCCCCAGTGATCCAACCTTTGTGTATCTGCTCTAATTTCTCCTCTAATTTGGCTTTTTCTTTGAATATGTTTCCAAAGACTGTTTTTTTCCAAATTTTTATATTGTCTTTGATATATCTCAGTTTGCCTTGTAATCTGTACATTTGGTACCTCTGATGCCCACCGGTTCATTCCACCATTTTTCAATAAGTTGAATGAAGTCCGGATGGGTAAGACAAAATTTCTCAAATCTAAACGGCTTGTTTCTTCGAGTGCCCTAGATAGCAGCAATCAGGGAAATGGGCCAGCGGTCTGACCCTCCACTAGGGAGTATATCTGATTCTACTATAACTCCCTCCAACAGAATACTTTCGGAGATTAGAAATCTGTCTAGTCGAGAAGCAATTTGTCTTTCACCTCCCCTTTTGTTATTCCATGTATAAGCCCCACTCTTGGGGTGGACATCCACTAGATTAGTTGTTTTGATGAAATCTAAGAAAGCTTTAGAATCTTTGTTGAGTTTCCTTATCCCTCCTTTCTTTTCCATGAGGGTAGTTATCATATTGAAATCCCCTCCTATGACTGCCTTTGCTCTGGGATATCTTAGCTTCAGATTCAATAGAGTTCTCAGAAAAAGAAACTTCTCTTCTAGCTTTTGAGGCCCGTAGACATTAGTACACAAATAGGTTTCCGAATTTCCTACCACCTGAGCTTCTACAGCTATGAAAGATCTGGTCGCTTCAGAGGAGAGGATTTTGATTACTTGCGGATCCCACAGGGTGATTAAGCCTCCCTCCCATCCATTGCTGGCAGTTTCCAGGTATTCCATGTGTTTGCCTAATTTTTTGCTTACATTATGAATAGTACTACTTGCACATTTGGTTTCTTGCACAAATATAATCTCTGGGTTTTCCTTTTGGACCTTCTTCTTTAAAAGTCGCTATTTTATTTGGCTATTAAACCCTCTAGCATTCCAAGAGATGACTTTCATTTTAAAACAAGATTTAGTAGTTTAGAGAAAAGGCTTCTAGAGATTTCATCTTACCAGAGTTTAAGAGCATTTGTCCTAATTCCTATAGTGCCTCATTATTGGTTCTGCGTCCTCTCTTTTTCCTTTGTTTGGAACTTGTGGAGGTTTGAAGAAGTCCTTTTGTTCAGAGTCCCATTCCTTTGGCTACGCCCAGGTTCTTGCTTTGCATTTCTATTTCTGCTCTTTGTCGTGCTATTAGTATATCATTAATTCTCCTGATTTCCTCTTCCGATATGTGTTCCATCCCCTTCTTTTTCCAGTTTTCCACCATGTCTGGTAAATTAACTCCTTCTTGCTCTAGTATTTCAGTAAGTTCCATCTCATCACTTCCGATGTCACTTATGAGCATTTCTGAGTCTTCATCTACCCCTTCTGTTACCTCTTGATTCTGTAGTATAATGCTTGGAGGATTTTTTTCCATTGTTTTAGTTTCAGGCTCTGTTGTAGTTTTGTTTGCTTTAGAGGTGTTTTGTTCCTTATTGTTGTCCTCTGATTCGGTTTCAGTTTCCAGAACTTCGAAAGCATTGCTAGTATTACCTTGTGATGTGCTTGCTTTGGTCGGACGTTTCCTGTTAGCTCTTTGTCTTGCTCTTGGTCGAGTAAAGAATTCCCTGTTCTTCTCTGCCTTGTCTACCTTAAGGTCTTCTGCTGTTTTATTTAATGGGCATTCTCTGATTAAATGTCCATGCTCATGACATTTTCTGCATCGGAATGGAATTTGCTCATAATCAATGGCTTGGAAATAGTCTTCATCCCTATATTCCAGCCACAGTCCCTCATGCAGTGCCCCCGACACATCCATTTCCACGCAAATTCTGGCACAGGAGGTGTATCTTCTCTGCAAAGTAGCTTCTGAAGCTTTGATGAAGGTCCCTAATTTATCACCTATTTGTTTTAGAGCTGCATATCCCCAATAGTCTATTGGCAGGGAGAAGAGGCGTATCCGCACCTGCTTGAAGGTTTCTTTTTCTGGCACAAAATTGGGCTTCCAAGGCCTAATGTATAGGCCTGCAGAAGCGAAGAAGTAAGGTCCGCCATCAAATATTCTATCCTTATCCTCTAGATTTGGGAAAACAACAGTGAAAAAACCTTTGGCTCCTAAGTGCAGTCTAACATCACCTTTGGGTTTCCATTGCTGCTTTATCCATTGGCACAACGCCCTTTCTGTTGGCCAGAGTCCCATGAACTTGCAGATCACTGCATGTTCGATCATGTGATCCCGGTAGGCTTGAATGTCTGGGTCTGTTATCACCACCCTTAGGGTTTCTGCCGCCTTAGGTTTACATGGGCCTTGAGTCTTTTTACTGTTGAATGTTCCTGTTTTGTCTCCTTGTTCCTCCTTCTCTTTATTCAGAGCCCCTTCTTCTTCTTCTGTCTGCTTCTTTTCTTGCTTATTTTCATGGGCGGGATGTGCTTGCGTTGGCTTCTCCCTGCCTCTGTTTTCTGTACGACTACCGTCCTCCTTTCCTTTCAGCTTTTGAGTATTGTGATCCTCATTGCCTTCATATCTTTTCCTTCCCTTGCTGGTCACGTCCTCTTTCTGTGACCTTTCATACCCAGCTATTTGCACACCTTCATGTGCTATTTGTTTGTGCATCATTATTTGTTTATAAGATGGGGTCCCTCGTTTTCCATCTGTCAGGTCAGGATCTGTCCTCTTCTGTATAGCTCTGCCACTCTGACCCTATTCTTTTCCAGTTTCGAACCCTAGATCTGATCTGTTACAACTTTAAATACAATGGTTCACATGATATTTTTGTGATCCAATTGAGTGACTGGTTGCTATATTATTTCTTAATGAAATTAAATCACAGTAAGAAAATGAGAATTACGAAGAAAAACAGGGTAAATTTTATACAAGCCCAAAACATAAGATATTAAGAGCACAACTTAGAGAATATTGGAACCTGGGTCATTTGATTTTGATAGCATGAAGATGCCCCTCAATGTGGCAACTTATTAGCCAAAGGGAAGTAGCATTTTCTTATTAAAAAAAATGTAAATAGAAGTTATATATATATATATATATATATAAATGAATAAATAAATAAATGAATAAATATAATTATGGTCAATGAAATCAATATTATTTCAATGAAAGTTATATATATATATATATATATATATATATATATATATATATATATATATATATAGATATAGTTTTATTTAATGAAATAATTTACTAAATATTTTATTAAGGTTGTTTGTCATGATTTTAAACTCATACACATGATGATTTGAAATAGATTCAGATAAAGAGATTTTGGCTTCATTTCCATATGGAATTTCTTATTATTAATATGAAGGTAGGGGAAAATAAAATATATTTACTCATTCAATAATACACTTGGTTGAAAACTTTTTTGTTTTTGTTTTTGAGTTAGGATGTCAATTAGATTTTTTGATATAACTAATAATGTTGTTAATACTAAAAGTTTGGGTTCATAGTTGATTTAGGAAAATTCGCTATACCTTGTTGATATTTGTTTAATATTATTGATAATATGGGAGCTTTTGACATTGTGTCAATTAGGAATTGATCTCATTGGTTGATTTTGGATGTACAAATTCTTTCATGGCGATGATTATGCTTATAATCTATTTTTGAGGTGATTCTCATATTAATGATGTTTCATGATATGATGATATAAGGATAATGATGCACACATTTATTTAGTTGTTACGATAATGGTGTTGCATGGTCATGATGAATATGAGATGCATAGGGATCATGATGTTATATGACATACATTGACATGTGGTTAATTTATTATGTGATGCCATGATATATCTTTAATGCAAATATGTTGATGTTATAACTTATGAGGGTGTTTTATGATGTGAAGCATGTAGTAATCACAAGAAGATTTTATGACATGCAAGAGCATGCAGTGCTTTACTATTCAAAATGTGGTGATTAACAATGATGTTATGATGATGACATGCAAGAATTGGCATGTGAATTATTTTCCATGATATTATGATTATAACTAATGCATTGGATGCATGTTGAGATGTTGCGATTAACAAAGAATCCACGAATGGGCCGAGAGGGCCGGTTATTTGATGATCTCGTGGGAGCCCATAACTGCAAGGGAGAATATGTAACACCATATGGGTTGGGGACATACTCAATCAACACTACATATGCCAGTGGTTCATTTGTCTTGTATAGCTCTTGATGGATAACTCTTGAGGGGCTATGGGACCATCTTGAGGAGGCCAAGTGCCTGATATTGTTGGCTATGTGCCTGGTATTGGATTGGGATGCCGAATTCTAGTGGGGATGTAAGGACTTCGATGCTTGGGGCTGTGCACCTTAGTAGGCGTGGAGGGAGTGGGCCAACCTTGCGAGATGCCCAGAGCCATTGAGTACTGTACCGGATGCCTGCCTTGGGGCAGATGAGGTTTGAGTCAAACACGAGCCTTGGGGCCAGCCTTGGGCAAGGATACAGATCAATGAGGCTTATGCCTGGTTCCGAAAGTGGGAAAAAGGACAGAGATTCCTTGAGATTTCCCTGGTGTTGTGAAAACTTTCAATGCCTGTTGGTTATACTAATGCAACAGAGGGTGTAGGGAAAACATGAAGTAATAAATAGCTAAATAAATAAAATGTTAAATGATTCAATTTAACTTTGAGACGACGTTCCTTAAAGAGGGGAGTATGTAATGTCCTATAATAATAATAATAATAATAATAATAATATAATATAATATAAAAATATAAGCAAATAAATAATAAACAATAAAGAAAAGATAATAATAGTAAATAGATAATAAATAATAAAGAAATATAATAATAACAAATAAATAAAATAGTAAATAACAATACTAGAGTTATAAATAAGTAAATATAAAAACAAAACTATAAAATAGAAACAAAAAAGTAAGATCAAAATAAAAAAGAGTTAACTAAGAAAACTATAAAAATAGTAAAAATAAGTAAAGTTATCAAAAAGTAAAAATGAATTAAATAAGAAAGAAATAAATTAAGAGAAAATTTAACTTAATTAAAACTTAAAATAAAAAAATAAAAGTTGCATGTTGACACATGGAATGTGTGCATGCGGTTTCCTTTCCAATGTTTGGTCTATTTAATAGACGATAAGAAAGATGAGAGAGCATTCCATCATCCATTCTCTTGGGAAAAAAGTGTTGTGAGATAAATGATTCCCTAATAGTAGTACGTTGATTGAGAGCTTGGGGGTGGCCAGTTGTAGAAAGATTATATGCAGCTAAGACCACAGTTGAGTGGAGAGTCGTCCCCAAAACTTTGTTGCGGTTAGCGAAATTCAAATAGCATTCAACTTTGAAATTAGAAGTAAGGGATATCATCGCTACAAGTAAGTTGTCTTTGCTCATATTTCTAAAAAATTCTATGCTAATTAGTTGAATAGAGGTGTGTTGATTGTAAATCACATAATTGATCGAATTAGTTGCAAGTTTTAATTCGGGGTTGTTACATATGGTATTAGAGCTTAGGCTCAAACCCTTAGGGCAACCCCGAAATTAAAGCATGCAACTAATTAGATTAATTATGCAATTTACAATCAACACATCTCTATTCGACTAATTAGCATAGAATTTTTGAGAAATAGGAGCAAAGACAACTTACATGTAGCGATTATATTCCTTACTTGTAATTTCGGAGTTGAACGCTATTTGAATCTCGCTAACTGCAATAAAGTTTTTGGGATGACTCTCCACCCAACCATAGGCTCAACTGCATGTAATTTTTGTACAGTTGGCCACCCCTGAGCCCTCAATCAATGTACTACTGCCAGGGAATCCTTTGTCTCACCACACTTTTCTCCCCAGAGAATGGGGGAATGAATGATATCTCATCTTCCTCATCATCTATTAAATAGACCAAACATTGGAAAGGGAACCGCATGCACACATTTCATGTGTCAACATGCAACTTTTATTTTTTTATTTTAAGTTTTACTTAAGTTAAATTTTCTCTTAATTTATTTCTTTATTATTTTATTCATTTTTACTTTTTAATAACTTTACTTATTTTTACTATTTTTATAGCTCTCTTAGTTAACTCTTTCTTATTTTATTTTTATTTTTTGTTAACTTTATTTATTGTTACTATTTTATTGTTTACTTTTATATATACTTATTCAGAACTCTAGTATTGTTATTTACTATTTTATTTATTTGTTATTATTATATTTCTTCATTATTTATTATCTATTTACTATTATTATCTTTTCTTTATTGTTTATTATTTATTTGCTTATATTTTAATATTATATTATATTATTATTTATTATTATTATTATTAGGGGACATTACATACTCCCTCTTTAAGGAACTTCGTCATGCAGTTAAATTGGATCATTTATCATTTTATTTATTTAGTTATTTATTACTTCATGTTTGCCCTACACCCTTTGTTGCACTAGTATAGTCAGCAAGTATCGAAAGTTTTCACAACACCCATGAAATCTCAAGGAATCTTTGTCTTTTTTCCCACTTTCGGAACCAGGCATAAGCTTCATCGGTTTGTATCCTAGCCCAAGGCTCGCGCATGAATCAGACCTCATCTACCCTAAGGTAGGTATCCAATACGGTACTCAATGACTCCAGACATCTCGCAAGGCTGGCCCACTCCCTCCACACCTACTAAGGTGCACAACCCTAGGCATTTAAGTTCTTACACCCCCATAGACTTCGACATCCCAATCCAATACCAAGCACCTAGCCTACAATATTAGGCACTTGGCCTCCTCAAGATGGTCACATAGCCCCTCAAGAGCTATCCATTAAGAGCTATACAAGACAAAGGAACCACTGGCATATGTAGTGTTGATTGAGTATGTCCCCAGCCCATATGGTGTTACATTTTCTCCTTCGCAGGTATGAGCTCCTACAAGATCATCAAATAAACCGGCCCTCTTGACCCATTTGTGGATTTCCTATCCATCACCACATCTCAACATACATCCTATGTATTAGCAATAGCCATGGCATCATATAAATAATCCACATGCTAAATCTTGCATTTCATCGTGAGAACATAACATCATTATTAATCACAACAAACTAAATAATAACAAACTACATGTTCATGCATGCCATAAAATCTACATGTGATTACCACATAAAATACCCTCATAAGTTATAACATCAACATATCAGCATCAAAGACATATCACGACTTCACATAATAAACTAACCATATGTCAGTATAACTTCATATCGTCACATCATAATTACTATGCATATCATCTCAGTCATGAGTATACAAGATCATTATCATAACGAAATAAATAAATAATAACCACATGTGCATCATTATACTCTCATCATAACAATGTCCAAGTACCATATACCATCAGATCATGATTATACTTCAACAACCCTATATTAATATAACAATTCACTGAAACTATAACTTCATAGACAATATCATAATGTATCACTAAAGTTTAAGCACTAAGACATAATTCAATGTTTATTTTATTTTTTATTTTTTTAATCTTTCTAAATAAATGATCTTTATAATTTTTTTGTTCAAACATTCTATAATATATATAAATTTGTTAACCTATGCTTTATTCTCCTCTGATCTATTAAAAATACAGATCCAAAATACCTTCAACAAGCATATACTTTTATCATATATATTTTTAATATCATAAAACATATATAAACAACTTTTCCATAATATTAACTAATATTTATTCTTAATATAAATAATATATATATATATATATATATATATATATATATTTTAATAATATAACACTTATATTGCATAACTTTTTTTTTTGTAAGCTTGGTAGGACCTTCTCATTTTTGAGTTTTTACATGTTCGTTATTCACCTCATTTTCAGGGAGGGTAGCACAAGAATCAAACCCAAGATCTCCATTTCGGTAAGACTTCATTTCCATGGCCATTGCCACTTGAGCTACCCCATGCGGACTTATATTGCATAACTTTATAAATAAGCATAGTTTTTAATTATTGTTAAATTATGACACTACCCATGAGGTAACCTTATTGATGAAATGGTGATGATATTTCCTTTGATATACCTTCAACTTTAAATCTCGGCCACACAAAATAGAGTAACACACAGGGATATAAAGAATTAATGGTGAGATAGAAGAAAGAAAGTTATACATAGTTATCGTAGAGGAATCTACACTGAAAATTCCACAATTTGGATTAATTTTGTTTGTGAAACAAAATTTCCCAAAAAACTTAAAGCAACTTTGCAATTTTATGGTGAAACCATACCACTTTGTAGCCTTAACCAAAAGACAAAACCATAGTATTCTATAACACAAAAAACACTTAAAGCAACTTTGCAATTTTATAGTGAAACTATACCACTTTGCAGCCTTAACCAAAAGACAAAACCATAGTCTTCTCTCACACAAAAAACTTAAAGCAACTTTGCAATTTTATGGTGAAACCATACCACTTTGCAGCCTTAACCAAAAGACAAAACCATGGTCTTCTATAACACAAGTCTACTATCATTAATTTCGTTAACACATAATAATTAAGAGATGCTCCCTAAGGAATTTATCTCAAAACTTCTTACTCAATATGTACATTGGAAAAAATTACAAGCATCGATGCAAACATACATAATATTGAATATATATAATGATTTATTAAATAAACAATTTAACTACCTGAAATACTTAGTCTAACTATGTCTCATGTTGAAACAAATTTAATTTAATTAACTTTTACCTTTATTATTATTTTTAATTTTTTAATATTTAAATTTTATTTATTTATTTTTTCTTCTTCTAAATATTATTTTTTATTTTTAAGTTCCATAATATACACAATATCCTGCAAGTTGACACGGTCGTGTCTTTTCCTGAACGACTCCCTTATACCATCCTACGTGAATTTCAAATCTTTATCGTCACAGATATATTCTCTCTCGCGCATATATATATATATTAAATTTATATATATTAAATAGAAGAAGTATGATAATATATTGTGCACCATATATATATTTTAAATAAAAGAGTTAGGATAATTAATGCATGTAAACCAACGTTATTTAAAGTTTTTATTTAATAAAGTTATTTTAAATCAATATTATAATATTATGTAGGTATATAATTATATAATATTTTAGAGGGCTGGTATATATATTCCAAGGAAGTAATGGAAGTAACGGAGTAGAATAATTTAAATAAAGAGACTTAAATGTAGATATATTTTTTTCACATCTATTTTGATTAAATTATTTTACTTTATTAAAAATTAAATTATGGAATAATTTAATAAAATATTTATGGATTAATTTAATAAAATATTTTTTTCATAAATTTTATCTAAATGTCACACAGAGTTGAAATTCGCTTTGATACCATATGTAACAACCTCGAAATTAGAACATGCAACTAATTAGATCAATTATGCAATTTACAATCAACACACCTCTATTTGACTAATTAGCATATAATTTTTGAGAAATATGAGCAAAAACAACTTATCTATAACGATTATATTCCTTGTATTTTCGGAGTTGAACGCTATTTGAATCCTGCTAACTGTAATAAATTTTTGGGGACGACTCTCCACCCAACCATAGACTCAGCTGCATGTAATCTTTCTACAGCTGGCCAACCCTTAGCTCTCAATCAATGTACTACTGCCAGGGAATCCTTTGTCTCACCAAACTTTTCTCCCGAGAGAATGAGGGAATGAATGATCTCTTATGTCCCTCATCGTCTATTAAATAGACCAAACATTGGAAAGGGAACCACAACTTTTATTTTTTATTTTTATTTTACGTTTTACTTAAGTTAAATTTTCTCTTAATTTATTTCTTTATTATTTTATTCATTTTTACTTTTTGATAACTTTATTTACTTTTACTATTTTTATAGCTTTCTTAGTTAACTCTTTCTTATTTTATTTTACTTTTTGTTAACTTTACTTATTATTACTATTTTATAGTTTACTTTATATATACTTATTTAGAACTCTAGTATTGTTATTTACTATTTTATTTATTTGTTATTATCATATTTCTTCATTATTTATTATCTATTTACTATTATTATCTTTTCTTTATTGTTTATTATTTATTTGCTTATATTTTAATATTATATTACATTATTATTTATTATTATTATTATTAGGGGACATTACGATATTATTGAATGGTAACATTTATTAAAATCATAATAATTATTGAATGGCGATATTTTATTATCATAATAATATATTAAATGGAATATTTATTAGAATCATATTAATTATTGAATGATGATATCTTATTAAAATAATATTATTTTGAATGGTACTACTTTATTAAATTAATAAAAGGTGGGTAGGGAATGTATCCCTTGCATGTTAATAAAGGGATAAGGGGTAGCTGGAGTGATAAGGAGGGGGAGGTTCAAGGAGGTGTCAAAGGGGTGGAAGTCATTAGCATTAAAGCTGAGGATGGGGGGCATTCATGAGAGGCACTACAGACAGATGAAAAAGGAAGGATAAAAGGAGGAAGGGGGATGGAAGAAGGGGCTCTTGGTTTTTTTTGGTGAGAAGAGATACCAAGGAAAACTCAAACTTGGATTTATTGAGAGGGTTGGATCTAGATCTAACCTTGACACACTACGACTCTATGACTTGGGCTTAGAGGGTTAGGGAATCTATGGAGGTACCCTGGGCTAGGAAGTCATTCTTAGTTGGCTGGGAAGTCAATTCAATTAGTTAGCCCCAACATAAGCATTCCCAACCGAGCCACCAGATTAGGTATTCTTCAATTTACTATTTTATTTACGTAGATTGTTAAAATGACATGTATAATATGTTGCAGATAAAATTTTATGTACATGCTAGTGATGTTGTTTTATAAACATGAAATTTTCCTTGTTCTAAAATGTTTGTGAAACTTATTGAATGAATGTAGTAATTGTTAGAGGACCCCCTGGTTGGGTCCTCACACGTGGTATCAGAGCCCCTGATTCAAAGTCTGAGGCCTAAAACCCACCAAAGCATCCATGTACAACCCAAATCAACTAAGATCACCTCAAAACAACTAAGAACAACTCCCAACAAAAAACGAAAAGTGAAGGCCCAGGAAAATTGGAAAAGAGAGAAGCTTTCTGTTTTGAGTTCCAACCACTTGATGGATTACCTATAGAAATTATAGACCATTAGAATTGAAAAAAAACCACAAATTCACACATGAAAATAACCCAACTAAACTTCTTATTGCAATACAAAGAAATTAATAGGACTTACCATGAATCTAGCAAGTAGAGACTCGGAGGGTCCTCTTCTTGACATGACATTGCATCTGAATTTCACTTTAGTAACGATGGCTTAACCTAGTGGGGGTTGTAATAGTACCAATTTTATATTGACGCAATACCTTTTTTATATTGATGTATACTCAGTGGATTCCATGAAAATAATTATTATGTAGCACAATTAACTATAGGTCTAAAATGGATGAATCTTCCCAACATAATTGCTGAGCAGAGCAATCCACCCTTGAAAGATAGATTTGTAATCCTATATATAATCTTCAATGAAAGGTCAAAGAGAGGGCACATAAGGGGCCGCCAACATAGTCTTTATCGAAAACAATCCCCTAAAATCATTATTCCTTCAACTCTTTCTAGTTGACCCATGTTGTATCTGGGACATTAAATGTGGGAGAGCCAAAGGCAACAATCACTCACATTTTATAGTGGTATAAAAAAAACCATAAATATTTCCAAAGATCCATTTATGGAGGGCCAAGGCAACAACTAATAAACCCTAATAAAAACAAAGAAAATCTTGGATATTACAAGCTATCAAGCATATAAGAACCTATTAAGGTTCATTCATAAACCTTTGAAATTTTAAAGAAAAAGGGGCAAGTTAGACAAAAAAAAAAATCCTCTCATGGCTTGTTCATCGACTTCTTGTAGAGACCTTTCCCTTAATCTCCTCCACACTTTTGTTTATAGAAATATTTACAAAGAATAGAAACCTCAAATAGACTCAACGAAGCTATGAATTGGTGCCCACGATGGGGCAGGAAGGATATAAATTGATGCAACTACAGATAGAATTTATGATTAATGCTCATTGATAAATAAATTGGTAAGTAGACAAAAATTAATTAAAATATGATAAGAGTCATTCTTAGATCTGTCATATAACCATGTTTATAATCAACATATAACCAGGTAGATAACAATGATAGAACAACTATTAAAGCCACATAATAATAAGTATAATTACCCATCAAAGACAAGAGAAACTTAGCTCTTATGATTGGAATCTGGATTAGGGGCAAAAATTTGCTAAAAAATCAAAGTGCTTGAAATCAATCAAAACCTGAACAACCGTGTTTGTCTCGGCGATACGATCCCAACGCAACTTGTTTCACTCAAAACATAGTTCGTATGAGAAAGATAGGGACTTTTGTCCGCTTTGCCAAATAGAAGAATTTTGTAAAAAACAATTACAGTCACTACACAATCAACAGTCCGTACTGCTTACGTCGCAGATGACTGTGCATGTCAAAGGTTTGGTCAATATCTAGTGAGGTCGCGCCAAGTGGTGCTTTATGAATGGTCAACAGTTTGATGCGTTGGTTGTTTTTCATTGGACAGGGAAGGACCAATGAAAAGATGACATGTGGCAAGCCTGGAGGCCACCATGTGTCCCTCCCCAAAGTCCTAGCAGAATCGGCACGCAATGACAAAATGTTATTGACAGGTCAATAGAGTTGAACCCGTGACCTCGCCCACACAAGCCTCACGCTCCACCACTATGCCAAAACCATTGGACTTAACATATGGTGGGCACACTTTTCATTTAAAGAGATTAAATGTGGCAGTTGGGGAAAGAGAGGGCCAACCCCCTCTGCATGTGACCAACCTCATAACCAAAGGCTGGTGCTAATGTTAACTGTGCGAGCTTAATGCACTAAGTGGAGTTTAACGGTATTTAACCCATTCTTATCCACTAATCAACTACGGGTTTAGTTGGCGATAGTTTTGGTAGGTTCGACAAATCTGACATTGCTCCATTTTTGGTGGGGTTAACTGGAGTTTCTCCAGATTTGGTGGAGTTTTCCTAGGGAAAACTAAAGAGACCATAAATTCTTCAATTTTCGACCAATTTTGGCTCAGAAAGAGTCATTCGTAGATGATTCGGATGTTCTGAACACAATGGAACAGGTTGCAGAAGCATAAAGGAAATTCTATATGTGATTTTTCTACGTTGAAGTTTAAGGAAGCCTAGGGCCACCAAGAGAGGAGGTCAAGCCTAGATCAGTTGAAGTCCAATTGCAGAGCTTGGATAGTCATTTTTGGGGTTTTTGGGTCTTCTGAATCCAATGGAGCAGGTTGCAAAGCCATTGGAGCACTGCAGGTGCATGTAATCAGAGAATTGACCATTAATCCAAAGAGGGCCTAGCCATTGAAGCAGGTCCAAGGAGATGTAGCCCAAGAGGGGTGAACTCCTTTATCAAAACACTATGTTAAGTGTTCATTTTGATGGTTTGTTGTATATTTGATTGTTGTTGTTCAACACTTTATTTACATTCTATTTTTCCCATGAATTTTACATAAAAACTTGACAAATTTACCTGTTACATTCACAAACACCATAAGGAAACCTATGCAAATGAAGCAAATGATGAGCAATTGTTTTTTTATTCTGAAGTTGAAATTAGCACAACAAAACTAACATTCAATAGCATATAAAGTTGGTATCAAATCAAAGGTTATTTGCTTAATTTCTTGAGTTTTGTGCAAGTAGGGTTCTAATGGTTTCAAATTTGTGATGCTTACAAGGTTAAAGTTGTAGAGAGGAGAAGGGAAGCTATTGGTTGCAAATCCTGAGGTTATGCCCAGAAGAAGGACAACCACAAGGCAACAATCTCCACCCAAAGTTTCACTCCCAGCTGCACTTGAAGAACCTCAAGTTTTACCTTCAGTTGAGATTGAGGAGGTACAAACAGTACCAGAAGTTGAGCTTGAATCCAAAGCCATCATGTCTGGAGTAAGAGAGACTGAAGGTCTTTCAGAAGAGGATGCAGTCAAGAAATATTTCTATGATTTAACTGACATGGTTAGAGCCTTCTATGAAGAGAGGAATACTAGGATGGTTGGAGAGAGTTCTAAGTCCCCACATGGAGAGGGAAGCTCAGAAGATGCAAAGATGGAAATTTGCAACTACAAATTTGCATACATGTTGCATTCTTGAACTTGCATGTTTACGCCAGGAAGGTGTTCAAAAGTGGAGTATGTTGACTCGCTTTATTGCAACAAATTTGGTCATTTCATCTCTTTAAGTACTCGTACATACCAATGGGATTATCTTACTTGTGAGAGAGTTGAGAATTGTTATACATGCATGAAAGTTTGTGTGTGTTAACAATGGAAGTTTTAATAGTTTCATTGTGCTTGAACATGCATGAGTGATTGACTTGTGTTGGTTGACTTATTTGTTAAATGTATGTTGTCAACTTGAGAATGTCGATCATTTGCACATGCATGAGTGTCGGCTTGTGTGGTTAATTGATTGTTACATGTATGTTATATCGACTTGGGAGAGTTGATTTTATCTCCAAAGATGAAAGGGAGATGTGAAGAATTGTTTCATGAGAATGTGGAATTCTTGTTGTAAATCGTCAAGTTGGTGTACATGCTTTTTCTTGACTTGAAAGTTATTTGTTTGAAGAAGCATGTTTTGTCGACTTGTGTTTAGTCGACGGTTTATACACCAAGATGTAAGAGTACATGGCGATGTTCACATGATGTGACATTTGTTGCTTTGAAGAAACAAAAGGAAAAAGTCATCAAGTTATATTCTTGCATGAGTGTTTTTCAAGGTTAATGGTGTTTCTTGTGACAAGATGTTGCAGGATTTTGGAAGGTCCACACTTGAGCAATAGGCTCATGATTAGCCTTCATTCTCAAATCATGACATGAGAATCATGTTAATACTAGAGGATGATGGAATCAAGAAGCGAAAGTGGAAAAAAATGCGAAAAAAAGAAATTGCAGCCATTGTAGACCATTTGATGTGTTGACGCCAAGAAGCGAAAGAGATGGCGAATGCATTCTTCCATATGTGGAATTTGGAATCGTGGAGGTAAAATAATGGTCATTTATTTTCTTGTTATTATTGATATTGGAACTCATTGTTGTAGTTCACTCAAATGGGCTTAACTTGGAAAAGTAGTTTCCAAGGAGAAGCTTGCAACGAATGCATGTGTTTCAAAGGAGGAACATGATTCTCAGTGGGAAGGCCATTAGTCAGCTTTCCAAGCACCGAGGTATCACTTTGGTACAAAAGGGTGTTTAATCAGCAAGCATCCATCAAGTGTTGGATTGGGTCAGCAGGAAAAGGAGAACATTGGTTGAAGTGCCAAACCATTTGCAAGGCAAGGCATGTCAGTGAACCCAAGTGGTTGTCATGAATATTTTTCCAAGTAGAATCATTTGATAGAACTTGGGAAGGAGAATAATATTCATCTCTTATCAGATAACTAGATTTTGTGGGTCCAAAAGCCTGTTAGTGGGAAGGAGTGATCAAAATCTGTATTAAGGGAAAAAATTTGCTCAAAAATCAAAGTGCTTGAAATTGATCAAAACCCAAACAATCGCTTCCATCTCAGCGATACGATCCCAATGCAAATCGTTTCACTCAAAATGGAGTTCGTATGAGAAAGATAGGGACTTTTGTCTGCTTTACCAAACAGAAGAATTTTGCAAAAAAAATTACAGTCACTGCACAGTCAGTAGTCTATACTGTTGATGTGGCAGATAAGTGTGTAGGTCAAAGGTTTGGTCAACAACCAGTGAGGTCACGCCAACTGGCGCTTTATGAATGGTCAACAATTTGATGCGTTGGTTCTTCTTTCATTGGATTGGGAAGGACCAATGAGAAGGTGACATGTGGCAAGCCTGGAGGCCACCACGTGTCCCTCCCCAAAGGCCTAGCAGAATCGACGTGCAATGACAAAATGTTATTTGCAGGTTGGTGGAGTTGAACCTGCGACCTCGCCCACACAAGCCCCACGCTCCACCGCTATGCCACAACAATTAGACTTAACATATGGTGGGCACACTTTTCATTTAAAGAGATTAAATGTGTCAGTTGGGGAAAGAGAGGGCCAGCCCCGTGGGCTAGCCCCCTCCACATGTGACCAACCTCATAACCAAAGGCTAGTGCTAACGCTAACTGCACGAGCTTAAAGTGCTAAGTGGAGTTTAACGATAATTAACCCATGCTTATCCACTAATTAATTGCGGATTTGGTTGGTGACAGTTTTGGCAGGTCCAACAAATCCGACATTTCTCCTTTTTTGGTAGGGACTGGAGTTTCTCCAGATTTGGTGGAGTTTTCCTAGGGAAAATTGAAGAGACCATAACTTGTTCAATTTTCGACCAATTTTGGCTCAAAAAGAGTAATTCCTAGATGATTTGGATGCTTTGAACACAATTGAATAGGTTGCAGAGACAGAAAGACACTTATGTACGTGATTTTGTTATGTTGAAGTTTAAGGAAGCCTTGGGCCACTAGGGGAGGAGGTTAAGCCTAGATCAGCTGAAGTCCAATTACAGAGCTTGGATAGTCATTTTTTGCGTTTTTGAGTCTTCTGAATCCAATGGAGTAGGTTGCAAAGTGATTGGAGCACTGCAGGTGCATGTAATCAGAGAATTGACCATTAATCCAAAGAGGGCCTAGCCATTGAAGCAGGTCCAAGGAGATGTAGCCCAAGAGGGGTGAACTCCTTTATCAAAACACTGTGTTAAGTGTCCATTTTGATGGTTTGTTGTATATTTGATTGTTGTTGTTCAACACTTTATTTACATGCTATTTTTCTCATGAATTTGACATACAAACTTGAAAAATTTACCTATTACATTCACAAACACCATAAGAAAACCTATGCACATGAAGCAAATGATGAGAAATTGTTATTTTATTTTGAAGTTGAAATTAGCACAACAAAACTAACATCCAACAACATATCAAACCATATGAAAAATCCAGCCAAGTCAGGGACTTCCACGTACCACCTGACCATAGATTGGCTGAAGCAAATCTTTCTTTCAACCAATCACCCCCATGTCATATTCCAAGCATGAATGTGGGATCTAATGGGTTAAACCAATCCACAAACAACCAAGGGAAGCCAAAGTTTAAGCCACCTCCACCCTCACCACACCGTGATCTCACCTAAACTGGGCCCAAGATCACAAAACCAAATCGAGCTTGGATGCCTCAGAATTCCTTCACCATCCCTTGGAGGAATTTTCCTATCTCCACCTACCTATTGAGGGCTTCCCAAAGAAAACCGTCTCCACCCCCACCCCTTTTTATTTTCCTGAGAAAACCTCACCTAGATACAAAACCTTCTAGAAATACAAAGCTCAACCAAGAAAGAATCCCATCACACCATGGCTATCCGGAAATGGCAAGGCTAAAACCACTGTCGAAACTCAACAAAACCCATGCCAATGAGAAAAAAGAAACCAAATACACACATGCATATACCATGCATGCCAAAACTTTCTAGGAAATCATACATACAAACTGTTATCTACAAGTATTCCTGTTGAAGTTGCTTGATTGAACCTTTCCTTGCTTGATCCTTTCTTTCCTTTGTTTTTCTTGTCCTTCCTTTACTTTCTTTCTTTCATTTTCCTCTTTGAGACTAATTCCAAAACTTAACTGAAAAAAGGCCCCAAACTGATGCTCTGATGTGTTTTTATTACTGATGCCTCTAATTTCTTCATTTTCCTTAATTTTTTTGTCAATTTCCTCCTCACATGCAACCTGTGACCTTTCACCTCCCTTTTCTCCTATTTTCCTTTATTTTCATAAATAAAATGCCAATAATTCCTTTCCCTTGTCTCCTATTTTCCTTTATTTTCATAAATAAATGCCAATAATGCCTTTTTACCTTTTCAAAGCCTTTTCCATTGCCTTTGTCAATTTACCCTTATCCATAATACACAACAAGTGAAGTTCACTAGGATGTTTTTCCCAACATTCAAATTGGAATAAGTGTCTCGTGACCTTGGTCTTATTTTTCCTTTATTAACTTTATTACATGAACTTTTAACTGAGGGCTGTTACAGGTAGACTGTTTAAAAAATAAGGTGATTTGTTTAGATGGTGAAGGTAGGTCAATTGAAATTTGTGGCGTTAAGAGAGGAGTATACCTACAATTCAGCTCCATGATGAAGGTAAAATGTTGTCTCCAGCAAGGCTGTAAACTGTATGCGGTGAAGGATGTAAGTGACCAGAAAAGGCCCTCCCTAGATCAACACCCAATTTTGTCAGAATTTGAGGATGTTTTCCCTAAGGAATTTCTAGGATTATCGCATGTGAGGGAGATCGATTTCACAATTGACCTAAAACCTGGTGCATAATCAATATCCAAGACACCCTACGAGATGACAAATCTAGAACTTTGTGAGTTAAAAATGCAGTTAAAATATCTTTTAGACTTGGTATTTATTAGAATTAGTGTTTCACTTTGGGGTGCACTGGTTATTTTCTTTAAGAAGAAGAATGGTTCCTTAATATTGTGCATAGATTATAGGGACTTGAATTGATCCATAATAAAGAATAGGTACTTGATACCCATAATATATTATCTATTTGACTAAATGAAGGGAGTAACGATTTTCTAAAAAATTGATTTGTGATTTGGATACCACTAATTGAGGATTAAGGAAGGTGATATCCCCAAAATTGTCTTTCAGACTCGGTTTGGGCATTATGAGTTCGTATTAGTACCATTTGATTTGAATAATGCACCAATAGTGTTCATGAGTCTCATGAATGACATGATTTAGAAGTATTTGGACTAATTTTTGCAAGTCTTTCTGGACGATATTCTCATGTATTCCAAGAATGAAAAGGAGAATGGAGATCACTTAAGGGTTGTATTGAAATTATGAACAAAAAATCAATTGAATGGAAAGTTTTTGAAATGTTCCTTATTTTAGAAGAAATTCATTCTCTTGGGCACACCATTTTAGGAGAAGGGATTTCAGTTGAGCTAGAAAATGTAAAGTCCATAATGGATTGGCCAGTATCGAAAAATTCTCATGAGGTGCGTAGCTTCATGGGGCTAGCAAGTTATTATCAAAGATTCATGGAAGGGTTTTGAAAGATTACAAAACCCATCACCAAATTACAGTGAAAGGGGGTTAGTTATAAATGGACAGATGAATGTGAAACTGCATTCACCAAACTAAAGAGATTACCACCTAGTGCATTGATCTTTCGAGTGCCTGACATGGAGAGGGAATTCACTATATGCAGAGATGCTTCGAAGCAAGGATTGGGAGAAATGTTGATGCAAGAAGGAGGAGTGATCATTTATGCATCTTGGAAGTTGAAGAAACATAAATAATTTTATGGTATCCATGAATTAGAATTAGCATTTGTGATGCTAGCTTTGAAACTGTGGGGACACTATCTCATCAGGAGAAGCTTTGAATTAAGAACTAATCATGAGAGCCGGAAGCACCTATTCAATCAGAGAGATTTGACTGCTAGGGAGAGGTGGTGGAGTGAATTCATGATTGAGTATGATTTTGGGATCTCATACATTAAAGGAAAGGAGAATGTGGTGGCTGATGCACTAAGCATGAGGCCACAGACCTTATCCCTTGTACCCTTGAGGTTTAATTTGAGGGAACATGTGTTGGAGAAACTCTTTGAAAATAGTTGGTATTTGAAGGTTATATAAACCCTCCAGAGTGGGAAGTAGATAGAACCAAAGTTTGAGGGATATGTCCTTGAAGTAGATGGACTATTGAGATTTAAAGGGATAATGTACATCCATAAGGAAGGGGGTATACAAATAACCATCCTCGGAAAGTCACATAGAGCACTCTATTGTGCACATCCTAGGGTGAAGCAGATGTATGCAAACATGAAGAAACTCTTATTCTGGGAAGGCACGAAGCATGACATAGTCTAGTTTGTCACCAAATGTATTCAATGTCAACGAGTGAATGCTAATCATCGCTACCCAACAAGACTCCTAGAACCATATGACATCCTATGTCTAAATGGGAGATCATTTCTATGGATTTCGTTGTGGGTTTTCCATTCACTTCATAAAGGCACAATGCTATATTGGTTATAGTCGATAAATTGACCAAAAGTGCCCATTTTATCCTAGTGAGAGACACTTATGATTTTACCGATGTGGCATGAGTTTTTATAAGTGAAGCTATTTGGCTACATGGATTACCCACAAAGATAATTTTCGATAGAGACACTCACTTTATATCTAGGTTTTGGAAAAGTTTGCAGTTAGGGTTGGGGACTCAGTTGAACCTGAGCACTACATATCATACAGAAACATACATACATACTGAAAGAGTAAATCAGGTTATGTAATACATGCTTAGAATGTATGTCATGGATAATCAGACTCAATGGGAAAGGTACTTACCACTGGTAGAGTTTTCCTATAATAACAATTACCATAGTTCAATAAGGATGCCTCCTTATCATGCTCTATATGGGAGGCCATTTCAGACGCCATTGAGTTGGGAAAAGTTGGAGGATCGAGTAATAGTGGGGACAACATTGGTTCAAGAAATGGAGGAACATTTTAGATAGATTCGACAAAGGTTAAAGGAAGCACAAGGTAGATATAAGAGTCATGTCAATGAACATTTGATTGATCGAATTTTTGAGGTGGGAGACCAATTTTTTATTTGTATATGTCCCAATAAAAGCACCATTCGGTTTGGGAAGGGGACAAAGTTGTAGCCTCAATTTATAGGACCTTCTAGAATCAAAGAGAAAATTGGACTAGTTACCTATCGTCTTGTATTGCAACCCCATTTGCATAAAATTCATTATGCTTTTCATGTCTCTAATCTACGACATTATGTTTCTGATGAATCTTGCAAAATCGATTGGAGGGAATTGCAGGTCTTGGATGTGGGAACCGTAATGTGTTATAGACATATTTGGGCACTGCAACCCCAATCACATATGTCCATAAACCAAGGGCTTCTAAGTACCTAAAAGTGTTGTCTCATACCCTAAATAAGCAAGGTCAGCTGATTACATAATCTCCCAGAAGTTTTCCATGAAAAACTACTCAGAACTGGTCAAAGCAGGACCATACAGACTGCCCAGTGCAAAGGGTGCGATGCATCTCACCTGCCACATGCAAAAAGTGCGATGCATACTGGAAAGCCCTTCTGTAGGGTGCGATGAGCGAGAGCAGACAAATGGCACAAGCAGTTTGCTAAGTGGAGAACCTGAGAATCTTCTAGAAGCTGCTCATTTGACACTTGCCTCCCTGAGTTCGCCCAAGGATGAGTAAGAGATCTAAAATCTCCAAATGGAACCAAGAACTACCAAAGAGATGACACTAATCAAAATCCCAGAAGCTGACTCACCCAGCTGCAAATATCTATAAATGGATCCCTCATCCCAGAGATCCAAAGGTTGGAATTGGGTAATTTGCAAAGAGGTGCTGCTGGTTTCTCTTTGAAGACATTGTTGGGTGATCTTGCTTTGTGTGAGGTGAAGAGGGCTTTCAAGCTGGGAGGATGGCGCTGGGTCAGACCAAGTGGTTGTAATCCTCTCTTCTACTACTTTTACTAATAAAGCTATTTGAGTTTTCCTCCATATCCTTGTATAATCTTTGAATATTGTGTTGATATATGCATTTTTATGGTCAATATATCTGATCCTATATTGTTTATAGTGAAAGATATCTATGATTTGATGGTATTATGCTGTTGTGAATCTACAGGTGCTCTTTGAAGCGGGACAAGTAAGGAAGCAGTGGCGAGACTCTGTCAAAGGGGAAAGGAAACAAGCAAGGAGCCAAGCGGAAGACTGAGGTTGGTACTCTTTTCTTCTTTCTCATCTCTCTCTCATAAAGGAAAAACAAGTGACTTTAATCTGCTTGTTTCTAAGATAGCTACCCGTCTTAGTGGGACTAGAAGCTCTGCATAGACACTAGATTTCCTGGTAACATAATGGTCGAAACATTATGTATATTGGACTATAGGGTTCGATAGTTCAAATGTCACTTGATGGACTAGGTTAAGGTCCAATGAAACAAGTATGGCCCAGAATCTGCTACTTGGGAGGATGCATGTCACGACTACCCCTCACTTTTTGGCCATTTGTGATGCCCATTTTGGCCTAGATAGCTACCTATGTCGAGGCTATATTTGTATTTCGTGTTGTTTTATTTATAAACGCTATGTAATATTAATACATTTCAGTCGGATAGATGAAATTACTTATATAAAACACTTTACGGATTAGGTTTTGTTGATTAAATTATTTGATGTATGACTTATCTTATGTATGATTTGCCTGATGCATGGCTTACATAGTTATGATTTAAATCTAGCGTATGAATTATCAGAGTTATGATTTGTTTGATATATGGCTTAATTGGATATGATTTATCTAGTGAATGACTTATCAAAGTTATGATTTATCGGATGTAAGATTTACTTCCAGTATGTTGATATTAATTACAAAATGGGTACGTGGTTACTAGACTTAATAACATGATGATTATGATCACTTTTCTCTCTCTCTCTCTCTCTCTCTCTATCTATCTATCTATCTATATATATATATATCTATTTGTTATGTATATGCATGGATGAGAACTAACTTGTTGATTAGAAAGAACTATATGATAACCAAGATTTATGTTAGTGGTTGGGGGATGCTGACATATCCAACGAGGAATGGTATGATGTACATTGTTTTATTACATTTTGTATCTACTCAATATGCACTAATATGACACAGGTAACGTGAAAATTACATATGATATGACGTCTTGACTAAATTGTTCGATGACAAGTATCCAACCAACGTCGTAGTGTGGTCCATATTAGGGTGTTGACCCTAGTTTTGAGGAAGAGTGGAGGCATTTCCCACCATGTAACCTCCAAGCATGGAATCGTGGGAGGGTAATGATGGACACACTCTCCTATATGTGTAATGACGATTGACAGTTTCCTACTAGGGAAGTTAAGTCAATATAGTCGACGTTTCTGCCATCTTGGTTCTATCAGTGGTTAGATCGGCATTGTCAATGCCATAGTATATTGCAACAAAGTATGGATAGGATGAGAGTAAAAGTAGGTTAGGGAGTATAGGAGGCTATAAGTTAGCTATAGACTCTCTAGGGGAAGTGACATTCTTGCTTGAATTACTTAATTTGACTACTATATCTCTCTCTGTTTTGTTATGCCTTATTGTCATACTACTTCCATACTGTTGGCAACCTTTTGAGTCTAAATCGAGACAAAGTTTTTTTTGAAAGTGGGGTGTATAAAAGTCCTTACCTGATCCTATTATCTTACATTATCTTATTATCCTACCTACTGAGTGATTTACTTTTTTGATTGATTATAATAAATATTATTAGTATACGTATGAGGTATGTGTATGCTAGCTACATACCCACACCTCGCACAAATACACTAGTATTCTAAAGCTTAAAGTGTTGGATGATTAAATAAATGATTAATCATGATTAGTAATTGATAAACCTTAAAACATGAAATATAATCAATAATTATATTTTAAACATGATTCATTTAACTATGAAATTAATAACATTCCTCAAATTTGACTAACATTTCTAAATAATATTATTGAATGGTGATATTTTATTAAAATAATAGTATTATTAAATAAAAAATTATTAGAATCATATTAAGTATTGAATGGTGATATCTTAATTAAATAATGTTATTATGAATGTTAATACTTTATGTAATTAATAAAAGATGTAACACCTCCTCCCATATCTACCCACTTTTACCAGCTCGCCAGGGTAAACATGAGACAAGTGTCACTATGATATGACCTGATCTCCAAGTTCTAGTTATGGAAGTGGGGCTGACACACTGAAAACTTACAAACATCCCTTAAGGACTACATACCACTAAGGAGCTTGCAAACCACCCTAGGTTATCAATCCCTAAGCTGGATTTCTTTTCATAAGGGGAACTCCCCAACCGCACACACAACACATCATCAATGTAGTTGTGAGGTCCCAAATACACACATAGGCCTTCTTCCATGCGATTATGACCCAAAAACTCCAATTCTTTGCTAGCAGTTCGAGATCTGAGCCACTTTTTTAGGCTAGCCTACAGACCATTTCCCATAACTACCTATAACTTTCCAGAAACATAAACAAGATGATGACAAGGCCAACCAATCAAAACTCAAGCAAGAACCTGACCTAGACATGCATAATCCATGATAAACATTTATTCAAACATATGGTAAACATGAAAGATACAGGTCATGAATGCCTGTCTGATCGTAAACCTCTGAATTTCATTTGAGATTCACCAAGAAGGCTCCAAACCCTCTTTAGCTAGTTGTAATAACACTTGTTAGACCATGCATTCATCAACCGTTCAATAAATGATCAAAACATGTCAAGAGACATAAATAGAATACCTCATATATCCAACATATAAACATAATGCAAACCATGGAAAATTAGCCATAAAATCACCAACATAATCACTACAAATGCTCATATATCACAATACGAAAATATCTCATATTAACATATGAAAATTCCAACCAAGTCATGGGACTTCCACATACCACCCAACCATAGATTGGGCTGAATCAAATCTCTCTTTTATCCAATCACCCCCATGCCATATTCCAAGCATGAATGTGGTATCATATGGGTTAAACCAAAACAAAACCAACTAGGGCTTCTAGAGGCCAAACTACATTAAACCTCATGCACAATGATCTCACCTATACGGTCTAAAAATCACTAACATCAACCATATCAGTCTTTACCCAAGATGCCTAGGGCTCTAGGAACTAGCAAGTCAACCAACAACCTTCTAGGGCTCTAGAGCGTTTGTTCCACTTATGGATCCAAGGACCAACCCACAAGGCTCTAGAGTATTTGTTCCAACCTGCAGGTTCCAGGAACTAGTAACTCAACCCAAGTTATTCCAGGGCTCCAAAGTGTTTGTTCCAACTCACAACCATAAGTAAATTGAGCACCAATTAGGAAAAAAAAACACAAGTGGGAAACCCACAACACCATGGATATTTAGGAAATGGCAAGGCAAGGTTGAAACCACTGTCAATCCAAGAAAATATCCATGCCAATAACAACACATAAGCAAGGAACCACATGCATATACCATGCATCCAAAAACCAATTAGGAAATTACACATGCAACCTAATACCTGCAAAGTAATCGAGTTGTAGTTGTTGGTCCAATTATCTCCTTGCGCTTCCTTGCTTTCCTTTACTTTCTTTCTCCAATCCAAGTGAATGCTAGAGTTCTCCAAGCATGCTCCAAGAATGCTCTAAGTGTGCAAGAGTATGAGACTGTGAAATAAGAAAACCAAGACTGAATTAACAAAATCTAAATCCTAAAAAGCTGTGAACTGATTCTCTGATGCCTTTTTATTATTGATGTCTTGTTTTTCTTCATTTCCCTTCATTTTCCCTCGAATTTCCCTTGCATGAAAAGTTATGTCTCTTCACCTTCCTTTTCTCCCATTTTCCTTTATTTTCTTAATTAAATGCCAATTATTTCCTATTTTCCTTTGCCAATTTCCATAGTCATTAATAAATCACAAGTGATGCCCACTATAATGTTTTACCCACCATTCAGCTTGGAATATGTGTCCCATGACCTTGGTCTTATTTTATTTACATGGAAAATTAAATAGGGACTATTACAAAAGGTGGGTGGAAAATGTACCACTCACATGTTAATGAAGGGATAAGAGGTAGTTGGAGCGATAAGGAGGGGAAGGCTTAAAGAAGTGTTAGAGGGGTGGCAGTCAATAGCATTAAAGTTGAGGATGGGGGGGAATTCATGAGAGGCAATGGGGATGGATGAGGAAGGATAAAACGAGGAAGGGGAGATGGAAGAAGGGGCTCTTGGTTTTTTTTGTTTGGGACTTCTTTTGTTGGCCTGAGAAATTTTGGAGTGGGGTTGAAGAGATAACGGGGAGAATTCAAACTGGGATTTATTGAGAGGGATGGATCTATATCTAACCTTGGCACCCTATGACTGGTTGGACTTGGGCTCGAAGGGCTAGGGAACCTGTGGAGGTTCCTTGGGCTAGGAAGTCATTCCTAGTTGGCTGGGAGGTAAATTTAGTTGGGTAGCCCCAACAGGAGCACCCCCAACCAAGCCACCGGATCATGTATTCTTCAATTTATTAATCTATTTATGTAAATTGTTAAAATGACATGTATAATATGTTGTAGATCAAGTTTTATGTTGTAGACCAAATTTTATGTACATGCTAGTGATATTGTTTTATAAACATGAAAATTTCTTGGTTCTAAAAATGTTTGTGAAACTTATAGAATGAATGTAGTATTAGTTAGAGGACCCACTAGTTGGGTCCTCACACTAACAATATGAAATATTATTTTATGGAGTCACCAATTTGTGGTTACATATCTACAACAATGGTTAACAAGTTCTTAGATCTAAAGGTCGTGACCTAGACATATATAAATAGAGAGAAGAAGCATAAAAACTATACTTCTAATAATAAATCCACATCATGGAAACCCTAATATACAACATGAAATAAATAAAGATAGAGAATATCACTCCTTGGGGGGTTCTTTTTCTTTCTAGATGTGTGGCTAATTCCCTTTTCTATCACTTTAAATTCCTTGGTTTATGTAAAAATTTCTATCAAGAGCAAAAGGTGTTTTTGGGTCTAGAGTGTTGAAATATGTAACTAGGTTCGTTCTTCATAATGACATGTGTAATCATGATTTTACATAATTGATGTAAAGAAGAAAAATAAAATTATTTCAGTTATGCTTGAGTCATGGGTTTCACGCTCAAGGAATTTTATTTTTATATAGATCAAGCAGCCCATTTTGAGCTCTTAGGATTCGTAATTAAGTCATAAAGTCAATTAAGTCTTTGTCATGTATGATAGACCCTTATTGGGCATGTTACATATTTATTTGAGGAATTGTAAGAGTCAAAATACCATCCAAGACCAAGTCCAAGAACTACTAGCAAGTCTACCTTAAAATGAAGCAATAAGCCTACTGCAAGATGACATGTCGGCCTAGGATCAAGTTAAGTCAGCCTACAAGCATGGGGAGAAATCCTATATATAGGGTACTTGACCTCATTCAAGGGAGATGATCACACACATAACAATTTCAATAAAAATGACGAAAAATAAGGCTCACATCCAAGTGAAGAGGAGGATCAAGATCGAAGGAAGAGAAAAGTAATTGCAGGTCTGTTTTGGGTTAATTCCGGTCACATGTACGAGGAAATTAGGGTTTCCCTATCTGTTGCAAGTCAAAATTACAGTAATCTCAAGAGGGTTGAAACAAGGCAAGAAAGGAAGCTACATTGAAGGCCAAATTCACAAATAATATAACCCTAGCTAAGCGAAGGAGAAGGAACTCTGAAGTAGCCATAATTCGGTCACACATGGGAAATTATAGTCACCTACAGGAAGCCGAAAGTTGCAGAAGAAGAGGTTGAGAATTTCAGACTTAAACTGTTGAGTCAAGGGCTAGTGAAGAAAGAGAAAGTGTTGCATCTTTAAGAAGTAATTGACTTTGACTTGAAGCAAGAATTGACTTGGTCTTGGATAGGTTATTAAGTCAAGAGTCTTGGTCTTGGAAATAATCAATTGAAAACTCCATACAAAGAAGAATTCGGTGGGTTTTCCTCTCAGGTTTTGGAGAGGTTTTTGCCCTGGCTGATAACCTATATCTCATGTCCTTTGTCTTATTATACTTTATGGTTTGGTAGTTTGTTGATGAAGAAGAACACAACATAATAATAAAGTCAAATAAGAACTTAATTAAGAAAATTAAAAAGTCTTCATAAGAAGTTATCATTGCTAGAGAAATCACCTCATATCTCTACCCTAGATTTCTCAACATGGTATCAAAGCTAAGGTGACAAGTCAAGGAAGGGAAACTCAATAGAGGGCATTCAAGGACCAAAGTTCTAGAAGATATTCAAAGGCATCAAAGCATCAAGAATATCATCTCATCCTCAAGGCACTTCGAAGACAAGGATTACATCATCATCTTAAAGGAAGTATCAAAACCCTAGCTCGTTTAGACAAAGAGTCTACACTTGAAGCATTCTTGAAAATCTCGCTTAAATCATCATATCTAGGAAGAATACCTCAAAATACCTTTATCTCTACTCAAATAGAAGATCGAATCATATTGAGATATACTCATCCAAAGGAAGCAAGAAAGGACTTGTTGACATCATCAAGAAATCAAGATCTCCATCTCCTTAAGTCAATGCTCGCTATTTGAAGGAAGACATCCTCTTCAAGAATAAATCCTCTATCACCATATCAAGATATTATCATAAAGAAGTATCTTCTCAAGCAATTATTTTTATGTCCACATTTGAATCTATAAAAATGTATTTTTGCAAGGAGAGCAAAAAGTTGGTTGGGTCTAAAAAATTTCTTGCATGGAAGGAGAGGATTTATTTGATCCTCATAGAAAATGAAGTAGTAGATCATGTCAAGGGCTCAATCACTAAACCTCCAAAGTAATATGTTTAGGCACTTGAAATATATCTAAAATGGGAAGTAAGGGCTCAAAGGAGTCTCATAGAATCCATAAAGGATCCCCTCATTCCCTATGTATCAAAATTTGAAACATCAAAAGAAATATATCACGCACTTTTAGAATTGGTATCCGTAAGCACTGCAGGATAAGTAATATTGTTAAGGAAAGAACTCTACAAGATGAAGATATCAAAAGAATAAGGAATATCCTCATACTTTATGAGGGTTTCTAAAAGAAGGGACCAACTTCAAGAGTTGGAAGAAATAATGCCTGACAAGGAAATGACTACCATAGTGCTCAATATACTACCCGAAAAATGGGGCAACTTCACATCAATAATATATGGGAAGAAGGAAGCTACTCCATTTAATGATCTATGGTCACTATGCAAAATTGAAGAAACCAAGTTGATGGAAAATAATGATGTAGGATCAAAGGAGAAAACACAAGCATATGCTTCTATGGCAAAGAGGAAAGGTAAGTTTGGGAAGTTTAGTCCTCAGAAATGGAAGAAGAATATGGTGAAGGCTCAATGCTATGGATGTCAAGAATATGGGCACTACAAGATATATTGTCCCAATATCAATAAGGACAAAAACAAAATAGGAAGGGAATAAGCCCATATCGCTGAAGAAGCGGAGGAAGCTAAAAAGAAGAAATCCAAGAAAGGGGAAGTAAAAAATCTCTACTATGATTGAGATAGTCTTTCTCACCTAGTTTTTTTCAAGTTTCTGTCTCAAGCTTTTCTATTAAAAAATATATTTTTCATGGTAGGCATCATTAGAAGCATGATTGGATACATCAGGGCATCATAGAAGCATATGATTGAAAGTAAAAGCTCATGAGATCATCTTAGAGAAGCATGAAAGGTAGCTGAAATAAAAGTCTATGGAAGTCACCTATAGAAGGATGTAGCTCTTGGTAACCTCATTAGAAGCATTAGTAGTACTTATGGGAAGAATAAAGTCATATAGTATAAATCTCATCATACATGATCATTCAGGAGGATCATTTTCTAGATGAGGATGATCAAGATCCTTCGTTGGAATATTCATTCGAAGGTTCACCTATTGGAAGAATCAAGTGTCTTGCCGAGAATTCCACTTTGTATGAGATTCATGGAATGATGGTATGATGTCATAAGAAGAAAAATAGGTTATAGTGATTGAAGTTCTTTCAATCAAGGAAGTTGCTGAAGGAAGTCTAGATGACCTAAAGGAAGAGATGAGGTATGCATGCATGTATTTATTTGAGTCATGTCATATAGTTTCAAATAACATGGATGAATGCTCTACCTCAAGAGCATGATCAAAAGAAAGGATATCCTCCTTTTGAAGGATGCATGAAGGCATGGTTCACACATTGACTAGATATAATCAACATAATATGTCTTCATATGGATTATGAGGTGGTTGAAAAAAATATGATTGGAAGTTATTGGGAAGAAATGTGTGAATAAAGAAAGGAAGAGATCATGAAATATGCAATTGTGGAGAAGGAAATCAACATCCAAGGACTAAAATATTTGACTATGATATTTCCACGGGAAAGATATGAAGATATTGATGAAGTCTGAAAAAGAAGGAGACCCCTGACATTGTATATATTTTTGGAGATGTGTTAATATGCATGCCGGATGTTGACGAAAACAAGGTGATGTCATGATGAAAGACCATCACAAAGGTAATTTTGATTTTTTTATTTTTTAACAATATCTGGATGGGCTATTGTAGGGATACCAAGGGAAGACCTATAGATGTCATCTACAATTGATACTCATGTGGTAGGATGAAAGATCCTAAAGGAAACATGACGTGAAGAAGCTAGCAGGGTATGGAGGAAGGCCAAACATGGACTAATGGATCACTTTCCAATGAAAATAAGGATTAAATGATTGACATGATTCATAAATGAAAGTGATGGATGGTTGATGCCTTGTGGAGAAGTCCCAAAAGATGCAGGCTCAATAAAAAAGAACAAATTCATGAGATCAAAATAAGTGGTCCTACAAGCAGCTGGTTGTCCCATGATCTCCACCTAGAAAGTTGCTGGAAGCAAGTCCCTAGTTAAGAGGGATCTTGGGTACAATCCTTTTAGGAATGGGTACATTACTTCACAGGAATGGGTATATCCTCCCTGGTTAAGAGGTATAGATAGATACATCATCCTTGTCTTCACTTGGGAAGAAAGAATGGAGAATTAGGTAAGCAAATGGCATCCGATACTCTTTTATGATGTGGTAGAGCATCCAAGATAAGATTAGTCATAGAGGAAAGATATTATTTGAGGAATGGGAATCCAATATAATAATAGTCTTGGTGGAACATACTCTGAGAGAACTCGGGTGGGGTATGTTCTAAGAGAGACAATGATGAGGGTGTTTATAAATCATTGGTCTCACCAGCATTTTGCTTTGATCTCGTGGAGAGATAGAGCTATTAGTCAGGGCCTTTCTATGTGACAATGCTGGATGATATGATGTTATTCAGATGGGTTACCAATTTGACTCTTCTTATAAGAATTCTTTAGATTGAAAATGTCCAAGTACATTGTATGGACTATGAATACCTCCCAAGTTAATAGGGTTGAAATATGTAACCAGGTTCGGTCTTCATAATGACATGTGTAATCATGATTTTATGTAATTGATGCAAAGAAGAAAAAAATAATTATTTCTGTTATGCATGATTCATGGGTTTCATGCTCAAGAAATTTTATTTTTATATAGATCAAGCTCCCATTGTGAGCTCTTAGGATTGGTCATTAATTCATAAATTCAATTGAGTCTTTGTCATGTATGCTATACCCTTCTTGAGCATGTTACATATTTATTTAAGTCATTTTAAGAGTCAAAAGACCCTCCAAGACCAAGTCCAAGCACTACTAGAAAGTCGACCTTAAAACGGAGCAATAAGCCTACTCCAAGATGACATGTCGACCTATAAGCATGGGGAGGAAGCCTATATGTAGGGTACTCGACCTCATTCAAGGGATATAATCACACACACACAAAGTTTCGATAAAAAGGATGAAAAAGAAGTCTCACATCCAAGTGAAGAGGAGGAGATCAAGATCGAAGGAAGACACAAGTAATAGCAAGTTTATTTTGGGTTGATTGTGATCACATGTGCGAGGAAACTAAGGTTTGCGTATATGTTGCGAGTCAAAATTACAGTCATCTAAAGAGGGCTGAAACAAGGTAATAAATGAAGCTACATTGAAGGCCAAAGTCACAAAGAAGCCAACCCTAGCCAAGCGAAAGAGAAGGAAGACTGGAGTAGCCCTAATTCTATCACACGTGGGAAATTTCAGTCACCTATAGGAAGCTGAAAGTTGTAGAAGAAGAGGCCAAGAATTTCAAACTTAAGTTGCTGAGTTGAGGGCTAGTGAAGAAAGAGAAAGTGTTGCATCTTCAAGAAGTAATTGATTTTGACTTGAAGAAAGAATTAACTTGGTCTTGGAGAGGTTATTAAGAAGAAAGAGAAAGTGTTGCATCTTCAAGAAATAATTGATTTTGACTTGAAGAAAGAATTAACTTGGTCTTGGAGAGGTTATTAAGTGAAGGGTCTTGGTCTTAGAAATCATCAATTGAAGATTTTATAAGAAGAATAATTCGATGGGTTTTCCTCTCAAGTTTTGTAGAGGTTTTTGCCCTGGCTTATAGCCTATATATTGTGTCCTTCGTTTCATTATACTTTATGTTTTGGTAGTTGTTTGATGAAGAATAACACATAATAATAATAAAGTCAAAGAAGAACTTAATTAAGAAAATTAAAAAGTATTCACAAGCAGTTATCATTGTTGGATAAATCACCTCATATCTTTGCCCTAGATTTCTCAACATAGAGAAAATCTAGTAACATTTACTTAACTTTGTATGGATGATGAGCAAATGAATTGACCTCTTGATTTTTATAATTATAACGATGGTTAAACCTCCCTTGAAATGGTAATAATTAAACAATGATTTATTGGCCTTGATGAAATTTAACAACTATTTAGGTTTATGCATGTTTTACTTTTTAAAAGGTTTCAAGTGGAAACATGTAAAATGTGTTCCTTAGGTCATCATGGTGTGAAATAAAGTTAAGTGGGAACAACTTTTGATTGATAACCTATGTCCTCTAATGTATGAGGTTAGAATTACATCTTACGATCGAAATATATTATAATTTTCTTTTACAAACTCTAAGAATATTATGAAGGAGGCAAAGGAATATCACATGTCAGCAACAAAGTTGGCAAGGTTTGAGTAGACATGATCATGATATGGATGAGGTATGGATACCCATACTTGTTGATATGGCTCGTGATAATGAATATGATGATGCACTTAGCATAAAGGGGCTTAAAAAGTGAGACAAAATGAGATCTTAGTATAGTACGATATGTGGCTGGAAACAAAGGGGCCATAGTATGATACAATGAGATAAACAATGTCATATACATATGCTTGGAACTAAAGAGTTGGGTATACATCATAATTGTTAGTGGGTATATAGGAATTAATGATTTCTCCCTTAGGGAAGAAGGAAAGAAACAACTTAGGAAGCTCTGCTAAATAGGAAAGGGGCTTCAAAGATATGAAATGAGCCAATTGAAGGGAAGCTCAAGTTGAGTGTTCTAAGAAAGTTGGAATAAAACTAGTTAAATCAATGAGACTACATCTCAAGTTGAATCATGGATATATGTATGAAGCTTAATGGTGTGATAATGACCCAGAGTTAAACACTTGAGACCTTACCAAGTTTGAAAGGAATGATGATTTTTAGTTTGGTTTAAGGTAACCCATCAAGAAGGGGAATAGGTACTAAGGTATATAGGACTAACCATTAGAATAAAGGTGTTAATGTTGATAGGGGAAGTTAATTGATGCCTAAGAATGAAAAAGGTTCCTTAGGTCTTACATCCAAAGTATAAGGGGATCTATATCTATGGAATGAAATGTTAATGTGTGAACACATAGAGGGATGCTTAAAGGGAAACCCCCTCTTAAGGACTGATACGACTCACACATTTATAAGAAATTGGTACAATCATTTGAATCACAAAACCATAAAGTATGACAATTCTCAAGTGTGTGATAATGGGTTGAAGTTAAGCATGTGAAAAGAAATCAATTAAAGAGTAATGAAAATTTTCCTTTCTTGGTTTTAGGAATCCACCATTGATAAAGACAAGTCCAAGATACAATATCCTCTAAACCAAACCCCTAAAACACAATTGTTGAATTCGATAGGGGAAGGCATGCTAGAATCAAAGTAATGGGGATCCTTGAAACCAACACAATCCATGGAAAATCTATATGAAGGCATTAAAAGGACTCGAGAATTCCTTTGTTTAGGGCATACGTGTAAGGGTGAATTGGAAACAAATGAAAATATTCCACAAAGAATGGTTGATTTTTGGGAAAATTAAACTTTTAAAGAAATATTGGTAAACCACGGGGACAACTTAAGGTAAAAACTTGACAACACGATATGGGTGTGACTCACAAAGACATGTAAACTATAATAGGATGCAAGGTTGGGGACATATAGGTGACTCATTGTAGAGGTTCTAAACAAGGGAAAAAAAGGGATGTTGCCATAAACTAAATTGAATAATTAAAATTACAAGGCCATCTCAATATTTCCAAAAGGTGTTAGGAGCTGAAATGTATATATTAACTTGGTTTCCATAATGATAGGGTGAATTCCTTTTGGTATGTAAAAAGGGATGTTAGGAGGTGTTATACATTAATTTGTCGCACTCCCTGTCTCATATTTCAAACTTTGCCCAAAATGTCGCAAAGCGACAAAATCTGTCAATGGATTCACCATGAAAAACATTGATCAGAGCATCGCTGAAGAAAAGAAGAATAAATGCCTTGAAGTAATTCTGGAAGGGCTTGTCAAAATACCCTATTTTCAATCCCAACGCTACTTTTGGCACACAAACCCGTGCTGGTACCCTTTGGTCTAACTAGTGACTAGCGCTGGTAGCGCGACTTTGGATAGGAAAATTCACGTTGATCCTCTTCAGGCAGTTTCTCCAAAAATGGAGCAGAAGCTTCTCTTACTAGAAGCCTTGAGAATGACGAGCTGGTTATTATTGAGTAAGGATATGGTCGAGTTCTCCCATTTTGAGTCCTTGATCCTACCTTTAGGGATATTCCCCTTAAGATGTGGACCTTCTTCCCCCTTTTGTGGATCCCTAACTCCCTCTCCTTCCCTATAAATACATTCCCTTATACCCTCAAATGGTTGGTCAGACTAGATTGGTCATGTTGTTGCTAAATTGTGCCTAATTGCTGCCAATTTGTGAAGGAGAAAGGAGAGCTTGAGAATTCTTGGCTTGGACTTGGAAACCCATCTCGAAGGAGGCTTCCAACATCAAGGCAGTGGTTGTATTCTTCCCTCTTATGTTTATTATTAATACAATGCATGTTTACTTTCCATAAGCATGTAAATGACTACTTGCTTAGTATGATGCTCCTTGATTTGTCATATGGTTTACATTAGAATGCATATGCTATGTTTTTCCTTTGTTGTCTTTGTTTGATCTCTCTTGCAGGTATTCGTTTAGTGATGATCGAGCTTGGAAGTGAGGAGATCGAGATCGACATCGAAAAGTGACTGCATAGGAGTGAGGTAGGCCATGTTTCCTCTCTCATGTCATTTTGATTTAAACGAGGAGAGTTTTGCATGTATTTGTTTTAGTTGTGTTGACACCTAATCATTGGGATTGGGTGAATATATGTAAATATATGTAAATAGTAAATATTGGAGAATAGGAATATGAAGAGACGATCAGAGGTGAAGCCCAAGAATCTCTCCCTGCTTGTATATATCCATGATCTCTCTCAATGCAAAAATATAATTCAGTTTGAGGAGTTACCTCCTGGCCTGACATGGTTTTAGAGCTAGTTCCCATTATTAGAATTTTCTACATTGTAACTCCTGTTAATTTCCTGCCATTATTCTTTGTCCCCTTGCCATATTCTAAATTTCTGTAGACAAGCATATCCCTGCAAAATTCTGTGCATTACACTGGTCGAGATTACATTCTGTTCTAACTATTGAAGAACCGAATTGCTGCATTGAGGCATTTCTTTGCCTCCTGTGAAGACTGAAGCAAGTTGTTGCATTGCCTGGAGGTGCTGTGTAATTCTAGTTCAATATTCAATGGTGTTTGTGTGTGGTAAGCCAATTTAGAAGCATGTATGTTTGATGGTTCATGAATGGTTTAATGGTGGTGTTATATGTAAATTGATTGAGAAGTTCTAGAATGACAAAAGCAGTACTATTCTAATAAAAAAATAATTGTATCTCTATCATCGTTTTGTTTTCCCCATCAAACAAAGTTAAAACATCTAGTGGTATATGTTTGAAATTGTTTGAAAATTATGGCGCATCTGTGACTGTGACTGTGTATGGGGTTTTAACCGTGCAATTGTGACTGGAATTGTGTTAAATCTTCGAGCACTACAGAGGGTTGTCATTTTTCCAACAGTTAACGCATGAGGGATCCTATTGTTCCTCCTCTCCTCCATCTTGCGGCACCACGCTGCCTCCTCCCCACACAACTGTTTAAACATTGCCCATTATACATTGTTTAAACACTACCCTTTCTGCCACTATTTAAATGTTGGTTTGACCTGCTGAATATGTTATTTCTCCTTGCGATAATAAGATCGCAATTGCAGAATCTGGCCTTCCCACTCGACCTCCATACCACAATGCTCGCAGCATTTATACCATCACTTGGTCCCTCCACCACCTGCTTGGTTGGTCTCACATATTGATTTCCTCCTAACCAACGCACTCCCATGCTCACCGCATAATTAACACCTCTCCACACCATTTTCGGTTAAACACCTCTCCACACTTCCTGTTGGTTAATGTTGTGTTGCCATACCACAGGCCCGAACCCGCCTCCTCCAAAAAACACTTAGTCAAATAATACCTCCCCCCAAACGCTGACCCCTACCCCATATACCACCTCTCCCAAACATAAACTTCCCCATATAATACCTTTGTCCTCAAATATCATAGTGCAATTTTTTTACACATCAACTGCAATTTTTTTTTTTTGCCAGTAGAAGAGCGATTCTTTTTTACGTAGTACACATTTTTAAATGCATTCATTGATCTCTATAGTTGGAGTAGTTCTCTCTGGGAAAGAGAACTATCTAGAATGGTCGCAGAAGATAAAACACACTCTCATTTTCAATGAGTTGTGGAAAGGAGTTTGTGTAGGAGAACGAGATAACGAACCTATAAAACCCACCTCATATAAGGAGTTTTCCTTTTGGGAAAACAAGAACAACAATGCCTATGCCTTGATTGAAACATCTGCAAATGAAGAGATGAGTTGCCATATTTCACCATTTTCAAATGCTTTTGAAGCCTTACAAAAGTTGAAGGAACTCTATGACTCACACTCTGAACTTTAATTTGTCCAATTGATGATTAAATTATTTAGTTTTGAATTAAAAAATGATGATCCTCTTGCTTTGGCATTAGAAGTAAGATCTATTATGCATGATATCAAAGTTATTGATGTTGAACTAGACATTCCTCTTATAGATTTTTTCAAGGCATTTTATCCCACTTATTCAAATTATCTTGAGTCATTGCAAGCAAATGGAAACCTCAAAGAGATTACCTTTGACTCCCTTTTGAATAAATTTTTTGAGAGAGATAAATCTTTTGGGAAGAAGACAACTCCTCAATCTTCTGAAGAAGATGTGTCTTTCACATATAGAGAAGAATCATGCTCAAGATTCTTCTAGAGGAAGAGGTGGTTGAAGAGGAAGAGGAAGAAGAAATTTCAGAGGCAGGGGGGGTAGACACTCTCAAGGAGAAAAGTCTGATCTTCATTGCATACGTTGCAATAGAGATGGACATGATGCATCTACATGTAAGTTGCCTTGGGAAAAAATTGAGTAGGAAAGAAATCAAGCCAAAGGTAAAACCAATGAAAAAGAGAAAGGTAAAGCACCTGAATCCACTCACTATGTTGTGGCACATTGTAATATTGGAGTAAATTAAGACTTGTTTAATGATTCACTTGCTTCTTGGAAAAATGGTTGCTTGCTTGATTCAGGAGAAACTTGCCACATGAATTTTAGAAGATATTTTTTTGACGAATTTACAGTGACAATGTTGATGGAGCAGTATACTTTGCAAAAAAATAAAAATCAAGCCATCAAGGCTTGGCACAATCAGGCTCAAATTGCCTGGTCTTCCATACATTCTTCTGCATGATGTTTTATATCTCCCACAGTTGAGGAGAAACTTGTTGTCCTTGGTCCACACCTGCCAAAAAGAAAACTCCATTCATATGTTTGATGGCAAGGTTGAGGTCAGAAAAGCATCAGATCACTCACTCTTCATGACGGGGATAGAAGGAGAAGGACTTCTGAAGCTGCAAGGTACCTTAGCTCGTGCACACAATTTCTCATACAATTCTTATTATGATGAAGGTACATTTCCATCAAGTATTTTATGGCATGCTAAATTTAGATACTTGAACTATGACAACCTTCGCTTGTTGAAGAAAAATGGTGTTACTAGTTTGCCTACAATTCCTAGGAAATTTAAACAATGTGATGCTTGTATTATAGGAAAGCATAGCAAACAATGTTTTCATGATTCACATTCCAAAGCACATAGAAAACTTGAACTCATTCATTCAGATTTATGCGGTCCAATGCCCGTTCCTTCTGCAAATGGAAATAAATATATGATGACATGTATTGATTACTACCCTAGAATGTGTCAGGTTTATTTATTGAAGAACAAATCTTATGCTTTTCAAACATTCAAGAACTTTCATACATGGATCGAAAATGATGCACAATCTCATATTGGCTCTTTTCGCACTGATAATGGAAAATAATACACTTCAAATGAATTTGAAAACTATCTTCACCAGAATGGGATCAAACATCAAACAAATGTGCCTTATAATCCCCAACAAAACGGAGTAGCTAAAAGAATGAATAGGACAATCTTAAATATGGTGCGTTCCATGATTTTTTTCAAGAATGTAAAATTGATGTTTTGGGCTAATGTAGTTCTATGTGTTGTGTATGTAAAGAATAGGTGTCCATCTAATGCTATTACAAACAGACTCCTTATGAAATGTGGTATGACCACATTCCTTCAGTAGAGCATCTTAGGGTCTTTGGTTCCCCCTGTTATGCCTTGATACCAAAGGAACAAAGAAATAAACTTGGTGCAAGGAGTCGTAAGTGCATCTTCTTGGGGTATGCAAATACCTCCAAAGCATACTGTCTCTATGATGAAGTTAATAAGAAGTTTATTGTATCTAGAGATGTAATATTTCTTGAATCTTCCAAAGCTGACAATGTTGTTGAGCGACGACTTGATCGCCTGGATAGATTTGGACATGCAAAATCGTTTCAAGAATTTGATAATAATATTCCACATCTTGAAGGAGGGGTTCCTATACTTGATCAATGTGTGGAATATTCTTCTGAAACACTCTCTCCCCCACATGAAGCTTCAACCATTGATGATACTTTGAGTGATGTGATTAACAAAATTGTTAGACTTAATCTTGATTCAATCCCAACTCAGTCAACTAAGTAGCTTGGACCATCTCAAAAAGGTCCCCCAAAATGGCTGACAAAGACACTTGAAAGTGTTCATCCTGATGAGGTTGGAAAGACAGGAACAAGAAATTCAACCAGGAAAAATGGAGGTGATGTAGATGATTCTGATTCACCTGTTGATATGGATGTTTCTTATGATTGTGAACTGAATTTGTCTACATATTTTGAACCAACTTCCTTCAAAGAAGCCACTTCTCATGATGAATGGAAATAAGCGATGCAAAAGGAGTATGATGCCTTGATAAAGAATGACACTTGGAAGCTGGTTGATCCTCCATTGGGAACCAAACCAATTGGTTGCAAGTGGGTCTACAAGAACAAGTATAAAGTTGATGGCTCACTTGACAAGCACAAAGCTAGGCTTGTGGAAAAAGGGTTTGCAGAGAAGGAAGGGGTATATTATGAAGAGAGTTTTTCCCCCACAACAAAATGGGATACCATTCGAACACTCTTTGCCTTGGCAGCTCAGAATGATTGCAAAGTCCATCAAATGGATGTAAAAACTGCTTTCTTGAATGGAGATTTGAAAGAAAATGTTTTTATGTCCTAGTCAGAAGGATTTGTTGTGAAGGGACATGAACATAAAGTATGCAAACTTGTGAAATCCTTGTATGGCCTCAAGCAAGCACTGCGAGCCTGGTATGAAAAGTTAACTGAGCATCTTCTAAAACTCAACTTCAAACATTATGATCTTGATTATGCAACTTTGTTTGTCAAGAAAGTTGGAAAAATAGTTGTATATCTTGTGGTATATGTAGATTATCTTTTGATGACAGGGAACAATGAGAGCTACATTGCATCCATAAAGAAGGAATTGAGGAAAGGTTTTGAAATGAATGACTTGGGCTATGTTCACTACTATCTTGGTATTGAAGTAACTCAACATTCAAAGTATATATTCCTCTCTCAAAATAAGAACATTGGGGATCTGTTGAACAAGTTTTGCATGGTTGAGTGTAATCCTTTGACTACTCCAATGGAATAGAACTTAAAGCTCACATCCATTGAAGGAAAATAATTTGAGGATGCAACAAGGTATAGACAACTTGTAGGAAGTTTCAACTACCTGATTACTACCAGACCAAATATTTCATTTTTTGTTGGAATCCTCTCCAGGTTTATGCAAAAGCGTTATGAGGGACATTGGTCTACTACAAAAAGAGTTATGAAGTACTTTAAGGGAACCCAAGACTTTGGACTCAAGTATACATAGGTGGGTGACTTCAGCTTGATTGGATACTCTGATTCGAACTTCGATGGAGACAAAGAAACTAGGGTACCTACTTCAGGTTATGCTATGAGTCTTGGATCAGGAGCTGTCTCCTAGGGATCACGCAAGCAATTAGTTCCAATAGATTCCACAACAGAGGCAGAATATGTGGCAACAGTTGAAGCAACAAAAGAAATTGTGTGGCTCAGATTCTGGAAGATTTGTAGGTAAAATAGGTGAATTCAATTCCACTCATGATTGAAAACACCTCTACAATAAAGTTGGCAAAGAACCAAAAATTTCATGATCGAATGAAGAACATCAATACAAAATACCATCGACATCATGTTGAGGCCAAGACAATCCATCTATGCCATTGTTCCACTGATGAGCATATTGTAGACATGTTCACTAAATCACTTGGAAGAGAAAAGTTCGAAAGGTTCAGAACGATGCTTGGGCTCACCAACATCCCTTCAGATTAAGGGGGGTAATGTTGACACCTAATCATTTGGATTGGGTGAATATATGTAAATAGTAAATAATGGAGAATAGGAATATGAAGAGACACTAGGAGGTGAAGCCCAAGAGTCTCTCCCTGCTTGTATATATCCATGAGCTATCTCAATGCAAAAATATAATTCAATTTAAGGAGTTACCTCCTGGCCTAACAAGTTGTTACTAGATCCGCTCATTGGACTAGAGGGATTGTTTCTATCTGTATAAGGGATTGCCTAGTTAATAGGAGGATAAGAAAGCTTTGTAGGGCTAAAATGATGAATATGTATCCAATTAGAATCCCATGGCGACAACCAAAGGGGGATAACAAGGGTTAACAAGGAGAGGAATGCCTCAAAAAACAAATAAATGATGATAACATTAAATGATCAAGATTGGATCATCATAATATTTGTCGTCCATCTCGATTCTTTTAGAGTGGAAAATTTGGAGGAATCAACTCACATGACCATTTTATCAGTGAGTCCTTGTTTAGTGAATTGGGGTTTTAAACCTTCTGGAAGTAGTTTGAGGCATTTACTAAACTTTTTTGGGCTCCAAAAAGTCTCACTTTTGCAAGAACCCTTGTGTTGTTCTACACTAAGATACTTTTCCAAGAACACAAGAAAGGCCTTAAGTGAAGTCTATATACAAAATTTATGCCTTTTGGAAGCTGACCTTCCTATTTTGACCATCATGATTTGAGGGGTTGATTCATGGAATAGGGGATTGCCACCTGAACATGATGAAGACGACTTTGTAAGGTGAATATTGTAACAACAGTGTAAATTATCAAACAAGAGCTGTGTCGAGTACTCGTTTTTTTGAGGTAGCAAAAAATCATCCGATTTTGAAAAGTGATGATTCACAATACACCTTTTTTCTTTGGAGCATACTTTTGACATTTTAAATTTTCTTATATATCAAGTATGAACATTTTTTTTTTTAAATGTTACTATTTTTTATGTTGATTTTGCAAAGTGTTGATGCAAAATCAACCCCTTTTTTTATAGGGCTTATTTTTGACACTTTAATTTTTCTAATGTATTAAGTGTGGATAATTTTTTTTAAATGTTGGTGATTTTTATGTAGATTTTGAAAAGCATCAACATTTTTTTTAAGGCACATTTTTGAAACTTTAAATTTTCTTATGTCCTAAGTATGCACATTTCTTTAAAATGTTGATTATTTAACCATTTTTCAAGTTGTCTTATCCCATTTCTTGTTTTTCGTCCTAAGATGTTTGTTTCTTAAGGGTTTTCGAAACATGTGTTTTTTGTTTTTCTTTGCAATTTTTTTTATAATGATTTTTTTTTGCGCAGTTAAAAAATAAAAATAAAACATCAATATTTTGAGGTTATGATTTTCTATATATTAATATGTCGTTAATTAATACTTCAATACACGTAAAATAATTGTCACTAAAAAATAATAATTTTAAACACGTCACGAAAAATACACATTTTGCATATTTAATCAGAGAGGTGATAATTTATCTTTAATGTCAAGTTTGGAAATCGTTGGAATTTTAAAGTTTTTCGGAGTCATGATATTTTATCCTTAATGCCATTGCTAAAAAAAATGTTGAAAATTTACTTAAAAGAAAAAGAGGTTATTCCAACATCAACAAATTTTTTTTTTAGGGTGTTTTTTGCACAAAAAGATGGCTTTTACTACCATTTTTAATAAATGTTGAAAATTTACCCTGAAAAAAAAAAGAGAGTAAAAAAGTTATTCCAACATCAACACTTTTCGTTTCAGGTTGTTTTTTTCATATTTTTTTGGATTTTTTTGGCTAGAGTTCTCGTTTTGAGTTTACAATTCCCATTTGAAAGTTTACATTGTTTAACTCTATTTAAGAATCAAAGGAGTCAAACTTAACCACTAGTAGGCTATTGGTTTGTGCTATAACCATGCCACTAGGAGGGAAAGGGGTTCCATTCTATTCGTGTGCATTTTTTGAATAGAGGGGAAGAGTATCTAAGAGTGGGGAGGGAGAGAGAAAAAACAAAGAGGGTTTGTGTTCTTTAGCATCCCACAAGTCCCAAGTCTCACTCCTTTGTACTTCCATTCAGTTCCATTTAGAGAAAGAGAGAGCAGAGTAGCCTCACCTTCCTATTGGGTTTTCTCCCAAAATGGTTTCCCGATTCATATAGTACATTCTTGTAGTTTTGTGAGGCCCTTGTTCTATTTATTCTCTATTTTCTGCATAATTATATTTTGCAAACATACACAGTAAACAATAACTTAATAATTATAGAAATATAAGGAAAAATTAATCCTCATAGTATAAATTTCAAAGTTCAGTAAATTTCTTTATTAGATCTATTATGACAAACAATCTAGTGGAATATTCATGGTGATCTACAGATCACTGAAGGTGAAGACTAAAAATGTAAGTGATCAAGAGTAGGGGAATTAATTACGATCTTCTTGGTTGTGGTTGAACTGTGGCATACAATGAAGAATTGTTAGTATATGGATGAAGGGGAGGGTTTGTGATAAGTAATAATCCAACAAAAACCAACCATAAATATGGGAGTCTGAAGGGTAAAAGGTTGTTAACATGACGAGAATAAATGCATGGGACTTCATTTTTGGGATGTATGCTAACCGTATTCTTAATCTTAAGGGAGATTAGATGACACATGCACCAAAATGAAATAGGGGTTACTCTTACAGGGCATACAAGAAATGAAGAATTTATTGCTTGGTAGATAAAAACACAAAATATGGATGGGTTGATCCATTAACCCATGCAAAGTGGTTTTATATGGAATTTCCATGGTATGAGGGGCTACATTCCGAAGGAAAAGAGGCCCAAAGGAGATCATTATCCATGAATAAAAGGGTTATCCACACTGAATCCTTACACATAAGTTAATAAATACCAATACATAAAGTTGTTCAACTAATGGAGACAAATATGTAGAAATTTGATGTACAAAGTACATGCATTAATCCTTCTTGGAAATATGGCTTATAGGGAAGTATCAATTCAAGAAATTTTGAGAATGCCCTTTTGAAATTTTTTAAACCGCAATTCCAATGGTGTAGAAAATTTGTCAATCAAAGTCCATGTGACCTTGTACAAGCCAAAATAAAAATGAAAATTTTGTTTATAATAAGGGATTTCTCTCCCATTTTCAATTCATTTGTGTAATTCATGGAGGCAGAAATTGGAGAGGAGGCTCTATATATCGGCGAGCTCATAGAGGTGAGATCAACCATTGGAATTTAATTCTACAACTTTTAGGTTTGTGGCCTAAACATACTTATCAATGGTAGAGAGTGTATTTGTTGGAATCTACTATAGGTGGGCCCAGATGACGTTGAAAATGCTCAAGCACCAAGTGACTTCCTATCAATAAGTGTTAGGGGGAACTATGCATTTAGGATAGTATTATATTTTAAATTCTTTGAGAAGATTCCCACACTTGAACCACACATTCACATTCATGATGGGGGTCCATATGAAACTAGAAAGCAAAATTACGAGAACCTGTCGATATGGGGGGGGGGGTGTGCCAGAGGGAGGTGAGAAATGTGTTTTCAGCCTAATTTTTTGTATATATATATATATATATATATATAGATATATATATATATATATATATATATATATATATATATGACTACCATTACTCAAAGATGAAATATCATGGTGATCTTGAGTTACCAATACCACTAGTTTGGACATGGGGACTAGATGGTACTTATGGTGTCACAAATTTATTTATTATTATTAAAGTTCATATATTAGAATGTTTTAACATATGATATTGATGATCTACATATGCAATGTGCATATATTATGCCAATGATGCTACTAAGACAAGTGGCATGTAGGACATGAGAGGGGTTTGTAGAGGCTGGACAATTGGAGTGTAGGCCCATCACAAAGAAGTATACATGATCCAATCTTAGATGATATTAGAGGTTTGACAACCTCTTAACCAGAGTATTTGAGTGGGGGCAACACAATAACTTATTTGGAGTGTACTGATGGTTGGTTAGATAGTTTAGGATATCTATGAATCAAGGACATGGTATCACTAGCATGTAATCCTCCTTATGAGGATGAGTAGCATGATTGGATTGCATGCTTCCAATTTTGGAAGTATGTAGCATGCTATGAGCACAATATCAATAGTTAGAGTAGTGGACTCCAAACTAATGCAAAACTATTATGATGTTTTGAGTTTTATATACATATGATGGATAGATATATAAATGTACACTATGGATGCAATTTGTGATATGAAAATATGAATTCAAGTCTGGAACACCAATATGTTATTTACATATGTTTATGAACGCTAGATTAAAAATGAATAAAAAAAAATTATTTTCTTATTTATGCATATGGGGTAAATGCAAATATAGAATATTATTTGAAATGGTATATACAAAGTTGATTTTGTTGGGAATATTGAGATTGGGGGGGGGGGGGGGGTGAATCATTAGTTCTTTCAATTGTTAGATTATGGTAGTTAGTATCATATCACAAATTACACTAGAACATAAGATGTGGAATAAATCATAATTTTATTAATATAACAATGAGGACTCCAATCCTCTACAACAATTTAGGCTCTAACTAGTGCAACAAAATTTTAACTCCTTCAAGGCTTCAACCTTGAATGATGACTCCAATCCTAAAATATCAACCCAGGCTCTAACCTAGTCTCAATGAGGCTCCCACCTCTAATGGGGACTCCAATCTTCAAAAAAGTCAATCTATTCTCTAACCGGGTTTCTTACAAGGCTCCAACCTTGTATGAGGACTCCAATCCTTTAGGGTTGCAACCCTCTCAATTTACTTCAATCCTTCAAGGTGGCTTCATGATTCGTAAATTGTTGTGGATATTCCACTGGACAGTTAGTCACAACAGATCTGACAATAATATATTAAAATTCTGAATTTTTACATTATTACAGTTTTATTAAACTTTTAAATTTGTAAATTTAATTGTAATTAGTGCATGCATGTGAATGGAAATTATGTAGAAAATTAGAGAACGGAAAAATAATCTCACACACACACACATAAGACACAAGATATGCTTTGGCAAAACCCTTTCGGGAGAAAACCCCGCTGGAAGGTGAGGCCACTTCACTCTCTTTCTCTGTTTGGAAAATAAGGTTACAGGTACAAAGAAGTAATGTTTGTGGCTCTTGGGCTTCTATAGTGCAAAGATACTCTCTGTTTTCTCTACCTCCTATCTTTGCTGGCTATATTTTCTCAGCTATGGAACAAAATTTTCTCGAAAGAATGGAATGGCTCTTCCTCCTAGTGGCCCGGTTACAAGACAACCCGATTGCCTACCAGTGGTTAAGTTTGATTACATCAACTCTTAATTAGAGTTACAATATAGAGTTTTCCAGAGTCTTTTACATCAAAAACACGTGGCTAGCCCCTTTTCCATGAATAATGGGGGCTGACATAACATCCTCCTGAACTATAGGTGTGAAAACAAGAAGGTCGACTTCTGAGTAGCATAAATTTTGCATACAGACTTTGATTGACGCGATTCTTGTGATGTTGGAAATATCTCTGTGTGTAGAATTACAAGAAAAGGTGTTGCATAAAATAGATGGATTTTTACCCCAAAAAACGTTGTTTGATGCCTCAAAATACTCCTGGAAAGTTTCAGATCTCGTTTTGCCAAATTGGGTCCTACCAATAAAAACAGTCCCATGAGTTGATTCCTCCACTTTTTCCACTCCAAATGTGATCTAGGTGGATATTGGTGGCCACCAGCCTATTCCACTTGGACCCCCACCATTGTTTCTTTTAGTTTTTGAGTTTCCTTATTTGTAGCACAATTTACTATTTTTGGCAGTTTTTTAGGTCGTGAACTTCAAGAACCGTTTTAAGGCCCTAAACAACGTTTTTTGGGAAAATTGGGAGCAACATGGGTTGTAGATGGATGTTGTTCACTCAAAAGTTGTATTCCTCGGATAGATATTTCTAAAGAGGTACTATGTGCATCAAATGGAGATCGTATGCCAAAGTTACGACCCTGGGAAGTTGATGTACCAATTTACCCAAATGGGGCCTGTAGTTTGTGCTTCATCTCCTAGGGTTAGGTTTTTGGATGTTTAGGGTTTTCCATTGTTTCTCAACAATAAATAGGCCTTTGAGCCTCATTGTAACACAGTTCAGAGGCATGTAGCCACCACATCTCTTTTGAGAGATAAGCTACCATTGCCTGAGCTAGTCTTGTTTCCATTCTGTCTGTAAGCATATTTCGGTATTTGATATTAATGAAATGAAGTGTTATTTCTACTGCATCTTTGTATTTATGGTCATATCTGTAATTTTTTGCGTTCTTATTTAAATTCGGATCAGTGGTATCAGAGCGGTCTTCTCTTTCTTTGTTTTTCTTTGCATGTCCCCAATGAGGTCGGGATATAAGGAGTTAAGGCTTGAACTGGTCGAACATTTGCAAGACGAGCTTCACAAATCCCGATGGCCTCCCATGGTGGATGAAAAGAAAGATGAGGGGGTAGGAGATCCTATCAAAATCTTACTTGAAGAATCCCTCGAGCGACAAAGGAACGCGATGATGGACAACTTTGCCCAGATATTTTAGTGGCTACCCAAGGGTGACGCATCTACTTTCGACAGTTACTCTGGAAGCGCCACACCCTTTAAGGTACAAGTTAACTTTGACATTCCTATATTTGAGGGTCAGATAGATGCAGACATTGTAGATAAATGGTTAAATCTGCTAGAAGGATATTTTTTCATTCATGATTTTTCCATCTGGGAAAAGATCATGTTTTCACTTCTTAAAGCAACCCCCCACATCAAGGACTGGTGGGAAACCTACTGTGAGCAGAAGGATGAAACTACGAACTCACTGTTTTCAGCCGCACCCACTTGGAACTCGTTCTAGGATGCCATCAAGGAGCAGTACTACCCTGTCAGGAGCTATGAGGATAAATACATCAAGTGGACAATGCTGCAACAGGGAAGGGACCAAGATGTGCCAGAGTTTACCAATTTTTTTCATACCCTTCGCACAAAGTTGGGTATCAAGGATTCTGAGAAGCATTTGGTTCTCGAGTATCGCGACTGCCTACAAAGGTACATCCAGGACGAGATGGAGTTCCTGGACATATCCTCGCTCGGCACGGCATACCAATATGCTGTCAAGATAGAGAAAAAGTTTAAGCAGAAGAAGCGGGACTTTGGATCTGCGAATCCGAAGCAAGGGAAATGTGCCCCCAAACTGCAGAAAAAGGACAAAGGCAAGGCGGAGCTGCCCAGGAAAACCTGCCAAAGTCGCAAGAAAATAACAACACGGTGAAGCTGAAGAAGGACACGGGAAAGTGGTGTGAGTTCCATAAGAGCTCCACTCACAACACAAGTGAGTGTCGGGCCAAGCAATCACTGGTGGTTGAGCTAAAGGCTTTAGAATCAGATGCATGTTCCAACTCTGTGTCAGAACCCAACAAGGGGAATGACAAAGGGAAGTAGATTATCGATGCAGAGCCCAACGCCACCGTCGCCACCACGAAGATCTAGAAGGAGGAACCTGAAGATCTATAGGAGTAGGAGTGCCTCTTCCACTCCTAGATATGGGTAAAAGGTTCCCCACTACAGTTCATTTTCGACAGCGGGAGCCAAAAGAACCTCATTTTGGCAGAGTTCATGAAGCGGTTGGGCTTACTGACCACAATACATCCACAACCGTACACCATTGGGTGGCTTCACCAAGGACAGGATCTTCGCGTGATCCAGCAGTGTCGCCTTCCATACAACATCAAACCCTTCACGGATGAGGTATGAAGTAATTTTCTCCCCTTGATGTTTGTGATGTATTATTAGGCCAACCATACTTATGGAAGCGACATGTTGTGTATGAGTCAAGGCCTCGTGGTGCTATTCTTACTTTGGGAAATAAGTTGTATAGGACACCGGAGGTAGCACTTCATACCGCCATCTCTTTGGTTACTACAAAACGATGCCGTAAGCTCATTTCCAAAACCGGGAAATTTGTTTTCCTGATGATACGCCCTTAGTGAAAGAAGAAGATGGTGGCCACGACCTCCAGACAGGGCCGCTGTGTACGAAAACAACTGATGGACAAGGTCGTGGAGGAGTACGAGGACTGGGGTGCCTCTCCACTGTCAGGTCAAGCACTCCATCAACCTGACACCAGGTGCGCCGCTGCCCAATGGACTAATCTATCGGCGCTCTGTTCCGGAGAACGACGAAATCAAGAGGCAGATTTAGGAGTTGCTGCAGAAAGGTCACATCCGGCTGAGTTCATCACTCTATGGGAGCCTGATTATGTTGGTACAGAAGAAGGATGGGACTTGGAGAATATGTATTGAGTATCGGGTGTTGAACAAGATCACTGTCCATAATAGGTACCTGATCCCATGGATTGATGACCTTTCGGACCAACTGAAGGGGGGAAAATATTTCAGCAAGATCGACTTGAAATCAGGATATCAAAATGTACCAATTGAATGCTTCGATGTGTGGAAGACTGCCTTCAAAGCCAAGGAGGGCCTTTTCGAATGGTTGGTTACGCCTTTCGGGTTGACGAATGCTCCTACAACCTTCATGAGGCTGATGGATGACATCTTGAGGCCATTCACCAACTCATTTGTAGTGGTATACTTGGATGGCATCCTGATCTTCAGCCAAAGTTGGGAGAGCACCTCCACCACATCCGACAAGTTCTCCAAACACTGCGGCAACACAAGCTATATGCCAATTTGGAGAAATGCACTTTTGGCATGACCCAAGTTTAGTATCTAGGATAAATTATTGATGAACGGGGGGTGCATGTGGATCCAACCAAGATCCAAGTCATTCGAGATTGGCCAGCTCCAACCACTCTGACAGAGCTCCATAGCTTTCTGGGTCTTGCTAATTTCTACCGCAGGTTCGTGTTGGGATTCTCTCATATCACTTGGCTCTTGAGTCAAGTCACCAAGGGAGGAGCGAAAGCAAAATTCTTTTAGTATGATTCTCAATAGAAGGCATTCACAGAGTTGAAACATCGCCTCTGCTCTGCACTAGTGCTCACATTACTAGAGTTGCAACAACCATTTGAGATCGAGACAGATGCCTCTGACTATGCTATTGGGGTAGTCCTTACTCAACGGGGGCATCCAGTGGCATATCATAGTGAGACACTTTCAGACACAGTCCATAAGTATCCCACTTATGACAAAGAGATGTATTCCATTGTGCAAGCCTGCTGACAATGGAAGCATTACATTTTGGGGAGGGAAACAGTCATCCACACATACCACCAACCCCTGTAGTCCATACAAATGCAAGGGAAGTTGCAGAATGATCGCCATCAGAAGTGATCCACATACCTGCAACAGTTCCATTTGAATATCAAGTATAAGAAGGGAAACACCAATAATGTTGCATATTGCCTCAACCGACCACCGATCATGGCGTTAATCACTGTGCTCAACTCTTGTGGGCACGAGACTTCTGATTGGCCACTTCTCTACAAAAGTGACCCAAAATTCGGCCACACATACCAGACGCTCTTGGAGGGTCAACAAGTTCTAGATTTTCACCTCCAGGATGCCCTATTATTCCACCTGAGACAACTTTGTGTTCCTTCAAGCGAGCGTGCCAAGATGATTTGGGAAGCACACTACACTCGGGCCGTTGGGCATTTCGAGGTCAAGAAAATGGTGGCAATACTGCAAAAGTATTTCTATTAGCCGAATCTCCAATAAGATGTTGGGAAGTACATCAGATCCTGCAAAGCCTATGCCATTGCCAAACCGACCATCAAGAAGCAAGGCCTCTATACTCTGTTTCCTACCCCTAGTCGACCTTGGGAATCCATCTCCATGGGTTATATGTCGGGCCTTCCTTCTACTAAGCATGATAATGACTATGTTTTTGTGGTCATCGACAGATTCTCGAAGATGGCCATTATGACGGCCTGCAAGAAGAATATCACAGTGGAAGCCATTGCTAAACTCTTGTTTGAACGAGTGTGGATACACTTTGGGATCCCACAATCTATCATATTAGATCGGGACAACAGGTTCCTCAGTAAATTTTGGTCCAGTCTCTGGTCGATGCTGGACACCAAGCTCACTAAGCCCACAACTTTCCATCCCCAAACTGATGGCCAGACAGAGGTCGTCAACAGGATGATCGTACACATTCTGCACATGTACAACTCAAAGCATCCACGCACATGGGATGAGAACCTCCCCTATGTCCAGCACCACTATAATCGGGCTCTCCACAGCTCGATCAGCTGTAACCCTTTTCAGGTGGGCTTGGGATTCCAACCACTATGTCTCATTGATGTGGCCTGTTAGGTTCTTATACCAATAGGAATCATAACTTTTGAATGGTTGAGACCAAACCTGTAATATGTACATACCTTTGGTTTCTGCAAATGTTTTCCATATTCAAAAAATTAAAAAATGTAAAGAGGGTATGTCCTAAAAGAAAAATAAAAGGACAAAAAGAATAAAAAAGGTCAAAAAAGATGAAAAAATGAACCCCAAGAAGAGAAAAGACCATGAAAGTGTGCAAGTCAAAATGCCACTCCTAGTTATTTATGCAGAAAAATTGATTGTGTGCAGCTTGTTATCTTTGCCACAATCCATGATAGTCAAATTGTTTAAGATTGGCTATTTCATGCTTTCAATTTCATGTTTATAGGTAGAGAATAAAATCTAACCAGACTGTTTAATCTTGGCAGATAAGTAGATTAGGTAGAGTGAATAAAAGGAGCTCAATTGTTTAATCTGAGCCCTTGAATGGTATAAGGTTAGACTTAGTTAGATTTCCATTGTAAAAGAAAAGAAAATGTTTTGATAAGGGTTTGCCAGCTTAAGTGCACCCTAATAAAGAGAAGAAAAAATGGTAGGATGAGTAGGTGGGTAAGTAGAAGAAAGGTTGCAGAATTGTGGTGATTATTAGAAAAAGCATATTATTCACCCTCATCATTAAAGTTCTAAGTATGGATGAAAATTGGACATGCATCAAGGCCATAAAGTAAAAAATGATTAACTTCCCTCACTCATTACACCTTTCACTTAACTAATTTCCAATAAAAAGTCTTAAGTACCTAAAATCTTAAGTTAAAGGGGCTCAGAGAATTTCTCTGACTTCTGGAGGGACCGGACCCTCGGCCCAATGACTTACAGATCCTAAGGATTAAAAGTCCCCTTATAAACATTCACCCCCTTTAATTCACTCATATTCCCAAACAAGTCCCTTTTTCCTAAGGAAAAACATCATTTTCCTAAGGAAAAGTCATTTTCCCCTAATAAACCCCTTTTTCTAAGGATTAAACCTTGTTATCCTAGGAAAAGTGATCACCCCATGAAAAATATCCTTTTTCTCAAAAAACCCAAAAAATACTTTTTAACCCTAAGTTATAATGTTGTTTATGAAAAGCAAATTAACTATATTCATTTTCACTTAGCGCTAAACCCATTCTCCGCCATTTTCATATTAACTTTTAACTTTATGTATATTAATTCCCATGGCAATATAACCCTTTCCCGTATGTTATAAAATAAATCCTTATATTAATACCCCTCCCCGAAAGTTTGAAATATAAACTTTATCATAGACCCTAACCCGACTAAAGAGTTAATTAATCGATCAACGATTAATTAATAACCAAACCCTCCACCAATCGAATCACCCTCGATGCCCTAAACCCGCCTTAAACCACCATTTTATTAAACCTGCTGTGCTTAATCATTTGGTCGGGCCCCTCCATTACCCTTCGTATGAAATCCCCACCTCGATCACCGTGCGATCGCCTCCCCTTTGATCCGACGGCTGTTAAACATATTGGGTGGCTTCCAACACCAGAACTTTACACAAAGCCATCGCATCTCCCGCTAAAAGCCAAAAGTACAACTATTCACCATATGCCCGCCAACGGTTCACTTTGGGAATAAAACCAAAAAACCTCATCATTTTTGTTTTATCGTGCAAAAAATGTCCCAGACCTCCATGCAAGTGACTGATGACGTCCAAATAGCCAACCAACGTCCAATCGCCACCCTGCAAAAGCACTGAACTTCTAGTCAACCCTCCAGATCACGTAGACCTTCTGCAACCGTGCACAGTCGCCTATCGACCCGTTCAGAGCCAAAATTCCCACTTATTCCAGGTATTTATCCAAATTTACCAGAAACCCTATCTCATTTCTAAACCAGTCACTCAATTGCTTAGAATTATTAAGTAATTAAGTAAAACAACTCCACAACAACCCCAAATTGCTCTATATTCAAACCAAATTGCCCCAGTTGGCTGAAAACACTTTTCCCCATTCTTAAATCCATAAGAACTAAGAATGGCCACTCTAATTGTTATGGATGTTCGACCAGTTTCTACTCCCCATCTGGATTTAGACCATCTCCCTTTAGCGGACAAAGACTTCCAAATCAAGGACACCTCTGTCCATGAGTCCCCACTGAAATTATGTTGCCGGTACAGAGACCAATACCTAAAACACATAGACAAAATAGGTCTTTGGGAGTCTAATTTACCAAAGTACCAATTCCCTCAAGTACATATCTTTCCCAAAATTGTCCATTATTTCCATGCAAACTACAGTCCCAGCCAAAGAGCAGTGATGTCCCTTGACCATACTATACTTTTCACCATCACTATTGAATCCATCAATGAAATGCTGCAGCTGCAACCAGGACAAAATCTGACCCCTCTTTCTATTGGAGACCTACTAGACAAATTCCCCAAGATCACCACTGCCAGACTTGCTCAAATGTTCCAGAATTTTATTGTGGAAGAGAAACATATTCCCAATGATCCTCCCCCATACATGTGGACCATATTTTCTAAACTTGGCCAGGACATTGTGTCGATGATATCTAGTGTCTTAGGCTATACTACCAGTGAATACATAGATGAAATCATTCTAGCTTTCATGTCTATCTTCACTCTAGGGCAGACCCTGCCATCATGTTTGATTATGCCAAATTCATAGCAGATAAAATGCATGATCAATTCTTGAGAATGAGCAATGAAAGAGTATTTAAGTACTCCTTTGTCTTGTACCACCTTTTCTTATATTATCAAGCTAATAAATTCCCATTTACTCTTCAAAAACTTGAAACCAGAGGCAACCCTAGGTTAGTAGTTTTTTGGACTCCTTTGATCCACAAATATGAATCACCATATTCCTACACAGACTTCATAGACCTTTTTGTGCATCCTGTAGTGACCACGCTGCTAGGAAGTCCTCCTCCAAGAATCAGTTTAGGTATCAGGAGGATCCTACAACTTTCAAAACAATACAAAGTGGGAGATTGGTACTTGTACCAAAATCACACTGAAATTAGAATCTATGGCTGTGAGTTGGCACCATAGAAGTTACCCAGATACCTCCCAATGAGGTTATTTGCTTTGGAGTACTATAGGCAGATAATCAACTCAAATGAGGTACATTTTGTTAAAGCCAAAAAGAAGGCTCAACTCAGAATCAAAGACCAACTAGGCCCTTTTGTGTGCAATAGTAGAGAAGTTGGAAGAGAAGCAGAAGAAATCCTTCAAAGGCTCAAACTGAAACAAAGCTTCATATGGAGATATGACCCCTTTGATTTCATCTGCAACAGAAGACAGAAAAACAAGTTGTCTCCCTATATCCACCATAGAATCCCTGAGATAGAAAAATATGCAAATCAATTGGAATGGGTGGAAAACACTCTAGTGGACAGAGATAGCACTGAAGTTGCTGTTGAAAATGCATTAATTGATCTAGAGAGGAGACTTGATGAAGGTTCTTTCATAGAGGTACCAGAAGAATCCCAAGCCCAAAGGGAGTCACAGGTACACAATGAACAACAAACAGAAGAAGAATTCCATGAACCAGAAGAGTAAGATCAACTAGATTTATCAGAAGAACTGACTCAAACAAAACTACCAGAGCACATCATGAGTACTCCCCATATCGTACAGACTCCTCTAAATGAGGAGAAGAACACCAAAAGAGACAGGGAGGAAGCCACTCCTTCAGGCAGAGCCATTTCACAAACATATGTCAAAAGTCAAAGGTTAAATCCTTTCTCTGAGCAAGAGTTCGCAGAAGAAACAGTAGAAGCCACCAGCATAGAAAGGGAAGGAAGTAGGCCTGCTACTCCTTCTAGGGGCACACTAGGACCTTCCACATCACATACTTAGATGTTGGAAAGACAAAAGAGTGCTGAAGTGTCCTCATTTAGGATGCCAACTGACAATGACCAGGAAATCATAGAAAATTACAAAGAAATGAAGGCCGGGAATCAAAGGCTAAAAGACAAAGCTATGCACAATACTTAAAAATGGCTCCTACCAACTAGACAAGGTTGATGTCAGCCTATGATGTAAAGGAAGGAAAAATACAGATGACATTTATGAAACCCACTACTCAGCAACCTAGAACTGTAGCAGACTACAAAAAGATAGATTTTGAAGTACTGGCAAAGGATATTCATCCTATTGACCAGATTGAGCTGCACAAACAAACATGAGAGATGGTATATTCCACTTTGATAAGCAAAGCCATTGCAGCCCACCAGTTATAGAATTCGCTGAATAATATATCAGCACAGTTTCAACTAGAGAAGGCCTCCTCACAGGCCAAGGATACCAGAATCAAGTCCTTGGAGGACTTAATCATAGAGTTGGGACATGATCCCAAAGATGTGAAGGTTGCAGAAAAGTTAATTAAAAAGAAGAATGATGATATAGCTGCCTTGAAAAAGCAGCTCAAAATTCCACATCTTCATCATCCACAAACATTAGAAGTCTTAGAGAATCAGAAAGAACAAGAAGAGCTTATGGACTTGGTCCTTAAGCTAAATGATCAGCTGAGAGAAACAGAGAAGGAGTTGGACACATTGGTTCAATCTAAATAGAGTGAGTTGGCCACCACTCCATAGACTGTTATTCCCATAGTCTCTACTACAGTTCCCTCAACATTGGCAGCTACATTAGCACCAACAACCCCACCTGCTACAACCATGCCAATCACAACCGAGTCTACAACTGCAGGTACATCAACAGAAAATACAACAGAGTTAGGGAAAGCCATGGAGGAAATGACCATCCAGGCTACAGAGCTAAAAAGGCTTAAGGAAAAAGTGACAAGCTTAGAAACTGACTGTAAGCTTGTCCAAATACAACAAAAAGAGGAAGCACAGAAAAACCTAAGGATGGGTGAGAGGATAAAGTTCCTTGAAAAATATTTAACATTACAAAAGCCACTAGGACAAATTAAGGAGATGCTCTGGTTCAATGATGTTTGGCCATCAATTCAAGTAATATTCGAGCAAACAGAATTGGTGAAAGTGGCCACCAAAGCAATACAAAAGATCAAGGAAGACCTGGGAGACTAGCCTGAGGAGGCTAATCAACTCATTAAATTCTTGAACAGTAAGAATAGGTATGAACTAAATGAGCTTGGTGTGGAGGCGAGAACCAAAACCATCATTGAAATCAAAAAGGTTCTTGCTAAAAGAAACCTTATGCATAACCTAGAGAAAAAATGCCAAAGCATGTAGGTTGACATTAACAGATTCATGGCAAAGTTTGGAATTTTGAGGGAAAAAGGCCTTCCTAGTCCTATGGTCATCCATGATAAACTTATGACCCAACAGGACTACATTGATAGATTAAGCAAGTTAGCCAAAGACCAAGCAAGCACTTCAGGAGTAAAAGCATTGCCCACAAGGAAAGTATTATATGATAATTTAGAAAATATATTCTTCCTAGAGCATGAGGTAAAGCACCTATTTGTCAATAAGCCAAATTTTTCCAAATACACTGAAGCAGACAAGATATACAGAAAGATGCTCAAGGTAAAGTTACCTGAAGATGAATGGTGGGTAAAATTGACAGATTTACTATAAGTTACCACAGTAAATCTGTTGGCAGCCAGATGAAACAGGTGAACAGGGTCAAAGAGTAATAGGTAAAAAGTATCAGTAAAGGTTAAAGACAAAGGTGATTCTAGCACACAAATATTAGCCAACTTAAAGAGCTAAATTCGAACTATAAATAGCCAGCACAATGACAATAAAATGGACGACATGATACAATTTTCCATTTGTCCCTATCTTCATGCTTGAAGATATTTTTTAATTCCTAGATTAATTCTTAAACTGTTAGGAGATATTTAGTAATATTTTTTGTATAAATACTTCACATTTTGAAGTATTTAGGGTGGATTCAAAGACATTTCTATAGACATTTTCTTCTCAAGTTAAGGAGCTATTGTATTAAGACTGGATTGGCTTGCTGGATCAAGGAATAAAGTAAAGACATTTCACAGGATTCTTGTGTAAAGTGGAAATCAAATAAGTATTATCTCTCATGTTTATTACTATTTCTTTTCATGTTTAATAATAATCATATGTGTTTCTATGAAATCTGAATGGTAAACTAGGAATGATATTTTAGAACTAGCTTTAATGCTCTCTGTCTTGACTGTTTACATTCTCAATGTTTTCTGCTAAACTATCTTAGTCTAGGAATTCTTAATTTCTCCCTTACTTCCGTAGTTTCCCCCCTAGGTCTATAGTAAAGGATTCTTAGTTGCCCTTTGCTCATGATCACCTCCTGCTCTTCATCTTGATCCCGGTCTAAGGATTCTTCATTGCCCTTTCACCTTGGATAGGACTACCTCATCCATTAGAACCTGAATATTTGCCTTTTTCTTTACTAGCCTACCTTGTGAACTCTTCCTTTAGTGATTGATCTGATCCAGTTAAGCCATACTTTGATTGACTCCATAGCCCAATGGCTTGAAGGTCTTGCTCTATCCATCTGTTCATAGAATTGCACCCAACCAAAATCAAAACCTTATGAGCGCTAAGAACTAGCCTAAAATCCCACCCAAAACAAAGTTAAATTATAAAGAGAGAGCCCTTTCTGGGCTTAGATTGGCTAGAACTCGAGTCTAAAAGATTAGGTTTGTGGTTACCTCAGATTATTCCTTCTTTTTATAACTTTTAGGGAAGACTTCTGAGTGATAACATAGTGGTGACTCCACTGGGGAACAACAACCCCTCAGTCTTAATAAACCTTTGAGAAATTTAAAATTTTTATTTCAAGCCTCTTGAAGGGTTTATTAGAAGTTATTTATAAAATTTCATAAAAAAAAGAAATAAATAATTAGAAAAAGCTTGAAATCTGGCTTCAAGTAGAACTCATCCTGATCCGAACCTTCCCCGCGTATTTGACAATCCAATCTTATTTCAAGAATATCCAGAAGACAAGAAAGTTCAGTAAGCCCAATACCTTTAATCAAAGCAGGTTCCTGTCCTGATGAGTGACTGTTTTTAGAAGACCTCCCTTTTGACGAGTCATTTGACCTCTCCCTATTTAGGACCAAGTCTGAAACTGCACTTGATGACATAGTCCTAGATCCAGAATTCATTAAAGATCGTGAGGTCCAAAGGGCAAACCAATCAATGGCTCAGTACATTCTAAATTCCCCTCAGTCTTCCATTACTACTGTTAAGATCCCTAAACTTTCTGAAACAGCTTCAACTCCCTTTAGTTCACCATTATTCCCTCCTATCCCCGAAGTTCATTCCACACCTCCATTCACACCTTCGCTTCCTGTTGGAGAGGCAAATCCCCTCTACGGATAGAGGCGATCCCTACTAGCCCAGAATGGGTCTAGCAACAATCAGTCAATGCTACTATGCAAGTTCCTAGTTGCGATTAAAAGGTAGGAAAAGAACACCTACTTGGATTCCAATGCTGTTGTTTGATGAAGAGATGCCACCTTCGCTCCTTCGCTCTGGCTGGTCACGATCCTCCGCGATCTCCGCGAATAGATACCTGCACACACGAAGAGAAGACAAACACAAGCGTGAAATCTAATAAAAGCAACTATACATCAGTCAGAAAGGATGTAATTCACATTAACCATTGCATAGACAAATGAGAATGGAACAATAATAGTAGTCATCTATTATTAATAATAACAGAGAAGAGTACAACCAAATGTTCTGACGTCGATATCCTTCTCAGGAGGGGCCAGTCAGCAAGTCTCTTAAGCATTCACCTTTGGAAATGATTCTCCCAAGACAAGAAACTCTCTCTCTCACACAAGCAACTCAACACAACCTTCCCTAAGCTATCAATCACTTCCACACTTATCACACCAACTACCTATAGTAGCAGCAAACTGAGCACTATAAGCTCCACACAATCCAAGCTATTCCAAACTATATCCAACTATTCCAAACTAGCTGCTCATGGTAATGGTAGAGGTTTATATAGGAGAAGGAGTCTCCTTGAATGGTGGAAGGATGAGCTTATCTTCAAGGGAAGTAGTTTCAAAGGGTCGAACAGACATGCCATAGAAGGGAGGCGATATTCACAAGGCCAACAACCAAGCCTGTAGTTATCTGGAAGGCTGGCTGTTGGAACAAATTCGCCCAAACTGGATCAGCGCGGGTGCATAACTGGTCTGGCGCGCTGACGTCGCAAGGCAATAACGGTCAAGCTGTTGTCAGCGCGGGTCAATACAAACAGAGGCTGCGCTGATCATGAAATTCGACCAGCGCGGAAAAGTCGTGTGCTTCTGCGCTGGCAGCGCACTTGGTCCGTTATGGAGCGCCCATCAACGCGGTTATTTGGACAAAAGTCGCGCTGATAGCAAAAACTTTGGCAAAGTGGGTTATTTGGCCAATTCAGAGAGCATGGGCTTGATTATTTGGAAACCCAGACACAGTAGAGAGACTGACAGGGAGACAGTGACAAATTACTGCGTAACAGATGCCCCCTAAAGCATGAAGCCCGAGAGAGTGGGAGGGGTGAAATGCTTTACAAAACTCGCTGAACCGAAACGCCACCAGGAAGGACCGAATATCTCTGATAATCAAGTACATGCAGTCTAGGCATGGGCGCAGCCATCCAAAAGACATGCGAAGAAGGTCTGTGGTATGGACGCAACCACCCATCTAAGAAGACCATGATGATAATAAGGTATGGTCGCAGCCATCCATGAAGACTCAGGTATGGGCGCAGCCATCCATCAATGAGTCATGTAATGATCATCCACAAAATCGCAACCTGGATCATAACAGACAGGGATCCAGGGTCTTGCGCTCCGTCCCGACCCGAACAAAGTACAAGTCCAAGCATGTGAATACATGAGCTGAAGTCGAACATGCGTGAACATCGTCTGATTACCAGTCAATGATGAAAACTGTTAACAGACGCGAGAGGTACCACCAATAATGACAATGGTCCTCAAGGTACTATAGGTACAATCCGCGGCGTGTGAATCAATGAGCTGGTGTCGAACACCCGCAGAATCATTCGATCAGAGGCCAATGATGAAAACCTCGCGTCGAATACGAAGAACCTGCCATTGAGGCATGCAGACTCTAAGGCACCTGAAGGGAGTCTCTAAATCGCCTTCCTGGATAATGAGTTGAAGTCAACAGGAAGTGACTTTGATCGAAGGTGGGCCATAATGTTTCCCACATCAACGACACGAGACATAGGTAAAATGATTTGTGTGAGATAGCAGATGAGGTTGTACTAGCACAGAGGTCAACTTCTCTTGAACATATCGGCGGCACGACAGTGGATTTGGCAGTATTTGACATCAAATAAACAAAGGGTATGATGACGAGGCAATGAGGAAATGAGAGGTCAAATAGGATAACCCATACCCACGGAGGTCAATTGTGAAACAGAATGAGAAATCCCCACCCGACACGAATGCAGACCAGTGCCATGTTCAAGAGCGACATACTGTCGACACGACAATTATTACAGTTCCACTTCCCCACCATTTCTGGCAGGTACCCCGATTATTTTTGGATGACAAGCTTGACGGGGATAGCATATGCTTGAAAAGTGTCATTTCGATGGTGTCCGATGTCATTAAGTTTTAACGAGTCTGACAAAGGAAAAACTCGGCGCCTTTTCTTGTTTAGAGAGTCTGAAAAGACAGCGGAAAAGGAGACTCCAGGGGGGTCCTTTTTCGTAGAGTTGTGTCTCTCGAGCCCGAAAAAGTATAAAACAATACCCGAAAGAACCGCCCGACCATTACGATCGAGGAGTAATTTTCGTAAATAGTAACTTCGACCCGAAAAAGTAAAAAAACGGTCGGAAGTACGTCGTTTTGGAGCCAATAACGAGTGCGAAACGACAAACACCCGGCAATCTTTTTAAGTTAAACGGTCGGAAAAAGAGCTTTAAAAGCGACCGCCTCTCGTTCCTTTTAACGAGTCGAGAGGGGGACTCGGCAATCTTTTCTTATTTCACGTCGAAAAAGAGCCTAAAGACGACGTCCATTTTTATTCTCTTTAACGAGTCAAAAAGGGAAAAAATACTCGGCAATCTTTTCATATTTTACGAGTCAGAAAAGAGCTTAAAGGCGACTCGTCCTAGAGGAACGAGTGGTATAAAGGGTAGCAACTGGTTCCGGCAATGGTGGAACTACTCAAAACATGTAATGGTCAAGAGGCTGGCTAACAAAACCACTCATCGCTGCGGTTCCTCAGGAAAGGATAAACAACCAAGTGAGAGCATATGATCGGCCAAAGAGATGGTAGCAATGGAATGAAAACAACCAAGGCTCATCTTGCAGAATTCAGCGGATAAAAATGGCAATCACGAGATGTAAATCGGTTATGGGTTCATTTTTACACAAGCTTGAACCATGGAGAACTCTACTTGGATTCGGTTTCATTTTTACACAAGCTTGAAACGAAAAAACTATGCTTGTTATGAGTTTGCATGCCCCCTAGCATAATGACGCAAATCGAGGTACATGCCCCCCAAGCTTCATTGCATTCAACAAAGTGGATGGAAGGAAGGTTCACTTTCGAGATCTTGGAAAGACTCGACTTGGATCTTACGAGATCTTAAGCAAAAGACTCGATTTGGAAAGGGAGGTGTTTCATTTTTTAATGAGGTTGACACAGTAAAAGAACTATCCTCGTAACCCTTGTTTCATTTTTTAACGAGCTTGACACAAGATCAGGAACTATGCTCGAACCAGACTTCATCATAATGAACGGGAAGTGGAGGCCCCCAAGAAAGTGGCTCCGGAAGGAAGGCCGACATCTTGGAAATCAGGGCCTAATGCCCCCAGGACACTATGCACAATGGTGTCATCACTGGGTACGGGCACGGGGTAGGTGGCCACGTAGTTGATTTGCGGTGAGGCAGATGCAACTGGTGGATGAAAACCAGGAGGGAAGGATAAGTGCGCCAGAGGGGCTTGTGGACGAACGAACGATAATTGATCGAACATCACTATTCTTCCATCGTGTGGAAAACAAACCACACGGAAAAGTGAAGAAACAAGGGCTCCCATGGCATACACATAATCACGACCAAGGAAAAGACTGAAGTCTAAAGAACCTTGGGTAACTGAGACGTCGATATAGACAGTCTTGCCCCCCAAAGTAATAGGAAACTTTGGAAGGATCCCTAATGGCTGACTCGTTCCTCCATCAAACGCGGTGAGATGCGGTGCGACAGGTACAAGCGATGGGGAACCCAAAGCTCGCCAAGTAGTAACGGACATGAGACTAACCGATGCTCCCTCATCTAACACAGTGCCAGGCAACGCCTTATTGCAAACATAGGCGGTGACCCAGAAAGGCACATGGGATGGAAGGGGAGGGGTAGTCGAACGACTCCAATCAAAGGAAATGACCGAACTACTTGGTGGGGGAACCATATGGTTGCCCCCCTGCTCGGAAAGAACCGACTCTGAATCCTCTGGAGAGGTTGGGGTGGGAACACCATTATCAGGCTCCGGAGGACTCGACGAGACAAGAAGAACATGAGAATTTTGCTCGTCCGAAACAGAGTGCTCGAGAGGAGGTGAACTCGAATCAACACCCGTGCCGACCGATGGCTGATCTGGAACAGGCTGGGCACGGCCGGGTTCGGGAAGAGGGGCCTGGACAAGAGACGAATCTGAAGCAATGTCGTTGTCAACAGGAGCGCGATCTACAGCTGTAGAAAGACGCTGATAACCAGCGGGAAATTGGGTTGAAGGAGCTGTAAGACTTTCCAAGACAATGGAGGCTTCATCCATGAGTGGACAAAGGTGAAGGGGATGATTGCCTTCACAAAGTCTGCAGGGGATTCGAATCTTCCCTTTTCCCTTGCCATTCCCAACTGATGAGGTAGCATCGCTGTGAGCTTCAGCGAACGATGAGGGGCGGGCCGGATCGCGAGACCAGACTTCTAATACCTAGGGAATGCCAGGACAATCACGAAGAAGATGGTATTCCTTGCACAATCGACAAGGAAACTTAACCTTCCGCGGAGGAGCAGAAAGTGGCCCTATCTCGGATGTAGAGGGGATAGTTGGATTTGAGGAGGGGACGGCGCGTGTAAGCTCTCCCTTAGGGGACTTCTTCTTCTTGGTCTTCTTCTTCTTCGTCTTAGCCACCTGGTTACTTGCATCGAGAGTTTCACCAGGCGAAGTACAAGAGGAAGACGTAGAAGTAGGCGTCGAAGGGGAGAGATCCACCTTAGGATCAACATGACATTGTTCAGGTGGAGGGACTGATGGACTAACAGCCGATACGGTAGGGACCAAAGAGGTTGAAAACAACCAAACAGGCAACCCGACAGTTAACCCTGGTAGGGACAACGTTGCCATATACGGAGCACCAACATTCCCAAGAGGAGGGAAATGACCTGGATTTCCATCAGGAGGGGAACCCGGGTTAGTGAACCCCGGAAAGGTTGCCATTGCAAACGAAAAGAAACCTGCTCAAGCTAGCGCCCACAAGATCTAACCAGGTAATGTTAACGTAGCCAAATGAATTTTAAGACGCACAGACACAACTTGACCGTTTCATGTTTTAAGAGTCAAGAAAAGGACAAAAGATGACTCTGGTCTCCTTCGAATATTTAATGAGCACGAAGTGACAAGACGCTCACTGGAACCTTTTCATTTAGGGAGTCCGAAAAGGATCAAAAGTGACTACTCTGGAGACTTCTAGGCAAAAGGTTTACCAAGGAATCCGTAAAACCGCTTATACACCTTGGCAATCATATGAGAACCAAGGACTTTACGTACTGCAGTCAATCTTCCCGAATGCTGTGTTCGGTGCGTTATGGTTCACAAGGCGGCAGACTCGGCTTCCTATGGATCAAGGATAAAAGCCTAGTGGGGTCTCCCTATATACGCGACGGTACGTGGGAGCACAGTCCGTGTTAGACCACTATCGAGTCACAGAAGGAGGAATCACCCAACCGTAATGTGAAACAATAGTGACTATGTTTAAAGACGCCGGAACACGTCTCTAGCCTAGACCTCTAGATGTTTGCGTTATGTTCCAATGCGTTTTTTATGTTCATTCAGTTCATTTTATGGTTGATCTTGAGTTAAGTTTCGGTTTCAGGTCCTACCGTATGATCTCTCACAATTACCTAGATGCAAACTACATGCCAAAGGACATCATTTCGTTCGATGAATTCTAACTATGAGAAGGTTAAGAGTTTTCAATCAAACAAAATGAACACAAGCAATCAAACAATCTAATGCAGCTAATGGCAAGGAAACGAAACTTTTTCTTTTGAGAATACAAATCAATGAAATGCTCTTTTTCCCATTAACTATTGAATGCAAAAGATATTAGTTCAATTTCTTTTTCCAATGGCACAATGCATTTAAAATGAATTTTGAGAGACAGCAACAACTCAATGAAAACACAACAAAGTTCCCAAGACACCAAAATAGTTTCTCCAAATCAAAGGAAAAACAAAGGCTTGTACGAGCTATGTGATCTAAGCCCAACAAGGCAAAAAGGAATTCAAGCAAGAAGGAAGCAAGTGTGAACTGATCGACCCAAACAATCGTGATCTATGCTTGGTAGTGAAGAAATCGAATCAACATAAAAAAGTGGTTCAATAATCGACACTAAAAATCAACCAGCAACAAGCAGTGAAAAAGCCTCAAGCAAATCAATAAGAGGGTTGTGGATGAACCTTGAATAGACAAGTAACCCAAGCAAACGGTTTCTCGATGAAACTTCTAAAGGGCTAGGTCACATGGTCACAAGACTCACTCGAATGACATCAAAGAGAGAGTGCCCCTAACCAAAAGTAATCAAAACAAGCTAATTGAGGGACAAGAAACAACAGGGGATAAGAAAGATTGATGAATTCAAGAGATAAAGTTATAAAAACAACTTTTCAAGAATCAGCGCAATTTTTACACTGAGCACGCGAGATGATCAAGGGTTAGCGCAACTTTTACACAGACCACCCGCGCTGTCAGCGCGACTTTTGTCCAAAAAACCGAGCTGATCTCAGAAAAACACAGTCGTCGCGGGAATTAAGCTAGCAACCCAAGGTCAGCACGGGTAAAAAGCTAGCAAGTGGCGCTAACGTCGCGACTATACACGTCTTTTCCGCGCTGATCCGATTTCGAGGATCGTCGCGACTGTTAGGTGTAATTACGCGATGAACAGGATGTTGCAAAAGGTTGAGCGCGATGCCAGCGCGACTGTTAAAATTAAATCTGCGATGGAGCTCAAAAATAGTGACAGGCAAATCAAAACTCCCAAATCAAAACAGCCAATCTTTCAATCAAACAGGGGCATTTCCCAGATCAACCCAGGAAACACAAAAGACTGATAATTAATCCCCAAAATTTCAAAAGAGACCAAAACAACACTCAAGGCAAGAATGAACAAAAAGGGACAAAGGCCAGGTCCCCAGCGGAGTCGCCAAATTGTTGGAGAGGCAAATCCCCTCTACGGATAGAGGTGATCCCTACTAGCCCAGAATGGGTCTAGCAACAATCAGTCAATGCTACTATGCAAGTTCCTAGTTGCGATTAAAAGGTAGGAAAAGAACACCTACTTGGATTCCAACGCTGTTGTTTGATGAAGAGATGCCACCTTCACTCCTTCGCTATGGCTGGTCACGATCCTACGCGATCTCCGTGAATAGATACCTGCACACACGAAGAGAAGACAAACACAAGTGTGAAATCTAGTAAAAGCAACTATACATCAGTCAGAAAGGATGTAATTCACATTAACCATTGCATAGACGAATGAGAATGGAACAATAATAGTAGTCATCTATTATTAATAATAATAGAGAAGAGTACAACCAAATGTTCTGACGTCGATATCCTTCTCAGGAGGGGCCAGTCAGCAAGTCTCTTAAGCATTCACCTTTGGAAATGATTCTCCCAAGACAAGGAACTCTCTCTCTCACACAAGCAACTCAACACAACCTTCCCTAAGTTATCAATCACTTCCACACTTATCACACCAACTACCTATAGTAGCAGCAAACTGAGCACTATAAGCTCCACACAATCCAAGCTATTCCAAACTACATCCAACTATTCCAAACTAGCTGCTCATGGTAATGGTAGAGGTTTATATAGGAGAAGGAGTCTCCTTGAATGGTGGAAGGATGAGCTTATCTTCAAGGGAAGTAGTTTCAAAGGGTCGAACAGACATGCCATAGAAGGGAGGCGATATTCACAAGGCCAACAACCAAGCCTGTAGTTATCTGGAAGGCTGGCTGTTGGAACAAATTCGCCCAAACTGGATCAGTGCGGGTGCACAACTGGTCTGGCGCGCCGACGTCGCAAGGCAATAACGGTCAAGCTGTTGTCAGCGTGGGTCAATACAAACAGAGGCTGCGCTGATCATGAAATTCGACCAGTGCAGAAAAGTCATGTGCTTCCGCGCTGGCAGCGCACTTGGTCTGTTATGGAGCGCCCATCAGCGCGGTTATTTGGACAAAAGTCACGCTGATAGCAAAAACTTTGGCAAAGTGGGTTATTTGGCCAATTCAGAGAGCATGGGCTTGATTATTTGGAAACCCAGACACAGTAGAGAGACTGACAGGGAGACAGTGACAAATTACTGCGTAACACTTCCCCACCAACTTATCACTACCCATCAAACACCTAGTACCCCCAGTTCCCCATCAACCTCTGAAACACCCCCTGTTACCCCAACTCCAGTTCTCAGTCCTGCCCAACTTAGAGCCATGGCAAATAGATATGCCCCTCTTGTGTTACCTGCCCCATGAGGTGCCATGCCACAAGACTACCAGAGTAAAATTGTCCTATTTGATGGCATAGGATCCTACACAGCACAGTAGCACACAAGAAAGATGACAGATCATTTTGAATTGCATGAAATTGATATTGGAGATGTCCAAATGAGAATTTTTGCCCAAACTCTAGCAGGAGATGTGAGAACATGGTTTAGATCTCTGCCTAACAATAGTATAGATAGTTTAGAAGTTTTTTACCAGCAATTTTTAAATAGATGGGAAAAGAAAAAGAACCCTCTTCAAATTCTTTCTGAATATGAAAACATCAAGAGGGGACCAAATGAAATAGTTTAGGACTACTGTACTAGATTTAACAGTGTATACAATGCAATACCAGCTGACCTTAGACCCCCACCCAGCTTAGCTCTGATAAAGCTTCTTAACGGGTTTGATACTGATATGGCATTTCAACTTAGAGAGAGGAACCCTCCAACTCTAGAAGATATGCAGAGTGTAGCAGTTAGTGTAGAAGCTAATCTGCTAGCAAAAAGAGCTAGGGTTAGGAACGAAAGGAGAGCACCCTTGAAAGAGGAAGCTTCACCCTTTGACCTTAAAATGGATGCTCTAGCCAAAGGAATGGAAAAATTGATGGATAGGATAGAAAACATTGAAAGGAAGCCCCACTAGGACAACCAACAGGCACCTCCAGTGAGAAATCCAAACTTTAGGAAGAATCAAAACCAAAATACTGGAAAAAATGGGCCTGATTAGAATATTAGACCTCCTTTCCAAGAAAACTATGCTGAAACTTCCCATTCAGAAGACCCTGAGCAAGACACTCAAATTAATTTAATGGGATTAGATGAAGAAGAAACTGTCTTTCTGACTCAAGATGATCAGGAATTACACATGCTTCAGCAGTTGCAGACCCAATATGGAGAATCTTTCGATTACAAGAAAGGGTATGATTCTACTATCTTCGAAGTGCATAAACAATACAATTTGAGGAGAAAAAATAACATTGATGCTCCAGACCAAAACAAGAAAGCAGTACCAAATCAGCCTAAGAAAATTAAAGCAGCTCCAGTTACAAAAAATCTCCAAATCCTCTCTAGACCAAATCAGAACCCTCCCAGTCCCACCATTGAAGATGTAACCAATGACCAACCTTCTAATGAGCAACCTTCCACTTCAGTTCCCTCCAAGGAAACAGTGGAACAACCTCCAGAAATTGTATTAGAAAATCCACTAAAAAAGACTCCAAACACTGAAAAAGAAGAACAAACTACTCCAAACCCTGTTGTTAAGATTTCAAACGTTCAAACAGACAAATCCCCTTTGCCTTTCAATTTGGGAGCAGAGGTGGCCAAACTGAAAATCTCAGTTCCTTTAACAGAACTGATTAAACATGAAACTTACAAATCTCAAATAAGCAAATCTTTAAACTTCGTTGAGAATGAAGACTCTGTTAACTTATTTGATGATCAGCCTGAGTTAATTTTCGATCCTGATGTTAATGGAAAACCAGTGGAAGGAGGGATACCACCCTTCTACATTAGCCTTAACATTCACGATAAAATCCTACATAATGCCATGTTGGACTCTGGGGCTTCACATGATCTAATGCCTAAATCTGTTATTGGAGAAGTTAAACTTGGATATCACTAGGCCTTACAAGGACCTGTTTTCATTTGATTCAAGCCAAGTTAAGTGCCTAGGACTCATAAAAGACCAGTTTGTTTCCCTAGTGCAGTACCCTGCTAAGACCATTCTTATGGACATAGTTGTTGCTGATATACCACCTAAATATGGCATGTTGTTGTCTAGATCATGGGGTGCTAAACTCCAAGGATCTCTGAAACTGGACATGTCATATGCTACAATATCAGTCTTTGGACATCCAAAAAACATGTATATAGAGACCTTGATGAAGTATGTAGTGAGTAGCCAGGAGAGGCCTCAAAACATTCCTATATATTCTATGCATTTTGACATCGATTCTTTCATTTTATACAATGCTGAAACAAACAAAGAAAACACTTCGAACAACATTACTTCAGAACCAAAAGAAATTGCAGTTGCAGCAGAAAATGAAATTGTCCAATTTCAAGAACTTTCAGATAATAAAGATGATCAAGATACCTTAATCAAAGAAGATTTTGTTCCCCCAGATAGTAAGAATTATGAACATGAAATACTATGGCATCTTGAATTTTATGGGTCAGTAAACAAACTAGGTGCAGGAGCAGGTGTGTGGATTTACAACTTAGAGAATGATCATTCAGAGAGTCATGCCTACAGATTGAACTTCAAATGTACTAACAACATGGCCGAGTATGAAGCACTTCTTTTAGGTCTCAAATTTCTTAAAAGGTTAGGAGCCATGAGAGTCTCTATTATGGGAGATTCTGAGTTGGTTATAAAACGAATTAACGATGTATATATGACTAAAGATCCTAGGTTAGGTTTTTATATAGGAACAATTGTAGAAATATTAAATACCTTTTTGGAAACTAAGCTTGCAGTCATCCCAAGAAAACACAATATGCAAGCTCATAGTTTAGCTATGTTTGCCAGCACTTGCAAGTTACCATTTCAACCTAACCATCAGTACACTGTTGAGGTTAGGCACAAACCTGCTATCCCTGACAACTTAAAAAACTGGCAAGTATTCACTAATGACCAACAAATAAACAATTTTCTAACTTTAGATGAAGAATTTGTAAATAGCAACATAGATACTGACATAACATTAGATCTTGATTTTACAAATAAATAGAAATTAACAAGTTAGAAGATGAAGAAAAGATAGATATATTCCATCCCACAAAGTTTACAAAATCAGATATTCAAAACCTAAAGCAAATTGAAATTGATGAGATAATTGACGAAGACTCTGAAATCATCAATCTCAAAGATAATTTTTTGCCCAAAGGATTAACTCCTTTGGAGGACTTGTTTGATTCAAACGATGTCCCTAGAAAGCCGAAAATGGAACCCTTAAAATCGGACATAGAGGAGTGTAACATAGGCTCTGAGGAAGATCCTAAATTGATAAAACTTTCAAAGTATTTACCTCCTAATGAAAAAGTGAAATACATAGAACTGCTAAAGGAATTCCAAGATGTTTTTGCTTGGAGTTATGAGAACCTTAAGTCCTATGATACCAACATAATACAACACACCATCCCCTTAAAAGAAAACCAGAAACCTTTTACACAAAAGCTTAGAAGGATTAATCCCATTCTATTGCCTTCTATTGAAAAGGAAACCAAAAGAATGTACAAAGCCAAGATCATAGCACTAATTAGATTCTTTGATTGAGTTTCTAATCTGGTACCCACAAGAAAGAAAACTGGTGAAATTAGATGTTGACCTTAGGAATCTAAATAAAGTTTCACTCAAGGATAACTACCCTCTTCCCAAAATGGATCACATATTACAGAGGGTAGTAGGTTCAACCAAAATCTCATTGTTAGATGGGTTTTCTGGTTATAACCAGATTTTAGTCCACCTAGACGACTAGGCAAAGACTGCATTCACCACTCCTTGGGGCACTTTCATGTATGTGAAGATGCGTTTTGGGTTAAAGAATGCAGGGGCCACCTTTCAAAGAGCTATGGATATAGCTTTTGCTAAGGAAATCCATGAATTCCTTGTAATATACTTAGATGATATCACTGTATTCTCTAAATCTGATCAACAACACCTAGATCATCTAAGGCAGGTCTTCACCAAGTGTAGGAAGTATGGAATTTCTCTGAATCCTAAAAAATCTTTATTTGGGCTGGAAGAGGGAAAACTGTTAGGCCACATAATCTCTAAAGATGGTATCTAGATAGATCCTGCAAGAATTGAAGCCATTTTACAGATACCACATCCTAGGAGCATAAGAGAACTGCAAGCCTTTTTAGGTAAAATAAACTTTTTGAGAAGATTTATCTCTAACTTAGCAGAACTAATTAGATTATTAAATAACATGCTGAAGAAAGATTCGACTATTAAATGGACACTTGAGGCTAAGAGGTCTTTTGAAGATATAAAGCTAGCCTTAACACAAACACCCGTTTTGATCAGTCCAATGTTTGATAGGGATTTCATCATATTTTATTTCACCTCAAAACACATAATTGTTGCAGTCCTATTGTAGAAGAATGATCAAAGTTTTGAACAACCAATAGCCTTCTTTAGCAAAGCCCTAAGGGATGCACCTTTAAAGTACAATATAATGGAAAAGCAAGATTTTTCTCTAGTCAAAGCCATCAAATATTTCAGAGTTTATATCCTATTTTCTCATGTAATAGCTTATGTTCCCAATGTTGTAGTCAAAGACATCCTAACACAGGATGGTCCAGATGGGAAGAGAGGTAAATGGATAGCTACTATATTAGAATATGACTTAGAAATTAAACCTACAAAATTGATCAAAGGCCAAGGTTTAGCCAAGCTCATGGTTGAATCGAACTGTCAGGCCCTAGACATAAATTTTATTGCAGAATTGGATAATGAAGAGGAGATGGCGACTCCACCGATCAGCCAGGCCTTTACTGACTCACCATGGTATGCTGACATTATATATGTTCTACAAAATCTACAAGCTCCTCCTGAATTATCCAAGACTAAAAGTAGGTTCTTGAAAATGAAATCTTTAAAGTTTTGTATAATTGACAATGCTTTATCTTGGAAAAATCACGAAGGCATCCTTCTTAATTGTTTATTAAAAGAAGAATCTGAAAATATATTACAGGAGTTTCATGCAGGTGACTGTGGGGGACATCGTTACTGGAAAACCACATTTGACAAGATCTTAATAGTTGGTTTTTATTGGCCCACTCTGTTTTCTGATGTAAAGAAATTTGTAACCTCATGTCATAAATGTCAGATTTTTGAAGGAAAGAAAAAACTATTACCATTACCCTTAAAGCCAATATCTGCTGAAACACCATTTCAACAGTGGGGTCTTGACTTCATTGGTGAAATCCATCCCCCTTCCTCTGCCCAACATAGATGGATCTTGACTACTATAGATTATTTCACAAAGTGGATAGAAGCTATACCCTCAAGACAGGCCACCGATACTGTCATAATAAACTTCCTTGAGGCCAACATTCTGTCCAGATTCAGATGCCCTACCAAAATCATCACTAACAATGCAGCAACTTTCAAATCTAAGAGAATGATTGATTTCTGTAACAAATATCATATAACCCTGGGTCACTCCACAGCCTACTATCCCCAAGGAAATGGACTAGCAGAGTCTTCCAACAAGAGCTTAGTGAATATCATCAAAAAATTGTTGGAGGATAACAAGAAAACCTAGAACAAGAAGCTAGTAAATGCCTTGTGGGCAGATAGGCTGACCACAAAGAAATCCATTGGTACCAGTCCTTATCAACTAGTTTATGGAATGGAGGTTGTTTTCCCATCTTCCTTGGGAACACCAGTGATGAAATTACTCCAAGAAGTGCAGGTTGAGCCAAATGATATTCAAAGGAGAATTAACCAGACAATTCACTTGCAGCAGACCAGGGAAGAAGTGTATATCAGGTCCCAAATAGTGCAGGAAAGAATCAAGAAAGCTTTTGACAAAAGGACCAAGGCAGAAGATTTTTATCTAGGGGACAAAGTTTTGAAATGGGACTCAAGAAGGGAGGATAAAGGTAAACATGGGAAGTTTGACTTCCTATGGAAAGGCCCTTATATCATTTATGCTTTTAGGGGTAACAATGATTTTTTCCTTAAAGAATTGGATGGCATAGAAGTAGAAGGAGGACCAGTTAATGGTCGAATGCTTAAGCACTACATAGATCATAATTACTAATTTCACTAATCACTTATACATATTCTATTTTTCCAAAAGTTTAGTGTTGATTGTATGGCAATTTTTGGAGTTGAAGCCTGAAGAGAAGGCCCTAAGCTTCAAAAGATTCACTGTCATAAATAGCAATAATGCAAAAAAGTGAAAGGGAAAAGTTGCAGAGTAAGATCACAGTAATTCAAAAGGCCATTGATCTACTAGTTCTTGACATTTCACCAGGAAATGCCATCCCCAAGTGGAGCCACTGTTAGGTTCCTATACCAATAGGAGTCATAATTTTTGAATGGCTGAGATCAAACCTGTAATATGTACATACCTTTGCCTTTTGCAAATGTTTTCCACATTCAAAAAATTAAAAAATGTAAAGAGGGTATGTCCTAAAAGAAAAATAAAAGGACAAAAAGAATAAAAAAGGTCAAAAAAGATGAAAAAATGAACCCTAAGAAAAGAAAAGACCATGAAAGTGTGCAAGTCAAAATGCCACTCCTAGTTATTTTTGATGCAGAATAATTGATTGTGTGCAGCTTGTTATCTTTGCCACAATCCATGATAGTCAAACTGTTTAAGCTTGGCTATTTCATGCTTTCAATTTCATGTTTATAGGTAGAGAATAAAATGTGACCAAACTATTTAATCTTGGCAGATAAGTAGATTAGGTAGAGTGAATAAAATGAGCTCAATGGTATAATCTGAGCCCTTGGATGTAATAAGGTTAGACTTAGTTAGATTTCTATTGTAAAAGAAAAGAAAATGTTTTGATAAGGGTTTTCCAGCTTACATGCACCCTAATAAAGAGAAGAAAAAATGGTAGGATGAGTAGGTGGGTAAGTAGAAGAAAGGTTGTAGAATTGTGATGATTATTAGAAAAAGCATATTATTCACCCTCATCATTAAAGTTCTAAGTATGGATGAAAATTGGACATGCATCAAGGCCACAAAGTAAAAAATGATTAACTTCCCTCTCTCATTACACCTTTCACTTAACTAATTTCCAATAAAAAGTCTTAAGTACCCAAAATCTTAAGTCAAAGGGGCTCAGAGGATTTCTTTGACTTCTGGAGGGATCGGACCCTCGGCCCAATGACTTACAAATCCTAAGTACTAAAAGTCCCCCTATAAACATTCAACCCCTTCAATTCACTCATATTCCCAAACAAATCCCTTTTCCTAAGAAAAAACATCATTTTCCTAAGGAAAAGTCATTTTCCCCTAATAAACCCCTTTTTCTAAGGATTAAACCTTGTTATCCTAGGAAAAGTGATCACCCCATGAAAAAGACCCTTTTTCTCAAAAAACCCAAAAAATACTTTTTAAGCCTAAGTTATAATGTTGTTTATGAAAAGCAAATTAATTATATTCATTTACACTTAGCGCTAAACCCATTCTCCGCCATTTTCATATTAACTTTTAACTTTATGTATATTAATTCCCAAGGCAATATAACCCTTTCCCGTATGTTATAAAATAAATCCTTATATTAATACCCCTCCCCGAAAGTTTGAAATATAAACTTTATAATAGACCCTAACCCGACTAAGCAGTTAATTAATCGATCAGCGATTAATTAATAACCAAACCCTCCGCCAATCGAATCACCCCCGATGCCCTAAACTTGCCTTTACCACCATTTTATTAAACCCACCTCACTTAATCATTTGGTCGGGCCCCTCCATTACCCTTCATACGAAATCTGCACCCCGATCACTGTGCAATCACCTCCCCTTTGATTCGGCGGTTGTTAAACATATCGGGTGGCCTCCAACACCCGAAATTTACCCGCCCGATATGGGTCATTTTCCTTTGGGCCCTGATGCTACGTGGCACCCGATGAGTGGCATCGGGTAGCCTTCCCCTGAAACCACCCAGCCCACAAAAGCAGTGAGATCAAACCCGCTTATCGGCACTGCTAAACGATAAAGCCATCACATCCCCCTCTAAAATCCAAAAGTACAACTATTCCCCATATGCCCACCAACGGTTGAATTTGTGAATAAAACCAAAAAACCTCATCATTTTTGTTTTATCGTGCAAAAGATGTCCCAGACCTCCATGCAAGTGACTGACGACATCCAAACAACCAAACGTCCAATTGCCAACCTGCAGAAGTACTGAACTTCCAGTCAACCCTCCAGATCACATAGACCTTCTGCAACCGTGTATAGTCACCCGTCGACCAGTTCAGAGCCAAATTCCTAGTTATTCCAGGTATTTATCCAAATTTACCAGAAACCTTGTCTCATTTCTTAACTAGTCACTCAATTGCTTGGAATTATTTAATAATTAAGTAAAAGAACTCCACAACAACCCCAAACTGCTCTATATTCAAACCAAATTTCCCCAATTGACTGAAAACCCTTTTCCCCATTCTTAAATCCACAAGAACTAAGAATGGCCACTCCAATTACTATGGATGTCTGACCAGTTTCCACTCCCCATCTGGATTTATACCATCTCCCTTTGGCGGACAAAGACTTCCAAATCAAGGACACCTTTGTCCATGAGTCCCCACTGAAATTATGCTGCCGGTACAAAGACCAATACCTAAACCACGCAGAAAAAATAGGTCTTTGGGAGTCTAATTTACCAAATTGCCAATTCCCTCGAGTACATATCTTTCCCAAAATTGTCCATTATTTCCATGCAAACTACAGTCCCAACCAAACAGCAGTGATGTCCCCTGACCATACTGTACTTTTCACCATCACTGTTGAATCCATCAATGAAATGTTGCAGCTGCAACTAGGACAAAATCTTACCCCTCTTTCTATTGGAGACCTGTTAGACAAATTCCCCAAGATCACCACTGCCAGACTTGCTCAAATGTTCCAAACTTTTATTGTGGAAGAGAAACATATTCCCAATGATCCTCCCCAATACATGTGGACCATATTTTCTAAACTTAGCCAGGACATTGTGTCGATGATATATAGTGTCTTAGGCTATACTACCAGTGAATACATAGATGAAATAATTCTAGCCTTCATGTCTATCTTCACTCCAGGGCAGCCCCCTGCCATCATGTTTGATTATGCCAAATTCATAGCAGATAAAATGCATGATCAATTCTTGAGAATGAGCAATGAAAGAGTATTTAAGTACTCCTCTATTTTGTTCCACCTTTTTCTTATATTATCAAGCTGCTAAATTCCCATTTACTTTTCAAAAACTTGATACCAAAGGAAACCTTAGGTCAGTAGTTTTTTGGACTCCTTTGATCCACAAATATGAATCACCATATTCCTACACAGACTTCATAGAACTTTTTGTGCATCTTGTAGTGACCATGCTGCTAGGAAGTCCTCCTCCAAGAATCAGTTCAGATATCAGGAGGATCCTACAACTTTCAAAACAGCACAAAATGGGAGATTGGTACTTGTACCAAAATCACACTGGAATTAGAATCTATGGCTATGAGTTGGCACCATACAAGTTACCCAGATACCTCCCAATGAGGTTATTTTCTCTGGAGTGCTACAGACAGATAATCAACTCAGATGAGGTACATTTTGTTAAAGCCAAAAAGAAGGCTCAACTCAGAATCAAAGACCAACTAGGCTCGTTTGTGTGCAATAGTAGAGAAGCTGGAAGAGAAGCAGAAGAATCCTTCAAAGGCTCAAACTGAAACAAAGCTTCATATGGAGGTATGACCCCTTTGATTTCATCTGTAATAGAAGATAGAAAAACAAGTTGTCTCCCTATATCTACCACAGAATCCCTGAGATAGAAAAATATGCAAATCAATTGGAATGGTTGGAAAACACTCTAGTGGACATAGATAACACTGAAGTTGCTGTTGAAAATGCATTAATTGATCTAGAGAGGATACTTGATGAAGGTTCTTTCATACAGGTACCAAAAGAATCCCAAGCCTAAAGGGAATCACAGGCACACAATGAACAACAAACAGAAGAAGAATTCCATGAACCAAAAGAGTCCGATCAACCAGATTTATAAGAAGAACTGACTCAAACAAAACTGCCAGAGAACATCATGAGTACTCCATCTATCGTAAAGACTCCTCTAAATGAGGAGAAGAACACCAAAAGAAACAGGGAGGAGGCCACTCCTTCAGGCAGAGCCATTTCACAAACATATGTCAAAATGAAAAAGTTAAATCCTTTCTCTGAGCAAGAGTTCGTAGAAGGAACAGTAGAAGCCACCAGCACAAAAAGGGAAGGAAGTAGGCCTGCTACTCCTTCTGGGGGCACATTAGGATCTTCCACATCACATACTTAGATGTGAAAGACAACGGAGTGCTGAAGTGTCCTCATTTAGGATGCCAACTAACAAGGACCATGATATCAGAGAAAAGTACAAGGAAATAAAGGCCAAGAATGAAAAGCTAAAAGCCCAAAGCTATGCACAATACTTAAAAATGGCTCCTACCAACTAGACAAGGCTAATGTCAGCCTATGACGTAAAGGAAGGAAAAATACAGATGACATTTATGAAACCCACAACTCAGCAACCCAGAACTGCAACAGACTACAAAAAGATAGATTTCGAAGTACTGGCAAAGGATATTCATCCTAGTTACTATTAACTAGATTGAGTTGCACAAACAAACAGGAGAGATGGTATATTCCACTTTGACAAGCAAAGCCATTGCAGCCCACCAGTTACAGAATTCGCTGAATAATATATCAGCATAGTTTCAACTAGAGAAGGCCTCCTCACAGGCCAAGGATACCAGAATCAAGTCCTTGGAGGACTTAATCATAGAGTTGGAACATGATCCCAAAGATGTGAAGGCTGCAGAAAGGTTAATTAAAAAGAAGAATGATGACATAGTTGCCTTGAAAAAGTAGCTCAAAATTCCACATCTTCATCATCCACAAACATCAGAAGTCTTAGAGACTCAAAAAGAACAAGAAGAGCTTATGGACTTGGTCCTTAAGCTAAATGATCAGCTGAGAGAAACAGAGAAGGAGTTGGACACATTGATTCAGTCTAAACAAAGCAAGTCAGCCACCACTCCACAGGCTGTTATTCCCACAGTTTCTATTGCAGTTCCCTCAACATTGGTAACTGCTTTGGCACCAACATCTCCATTTGCTACAACCATGCCAATCACAACCGAGTCTACAACTACAGGTACATCAACAGAAAAGACAACAGAGTTAGTGAAAGCCATGGAGGAAATGACCATCCAAGCTACAAAGCTAAAAAGGCTTAAGGAAAAAGTGACAAGCTTAGAAACTGACTAGCTTGCCCAAATACAACAAAAAGAGGAAGCACAAAAAAACCTAAGGATGGGTGAGAGGATAAAGTTCCTTGAAAAAGATTTAACATTACAAAAGCCACTAGGACAAATTAAGGAGATGCTCTAGGCCAACATCATTGACTCTATCAATGATGTTTGGCCATCAATTCAAGTAATATTTGAGCAAACAGAACTGGTGAAAGTGGCCACCGAAGCAATACAAAAGATCAAGGAAGACCTGGGAGACCAGCCTAAGGAGGCTAATCAACTCATCAAATTCTTGAACAGTAAGAACAGGTATGAACTAAATGAGCTTGGTGTGGAGGACAGAACTGAAACCATCATCGAAATCAAAAAGGTTCTGGCTAAAAGAAACCTTATGCTTAACCTAGAGAAAAAATGCCAAAGCATGCAGGTTGACATTGACAGATTCATGGCAAAGTTTGGAATTTTGAGGGAAAAAGGCCTTCCCAGTCCTATGGTCATCCATGATAAACTTATGACCCAACAGGACTACATTGACAGATTAAGCAAGTTAGCCAAAGACCAAGCAAGCACTTCAGGAGTAAAAGCATTGCCCACAGGGAAAGTATTATATGATAATTTAGAAAATCTATTCTTCCTAGAGCATGAGGTAAAACATCTATTTGTCAATAAGCCAAATTTTGCCAAATACACTGAAGCGGACGAGATATATAGAAAGATGCTCAAGGTAAATTTACTTGAAGATGAATGGCGGGTAAAATTGACATATTTACTATAAGTTACCACAGTAAATCTATTGGCAACTAGATGAAACAGGTGAACAGGATCAAAGAGTAACAGATAAAGAGTATTAGTAAAGGTTAAAGACAAAGGTGATTCCAGCACACAAATATAAGCCAACTTAAAGAGCTAAATTCGAACTACAGACAACCAACACAATCACAATAAAAGGGACAGCATGATACAATTTTCCATCTGTCTCTATCTTCATGCTTGAAGATATTTTTGATTTCCTAGATTAATTCTCAAACTGTTAGGAGATATTTTGTAATACTTTTTGTATAAATACTTCACATTTTGAAGTATTTTGAGTGGATTCAAAGATATTTCTATAGACATTTTCTTCTCATGTTAAGGAGCTATTGTATTAAGACTGGATTGGCTTGCTAGATCAAGGAATAAAGTAAAATCATTTCACATGATTCTTGTGTAAAGTGGAAATCAAATAAGTATTATCTCTCATGTTTATTACTGTTTCTTTTCATGTTTAATAATAATCATGTGTTTCTATGAAATCTGAATGGTAAACTAGGAATGATATTTCAGAACTAGCTTTAATGCTCTCTGTCTTAACTGTTTACATTCTCAATGTTTTCTGCTAAACTATCTTAGTATGGGAATTCTTAATTGCTCCCTTACTTCCGTAGTTTCCCTCTAGGTCTATAGTAAAGGATTCTTGGTTGCCTTTTGCTCATGATCATCTCCTGCTCTTCATCTTGATCTGGGTCTAAGGATTCTTCATTGCCCTTTCACCTTGGTTAGGACAATCTCATCCATTAGAACCTGAAGATTTTCCTTTTGCTTTGCTAGCCTGCCCTGTGAACTCTTCCTTTAGTGATTGATCTGGTCCAGTTAAGCCATCCTGTTACACAGTAATTTGTCACTGTTGGTCACCGTCCCTATCGCCCCGTTTCCATACATTGGAGGACGCATTCCGGGACCTGTGAGCAGTGACATAACCCAAAAACACTTGCATTATGTTCCCCTGAGTATGTACTTCATGTTCCCTGAAGACACCTTCTGCAAATTCTCCCTGAAAAGTACTCTTTTTCCATTGGCGCAGGTCCACAGTATCTTACCCGCGCCAATCACTGAGATCCTCAAAAGAGGGCGCGACCATTGGCGCTCTGTCACAGAACAACACCCGTGCCAGCCCAGTTTGGTAATGATTTTTGACAAACGCACGCCCATCTGTTTTTTCCATTCAGATCACGAAGTCTTTTGAGGGTAAAATCCACCGGATAGGGGTCGAGAGTCATCATCTATCCTTGACATCTATCCACAATGGCTTTTCAGAGATAATGCCAATCCACAATGGGTGTCCTGGTTCATCGAATCTTTCTCCCTTGTCCATCTATAAATATCTGTCCTCATGCATTAGACAAGGTAGTTGGAATAGTTTTTAGTTTGGGAGGAATGCTAGTTGTGATTACGCTTGTCGTGAGTGATAGTGAAGCATAGAGAGGTTATGCTGCCGGAGAGGAGGTACATTGCAAGACACATATAGTTGCTCGCCCAGCCAGAGGAGAGGTTCAACGTCAGAACCTTGGTTGTAACTTTTCCTGTCTATTATTCATTAATGAACGACTGCTATTATAGTTCCAATCTCATTGTCTATTATAGTGATGTTTGATTTATTTCCTTTCTGACTGAAATATAGTTGTGCCTTGGTGGATTTTATGCTTGTATTTGTTTCTTCCTTTGCATGTGTAGGTGTCCGTTTGCAAGGATCGCAAGGATTGTGACCTGCCGGAGCGAGGGAGCGGGAATACCAACTCTGCTTCAACTATAGCGTTGGATTCTAGGTTGGTCTTCTTAATTCACCTTTAATGTACAACTAGGAACTTGCGTGGCAGCGTGAATTGATTGTGGCTAGTTCTATTTTAGGCTAGTGGGATCGCCTCTGTCCGCAGAGGGGATTTACCTATCCAACAATTTGGCGACTCCACTGGGGAGAAGCTATTTGGAGTTTGTCTTGCATGTTAATTTTCTCTTGCTTGCTTGAGTGAATGAGCTTTCTGGGTCAGTTTTCTTTACTGTTTGATCCATCTGAACACTGTCAGCCCGACCTGGGGTTGTGTTATTTATTTTTTTGAGCCGGCAAGCTTAGTTGGCGCGGTTTTTACTCTGACAGTCGCGCCAGTTGGCGCATGTTTCTCAACAGCAACTCGCGCCAATCTTTTAGTAGCGCAAGTTGCAGGCTGACAGTCGCGCCAGCCCTGTGAATTTTGCCTGTGTGTCGGTTGGAAGCTCCTTCAACTTAGATTTTTATCTTTTTATGTCTCTTACAGCCTCTGGAAGTGTGTTGAACCTCTGTTTGACTGGTTCTGCCTTTATCCTTCAGTTGTTTGCTTATTTCTAGTGATTTTCGTCCTAGCCCTAGAACATCTAGTGGCTTCGTGTGTCTAGCCTTCTGTGGGAAGTTTCGGTCTTTTGATTTTCCAGTCAACTTGTTGGTTGTGTTCCGCACCTATCTAGTGGTTTGTTAAAGCTTGGTCTTCTATGCTTTGAGTAATTCACTTCTAGCTTGTTGGATTTTACTTGACTTCATTTGAACTTAGATTACATGGTTCATTGAAAGTCTTTGTGTTTTTCCTTGCTTGCATAGTTCATTTTGGTGTTTCAGAATTGGTTCTATTTCATTGAGTGAACTTGGATTGTGTATACTTGTGAATATCTCTTAAGATTTGTTTAAATGCATCATGCCATCTTAAAGGAAAGAAAAACAAAAGATCTTTTGCATCATATTAGTTAGCGTTTATTGTTATTTGTTGCTATTAAAAAGAAAAAGAAAAAAAATTCATTTCTTGTTATTAGCTGCATTAGGATCTTTGTTGTTTGCTGAGTGATCATTTCGTTTGTGTAAAGATCTCAACCCTCCTGTAGATAGAATTCATCGAATGAAATGGTATAGTTTTGGCATGTAGTTTGCATTTAAGAAGTTTTTGAGATATCACATACGGTAGGACCAAAAAACTGAAACATAATTGAAGATAAACTTTAAAATAAACTCAATGAACATAACAACGCATTGGAACATAACGCAAACATTCTAGAGGTCTAGGTTAGAGACGTGTTCCGGCGTCTTTAAACTTGGTAGCTTACCGTCGAGTGGTTGGGTGATTCCTCCACGGTGAAACGATAGGTGCCAATACGGACTGTGCTGCCACGTACCGTCGCGTATATACGGGAGACCCCACTAGGCTATCACCTTTTATCCATAGGAAGCCAAGTTTGCCGCCTTACAAGCCGTAATGCACTGAACACAGCATTCGGGAAGATTGACTGCAGTACGGGAAGTCCTTGGTTTTCATCTGATTGCCAAGGTGTATAAGTAGTTTTACGGATTGTTTGGTAAACCTTTTTGCCTAGAGTCTCCAGAGTAGTCACTTTTGATCCTTTTCAGACTCTCTAAAAGAAAAGGTGCCTGTGAGCGTCTTGTCACTTCGTGCTCGTTAAACATTCGAAGGAGACTAGAGTCATCTTTTGTCCTTTTCTTGACTCTTAAAACATGAAAAGGTCAATTCGTGTCTTTGCGTCCTAAAATTTATTGGCCACGATAACATTTACCCAATTAGATTTTGTTTGCGCTAGCTTGAGTAGGATTCTTTCTCGTTCAATGGCATCCTTCCCTGCGTCCACCGGCCAAGGTGTTCCCCCTGATGGAAACCCTAGTCCATTTCCTTCTGTTGGAAATGTCGGTGTTCAGTATATCGCAACTTTGTCTTTGCCTGGGTTAACCATCGGTTTGCCCGTATGGTTGTTTTCAAACTCGGTGGTCTCGAGTGTGATAACTCCTGTTCCACCACCACCTCCTCCACCCGAACAACATCATGTTGATTCCAAGGTGGACCCCTCCCCTTCTTCGCCTATTGCTGCGTCCTCATCTTCTACTTCGCCTGGTGAAACTCTGGATTTAAGTAACTAGGTGGCTAAGAAGAAGAAGAAGAAGACCAAAAAGAAGAAGTCTCCTCAGGGAAAGGTCGCATCTACCCCGAGTATACCTGAAGTAGAGCCACCTTCTGCTCCTCCGCGGAAGGCTAAGTTTCCTTGTCGATTATGCAAGGAGGACCATTTTCTTACTGATTGTCCTGGTATTCCCAGGGTCCTAGATATATGGTCCCGTGACCCGACTCGCACCGCGTCGTCGCAGATTGACGATACCTTATCAGCTGGTAAGGGAAAAGGGAAGGTTCGTTTCCCTTGTCGACTTTGTGAAGGTAATCATCTCCTTCGCCTTTGTCCACTTATGGATGAAGCCTCCCGTCTTTTGGAAAGTCTGTCAGCTCCCTTACCTCAACTACCCGCTGGATATCAACGTCTTTTTGCAACTGCAGATCATTTCTCCGCTAACCAAGAGATCAAGCATGATTCCTCTTTGGTCCAGCCTTCTCTTCCCGAACCTGGCTGTGCTCAGCCTGTTCCAGACCAGTCCCTGGTCGGAAAGAGTGTTGATTTACATTCATCGTCTACGCACCACTTTGTTCCGGGAACGTTTATCATCAAGGATGAACCACCTGAATCCAAACCAGACGAAAGTCCAAAGGTCCAGATGACAGTTGACCCGGTCTTTCAAAAGGTCCAGATGACAGTTGACCCGGTTTTGCCTTCAGAAGTTCCATCCTCAGATGATATTATCACTGTAAAGAATGAAGACCACACCGTCCAAATTCTATTCATAAACATAGACTCTAATGATCAAGTGAGCATCCCTCTCATTCCTTCGCAGCAGGAAGGAAGTTCATCAGAGTCATATCCGGCCGTTTATCCGGTCCCACCTCCAAGCAACCTAGTTGTTTCCTTCAATTGGGATCAACTAGGCAATCCCCGGTTACCAGCTTCCATACCATTTCGAATTATAGTCCAAGTCTACCGAATGGTTATGGCCGGTGCCATTATTGATGAGGGATCTCCTGTGAGCATCCTTTCTTCAACAGCTTGGGAAGCACTTGGTTCGCCACTGCTTCTGCCTGAGATGAGAAACCTTACAGGTTTTAATCGAGAAACCAGTCGACCTTTAGGAATTCTTCCCAATGTACCTATCACATTAGAAGGGAAGACCGTTCAAATGGGCGTCATGGTAGTCCAAGGTCCGTTAGATTACAATTTACTCCTTGGGCGAGACTATATTTATCGCATACGTGCAATTGTGTCCTCACTCTTCAGAGTGATGTGTTTTCCGCACGAAGGAAGGACGATCAAGATCGTAGACCAACTTTCGTTCCCCGGTTCACACTTCACATATAGTCATCTACCATTCCTAAATGGTCTTATTTCCACGGGAAATGCCTCAACATCTAGTCCGTCATTTTGATGACGGCAGCTGACCCGGGCGCGTGACTGAAGCCCGGGGGGCATGCATCCTCCTTTTCAAAATCGAGTCTTTCCAAGTGAACCTTCATTCCATCCACTCTGTGAATGCCATGAAGCTTGGGGGGCATGTACCTCGATTTGCATTATCATGCTAGGGGGCATGCAAACTTATAACAAGCATAGTTTTTCGTTTCAAGCTTGTGTAAACATGAAACCGAATCCAAGCAAAGTTCTCCATGGTTCAAGCTTGTGTAAAAATGAACCCATACCTGATTTACATCCCGTGATTGCCTTTTATCTGCTAAATTCTGCTAGATGAGCCTTGGTTGTTTCATTCCATCGCCACCATCTCTTTGGCCGATCATATGCTTTCACTTGGTTGTTTTACCTTTCCTGAGGGACCGCATTTATGAGTGGTTTTATTAGCCAGCCTCTTGACCATTACATGTTTTGAGTAGTTCCACCATTACCGGAACCAGTTGCTACCCTTTATACCACTCGTTCCTTCAGGACGAGTCGCCTTTACGCTCTTTTCTGACTCGTAAAATATGAAAAGATGGCCGAGTATTTTTCCTTTTTGACTCGTTAAAGAGAATAAAAATGGAGGTCCGCTTTTAGCTCTTTTTCCGACCATTTAAAAACGAAAAGATTGCCGAGTTTTCCCTCTTGACTCGTTAAACGTTAATAAGGGGCAGTCGTTTTAAGTTCTTTTTGTCAACCGTTAAAACATAAAAAGATTACCGGGTTTTTGTCGTTTCAAACTCGTTAATGGTTACGAAACGACGTGATTTTGATCACTTTTTTACTTTTTCAGGTCGAAATCACTAATTATGAAAAGTACTCCTCGATCGTAATGGTCGGGCGGTTGTTTCGGGCATTATTTTATACTTTTTCGGGCCCGAGAGACACAACTTTATGAAAAAGGACACCCCTGGAGTTTCCTTTTCTGCTGTCTTTTCAAACTCTCTAAACATGAAAAGACGCCGAGTTCTTCCTTTGTCAGACTCGTTAAAACCTGATGACATCGGATTTTGTCGAAATGACACACCACAAGCATATGCTATCCCCATCAAGCTTGTTAAAAATAACTGGGGTACTCGCCAAAAATGGTGGGGGAAAAGAAAATTTTGGAACCATAACTATTATCGTGTCGGCAGTATGTCGCTCTTGAACATGGCACTTTTCTGCTTTCGTGTCTGGGTGGGGATATCTCATCTCATTTTTCACTGGCCTCCGTGGTTTGGGTAATCCTATTTGACCTCTCATTTTCTCATTGCCTCGTCATCATGACCTTTGATCCATTGATGTCAAATACTGCCAATTCCACTATCGTGCTGCTGATATGTTCAAGAGAAGTTGACCTCTGAAAAGAAACAACCTCCATCTGATAGTTCACATGATCTTGATTCACAACATTATCTCTCTGTCTCGTGTAGATGATGTGGGAAACATTATGGCCCACCTTCGATCAAGGTCACTTCCTGTCGACTTCAGCTCATTATCCAGGAAGTTGATCTAGAGACTCCCTTCCGGTGCCTTGGACCCTGCATGCCTCAATGGCAGGTTCTTCGTGTTCGACGTGAGGTTTTCATCATTGGCCTCCGATCGAATGATTCTACGGGTGTTCGACTTCAGATCACTAATTCACACGCCGTAGATTGTACCTATAGTACCTTGAGGGCCATTGTCATTATTGATGGTACCTCTTGCGTCTATTAACAGTTTCCAATATTGACTGGTAATCAGGCGATGTTCATGCATGTTTGACTTCAGCTCACATGTTCACATGCTTGAACTTGTACTTCTGTTCGGGTCGAGATGGAGCGCAAGACCCTGGATTGTGTCTGTTGTAATCCAGGCGTGATTCTTGATATATGACTCATTCACTGGATGGCTGCGACCATACCTGAGTCAACTCATTGATCCTAACCAGATGGCTGCGTCCATACTATGGATCTAGATTATTTATGTACTCTCTCATGGATGGCTGCGACCATACCACGTACATCATGTAATTGAACTATCAGTCGTGTCTCTCAATGCAGATCCTCGGCGGCAGCTATGTGTGTTCTTGTGTGTTCTTGTAAAGCATTTCACCCCTCTCTCTCCCTCTCGGACTTCATGTTTTAGGGGGCATCTGTTACACAGTAATTTGTCACCATTGGTCACCGTCCCTATCGCCCCGTTTCCATACATTGGAGGACGCATTCCGGGACCTGTGAGCAGTGACATAACCCAAAAACACTTGCATTATGTTCCCCTGAGTATGTACTTCATGTTCCCTGAAGACACCTTCTGCAAATTCTCCCTGAAAAGTACTCTTTTTCCATTGGCGCAGGTCCACAGTATCTTACCTGCGCCAATCACTGAGATCCTCAAAAGAGGGCGCGACCATTGGCGCTCTGTCACAGAACAACACCCGCGCCAGCCCAGTTTGGTAATGATTTTTGACAAACGCACGCCCATCTGTTTTTTCCATTCAGATCACGAAGTCTTTTGAGGGTAAAATCCACCGGATAGGGGTCGAGAGTCATCATCTATCCTTGACATCTATCCACAGTGGCTTTTCAGAGATAATGCCAATCCACAATGGGTGTCCTGGTTCATCGAATCTTTCTCCCTTGTCCATCTATAAATATCTGTCCTCATGCATTAGACAAGGTAGTTGGAATAGTTTTTAGTTTGGGAGGAATGCTAGTTGTGATTACGCTTGTCGTGAGTGATAGTGAAGCATAGAGAGGTTATGTTGCCGGAGAGGAGGTACATTGCAAGACACATATAGTTGCTCGCCCAGCCAGAGGAGAGGTTCAACGTCAGAACCTTGGTTGTAACTTTTCCTGTCTATTATTCATTAATGAACGACTGCTATTATAGTTCCAATCTCATTGTCTATTATAGTGATGTTTGATTTATTTCCTTTCTGACTGAAATATAGTTGTGCCTTGGTGGATTTTATGCTTGTATTTGTTTCTTCCTTTGCATGTGCAGGTGTCCGTTTGCAAGGATCGCAAGGATTGTGACCTGTCGGAGCGAGGGAGCGGGAATACCAACTCTGCTTCAACTATAGCGTTGGATTCCAGGTTGGTCTTCTTAATTCACCTTTAATGTACAACTAGGAACTTGCGTGGCAGCGTGAATTGATTGTGGCTAGTTCTGTTTTAGGCTAGTGGGATCGCCTCTGTCCGCAGAGGGGATTTACCTATCCAACACATCCTTTGATTGACTCCATAGTCCATTGGCTTGAAGTTCTTGCTCTATCCATCTGTTCCTAGAATTCCATGACTCGACCAAAATCAAAACCTTATGAGCACTAAGAACTAGCCTAAAATCCCACCCAAAAAAAGTTAAACTATAAAGAGAGAGCCCTCTCTGGACTTAGGTTAGCTAGAACCCGAGTCTAAAAGATTAGGTTTTTGGTTACCACGGATTATTATTTCTTTTTATAACTTCTAGGGAAGACTTCTGAGTGATAACATGGCCATGTCATTTGTAGCTACTCAGGCAGATTTGGCTCATGTCCAGTCCGAAATCAATAAGGAAAACAAATTCATTGAGCACATCCAACATATCTGCTAGCAGGTCCATGACATTCTAGAGAAATCAAATGCCAAGTACAAGCAACAACATGATCAACATATGGTGCCACACTAGTTTCAGGTGGGCGACAAAGTCTGGTTGCATTTGCAAAAGGAACGCCTTACCGAAGCCTATCGGAAACTCAGACCACTCCGATATGGTCCTTACACCATTACTAATGCTATGGGAGACAATGCATTTGAGCTCAGCATTCCCCCATTCCTTGGCTTGCACCCAGTGTTCAATGTGGATCGCCTTCGACCATACTTCCCACGATTGCTAGACACATAGGACATTGCTGAACAACTCACACCTATAGAGTTAAATCCATATTGCATGGAACAAGCCACAACTGCGCAAATCATGGACACACAGATCAAGAACACCTGACAACAAAGGATCGAACTATATTGAGTTGTCAAAGTAGGCCAACTCCTTCACCAGGGCAAGTGGCTCACCAGGGACCAAGTTCAGCAAAAGTTTCCTCATCTCATGGAGGAACTCAATATAATGGGAACCATTTCTTCCTAAGGGGGGAGGAATGATCCAGGTGGATATTGGTGGCCACTCGCCTATTCCACTTGGACCCCCACCATTGTTTCTTTTAGTTTTTCAGTTTCCTTATTTATAGCACAATTTACTATTTTGGCAGTTTTTCGGGTCCTTAACTTTCGGAGCTGTTTTAAGGCCCTAAATGATGCTTTTTTGGGAAAACTGAGCATGGGTCTGTTGAAGCCTCGAAAATCGGGTCGACAACAAGGGGGATACCCACCCGGTCCGGACCTTGGTTGGCAGCTCCTTATCCGTTTGGTATAGCGGGTCCGACTGGGGATAATGGGACCATTTTCCCAATTTAAGGGTGTGTGTGTGTGTAGTTGGATGATGCTGATCTAAGAGTACTTAAAGCTAATTTAATTCAAACTTTTAAACTAACTCTATGCTATTGTAATCTAATGAGAAACAACAGATCTAATCTACGCTAACCCGGGGTGAATTTCTTCTATTATGCGATCTAAAGAGATTTCAAACAATAACTGGTAATAAAGATCATTCAGCTATCATAAGAATAGAAATCAATTAAGATAAACCACTTTGCATAAAAAGTTAGGCAAAACAGTTGTGAACAGCATATCGCATAATAAGTTATTCATATATCAAACATAAATAAATGACTCCACCGTACAAAAGTGCCAAATGGTAACTCACACATTCATGCAATAACATATAAACAACTAAAGACTGTATATCACTTTAAGAATATAAACAGAAACGGTCAAGAGATAAAAGTACCATTTATGATTGGTTCCACTCATAAGCTTCAAGCAACAATGATTTATCTCTCCTTGCTCTAACATCTACTAAGAGTACAGAAGTGCAACATCAGTAGCAGATATCAAATGCAAACATTAATAAACCTTGATCCATCCATTCATCAAAACCCCCTCCGAGGGTGAAAAAGTGCATGTTCTGAGGACAAGTTTTTTGACAAATTTCTGGACCCTTCTCCTAATGCCTGAGAAGGGTTTAAATACTGCTAACTAATTAACTTAATTACATAAATTTAGGATACGGTTTTAAATGACCGCCCTTCTGCTAAAGCAAAACTATTTCTAAAAATTGAATCTAATTCCTAACAATTTCTGTGTTTGCTCCTTAGTGCTGCAAGCATGCAACATTCGCCTGGGAAGAGTCGGCTGGTCGCCTTCTTCTTTCGTTTGAGCTATGAAAATAGAAATAACAAGCACTGGCACCACTTTCTGGTAAACTAGAAGATATTTTCGAGAATCTTCCTCTGGCTGGGTGTATTCACTGCCTGTATACTTGGTAATAACCCAAATTTCTCTCAAACTGATTCTGCTTTTGCTATTTCGGTTTCCGGCCTTGCAAATGACTGAACAAGTTAGGGACTTTGCTCTCTGAACAATTTTCTGCATCAAAAACTGCCTCCGTTCTTTGTTCCGGGCTTTTCTGGTGTGTTTTCCTTCTTTAGCGCCTTTTTTCTTTTTGCTTTACCGGGCATAAGCTTCAGGATCTTTTGTAAACATGTTGCTTTTGTGCGCTTTTGACTCTGGGCGTTGGATGGCCTATTGACATCAGCATCTGTTGAGTGATACTCTGGAATCTGTGGTCCTGTTGCATGCGGCATCCGTTTATGAAGGGATCTCTTCTCTGTTCTCCGAGCATTGACGCTTTCCCCTTTTCCTTAGATGTTTCCTGCACATTGCTTCATGTTATTTCCTGTCTTACAGTTTACGCAAAGGAAAAGAGTAATGATAATAAAGATTGACATGAAAGCTTTAAGCTCTTATGAATGCATAATCATGACACCCATAGTGAACTGACTCTTCGAAAAACACAAAACTGTCCTTCTTGAATACTTTGGCGTACAATCATTAATTTATTTTAAGGCGCGCGCCCAATTTTGGTTACGGACAGCTTTCCTTGAATACTGCACCGAGGAAAATTTGCGATGGGTGATTTCTGCGACTCGCATCGCAGCATCGCAGATCGCGTCGTCAAGATGTGTCATCGCAGAAATTCATGATCGCATTTATCGCAGATCGCATTCATCGCAGATCGCAGATCGCGCTTAGTCACTCAATCATTGTGTGTTGCTTACGCGATGTTGCGATATGCGACGTCGCATATCGGCCGTCGGAGATTGCTTAAGTTTTTTCATTTTAAGAGCGCTTCATAATGTATGCGATGCGATGAATTTCGCGTCGCTTCTTCGCAGTTTATTATGCTCATAAGAAAACGTTTTATTCTCTTCTTGCGATGCGATACAGCTTTAAGGAGTTGAATACAAAAATTTTCATAAAATGTTTTTTGGATTTTTTATTAAGGGTCCCCATTTGCTTGGTGTTATTGCTAATACCAAACAAAGAGGGGGGTTGTTGGTGGCCACAACAATGGCGATTCACTGGGAAGAACCAGTTATCTCTGCTTTTCTATTGAATTTTAACTTCCAAAGTAGAAAAATTTTCATAAGTCTAAATTTTATTATGGACAGATAGAGTACATTATGCCTTATCCTATCAATGATATTTTGTTTCAACCTTTTTCTATTCCAATTGTTTGCTTCCTCAGGCTTAGTCCTTGTATTTACATCAGCCCTTACTTGGTCTTTTTAAAGATAAAATAAGGTCTTCTCTGTGTGCTGGCTTTTAAAATATGCTCATTTGTCGTAGGTAGAGCCTCTGCTGCCAACAGGCGTCCATAGCCTCGACAGGGTTACCTGTTACCCAGCAATGATCCTTTATCCTGCTTAAGGCTATTTACAACTTTTCAGAGAAAAACCCATTTTGACACTTTTTCCTTTTTTATTCTCTAAAGAATAATGTCTTGGTTTGGTGGCCAAATTATGACACAGTCATTCACTTGATTTACACTTTTGGTGAACAAGCTGGCTCGTGATGAGACCCCTTGTCTTTTGATTGCAACAATCTTGAGTCGTTGCCCTGTTTTGGTGGACAGTATTGGCAAAGTCAGCAAGTTATAATATCTGTGATCATGATAAGCCGGCTCGTGATGAGACCTCTTATTCTTTGAGATATAGTGTTTTCTCGGATTGTTCCTCTGAATGCTGCGATTTTCTTTAGCAGGGAGGAAATCATTGTTTTTCCTTAAGAAAGCTCTGGACGACAATAATAGAGTTTGAAAACAGCAATTTTTACAGAGAATCTTTATTTTATTATTGATACCTTTCATTGTGCTGATATAAAACAATTTTTTGCCAAAGGTTGCTTTCATCAAAAAAAAAATTTGAAGTTGAAACTAGTATCATATCTAGGTTAAAGTTAACTCTATTTGTCAATAATAAAGATCAGATTTTTCGAAAAAATTTACTATTTGTACAAGCAAAAAAAATATCAAAATCTGATAGAGAATTGGTGTCTTTTTCGTGAACCCCTGTAGTAACCATCTACAACTGGTTTTATTTATAAGAAAGAAAAGAAAAAACTAAAACTATCCTACAAAATAGAAGAATAATCTTCTATGGAAAATATATTTTAAGGATCTGTCCATTAACAGGCAAAGAATCCCTTCTACCTGCTAAATCCTGCAACACAAACGTTGATGGGCCTATGACTTCTACAATCTGAAAAGGACCAAGCCACATCTTCTGAAATTTTGTATGTTTGCCCTTTTCTTCATGAGCCTTATCCCATTTCAAAACTAAATCTCCCATCTGAAAAATTTTTCTGGTCATTATGCTCGAGTCAAAAGAGGATTTTATTAGCGCTTGGTGATGAGCATGGGTTTTCTTAGCTTGTTCTCATTGTTCTTCTAATTTAATTATTTCCATTTGTCTTAGTTGTATGGAGGAAGTAGATACTTCATCGATGTATCGTACTAAAGACAAAGAGGGGATGACTAAGTGAGTTGGAAGAACCACTTCTTTCCCATAAACTAAATTAAAGGGAGAAGTGCCGATTGAAGCTTTCTTCGTTATTCTATCTGCCCATAAAGAATTTACCAAAGCTTTGTGCCAATTCTTTTGGTTCTGGTCAACTGTTCTTTTAATAATCCTGATTAGGTTTTTATTTGTTGACTCAGCCAATCCATTACCTTGCGGATAGTAGTTGGCTTAATATTTCAGTTTGAACCCTCTTTTAAGTGCAAACTCAGTCATTGCATTCCCAGAAAAGTATGAGGCATTATCAAACATTAAAGCCGTTGGCAATCCAAACCTAGTGATTATAAATTGATCTATGAATTCAATGATGTTTTCAGAATTAGCTGTCTTGAGAGGAACTGCTTCTACCCATTTAGTAAAATAATTTGTTGCCGTGAGGATGTATCTATGCTGCTTAGAAGAGTGAGGAATGATCTCACCTATTATGTCCAAGCCCCACTGACGGAATGGTTGCTCGATATTTACCGACCGTAGTGGCATGGACGGTTTCTTTTGTCTCCCTGCAGTAGTTTGGCAGACTCGGCATTTCCTCACGTAACTGTGTGAGTCTTTGAACAGTGTGGGCCAATAATATCCTGCACGTAAGATTTTATGTGCAGTAGCATCTCCAGCATAGTGTCCGCCTGCTGGTCCATCGTGGAGTTCCTGCAAAACCTTTTCGGCTTCAGTTTTCTCAAGACACCTAAGAAGCACAGAATCGTAATTCCTTTTAAACAGAACATCATTTATGAGCTGATATTGTTTAACTTTCAATCTCAGAGCTCTTTTCTTGGTGTGACCCAGGTGTGATGGAGCATACCCGTTCTTAAGATAATAAATGGTGTCAGCATATAATGATTTTGCATCGTTTAGGCTTACCTCATACATTTGTACCTCTTCAGATGAATTTTCAGGAATTTGCGATGCTCCAGCCAACATTTTGCAGAAGCCTTTACCTCTTACAATGCTTGCTGGTTTGATCTCAAGGTCGTATTCTTGTAAAGCAGTGATCCAATTTGCTCTTTTTTCACCCACATCCTTCTGTATTAGAAGATTTCTTACCGCTGGAAACGGTACTATGACCTTAGTATGGGTTTTAAGTAAGAAAGGTCTGAAATATTTGACCGCTTTGAAAACAGCATATGCCTATTTCTCCACGTCTGAATAGTTGAGTTCAGCACCTTGTAAATTCGAGCTAAAAAATGCGATTGGAGCTTCCGCTTTCTCTTGATTTGCTTGAGTTAGAATCGCGGCATATGATTTCTCTGAGGCAAATGTGTATAAGATAAAAGATTCTGAAAAATTCGGGGTTGCTAAAGATGGAGCGTTAATGATAGCTTGTTTGATCAGGTTGAATGCTTCATGCTCATCTTGACCCCATTTAAAATTTGAATTCTTTTTAATCATGGTTTGCAAAGGAGAAACAATTCGTGAAAAATCTGGGACAAATCTCTTCACAAAATTGATTTGACCAAGGAAAGATTGCATGGCTTTTTTGTTATGAGGTAGGGATATTTCAGAAATTTCTTTGATTCTGTCAGGCTCAATGTGAATGCCAGATTTTGACACTATGAATCCTAGAAGTTTTCCTTCACTTAATGCGAAAAAAGATTTCTTTGGGTTAAGTGAAATCCCATACCTTAAACATCATTGAAAGATTTGTTTCAAGTCTTTGAGATGGTCGCTTCACTTCTTGGAGTACACTGTTATATCATCCAAATAAATTACTACAGATTTATTGACTAAACCCTTGAATGCGATGTCCATGGCTCTCTGAAATGTAGCGCCGGCATTGATCAAACCAAATGGCATCTTCCGATATGCGTATGTGCCCCATTTAGTTCAGAATGTGGTTTTTAACTGATCATCGGGATGTACCAGCACTTGATTGTATCCTAAAAATCCATCCAAAAAAGACATTAGTTCTGAGCCTGCTACTGCCTGTAATATCTGCTCCATAGGTGGGAGGGGAAAATTGTCTTTTTGACAGGCTTTATTGAGATTCCGAAAATCGATGCAGATTCTAATATCTCTGTTTTTCTTTCTAACGGGTACCATATTGGAGACCCATTTGGAATGTCTGACGGGGAAAATTATTCTGGCTTTTAATAACTTATTTAGCTCAGTTTTTATCTGATTTTCTAAATTGGGGTGGATTTTTCTGAGTTTCTGTTGGACAGGTTTTTCGTTGTCAATCATAGGGATAATATGTTGAATGATAGAAGTGTCGTATGTATTCAGCTCATCGTAATTCCAAGCAAAAACATTTTTGTATTGTCTCAAAAGACGAATATGCGCTATTTTTTCTTCAGGGGCTAGGTCGTGGCCTAGATTGACGTTTTTTGGTTTATCATCGGTTCCTAGGTTTACTAATTCGTAGTTCAGAGTTGAACTATAGAGCTTAGAATTGCTAGACCTTTTAAACCGACTTTTCAAATCGTATAAGTCTTCTAACTTAACCACCGATTTAGGTATAGCATTATCAGTGCTATCTTGTTGTATTTGTCGATCATGATGGTCTTCGTCAATTATTTGATTGGAGTAGGATCCTTCAGAAGTGAGGAAATTTACAATATCAGGATCGTCATTGAATACTCTCCAATTTGTAATGTTGTCAGGGATGGACGGTCTAAAGATTAATTCTATTGAGAATCTATCTGGACTAAAATCTTCGGAGGGAATAAGTCTAGAGGTTATGTTAGCTAAAAGGTCTACGCTCGCGTTTTGGAGTCTTGGGATTGACGAAATATTGAATGCTATGAAATGCTCAGTCAGATCTTGTACTAAAGATTGATAGTGTTTCAAATGACCTGATCGGCAATGTATGGTGTTACGTACCTGTTTGACGACAATCTCAGAGTCTCCGAAGACTTGAAGATACTTGACGTTCAACCCGATTGCTTTGTATAGGCCTTGCACCAATCCCTCATATTCCGCTGTATTGTTTGTGCAATCGAATTCAAGTCTGCACGTAAGCATGGTCTTATTTCCTTCTGGACTAATCAGAACGCATCCTGCTCCTGCTCCTTCGTTAGATTTAGAGCCATCAAAATATAATTTCCAAAACAAAGATGTATTTATAGGTTTATCTAAAAAATTAACACACTTTGAATTATCAGTTTGGAAAAAGTTTTCGACTTGGGACAAAACTGAATTTTCTAAGTAAGGTGATGTATGAGCATTGAAATTGTCGAGGAAAGAATCTACCGAGTAATTGCCTATGATACTACTGTTATATGCTATTGCTTCATTTTCTCCCTCCAATTCCGTCACTATGTACTTCTGGTGTAACTCTCGTTCAACCTTTATTTGATTCGGTTTACCATTGTAGGGTAACCACATGTGCGTCCAGTCGGTTGAGAAGTATCCATGGAGTTTTTCAGACCAATCCCTGCTAAGAATCAAGCCATAGAATTCTGGGATATCAGCTACTAGAATGTCAATAACCTGACATACCTTCGGGTTAGACGACAATCTTATGGTCACTTGATTAAGTTCACCAATCACTTCGACTTAAGATCGATCAAGCTGAACTATGCGCACTACGGATTTTTGTGGTTGAACATTCAACTTGGCACATATTGATCTGGGTAAAATATTCGTTGAAGCACCAGAATCTACCAAACAATTGTGCACATTTTTATTGAAAATTTCATAAGTGAGAAGAAAAGGGGGAGTGTGAGACCTTGATCTTCCTCCAATCAAGGCGATGTCATTTGGATCAATCTTATTGATCGTGTTGGTTGGAGGTCTTCCCATGTTGTGGGAAGCTACAGCTGTAGGCAAAGATGTAGTAGGCACGGCATGTAACTCTTTCATCATTATCTTCTGTTGATGTTTCAATTTGCTCAATTCATAAAGAGTGATATTAGCCCTAGTCTTTTTCATGTCATCAATAATATTGTATTCCATTTCATCCGACACTATCAGTGTTCTTGATGGAGGTGTTTGATCTGGTTGGACTGGGCTAGATTGAGTCGCTTTAGCGGTCGTTTTCTTTGTTGCGACTTTATCTTTTGCTGCAGGGCTTGCGCCCTTCTGCTTAGGGGTAGTTTGGGGAGGATCAAGTTGATTTTTGCTTCGTGTGCTAACCGGAAATGCTTCTTGATCTTCTTCTTGTGGGAGGATGAAATCCCACATTCCTTGTAGTTCCACAACTTCTTCGTCATCGGTCTGCCCTTCAGTGGTACTCTCTTCTTCTTCCTCTTCTTCGGATTCGACATTTGAGATAGCATTGGGTGGTTTCACATCCATTGAAGGGCCTCTTTTAAAAGCTCTGTAGGGCTTTTTTGAAGAAGTTTCTGCTACTTGTTTTTTTATGTCAATCATCTCATTGGACATAGTCTTTAATACTTTTTGCAATCCTTCCAAATCGAAAGGATCTTTCGCTTGTTTCTTCTTGGAGTCTTCCTTGAAGGTGACTTTTTTAGATTTGCATTCCTCTATCGCAGATCTCTTTTCCAAGGCTACTACGCGTTTCTCTACTGCTATCGCCTCTGTTAGGTTTTCAACTAAGGTTGTTTTATTTGCCCTATCCACGAAGATTGCTAAGTTTGATGGTAAGGCCGTAATATACCATTCACATCGTACTTCTTCGCTGGGTTGGGAAGTAGTGGGAATTTTGTTAAGGATTTTATTGAACCGTAAATTGAAATCTTTGATGGGTTCTCTAGCCTCGGCTTTAAGATTGGATAGGTCATTGATCAACGTTGCCGTTGATCTGTCATCACCAAACTTGGTAAGGAATTGACTTTGAAAAATGTCCCAACTTATGATAGACCCAGAAGGTAATGAAAAGTACCATGACCCGGCTGTTCCTTGCATTGTATAGGGAAAAAGCCGGACAACAGCATCCTCGTTAGTAACTCCGTTGAGATTGACAGAAAGCATGAAATTATTAATGTGCTCTTCAGCTAGCATGCCTGCTTCTGGATTGAATTTGGGTAGCCATTTCTCAGGATGGGCCGGTATTTGGCTCAGGGGTGGAGGCATTAAAACTGCCCCAGGATTGTTCCATGGAGACTGGGCCATCATTGAGCTGCTAGTAAATGAAAGTGCAGAGGATGTTCCCTGAGGCTGGGAAGATGAAGATATTATGATCTTAGATGATTGAAGAAGAGGGGTTGTGGAAGATGGATGGATGGTTTGGAATGAAGATGTGGGTGGCTGACTTCGCGGTGAGCGAGTTGAAATGGACGATGTAGATGAAAGAGTCTCACTGTCAGAATTTGGATTTAAACGTACTAGAGAAGTCGGGGGAGTTGATGAGGGCGATTTACTCTCAGAATGGTATTTAGATTTTGATTTAGGTGCCATTCATAGTTCGGGCCCTCCTTCTAGCGCCAAATATGTTGAAGCCCCGAAAATCGGGTCGACAACAAGGGGGATACCCACCCGGTCCGGACCTTGGTTGGCAGCTCCTTATCCGTTTGGTATAGCGGGTTCGACTGGGGATAATGGGACCAGTTTCCCAATTTAAGGGTGTGTGTGTGTAGTTGGATGATGCTGATCTAAGAGTACTTAAAGCTAATTTAATTCAAACTTTTAAACTAACTCTATGCTATTGTAATCTAATGAGAAACAACAGATCTAATCTACGCTAACCCGGGGTGAATTTCTTCTATTATGCGATCTAAAGAGATTTCAAACAATAATTGGTAATAAAGATCATTCAGCTATCATAAGAATAGAAATCAATTAAGATAAACCACTTTGCATAAAAAGTTAGGCAAAACAGTTGTGAACAACATATCGCATAATAAGTTATTCATATATCAAACATAAATAAATGACTCCACCGTACAAAAGTGCCAAATGGTAACTCACACATTCATGCAGTAACATATAAACAACTAAAGACTGTATATCACTTTAAGAATATAAACAGAAACGGTCAAGAGATAAAAGTACCATTTATGACTGGTTCCACTCATAAGCTTCAAGCAACAATGATTTATCTCTCCTTGCTCTAACATCTACTAAGAGTACAGAAGTGCAACATCAGTAGCAGATATCAAATGCAAACATTAATAAACCTTGATCCATCCATTCTTCAAAACCCCCTCCGAGGGTGCAAAAGTGCATGTTCTGAGGACAAGTTTTTTGACAAATTTCTGGACCCTTCTCCTAATGCCTGAGAAGGGTTTAAATACTGCTAACTAATTAACTTAATTACATAAATTTAGGATACGGTTTTAAATGACCGCCCTTCTGCTAAAGCAAAACTATTTCTAAAAATTGAATCTAATTCCTAACCATTTCTGTGTTTGCTCCTTAGTGCTGCAAGCATGCAAAATTCGCCTGGGAAGAGTCGGTTGGTCACCTTCTGCTTTCATTTGAGCTATGAAAATAGAAATAACAAGCGCTGGCACCACTTTCTGGTAAACTAGAAGATATTTTCGAGAATCTTCCTCTGGCTGGGTGTATTCACTGCCTGTATACTTGGTAATAACCCAAATTTCTCTCAAACTGATTCTGCTTTTGCTATTTTGGTTTCCGGCCTTGCGAATGACTGAACAAGTTAGGGACTTTGCTCTCTGAACAATTTTCTGCATCAAAAACTGCCTCCGTTCTTTGTTCCGGGATTTTTTGGTGTGTTTTCCTTCTTTAGCGCCTTTTTTCTTTTTGCTTTACTGGGCATAAGCTTCAGGATCTTTTGTAAACATGCTACTTTTGTGCGCTTTTGACTCTGGGCGTTGGATGGCCTATTGACATCAGCATCCGTTGAGTGATACTCTGGAATCTATGGTCCTGTTGCATGCGGCATCCATTTATGAAGGGATCTCTTCTCTGTTCTCCGAGCATTGACGCTTTCCCCTTTTCCTTAGATGTTTCCTGCACATTGCTTCATGTCATTTCCTGTCTTACAGTTTACGCAAAGGAAAAGAGTAATGATAATAAAGATTGACATGAAAGCTTTAAGCTATTATGAATGCATAATCATGACACCCATAGTGAACTGACTCTTCGAAAAACACAAAACTGTCCTTCTTGAATACTTTGGCGTACAATCATTAATTTCTTTTAAGGCGTGCGCCCAATTTTGGTTACGGACAGCTTTCCTTGAATACTGCGCTGAGGAAAATTTGCGATGGGTGATTTCTGCGACTTGCATCGCAGCATCGCAGATCGCGTCGTCAAGATGTGTCATCGTAGAAATTCATGATCGCATTTATCGCAAATCGCATTCATCGCAGATCGCGCTTAGTCACTCAATCATTGTGTGCTGCTTACACGATGTTGCGATATGCGACGTCGCATATCGGCCGTCGGAGATTTCTTAAGTTTTTTCATTTTAAGAGCGCTTCATAATGTATGCGATGCGATGAATTTCGCGTCGCTTCTTCGCAGTTTATTATGCTCATAAGAAAACGTTTTATTCTCTTCTTGCGATGCGATACAGCTTTAAGGAGTTGAATACAAAAATTTTCATAAAATGTTTTTTGGACTTTTTATTAAGGGTCCCCATTTGCTTGGTGTTATTGCTAATACCAAACAAAGAGGGGGGTTGTTGGTGGCCACAACAGGGTCATAAATGGATGTTTCTCACTCAAAAGTTGTATTCCTCGGATAGATCTTTCTAATGAGGTATTGTGCGCATCATACGAAGATCGTATGCCAAAGTTACGACCCCGGGAAATTGATGTACCAAATTACCCAAACGGGGCCCATAGTTTGGCGCTTCATCTCCTAGGGTTAGGTTTTTGGATGTTTAGGGGTTTCCATTGTTTTTCAATAATAAATAGGCCTTTGAGCCTCATCGTAACATATTTCAGAGGCATGTAGACACTACATCTCTTCTCAGAGATAATCTACCATCACCCGAGCTAGTCTTGTTTCCATTCTGTCTGTATGCATATTTTAGTATTTGATATTAATGAAATGAAGGGTTATTTCTACTACATCTTTGTATTTATGGTTATATCTGTAATTTGTTGCGTTCCTATTTAAATCTGGATCAAAATGCATTGAGATGGATGAAAAAAAATACAATGATCCAATATGGATCACACCTTCCCATTTTTCGAGGCTTTTGGTCCCCAAAAGCTTTTACTAAATGAGGTGAGGAAATTTTTCCTCCACCTTCTCTCTGGTGTACCATTTAGATTTTCGTCGAAGTTGTCCCGTCAACCCAATCTGCCAAAGATCATGTTGCCCCTGTCTTCTAGTTCTAGACCTCTTCTACAAAATTCTATCTTCTATCAACTCTTTCTTAGAGTCTGGTGCCAGATACTCCATAGAAGGTAGGACCCATTCCTCTTCCTAATCTACCATGGAAGGCTCATAGAGTTTCAAATTCTCTACGTTCACAACTGATTAAATGCACATATACGGTGGTAAACTAAGTTAATAGTCATTATCCTCCACCTTTTCCAGTAGCTCAAAGTGACCATATCTGAGAGCCTTGATTTTCTTACTAGGACCCTGCAACCTCTCCTTGTTCAACTGTAGCCATACTCTATCTCCCACCTTGAACGATTTCTCTATTATGCGTTGATCATGCATGGTCTTATACTTCTCTTGTGACTTCTACAATGTTTCTTGTAATTGTAGATGGATATGCCTAATCTTCTCTATAATTTTTCAGCCCTCAAAGAATCTCCTGTAAGATCTTCCCTCACTCCTCCTTGTTTCCCATATGCAATATCCAAAGGTGAAGGTGGAAAATATCCAAAACAAGCTTCGAATGGGGACTTTCATGTAGAAGTGTGGACTTCTCTGTTGTAAGAATGTTGTATATAAAAAATATTTTCATCCCAAGTCTTTAGATGCTTCTGGATGTATCCCCTCAAAAGCTGCACCAAAGTCCTATTGACTACTTTTGTATGCCCATATGTTTTTGGATGAAATGTTGTATATCTCTTCAACTTTTTGTGCACATTCTCCCACAATGTAGTCCAGAATGCACTAATAAATCTTTTATCCCTGTCTAAAATGATGCTTCTTGGTATCCCAAAGTGCACCCAAACTTGTCCAAAGAAAAAGTTGGTTGCTTCTTGTCCGCTAATGGTCTTTTTAGAGGGCATCAAATACACTTCTTGTTGAACCTGTCAACTACCACGAACAAGTAGTCATGTACCTTCCTGGTTTTCTGGTAAACATCCCATAGAGTCCATGGAAATGCTTTCCCAAGGATGACTAGGTACATGTAAGGGATGATATGGACCCTGTTTCTTGTTGTTAGGCTTGTTGGTACAATAAAGCATGCATCCTCTTATGAACCTAGCTATCTACTCTTGCATCTTGGGCCAATACACATACCTATGCAAGTTAGCCACAGTCTTCCCTACACCAAAGTTCTCTACAACCTTAGAGGTGTGAGCCTATCTCTCTTGGCTATCTTTTCTCAGCTATGGAACAAAATGATTTTGAAAGAATGGAATGCCTCTTCCTCCTAGTTGCTTGGTTATAACACAACCCGATAACCTACTAGTGGTTAAGTATGATTACATCAACATGACATCCTCCTGAACTATAGGTGTGAAGATAGGAAGCTTAACTTCTGAGTGGCATAAATTTTGCATGCAAACTCCAATTGACACGATTCTTGTGACGTTGGAAATATCTTTGTGTGTAGAATAGAATGAAAATGTGTTTCATGAAAGAAACAAAGTATTACCCCCAAAAAACATTTTTTTATGCCTCAAATCACTCCTAGAAGGTTTCAGACACCGTTTTGCCAAACTTAGTCCCAATGGTAAAAACGGTCACATGAGATGATCCCTCCAATTTTTCCACTCCAAATGCATCAAGATGGAGGGCAAACAATATAATGATCCAATCTGGATCACATCTCCCCATTTTTGGAGGCTTTTGGTCCCCAAGATTGTTTACTGAATGAGGTGAGGAAAAAATTCCTCCAACTTCTCTCTGGTGTGCCATTTAGCTTTGCCTAGAAGTTGTCCCTTCAACCCAATACCAAAGGTCATGTTGCCCCTATCTTTTAGTTCTGGACCTCTTCTGCAAAAATATATCTTTTTTCAACTCTTTTTGAGCGTCTGATGCCAAATCCTCCATAGAGAAGGTGAAGGTGAAAAATATCCAAAGGTGAAGGTGAAAAAATATCCAAAACAAGTTTCAAATGGGCACTTTCCTATAGAAGTGTGGGTTGCTCTATTGTGAGAATGTTGTATATATACTATATTTTCATCCTAGGTATTTGAAAGCTTCTGGTTGTATACCCTCAAAAGCTGCACCAAAGTACTATTGACTACTTCTATCTACCCGTCTATCTATGGATGAAATGTTGTATATCTCTTCAACTTCGTGTCTATCTTCTCCCATAATGTAGTCCAGAATGCGCTGAGAAATATTGTATCCTTGTTTAAAAGATGATCCTTGGTATCCAAAAGTGCACCCAGACCTGTCTAAAGAACAATTTTGCTGCTTCTTGTTCATTGATGGTATTTTTACAGAGCATCAGAACACAAATTGTTGAACATGTCAACTACCATGAACAGGTAGTCATGTCCCTTACTGGTTGTTGGTAAACCTCCCACAAAGTTCATGGAAATGGTTTCCCAAGAACAAGTAGGTACATGTAAGGGATGATATAGACCCTGTTTCATGTTGCTAGGCTTGCTGGTACAACAAAGCATGCATCCTCTTATGAACCTAGCTACCTGCTCTTGCATCTTGGGCCAATACACATACCTCTGCAAGTTACCCATAGTCTTCCCTACAACAAAGTGCCCTGCAACCTTGGAGGTGTGTGCCTATCTCTCCTGGATATCTTTGCTCAACTATGGAAAAAAATTCTCTCAAAAGAATGGAATGCCTCTTCCTCCTAGTGGCCTGGTTATAACACAGCTCGATAGCCTACTAGTGGTTAAGTTTGACTACATCAACTCTCAACTAGAGTTACGATATAGAATCTTTTACATCACAAAAACGTGGCTAGCCCCTTCTCCGTGAATAATGGGGGCTGCTGCGACATCCTCTTGAACTATAGGTGTGAAAACAGGAAGGTCAACTTCTGAGTGGCATAACTTTTGCATACAGACTCTGATTGATGTGATTATTGCAACGTTGGAAAGATATTTGTGTTTAGAATAGCATGAAAAGGTGGTACAAGAAAGAAGGAAACTTTTATCCCCAAAAATGTCATTTGATGCCTCAAAACACTCTTGGAAGGTTTCAGACCCCGTTTTGTGAAATTGGGTCCCACAGGTAAAAGAGTTCCCATAAGCTGATTCCTCCAATTTTTCCCCTCTGGATGCATAGATATGGATGGAAACCAATATAATGATCCAATTTGTATCACACCTCCCCATTTTGGGAGGATTTTGGTCCCAAAAATCTTTTACTAAATGAGGTGATGAAACTTTTCCTCCACCTTCTCTTTGGTGTACCATTTAGCTTGGCCTGGAAGTTGTCCCCTTACACCCAATTTTCCAAAGCTCATCCTACCCATGTCTTGTAGTTCTGGACCTCTTATGCAAAAATGTATCTTTTGTCAACTCTTTCTCAGCATCTGGTGCCAAAACCTCCATAGAAGGTAGGACTTGTTCCTCTTCCTGCTCTAGCATGGAAGGCTCATAGAGTTTCAAATTCTCTACATTCACAACTGAGTAAATGCACATATACAATGGTAAACTGAGTTGATAGGCATTACCACCCACCTTTTCTAGTATCTCAATGGGACCATATCTGAGAGCCTTAATTTTCTTACTAGGCCCTTGCATCCTCTCATTGTTCAACTGTAGCCATACTCTTTCTCCCGCATTGAACGATTTCTCTGTTCTGTGTTGATCATGCATGGCCTTATACTTCTCTTGTGATTTCTGTAGTGCTTCTTGTACATGTAGATGGATTTTCTTGATCTTCTCTATCAATTTTTCATCCATCAAAGCATCTCCTGTAAGATCTTCCCTCGCTCCTCCTTGTTTCCCATATGCAATATCCAAAGGCGAAGGTGGAAAATATCCAAAACAAGTTTCAAATGGGGATTTTACTATAGAAGTTTGGGTTGCTCTATTATAAATAATGACCATATCTTCATCCTAGGTATTCAGATGCGTCTGGTTGTATCCCCTCAGAAGTTGCACCAAAGTCCTATTGACGACTTCTGTCTGCCCTTATATTTGTGGATGGAATGTTGTAGGTATCTTCAACTTTGTGTCCATATTCTTCCCCAATGTAGTCCATAATGCACTGAGAAATATTGTTTCCCTCTATGAAACGATGCTCCTTGGTATCCTAAAGTGAACCCAGGCATGTCCAAAGAACAAGTTTGTTTCTTCTTGTTTGCTGATTGTCTTTTTATTGGGCATTAGGACACACATCTTGTTGAACTTGTCAACTACCACGAATAGGTAGTCATGTCCCTTCCTGGTTGTTGGTAAACCTCCCATAAAGTCCATGGAAATGTTTTCCCAATGACAAGTAGGTACGCGTAAGGGATGATATAGACCTTGTTTCTTATTGCTAGGCTTGTTGGTACAAAAAAGCATGCAACCTCTTATGAACCTAACTATATGCTCTTGCATCTTGGGCCAATATAAATAGCTCTACAAGTTAGCCACGATCTTCCCTACACCAAAGTACCTTGCAACCTTGGAGGTGTGAGCCTCTCTAATCAGCTGCAATCGCTCACCTTTAGGAACACATAGCTTATCCAACCTACAAAGTAACCTATCCTGGAGATGGTAATCAATGATGTGATCACCATCGTTCATATGACTCTGACTCTACAACTGTTGATATACCTCCTTGAATGCCTCATCCTCTAAATATGCCTCTCTTTATGCATCATGGGTGAATGGCTCCATGTGCATAAGATTCCCCAAAGTTGTGATCTTTGATGTGGGTGGCCTTGAAAGCATGTCAGCCAACTTGTTTGTGTTACCCTTCTTATACTTGATTACCAAATGAAACTGTTGTAAAAACCCCATCCACTTGTAATGCCTGGTCTATTGTAGCTTACTTTGGTCTTGCAAGTATTGTAATGGCTAGTGATCTGTGTGGATTATTGTCTCCTTTCCCATCAGATAGTGCTTCCACTTCTTCACATCTTGTACCATGGAATAAAGCCCCTTGTCGTAGCTATGGTAGTTAAGAACTACACCATGAAATAATTTAGAATCGTAACATACAGCCCCTCCTCCCTGCATCAAGACAACCCCCATAAAATACCCACTCGCATCTATCTCCACTTCAAAGGGTCACTGCAAGTTTGGTAATGCCAAAACTAGTGTTTGATTGATTTTCTTCTTTAACTCCTTCAAATCCTTTTGCTTACCTTTCCCCCACTGGAAACTCTTGCCACTTTTTGTTATGGCGTAGAGCAATGCTACTACTGCGAAAATGAGGCTATGAATTTCCTAAGGTACTGTGCTGCCGTAATGAAACTCCTGACCTCATAAACATTAGTAGGCACTGACCATTTCATGATGGCCTCCATATTGGAAGGATCTATCTTCAATTCTCCTCCACCGATCACATACCCCAAATACACCAAGGACTACTACGCAAATTCACACTTCTTGAGATTTGCTAGTAGCTAGTGCTTCTTTAATGTTTTGAGCACCTGCGTCAAAAGTGAAATATGCTCCTCCCAGGTACCACTATATACCAATATATCATCCAAATAGAAAATAAAAAATGAATCTATAAAAGGGCACAATACATCATTCATTAATATCATAAATGTAGTTGGTGCATTACATAGGCCAAATGGCATGACTAACCACTCATACAAACCTTGCCTAGTTTTGAAGACAGTCTTCTAAGTATCTTACTATTTGACTCTGACCTAGTGATATCCAGACTTCAAGTCCAGCTTGGTGAAGTACTTTGCTTAATGCAACTGATCTAGCAGATCATCTATCTTGGGTAGTGGGTATCTATTCTTGAGCGTGATTTTGTTCAACGCCCTGTAATCTATACACATTTTCCAAGTACCATCATTCTTTGGAACAACTATGATGGGTGACCTACATGGTGATGTACTTAGTCAGATGACACTTTGTTCCAGCAATTGTTGTAACTGTTTCTTCACCTCACTTGCTTCTATAACACATTGCCTGTACAACCCAATATTCGATCATGGGGATTCCGACAATAGGTGGATCTCATGCTCCACTTCTCTCTTAGGTGGTAATCACTTATGCTTTTGGAACGCATCCCTGTATGCCTATAAAAATTCCTCCAATTATTTTTTCTATTTCTTAGTACACCCCTCTAGGGATGCCTTGCCTTTTATTGACTCCTCTTCAAACTGACTTTCTCTTAAAAACAATAAAACCTACTTCTTGCTAGATCTGATCAATTTATTAGCTTGGTTGGCACTTAACAATGAAATTTTCGACTTGCCTTTGTGCATGTTGATGATGAATGATTTTCCATCCTTGATGAGTCGGTATTGGTTATCTCTCCTCATGAATATTGCATCACACATGTACATGTAAATACTCCCAAACATGAATCCACACACATCAAGGGGAACCACGTCCAGATCTACTTCATTAATAAAATTAGCATTGGTAGAAAATATAATTTTACATTGTTTCGTTACCTCCAACTCTGTATCCTTATTTACCCATTCCAATGGATATGGCTTTGGATGATCACGAACTTCCAACCCCAAATTCTTGACCAACTCTACTGCAATGAGATTCTCCTGTGATCCTGAGTTAAACAGAGCATCAATCTTTGTCTTATTGACCTGTATATTTATATGGAAGAGTTTGGTCATTTCTTTATCTTCCTTTTGTTGAAGGCTACTCAGATTCACCTCCTTCTGCACTAACGTATAGACTATCTTCTCATCCGCGTTCGAGTCGATTTCAACTTGGTTGCTCAAATTCGTGGCCATGAGATTCTTCTTATTATTATCTTTCTTCTTGTTCTTTGGGTTTAGCTTTGGATGCAACTTCCAACACTTCTCCTTTGTATGGCCATCAATGTTGCAATGGTTACTAGGATCTTTGCACTAATGTGTTGTGGATGTTGTATTTTTATCGTTCCCCCCTTTTTTCTTCTTCTTCACCTCCTTATAAACTTATTGTTGCTCCTTCTACTTCGATCCACCTTATTGCACTCTTTTCAAGCCTATGTTTTCCAGGTATTGTGCCTATACACAAGCCTCGTCCACTGATTTGGGCTTGAACAACATCAATTTTTCACGTAAATGGTATTGCAAACCCCCCAAATACTTAAAGAGTACATCTGTGTTCTTTGGAGAAATACCCAACATTATAGGCATCTTTCTGAATTTTGTGGTGTACTTCTGTATGCTTTGGCCTGACTTTTGTGTAAAGTAATGCCACCAGATCCACTGGTCCTCCATGTACCCAATTGGATAAAATTGTGACTTAATGAGGGTTTTGAAATCTTCCCACTTATTCACCGGAGGTTCTCCCTCCAACCTCAGGGTTTTCGTGTGGCTCTCCCACCAAGTTAGTGCGTGAACCTCCAATTTCATCTACGCAAATGAGATTTTCTATCCTTCCTCAATCTGATGGACACTGAAATAAACTTTTAGTTCCTGTAACCAATGGTTCAACTTCAAAGCCTCGATCTTGTTGTGGTATGGCTTGATATCGAATTTTGATTCCATTTTAAATATGGATTGATTCATGACACTCGAACCGAGTTGATCTTTTCTAGATTCTTTCTTCAACTGGTTCTTCGTTTCTCCCTGATATTATGATCCTTGTTCAGATTTGTCCTCTACATTCGAACCCCCATCTTCTCCAAATATCCCCAACTTGTTATTCAAGGCCGCCATGAGGACGTTTACATTGCAGTTGATATTTGTGACTTGTTGTTCCAACCACGTAAACCTCACCTCTACAGGATCACGAGGTTCATTTATAGATTCATCGACCATGATTAGGGTTTTACGATTTTCGGCCTCGCCAATCTAAATGCCTGCAATGTCCACAAAATATCTAAAGAAACTTGCTATGATACCAAATTATCCATAAACTACCGTGGATATTCCACTAGATAGTTCGTCACAACAGATTTGATAATAATATATTAAAATTCTGAATTTTTACACTATTACAGTTTTATTAAACTTCTAGATCTGTAAATTTAACTGTAATTAGTGCATGCATGTGAATGGAAATTATGCAGAAAAGTAGAGAACGACAAAATAAGCTCTCACACACACACATAAGACACAAGATATGCTCTGGTAAACCCTTTCGGGAGAAAGCCCAACTAGAAGTTGAGGCCACTTCGCTCTCTTGTTTTGTCTGAAAAATAATGTTGCAAGTAAAAAGAAGCAATGTTTGTGGCTCATGGGCTTCTATAGTTCACATATCCTCTGTGTGTGCTCTACCTCCTATCTCTCCTAGCTATATTTTCTTAGCTATGGAACAAAATTCTCTCGAAAGAATGGAATGCCTCTTCCTCTCAGTGGCCCAGTTATGACACAAGCTGATAGCCTACTAGTGGTTAAGTTTGACTACATCAATTCTTAATTAGAGTTACAATATAGACTCTTCCAGAGTCTTTTACATCAAAAACACGTGGCTAGCCCCTTTTCCATGAATAATGGGGGTTGACACGACATCCTCCCAAGCTATAGGTGTGAAAACAGGAAGGTCAACTTCTGAATGGCATAAATTTTTCATACTGACTCTGATTGACACAATTCTTGTGTTGTTGGAAATATATCTATGTGTAGAATAGCATAAAAGTATGCTACATTAAATCAACAAAGTTTTACCCGCAAAAAACATTGTTTGACGCCCCAAAACGCTCCTCGAAGGTTTGAGACCTCGTTTTTCCAAACAGGGTCTTACCGGTAAAAATGGTCCTTTGAGCTGATGCCTCCACTTTTTCCACTATGAATGCATTGAGATGGATGACAAGCAATACGATGATCTAATCCAGATCACTTCAATACTACTTCAAGACGTCCAAAAAATTATTCAACAAGTCTAGAGAGAGGACTCCAACAAAAATCCAATAATGCTTCAAGGATGTATCTAAGGGGTCTTCAAGATCAAATTCAATAAATTCTCTAGATAATCTCCATGGTATGCTTCTAGAAAAAGTCTTCAAGTTTTTTCAATAAATATCTTCAAGGGACACTTCAAGTTTGCTCCATGATTTTCTCCTCGACTGTTTCAATAAAGGGAGATTTTGGGGTTGCTTCAAAAAGTACTCCAAAACATCTTCAAGATCTTCTTCATGTATGCTCTAGGATAGCTTCAAATAGGCCTCAAATTATGCTCCAAGTTTGCAACAAAAAAGTTTTCTTGTCTGCTCAAGGAGGGTTGCTACAAGGGACCTCAACAACTACTACAAGAATGTTGTAGTAGGTTATTCCAAAATCTTCTCCAAGATCTTTGTTCCAAGCTTCTTAAAGTCTATAAGAATCATCAGGGTTTGCTCCAAATTTCTCACAAGATGGCCCACAAATATTCTTAACAGAGGTCTTCAAGAATAGGCACAAAGGTTGCTTCATCTATGCTATAACAATATTTAAAGTTCCACTCAACACCACTTCAAATTCCATTCCAAATGTGGCTTCAGAATGTCTACAAGGTAGCCTTAAAAACTATACTAAGGTTATGCTTCAATTATGATCTTAATATTCTTCAAATCAGATCAAGTTATGTATAAAAGTAGTTGCCAAACTAATTCGAAATTCTAAGTCTAGGTAGCTTCAACCCTGTGTCATAAAAGGCTGAAATTGTGGCAGAGGTTTGAATTTCCACAGGGATGAAGAATGTTGCTTCCACAAACCCGAGATATGTTATTTCACAGAGTCGAAATTATCATTACACATAGCCAAAGTATGACTCTTTACAAGGCTGTAATTTATCCTCCACAAGCGTTGAGTTATGTCACCAAAAGGTCAAACACTAATCTTTTAACAAGGCTGAGTGATGTGCCCAAGGGTCAATAATGTGCTTTATAAGTGAGAATTATGTTACCAAAAAAAACTTGAACCAAGCTTGAAATATGATCCAAAAATGGTGCTCCTTCAATTCACTTTTGGGTTCATGAGTTATGAACCTATGTCCTCTTTCTCGGGCCTAAAATGCTTTGTTCCTCCTTCACTGAAATCTTCTAAGATAATTTCTTGATTGAGTTACTCAAATGACAAGTAACAAATACATATTTATACATGTCCTAAGGCTATTTTGGAACCAACTTGTAATTTTGAACTGTCGTGTCTTTTGATGGGGTCAACATGACTATAAGGAGGTTGACTTGACTAAAATTAGACTGACCATAGTGTTTTTGTAGTTGGTTGTAACATGAAGGAGTGTACCTCTTTGTTTTGGTTTTTTCATTTAAACTTCACTCCTATAAAATTCTCATTGTTATCTTTCGTCAAGTTCTATAAGTCTAGTCTTTGTGCAAATTGGAGAACTAGATCTCAATTTTATGTGGTTACCTCTATGTATCTGAATCTTATTAGGCATCAAATAATCTTGAAGATAGTCTCAATATGTAGAGGAGGGACAATCATAGAGACTTTGAAGTTAAAACATCTTCTATACAACTATCGTAGGGACTTTCTACTTGTAGTGAAAAACCTTGACCATTGTATATTATATCTTATAATGTTGCTTATTTGAAGGCGGTACACACAGTTCCAAAATTTATGATCTATATATAGAGTTTTACAATATGGTTACATAGAGGAAGTTAGGTCCTCTGCATGCTTCCAGGTTTTAAATAAGCACAAGATGAAATTTATGTAAGCATAAACACCTGAGCATTTTTAATAGTGTAGCAACAATCCTTCATATTATGACAACAATCCTCCATATTATTGCAACAATAAGCCCTAATTGGAGTACAATTAATGGTAGAGGACACCTTTTTCTCGGGCCATCAATGAAAACAATGGCGATATCTCAATAATCCCCACCTTTTTCATTGATTGCAATACTTCTGTCATTTCTTCCCCTTTGATATCAATGGCAAATGGGGTGCTCCCCTTGTCATTATGCTACCCCCCCTGTAATATTTTTCGTGTGTCATGTTAGCTCCCCCTGTCTGTATTATCTCATTTTGCTCCCTATCTCTTTTGGAGGCTAGAACAAATATCCGTCCAATCAAATAGACATCTCAACAATGATTAGTGCCATTTGAAATAGTTCTTTCAGTGGTTAAGGTGGTTGAACTCATTTCATGTTTCTACAATTACGATTGTTGCACCAATTACAATATCGATTGATAAACAAGGAGGTGAAACATATGGATTTTGTCCTAGTTTATGATGCCACTTGTAAAAACTTAACTGGTCAACAAGATCAAGGTTGACATAACTGAATTGTGGACTGTTCAATAGAATCACTTCATTCAAGGTGGTCTATGTTCTTCATATTTCTGCTTGCTTTATGATTAGGTGATCTGGTGCAAGAAATACTATTAAGATTTTCATTCCTTCAATCATCATCTTATGAGTCATCTTTTTCATGAGCTGCAAAGTGACCACATAAGAATTTAAAAAAAAATGCAATTGTTTTTCCCTCCATAGCAACACACAATATTTCCATGCCATCCTTTACTACTTCTACTAGATTTTTCTATCTATCCTCTCCTTATGTAAGGTTCTCTTCAAATTTTCATTTTGGAATGTCTTGAGAAGACATAATTTTACCTCCCAGGTCTATCCATCATGATTTTTTCTTCGTTCGGAAATTAATTGTGAGAGAGACACTCTTGGATATTCTTGTCCTTGAGAGCATTAATCTCAACCCTATTATGGAGTGTATAGACCTTTGAATCAAAGAGGCATTTCAACTTGCCAATGTGAATATCATAGGTAGTCCCTATACAATTTATTCATGGCTATACAAACTAGATCAAGTATTTCATGTATTGTGGCCTTCTGCAAGAATAAAATCCTTCACATTGCCGATCAAGATGTGCATTTTACTATGGATAAAAATTGAAACTCTATACCAAGTATGACAACTTCCAAGAAGAAATTGTATGGTAATACAATAGGGTGTGATGAACATAATTTGTAAGATTCTTCTTACAAGATATCCTTCTCCCTACCTTTTGAAACCATGAACTTGATTCCCTTGTGGTCAGACTTGAGGATCGTAACAACATGATTAAGAGCATGATTAAAGCATTCATCCTTGAAGATGCTTCAATAGTTTAGGATAAAATCATGTTCTTTTATTCTTGGCTCCCCTTGTTTCCTTCTCCAAATTTTGGTGGAATTTTCCTTGTGTTTTGTAGGTAGATTTTCTTCTTTGACCTTTTTAGGAGCCCACTTCATTCTGCTTGTATAATCTCATGCTATATGTCCAAGGTTATGACATTAATGGCATACTATCTCGAATAACGGAGCAAATGTGCTATAATTTCTATAGCTATTAGGGAATTTTTCATGTCTACCTGAAATATTACTTCTATGGTTTTGATGATAGCCTTTCCAATCATCCTTGCAGTATGCTTTCCAATCTCTAGCTTTATGACTGAAATTGGTGCAAGAATAACAATAACCAAAGAAAATTCTTATGTACCTGGATGAGTATCATTCTCTTGATGATCTTCGAGGAGCCTAAGACCTTTGTTGATCCTTATTGCTGCTTGCATTGTGTATGAATCCCTTAAAATTATTTGCATAGCTTCTTGGTGACATGGTTCTTCCAAACTCACCTTTCTTGCTTTCAATGGGACTAGAGCTATGAAGGATATGGTTCTTGAGGTCTACCTTGATTTTCTTTTTAAGTGATTTAGGGATTTCATCATTCTTGCATGAGGTCTCACCTATGTAGACAAGACCCGATTTGTCAAATGGTGACCTTTGGCAACTGAGGATGTTATCTAATACTTGAGAACTTTTCAAGTTCTTGTTGAGTTTTTCAACTTCAATTCTCAAGGAAACAATCTCTTTTTTAAACCTCTCACAATATCCTCATTTATTCATCAACTATATCTTTATTAATTCTTCTGCTTTTTTTGTTTCTTCTAGTTGGAATTTTAGGGAGTTGACTTCTTCTTCATGTCTTCTTTCTTGATTCGTAAACTACTGTGGATATTCCACTTGACATTTCATCACAACAGATCTGATAAAATTATATTAAAATATGAAATTCTACGCTATTAAAATTTTCTTAGATTTTTGTATCTGTATATTCATTGTTAATAACAGATGCATGCAAATTTAAAATTAAATAGAAAATAGATAACAACGAAATAAAATATCTCACACACACATTTGACGATAGATATGTTCTAGGAAACATTTTTGGGAGAAAAACCTAGATGGAAGGTGAGGTTGCTCCGCTCTCTTTCTCTAAACGAACATATGGTCGCGGGTACAAAGAAGTATGGCTTGTGGCCCATGAGCTGCTACAATGCACAATCATCTCTGTGTGCTCTACCTCCTATTCCTCTTGGCTATCCGGTTATAACACAACCCGATAACCTACTAGTGGTTAGGTTTAACTACCTCAACTCTTAACCAAAGTTACAATATAGACTCTTCTAGAGTCTTCTAGATCACAATCACATGGCTAGCCATTTTTTTCATGAATAATGGGGGTTGACGTGGCATCCTTTCAAATTATGGTGGTGAAAACATGAAAGTCAACTTATGAGTGGCATAATTTCGTATACAAACCCTAATTGACGTGATTCTTATGATGTTTGAAAGTTCTTTGTGTAAGGTGTTGCACCAAAGAAACGAAGTTTTACCCCCAAAAAACGTCGAGTGATGCCTCAAAATGCTCCTGAAAGGTTTCAGACCTTGCTTTGCCAAACTAGGTCTCGCCAGTAAAACCAGTCCTGTGAGATGATTCCTCCATCTTTTCCACTCTGAAAACATGCTAATGTATGACAAATAGTATAATGATCCAATCTGGATCACACCTCCTCATTTTGGGAGGCTTTTGGTCCCCAAAAGCTTCTACTAAATGAGGCAAGGAAAATTTTCCTCCACCTTCTCTCTTGTGTACCATTTAGCCTTGCCTAACTAAAACTAAGAGAATATATAGTCCCATGAACCTACCATCAACCAATATGCCATTTTTTAAAGTATAGGGATTGAGTTCCCCATTTTCGTCACATTTTTTGTGGGATTTTATTGGTTACTCCCATGAACCTAAAGATCCAAATCTTCCATCTTTTAACTGAGGTTAATATTTGAGGAGTGTAACTGACAAATGACTCAAATTTTCTTTTTATCCATTCCTTTAGTGTTTCACCATTTAGTCTTCAGCTCGGGAAGCCACTCACCAGTGCTAGATGTGTGATTTCCAAAAAATCAATTAGATTTATCTTTTTCCCCAAATTCCTTTAGCTTCTTGACACATTTACATCAATTTTTATTTTTGCTTTATCCCATTCTCCAAGTTCTATAATCCCACATCTCTTGCATTAGGGTTTGGGGATCTTCTCATAATTTTGTAATCTAGTGTTTTTTTCCATGAACCCTAGTTTTGTTATGTTTTCATCGCTTCTATTTTGACATAGAGAGAGGTTTCATGAATATTTTGTTACAATAAAGAGGAAACACACTGTTCTTGCTATCAAATACTTATATTAAACCCCGATATGCTTCTATCCTTTGACATAAATTTCTCAAATTTGTTAGATCTAGCTCATTATGCTTCCTCGGTGTATAACATGTCTTAGCATTAATAACCCTTGAGAGATAATCAAATTGTTCTATCATCCCTTTTTTTGACTGAGTATCAATCAAAACATGGTGACTTGACTAAGCTTGAGCTAATTCACCAATGATGTCCACCATTACCTCCTCCAAATATCTTAATCCCATGAAGTATAACAAATTTTTTTCAGATACACATGGTGGTAGGTTGGACTAGAAAATTTGTCCCTCCAATAAGTTGTTTGAATGCTCTAGAGCATCCTATTCCATATCAACATCCAAAATTGTGTTCCTTGCCACCTAGTGAAGCCTTGTCACCCCCTTATGACCCTTATAGAAACCCTAATTTAGTGCTTGTTGAAACCCTACATCCACCTCTTTGGTCTTGAAACCTTCGAGAACAGGTCGAGAGATGCAAAGTATTAGGCAATGGAACTACGCATTAGATTAGACCTATAAACATTATATCGGTGTAGCTTTAAGGGGTACTAAGACACCCTTTATGTCCATTCCCTTCATCGGTTTTATAGAGAATGTAAATTCTATGATGTTGTAGATTTCATCTTTGGAAACATGGCCATGGTTATGTAGAATTACAATCTCTTGGCCTAGAAAACCTTGGAAAATCAAAATATTCTAGTCCACACTACTCAAGGCATGTAACACACGCGTGAAAACATAACGAATTTTATTCAAAATTATAATGCGACTACTGCCTTGGACTTGGTTCTAGTGAAAATATTATTCAAGGCATAACTTAGCAAGCAACGAACAATTTTTTCTTGCATTGTGTCTATGCAATCGTATCTAGATGACTTGATTTAGTTAACTAAATGGTTAGAATGGAATGAAATCATCACACTAAATTCTCTTTGATACGGGGAATTCATGAACTATGGACATCTCAATACCATAATATGATTTTATGGGTATTTAAAAAAAAATAACATTTTTTTTTCAAAGAAACGAGTAGGGCTTTGGCATTATAATAAAAATATGGAGTCTGGACCCGAACCCTTACAAATGGATTCATGTTCCAAACTACACTGCATTTCAGAAGCCCAAAAGGTAGAGTATCTATGCTTATTGCAATTTTTTTCAACAATTCTAAATAACAGTCTCCTATAGACTCTACAAAAACCTCCTAACAACAATTTGTATCTACAAAACATCAAAAGACTACAAAAATTAATAGATTATGTAACAGAGAGTAGCCCTTCATCACTAGTGTATCCACACAGTTGCGTTGCCATCTTCAGCCTCCTATTCTTGTCCGTTAAGCATTCCTAGCCTTTTTCTACATTTGATCCTCACTAGTCCCAACTACTTCCAAATTGGACTTAACTCCACTATTGGAGTTTCCCACTATCTCTACCACCTTGATGTTCATGCCCGCCAACTCTATATGCATCTCTGATTATAACTTTTCCAACTTGCTTTACAATAATTCGTATTTGGTATTCATCAGCAGCTGGAATGTCATATGTTCCTTTTCCTTACGGCTCCCCTATGATTCAAAGTTTCAGAAACCCTTCAACCAACTCCAATAATCTTTCCAGGAAACAGTTCAATGTTGTTAATTCGCCTTCACTGGACGACCCCCCTTGTGCCACCATAGCTAGGATTTGCAACTCCTCGCAATTGAAGCCAAGAAATGACAACCACCTCTGCTCACATATATGTTTACAGAGTGCAAAGCAGTATCGAAGGTGAGCTGCATTGCGACATATATAACCAAGTCTCCCTTTGATTTGCCACCCTGGAGCATTAAATTGTAAGGCATCCAAATCCATGATTGGATCGCAGGAAATTCTTTGGGATGACAACCAACTAATACATAGAAGGAGTGAGATTAACTTCATATTATTGAGGATTAAATGCAATTGCAAAGTTGAGGCTCCCCTCTCCTATGTAAGCTCCAACCCGCCTTGATATGCTAAACTCAATTGCCACTTTCACCCGCATGGAGTTAGATCCAATTGCCAGATGGAATAATGATAAAGACAGGGGAACTCTGTCATAATGCACCAAGGTTGGGGAGTTAATGCAAGCCGATGATCCACTTTTAACCTTGAACTACTTACACAAATCCGATTACAGGGGGGATAATGTATATGGTCAACTTCCTCTATGGAAACCAATTTGTTTATTCGACTACATGAGTCATATTTTATGGAACTTAGGACTTCATTATTTCTCCTATAAATCATGGGATATATGAGATTCATATCACTCTTTGATCCACTTCTAAGGTCCCCAGTTCCAAAGTGGTACCTTTGTTTGCCAATGAGTCAGCGTATGTGTTCAATTATTTAAGCACATGAAAAAATTCAATTTGCTCAAATTGCAGAGAGAGTAAAACAATCCTTTGTAAAATAGGAGGGAGGTCTAAGTTTGACATTCCCCTAACTTTCCTCACCTAGCGAATTACTATCATTGAGTCTCCAAACATTGAGACTTTGGTGATTTCTTTTCAATTGCCAATTCAAGTCCTTGCCAAAGTGCAAGATATTCAACTTGGTTATTGGTTGCTACCCCCAGGCCCCAAGCAAATTGAGTCTCTATTTTTTCATGAGGGAAAAAGATAACCCCTCCCACTCCTACTACCACTATTTTTTTTCCCCGAGCAAAAATCATAATTTTCCATTAATATAGAAAAATTACATGTAGTAGATGCCTATATGGCATATGCAGTATGTTTGGTAGAGGTCGTAAAAAATATAAGTATGTACATAATTTACCACGCAGGGTATACTGAAAGAGTTCATATAAAGGACATATACAATGTATAAAGACAAAAAATGATATAAATCACTGTTATATACTGCAAAAATTAGGGCCTAGCGGCCCGCTGATAGAACCGATCTATGTAGGGGCAATGATAATACTGGTAATGCTCTTCTCCTAGCTGCTCCTGAATTATCCACAATCCTCTGGGATGTGTCGTGGCCTCCTTGGAAAGTTGGTCGGCAACCGAATTACGTTCCCTATAAATGTGTTGACAAGAGATATAATTAAATTGAGCTTTTAAGATCATGATTTCATCCAAAATGTTTTTGAGAGAGTGCATATGACATGTAGATGTGTTGCTGAACCAATTGATGATGATTTTGAATATCCAAATATCTGAAGCATGCATGTGCGAGGGAAAAAATGGAGGAGGTATCTAAGAGAGATCAATTCTGCAAAATTCTTTGTCCCCATCCCTAAACCCATCTGAATTTTGTAGAGGTGATTTTAAGTTTTGTGCAATATTATACCCCCCACACCCCTGTGCTTGTGCTGCACCATCAAAATATGCCCAAGGTAGATTGCGATCGATGACTTCAGGTGTCACGACGCGGCCAACAGGGGTGTGATTCTCTTATGGGATTTCATGATATGCAGATACAATTTTGGCAATGGAAGACGACCATCAAGCCACTCTATCTCTGAAAATAATTCCATTCCTGATGATCCAAATAGTCCAACAGATAAGTAGCGGAAGGCAACACAATTTATGGTTTAAGGTCTCAGCTCTCCAAAAATCCCAAGCTTCTAAGACATTGAGACCATGCCATCTGTAGGTTAAGGATAATGTGGCTATAACCTATTCCTAGATGTGAAGCACCGACGAGCATAACAGAAAAAGGTGATCATTAGTTTCCTCCGCTTGATGATAGAGCATGCACCATGATGGGTAGGAGAAGGATCGTTTCATAATATTGACCCCTGTTGGTGTCCTACTCCGTAGGAAATTCCACATGAATAGTTTAGTTCACGGAGGTGCTTTTAATTTCCATAAACTACGCCACCAATCCAATAACTCAAGTAGCCTGTGGGCAACATGTATGATGGGATAACTAGTTTTGGGGGAATAAGTGCCATGAGTAGCAGGGGCCCAAACGAGTCCATCGAAGCCTTCCTTTATTCGGACATGGGACTCTCACAACGCATTAATATAGCCCTCCCAATTTTGATGCCAATCCACAAGAATGCGTAGATGCTCAGTTGTTTTCCATGCTTGTGTGAAAACTGTGATATTCCCAGGGTCAACAATATGAGCAATCATAGTAATATCTCTACTCTTGAGAAAATGAATGAGGTTAGGAGGGAGGCGAAACATGTTGCCCCAACCCATCCAAGGGTCGATGCCAATGCTCACTGATAGACCATCAATTCTCCAAGTCAGTCCATTCCTGATGGTGGGTAAGGTATGTAATACAACTTGCCAAACCATGGATGTCCCCTTTCTCTTCCATGTAGGAAAATGAATCCAATCGATTATCTGATGTGGCCAGATATATTTGTAGTAGGTCACCTCTGTCCAAAGGCTATGGGAGGTAAGGATAAGCCATCCCATCTTTGCAGTGAGTGCATGAGAAAAGGAGGATAAATCTTTCAATCCCTAGCTGCCCCATTTCTTTGGAATTGCATTGTGTTTCCAGCCCACCCAGGCAAAAGGTTTTCCTTCCTTATAATCCTTCCAAAGGAATCTGCAACAAATTTTTTGTATCAGGATAAAATTCCTTTAGGGATCCATGCTAGAGACATCCAATACACAGGTGTAGCCTCCAGAATTGATTTAATTAGCACTAATCGACCTGATCTGGAGAGGAATCTGTGGTTCTCATTTCGTAGTTTTTTTTTATCTTGACCACAAGCCATATCCAGTTAGCAATCTTGTAGCAGTGTGGTTTGATCCAGAACCCAAGGTATTTGAGCCCATCATCCAGTTCATGGCTCTCGAATGGGAATTTCTGTTGTGCAACCTGAGCTTCCTGTGGGGTACAAGCTGAGATGGTGATAGTAGATTCCAGTTCCTGCTACCCCTATTAAAAACATAATTAAAACTTTTTTTTTTAACAATAATCGAGTAAACTATATTAGCATATTTTGTGCAACTGCACAACAAAATTACAAGTCTTTCTAAGTAACATATTGAGTCTACATTTTCTATAACATAACTAAGAGTTATTGATTCCTTTGGTCCATATTAGTTACATACATCCATAAAAACTGAAAAGTATAAAGTTTATTAAAGATGCCTAGGGCTTGATAGCTTCTGGTTGGCATTTACAAAATTTTGAAAGCAAACAAATGAACCAATCATGTGAGATTATGATATTTGCCATATAATCTACTTGGTTCATATTTGGAAGTCCCTTTGGTGCTACATAAATAGAATTTTCAGAAGATGCCATTACCTTAGAGTTTTTAGCTCCTTCCTATTGCTATGCCTACATTTTTGCTCATTGTTGCTTCAACCCTTCTATTTCCAATTCCAATTCATGGATTTTGTTCCTCCAGATTGTGAGAGTGCCCAACAAAGAACCTAATTGGCCTGAAAGGTTTTCAACCCACTTGGACATGATAACAATTTCCACCTGAGTTGACACTTTGAACCTGTCCAAATCTATCCCTCTATTTTGGCCACTATTACGTCTATTTTCCATTGCTTCTAAAGGAGAAAGGTCAACATTTATTGTCAAATTTCCATGAGATTAGACACAGAAGAATTTGTTATTACTCTCGAGCTCTGTAATTCTCAAGAGCCAAAGTGATGCCCCTTTACTTCATTGTGATCTCCTTTTGGTTTCCCAAAGACAAAGGACAATTTTTTCCCTGCTTTACTACCTCTAAAACTTGGATTGATTGAGAGTTGTATTAACTTGCTTATTGTTTATTTGTTGCACTTGTATTTCCATTTGAGCTTCCCCTACTCCCAAGCCTTTCTCAAGCCTTAATCCATGATGAATAGCACGAGAGAGCAATGATCTACCACTACTATGACTAAGGCCCATCATCTTTGCACATGTTTCCTTTTTTCAGACTTCAAGAGCTCTCTTGCCATTTTTCTATGGTCATACTTCCACGAGGTTGAAGGAAAATGATAGACAAGGTATCATTTTGGTCTATTGTACTATTAAAACTTCACTCGTCCTCCAATGATTTAACTCTAGGTCTTGATGATGAACCTAGATCTAGGTTCGAAACGCGTCGACCCTTTGTTCTCTATGTGATTTATTTGGAAAATATGAACATTATATCATGAATCACAGAAGCATAAAATATGAGATTATTATAATAGTTGAGGACCCATGACCTCTTTCAAGGTGCCATTCATTCTCATTGTTCTAGGGGTTAGGTTGATTGTTAAATTTGCTAAGGAATCAACCAAGGTGTTGAGTTCTCTTAGCATATGTTTGACATGGAAGTGGACAAAAGAAGAATGATTATTGATAATTCGTTTATACAAAGATTTTAATTTAAAGTTTGTTGGAGAGATGTCAAGGTTTAAGTACCCAATTACATTGTTAGAATCACCCATAATTATAAGGGAATGACTAAATAATTTGCTTTACTAGACTTATTCCCTAAACGAAGGCATACATTTCTACTTCATTGTTGCTCATTGTGCCAAGGCTTAGTGAACACCTAATTTCAAATTTTCCACCAAAACCATAAAGTACCTTACACATACCACCATATATTTTTTAAAAGTTATTCATTAATGATTACAAGTCACCCGCTTATGACCCTTATAGAAACCCTAATTTAGTGCTTGTTGAAACCCTACATCCACCTCTTAGGACTTCATTATTTCTCCTATAGATCATGGGATATATGAGATTCATATCACTCTTTGATCCAATTCTAAGGTCCCTAGTTCCAAAGTGGTACCTTTGTTTGCCAATGAGTCAACGTTTGTGTTCAATTATTTAAGCACATGAAAAAATTAAATTTGCTCAAATTGCAAAGAGAGTAAAGCAATCCTTTGTAAAATAGGAGGGAGGTCTAAGTTTGACATTCCCCTAACTACCCTCACCTAGCTAATTACTATCATTGAGTCTCCAAATATTGAGACTTTGGTGATTTTCTTTTCAATTGCCAATTCAATTCCTTGCCAAAGTGCAAGATATTCAACTTGGTTATTGGTTGCTACCCCCAGGCCCCAAGAAAATTGAGTCTCTATTTGTTCATGAGGGAAAAAGATAACCCCTCCAACTCTTGCTACCACTATTTTCCCCCGAGGAAAAATCGTAATTTTCCATAATATAGAAAAATTACATGTAGTAGATGCCTGTATGGCATATGCAGTATGTTTGGTAGAGGCCATAAAAAATATAAGTCTATACATAATTTACCATGCAGGGTATACTAAAAGAGTTCATATAAAGGATATATAAAATGTATAAAGACAAAAACTAATATAAATCACTGCTATATACTGCAAAAATTAGGGCCTTGCAGCCCGCTAATAGAATCGATCTATGTAGGGGCGATGATAATAATGGTAATGCTCTTCTCCTAGCTGCTCCTGAATTATCCACAGTCCTCTAAGATGTGTTGTGGCCTCCTTGGAAAGTTGTTCGGCAACCGAATTACGCTCCCTGTAAATGTGTTGACAAGAGATATGATTAAATTGAGCTTTTAAGATCATGATTTCATCCAAAATATTTTTGAGAGAGTGCATATGACATGCAGATGTGTTGTTGAACCAATTAATGATGATTTTTGAATCTCCAAATATCTGAATGTGATTGCATGCATGTGCGAGGGAAAAATGGAGGAGGTGTCTAAGAGAGATCAATTCTGCCAAATTGTTTGTCCCCATCCCTAAACCCATTTGAATTTTGTAGAGGTTATTTTCAGTTTTGTGCAATATTATACCCCCGCCTGCCCACACCCCTGTGCTTGTGATACCCCATCAAAATATGCCCAAGGTAGAGTGAAATCGATGACTTCAGGTGTCACAATGCGGCCAACAGGGGTATGATTCTCTTCTGGGATTTCATGATATGCAGATACAATTTTGGCAATGGAAGACGACCATCGAGCCACTCCTTCTTTGAAAATAATCACATTCCTGATGAGCCAAATAGTCCAACATATAAGTAGTGGAAGGCAGTGGACTTTATGGTTCGAGGTCTCAGCTCTCCAAAGATCCCAAGCTTCTAAGACATTGAGACCATGCCATTTGTAGGTTAAGGATAATGTGGCTAGAACCTGTTCCCAGATGTGAAGCACCGATGAGCATAATAGAAAAAGGTGATCATTAGTTTCCTCTGCTTGATGAAAGAGCACACACCACGATGGGTTGGAGAAGGATTGTTTCATAATATTGACCCCTGTTGGTGTCTTGTTCCATAGGAAATTCCATATGAATAGTTTTGTTTGCAGAGGAGCTTTTAATTTCCATAAACTACGCCACCAATCCAATAACTCAGGCGGCCTGTGGGCAACATGTATGATGGGATAACCAGTTTTTGGGGAATAAGTGCCATGAATAGCAAGGGCCCAAATGAGTTCATCGACACCTTCCTTTATTCAGGCATGGGACTATGACAGCGCATTAATATAGCCCTCCCATTTTTTATGCCAATGCACAGGAATGCCTAGATGCTCAACTGTTTCCCATGCTTGTGTGAAAGTTGTGCTATTCCCAGGGTCAACAATATGAGCAATCATAGTAATATCTCTTCTCTTGAGAAAATGAATGAGGTCAAGAGGGAGGCGAAACATGTTGCCACAACTCATCCAGGGGTCGATGCCAATGCGTATCGATAGACTATCAATAATTCTCCAAGTGAGTCCATTCCTAACGGTGGGTAAGGTATGTAATACACCTCGCCAAACCATGGATGTCCCCTTTCTCTTCCATGTAGGAAAACGAATCCAATTCATTATCTTATGTGGCCAGATATATTTGTAGTAGGTCACCTCTGCCAAAGGCTATGGGAGGTAAGGATAAGCCATCCCATCTTTGCAGTGAGTGCATGAGCAAAGGAGGATAGATCTTTCAATCCCTAGCTGCCCCATTTCTTTGGAATTGCAATGTGTTTCTAGCGCACCTCGGCAAAAGGTTTTCCTTCCTTATAACCATTCCAAAGGAATCCGCAGGAAAGTTTTTGTATTTAGGATAAAATTCCTTTAGGGATCCATGCCAGAGACATCCAATACACAGGTGTAGCCTCCAGGATTGATTTAATTAGCACTAATCGACCCGCTCTAGAGAGGAATTTGTGGTTCTCGTTGAGTAGTTTTTTTTCGATCTTGACAACAAGCCATATCTAGGCAACAATCTTGTAGCATTGTGGTTTGATCTAGAACCCAAGGTATTTGATCCCATCATCCAGTTCATGGCTCTCGAATGAGAATTTCTGTTGTGCAACCTGAGCTTTCTGTGGGGTACAAGCTGTGATGGTGATAGTAGATTTCAATTCCTGCTACCCCTATTAAAAACATAATTAAACTAATTAAAACTTTTTTATTTTTGTTTTAACAATAATCGAGGGATAAACAGTGGGGGCAGACACATATTAAATCAGGAGCTTATCACTCATCTACAATCCCGGGATATTCGACATTTCGCTCAGATTGCCGATCAGCATCACACGGACATCTTCTCCCAAGCTTGGAAAACTGCCCTGCATCTGGATCTCCCTCATCAATGGCATCAGGAATGGGAACGATATACCATGGCATTAACTGAATCACACATCCGCATCAAACAAGGGCCGGATGAACTTATTTGGTGCCTTGCGGACCATGGTATATATGCTCCAAAACATGGGTACAAAGCTCTTATATCCCACAGAACACCGGAACAGATCCACTCGTGGTGGCAAACAATCTGGAAGCTCAAGGCCTCTCCCCGCTCCAAACTCTTCTTCTGGTGCGCTCTCCATGGTATTGTCCCCACGGGAGATCATCTGACCCACAGAGCCATATACGGCCCCACTTGGTGTACCTTCTGCAAGAATGCGTCTGAAAACACAGACCACATTTTCCTACACTGCCCGACTATACTAAATTTATGGAGTAATATATGTAATCAATTGGGCATAGCGGGACAATGGACTGGACCTGATTTACAGAGCGCATGGGATATCTGGTCGCATAATCACCCGGACACAAAATTAAACAACCTCCCCCCTGTGGCCACCTGGTATATCTGGCTCGCCCGGAATCGGGCTATATTCGAGGATCGACCGATATCTGGAAGCCGGATTGAAATCGCTATCATTGCTGCATATCAGGAGCTACCTGATCCGCCACCTCCCAGACCCAGAACCATACAGCCCATGCCCGATATCGACAGATCCACCCCGTGGGCATTTTTCGACGGGGCAGCAAATCAAACTGGGTGTGGAGGAGGATTTGTTTTGCACATAAATGAGCATCATAGATATCTTGCAAAATTGGGCTTCGGAAATGGATCAAATAACTTTGTTGAGCTTTCTACATTACACAATCTACTACATTTTGCTTTATCGCATCATCACTCAAAGATCAATATATTTGGGGACTCAATGGTGGTTGTTAACTGGATTAACAATGTCACTACTTGCCATACACACACACTCAGCAATTTATTACATGATACACTCACTCTCAAAGCAGCGTTTGATCATTTCTCTTGTTTGCATATTTACAGAGAACACAATAGCGAGGCTGACAAATTATCCAAAGAGGCCTCGACACTTCCCCGAGGCGATGGGCAAATAGTGGAGCAGAATGGATCAGAAGAGCACCAATTTTACCACAGGCCATATATAGATCAGAGACAACAGAGGGACAATAGTCCCAATAGCTGAACGAGAATGGAGACTATTTTGACTAACTGCCACTATGTTTTTAAAACAGAATCTTTTTGTGATAGCGAATAGGCTGAAAAGCCAGAACAAATGAAATGTATATAGCACTTTTTGTAACTACTCACTAAACAACACTTGAAGAGGTGAATTTTGTATGAACAAGACAGTAATGCCAAGGCATCTGCTTATGTAATTTTCTAATTTTAATGAAAGTTACTGATTTTTCCAGTGGAAAAAAAAAACAATAATCGAGTAAATTACAAGTCTTTCCTAAGTAACATATTGAGTCTACATTTTCTATAACATAACTAAGAGTTATTGATTCCTTTGGTCCATATTAGTTATATACATCCATAAAAACTGAAAAGTATAAAGTTTATTAAAGATGCCTGGGGCTTGATAACTTTTTGTTGGCATTTACAAAATTTTGAAAGAAAACAAATGAACCAATCATGTGAGATTATGATATTCGCCATATAATCTACTTGGTTCACATTTGGAAGTCCCTTTGGTGTTACATAAATAGAATTTTCAGAAGATTCCATTGCCTTAGATTTTTTAGCTCCTCCATATTGCTATGCCTACATTTCTGCTCGTTGTTGCTTCAACCCTTCTATTTCCAGTTCAAATTCATGGATTTTGTTCCTTCAGATTGTGAGAGTGCCCAACAAAGAATCTAATTGGCTTGAAAGGTTTTCGACCCACTTGGATAGGATAACAATTTCCACCTGAGTTGACACTTTGAACCTGTCCAAATCTATCCCTCGATTTTGGCCACTATTATGTCTATTTTCCATTGTTTCTAAAGGAGAAAGGTCAATATTTATTGTCAAATTTCCATGGGAGTAGACACGGAAGAATTTGTTATTACTCTCGAGTTTTGCAATTCTTAGGAGCCAAAGTGATGCCCCTTTACTTCATCGTTATGTCCTTTTGGTTTCCCAAATACAAAGGACAATTTTTTCCCCGCTTTACTACCTCTAAAACTTGGATTGATTGAGAGGTATATTAACTTGTTCATTGTGTATTTACTGCACTTGTATTTCGACTTGAGCTTCCCCTACTGCCAAGCCTTTCTCAAGCTTTAATCCATGATGAATAGCACAAGAGAGCAATGATCTACCACTACTATGACTAAGGCCCATCATCTTTGCACATGTTTCCTTGTTTCGGACTTCAAGAGCTCTCTTGCCATTTTTCTATGGTCATACTTCCACGAGGTTGAAGGATGATGACAGACAAGGTATCATTTTGGTCTACTGTACTATTAGAACTTCACTCGTCCTCCAATGATTTAACTCTAGGTCCTCATGGTGAACCTAGATCTAGGTTCGAAATGTGTTGAACTTTGTTCTCTATGTTATTTCTCCAAAAAATATGAACATTATATCATGAATCACAGAAGCATATGTAGAAATTCTCACTGTAGATCACCTGATAATGCAATATACTAAAGCAAAATACTTGATCTACTTCTACAAACAAACTTGCGAAAGCTTAATTGATTTTGAGCAAGATCAAATACAACACATATAACAGATGAAGAAGAAACAATCACACATGTACACAGAAGAATACTTTGGGGAAAGCCTCAGCTAAAAACCCCTCTATCTGTATTATCATACAAGTGGAAATATCTCAATATTACACAAAGCTTTAGCTCACAAGCTATCCAACTCTCAGTACAATCCCTCACTGCTACTCATAAATAGAATAGACAACACATATGCCTTCCTTCAGCCCTCCAAGCCTCCTATTTCCTTGCGCAGCTTCTCCTGGGTCCTCGAGTTGCAACCTGTTGGATTCTCACCTCACACACAACACTGACCTCTGAAATAACTACGCAATCCTGAAGGAGATAATTCCTTCTGCATGGATGAGTTTCTTATATAGGAAAATTCCTCCAACTGATAGTACATTGTCCCTTCCTTTGATCTCAACTGGGTCTCTGTCTGAACTGACATGCATGAGTTATTTATGAGAGAATATTCAGTTATCTGAAGTACACTAGTTGCATGCATGCATGCATTGACTAACTGAACTCACAATCAGTTCCACAAACTGTTGAAACTAATCTAACCGGACTTAACTCAGTTAACTGAGCTAACTAATTACAACTCAAAGTACAACTCATCCTGATCTCCTTAATTAAGGGATAACTTCCTCAATCAAAGGGATAATTGTTGCATGTCTTCACATAGACTTCATGTTTGATTTTCTCCAACTAATTAATTCAAGATGAATTAATTAATTATTTTACAAACAACTGCTGAGCTCAAATTCGAATTTTAATTCACAATTTTAATTCAGGGATTAATTAAAATTGGAATCTATCCCGAAATGCTATTTATAGCAATGTTATTTTTAGCATTTCTATTTTATCATTCTTTGTTGCTATTTCCAACACCGGTACCTGAAATGCTATTTATAACATTTCTATATTTAGCATTTCTTGTTGTTATTTTCAACACTCCCTCTCATCAAGAAAGGAATTCAACTCGAACCTGATCCTGAACCTTTGGAATGTTTTGCATGCAACACTTCTCCCTCGTGTTGTTGCTCCAACAACTCTAGAAACAAAAAATATCCAATCTGAATCAGAATGACACCTCTGTCATCAAAGTCTCTAACTACTATTGCCTCTGTCGACTAAAAAACTTTGTACCTCTGTGCTCTTCAGTATCTGACTGCTCTAGCCTCTGTCACTTTGATCTCTGACTGCATCAATCACATTGATTCCCTCCTACTGCATTCGTGTTGCTGCTGGTCTTGTCTCCCAGTACTACATCTACACTGCATCTCCTCTCATCATGTTGCATTGTGCTGCCCACTACTGCACTGCAACTTAGTTACTGAGAAGTAAGTAACTGATCTCCCAACTAACCTCCCTGTTAGGCAAGAAACATCCTCTGATGCTGAAGCTTCCTCTGCCGCTCCACCCGCATCTGTCTCTACCCACTCAGCCAATCTTGCTACTCCTCGTCGAGGCTCCCGTAGCAAGGTATAATCAAAGAGGCTAGGTACCTCAAGGATCCCACCCCTATTTCAACCTTCTTGGGACTATCACTCCACATCGCCCCACCTCCCACCTGGAGGTATGGATGCATGTGAACCCTCTGCCCACTTGGCTTGAAATTCCTCCCTATTGGAGGTCTCTGCATGAGTGGATGCCTCCACTCGATCTCCTCTTGGCTTCTCCAGTTGTGGCTACTCCACAACCTCTTGAAACTGCTTCATCAATTGTGGCTCCTCCACAATTATCTGAGACTTCTTCTGGCGCTGAATGTTGAGAGGTAATGTACTCTCCCTCTCAACCACCAAGTCTCCAACAATTTCCTTGCTCCTTAAGGCTTTGCATGCATCTTGAACCTCAAGAGCATACAGGTTCTTGACTCGTGAACCGATCTGCATCACATGCCTCGTGGTGATGTGTCTAAGGAAAACCTTTCCCTTATTGAAGACTACATCATAGCCTTTGTCCTCCACCTTCGCGATCGATACCAAGTTTTTCTTCAGTCCTGGCACATACTTCACATCTGTCAGGTGATACAAGCTCCATGATCCCTCTGAAAAGCAACTATACCTTCACTTGAAACACGATACCTTTCTTCATCACCCATCTCTATGAGTATTTGGAGGTATTTCTCCTCCAAGATACTAAACAAACTCTTATCGTCGGTCATGTGGAATGAGGCTCCATTTTCAAGAAACCAACCACAACCCATCATTGATGAAACCATGCATGTGATGAGGGTAAAATCCAATTCGAATTGAGAGTCCAATGCCTCACCTTTAGATCCTTCCTTGGATCCCTTCTTGGATTTCAATTAAAGCATCTCATGACAATTAAAGCATCTCACTTTAGATTTTTCAATCTTCTTCCCTCCATGAGAAGAACTCGATTTGGGATGAGAATCCTTCTCCTTCCCTTTCTTTGACTTACTCGCTAAGGCGCAATTTTCTTCATCCTCCTTGGATGAAGAACCATCTCTGGTGCTTCTTCTGATCTCCTCCTGCATCAGATCCGACCACAGTCATTCCCAATCTGGCAGTTTCTCTCTTCCGTTCACTGAGTCTTGGTAGCTATGCCAGCTCTTAAGAAGATCGAGGAGAGCAAGACTCACCATGTCATCATCGGTTGTCATGATTCCTACACTTCCAAGCTCATCCCTGCAGGTGGTGAGCTTGTTCAGATATGTAGAGATTGTGTCGCCCTTTTCACACTTTATTTTCCCAAGCTTGTCTTTCAGCGCTAGCTTCCTCTGATCATTGTTGTTCTGATATAGATCCTTCAATGTTTTCCACATTGAAAACAGTGTCTCCTTCCCATGGATACTCGAGACAATATGGTCTCCAACTCCCTCCAAAAGAATCCTCCTCGCTCTAGCCACACATTTCTTCCATTCTACCAATTCTTCGGCATTAGCAGTTACTGGCTTGGGGACTTCTTGATCAATGAGGCCCTTCAAACCATTTCCCTCTAATACCGCTTCCATGCAATCCTTCCAGGCTATATAATTCGAGCTACCATCCAGGGCATACTTGAGTCTCAAACCATTGAACGCCATTGGTGAAATTTGAGATGTGATAAGAATTCGATTTCTATAATCAAGAACTTCAAACTTCGAACTTCTCCCTTATTTGTATATTGTTCTCTGCTTTGATCACCTTTGCTCCGATACCATGTGGAACTTTTTCTACAAAACCTCGCTCTGATACCATGTAGAAATTTCTCTATAGATCAGCTAGCTCTGATACCATGTAGAAATTCTCACTGTAGATCCCCTGATAATTCAATATACTAAAGCAAAATACTTGATCTACTTGTCACATGGAATAAGTCGATCTTGCGAACAAGATAGACCTTCCTAGAATCTAAAGAAGACCTAATGACAAGCAAACCAACCAGACACTATCTTTCTCTAAATATGCTTTAATAAACAATAGCAAACAAGTGTTTTTAGGGCCTACCTTAGGTCCAACGCTATCTTGTGGATGCCCTCGCTCCTTCGATCCAAATGAGCTCCTTTTCGCGAATCTGCAAACACAAACAAGGCAAACAAATTAAATAGCACCTGAAAAGCCAATTGCATAAAACATATTTAACATGAAAGTCAAGGAGTCCATGAAACAAATAACATAAGATACTTGTTGAGAAAAATGAGTTTGATTGTATTAATTCAAAAGAAGAAGAACCTTACAACCTTTGCCTTGACGTTGTACAAGCTCCTCCCAGGGTCCAGCAAGAAGTCTCCTCTACTTTGACAAGTTTCACTCACTCCCCAATGAAGCCAAAAAGATGTGTGATCTCTCCTCTTAAGCTCAACTAGGAAGTCTTGATTTCACCAGCATTTACCCTAAAAAATGTTCAACTTCTAACCTCCTTAGCAACCAGCCCAATGCTTGTATTTATAGTGCAATGGAGGGAGGTTACTAGGTCCTCCTTCAAAGGGATAAAGCCCTCCTTCAAAGGGATAGCTCCTTCTCTTTTGGGATGCATGAACCACCTCAGAGCAAACAATCCACGTCAAAATTCCTTCTAGAAACCTCTAGAATTAACCCAAAGTGAGTTTTTTAAGATAAAACTTTTGCCTTTTGACTTTCACAGGGGTCCGCACCTACACCGTTAGGGACAGAGCGGGCAGGTCCGCAGTTTTTGTACACAGAAGGTGCGGGACCGCAGGTGACCATGAGAGAAAGTGCAGAACCAGAGTTACATTGATTTTTAATTTCTTTCTCTCATTTCCAAAGCTTGATTTGAAGAGCTGAGGTCTAAGACTTGCTTAGGAGGACAGTACAAGTGATGATAGACCCATACTGACTGCAAATAATCATGGTGACGATATTTTTTTGTAACAGATTGCCCCCTAAAGTGCGAAGTCTGTAGTAGATGAGGATTTCTTATCATTTAGGAAGAGTGAAGTACTTTATCATTTCGAGGATTATCTTGTGGAGAACCCGGTTGGAACCTGTAAAGATATTCAATGCAAAATATA